>WNWU01013802.1:18642260-19058792 GCA_012654045.1 Ptyas mucosa
ATATATATATATATATATATATATATATATATATATATATATATATATACATACATATATATATATATAAATGCTTTGATGCTTACAAATTTCAAAAAGTAAAATACATCATTTTAAATTATATTTTAGAAATAGTAAAATATAAATTTACCTGAATTTCATAAGTTGTTCCAGGGTTAAGGTTGGTTAGTAGAACTTCCAAACTATCTGGTTTTGTTGTAACTTGGGTGTAAATATTTTGCATCCACGGACAAACCTCTTTATATTTAACTATGTAGGATATAATTCTCCCATTTGGGAAATGTGGTGTATTCCACGAAAGGAGAATTCCTGCAGATCCAACTTTTTCCCCAGCAAGGAAAACAGGAGGTCCTGGATCTGTATAAATTACAAGTTTTTACATTAAACCTAGATATTCTTTAGCTACTGGAGAATAAGGACAGAGTTTGCCAGTTTTTAAGCATCAAAGAGCAGCAAATATGAAGTTGGCTTTTTTAACTTCATGAAAGATAATAAATCGCCTTTTGGAACATCAAGTACATTCTTTCTCTAAGAATTTTAATGGAATGCTGTAATATTCACAGACAAACAGCTTCTGATGCCAGTTCACTTTTTTAAGCTTACTATTAAAGCATCTGTATGCATTAGGGTTCTCTATCTAAAATTGTATGGAAGAGTTTGCCAAGACATTTTTGAATACTCATATTTTGGCAAGTGTGTTTTAAATCATGATATTTTTCAAAGGGTAATTTTCTCTTCAACTATGCACCTCTGGAATTACTTCTTTAACATAAATCTTTTCCCAATTACTTTAGAGCAAGCACTGTGAACAATTTCAGTTTGCAAAGCAGAAAATTAGATACATATTTTTGAGACATTTTGAGAAAACACTCAAGTGTAATTTTGCCATCAACTCACTAGTTACATTAGTTGTCACTGTTCTGCTGACAGGTAAACTATACACTGAAGAGGAAACCGAAGAAACAGTCACATTATATATTGTCCCAGGAGTGGTATTCGAAATTTCAGCCTAGAATGTGAAATTAAGATTCAGAACTTTAAATCTCTCAATTTAAACAAAAGCAAATAAAGCATTGAATAAATCAATAACACATTCACATCACTAGTATTCATAACATTAAAAAAACATACATTACTCTTAGGTATAAGCTGTCAATTCAAAAATGTTTTAAAAGCAGTAATTAATAGTTCATTTTAATGACTCTGTTTATTTGTAGGATTCTGCAATTTTAAGTAACAAAACTAATTAGACTGTTCATATCAACTGAGATATCCTGAGATGACCTAAGGAAATATACCATCATTGTCATTGAAATATAATCTACATCAATCAACACTCAATATTCATATGAAATACCTGTGCCTTTGTAGGTCCAATAAAAAACAGAAGCAAGAAAACATGAAAAATCATGATTTGTATGTATGTATGCATTTATATATATATATATATCCAAATACAGCAATCAAACGGTGCTCTTAAAACTTTGTGATGGCTTATGAGAGAAATGTTGCCTGCATTAATGATTTAAGTCTAGATCTCCCTGGCAAGTACACAATTAATGAACTTGTATTACTCAATAGCTCAGCCCTGCCTTTGTTAAAATATTCATGAACACTTAAATGACTGCTAGAGGTCTGAGGTAGACTTTGTAAAAGTATCATGACTGTTGTTAAGGCAACAAAGAATAGATGTTGAAATCTGCTCTCATAAATTTGGTACATGTACTTTCGCATTCCCAACCCAGCTTAAAAGCCACAAGATAGAATGTCACGCTATGTCAATTGTGCTGTTTGCGCAGCTTATAAACAAATTTGAACTACAGTACTATAAACAAAAGCCCTCACATACCTGATACTCTCCACTTCCCATATCTTGGAGAGAAACAAAGCCATGAGGAGGTGCAAGCTGCACATGAAACTGTTCTACATATCCATTCGGCAGCCTCCAGTGCAAAGAAAAGGAATGTGAGGACACATTGAAAACTGTCAGTTTTTGTGGCTTTTCAGGCTCTTAAAATAAAAAAAATATATACTGTACATTGATCTTTCCATTAAGAAAGATTATTACCAAAACATTAAGTTCTAAATAAATTAGCTCCAGTACATAGATCTTTATATGCATCAGCTATCTGTCATAAGCTATATACCCATGATAGTGAACCTATGGCACATGCACCATCGCCAGCTGCTATTCTGGGTTCCATTGAGTGCATGCGTTCTGGACACTGGTCCAGCACGCATGCGTATTAGCCGGCTGCTCTCTTCCGGGTTCCAGTGCACGCATGCGCACTGGCCAACTGCTCTCTTCTGGGTTCCAGCGCTCCAGCACGGTGCCAAAAAGGTTAGCCGTCACTGCTATATACTATTAAGATGTTTAAATCCCAACTTTTTTTTCTATTTGCCTTTAAGTTAGTCTTGACTCTAGGCAATTGTTTGGACAAATCCCTGAAGTTACAGGGAAGTGGTCATCAAGAAGAAGTCACCCAGCTGGCATTGTGCCTAAGGTGGGACTAGAGCAGTGATGGCAAATCTTTTGGATTCAGTGTATCAAAAATTCAGAAAATGCTTAACCTGACTCTCCTGGCATATTATCTCTCCCTGCACATAAGAATATGAATGCTCTTGTATGACTCACACACAGACCTTCTGAAAGTTGCATAAGAAATACTCTTGCATGGCCTGTGGCGCCTCTGAAAATCATGCAAGAACAGGTTCCGTTCTTTTGTGATTTTCAGAGGCTCTAGAGCAGGGGTGTCAAACTCGCAGCCCATTGACCAGATGCATCATGCGCTGGCCATTCCCACCCCTGGTTTAGCGAAGGGGGGAAAAGTCACAATATGTCATGTAATGATGTGACAACACGAGTTTGACACCCCTGCTTTAGAGGCAGAGTAAGAGCACGGCCTTCTCATGTGACTTCCAGAGGCTCCAGGGGCTGTATAATAGCACACCACATTCGCATGCAACCTCTGCAGCCTCAAAATTGAGCAACAAAAGGGCTACTGGCATGCAATCAAAAATGACATCGCAAGACAACCTGTGACACACGTATCATACGTTTACCATAACCAGATTAGAACTCATGATCTTCCAATAGTCCAATGCTTAACCACTATGCCAAACCAATTCTCTTAAATTCCCATTATCTGTTCATAAATGGAACATATTAAGTAAATATTATAAATAATTTAATCCCTATTTTTGTTATCAAAACGTATCATTTTGCATGAAAATAACTGTTACAGTAGAAAATATTCACAGTACTCATTTTTAAATCAAGCTTAGAACCTGGTCAATGGAAAACAAATCATGAATGATTTTGAACTTGAGATATCTCTTCTTGTACTTGTGTAATCTTATTCCTAAAATGTGCTTCACTTTTAGTCCCTCTATTTACAATTTTGCAACTTTCCTCAGAAGTATTATGAGCCGCGGTGACACAGTGGCTAGACTGCTGTACTGCAGGCTACTTCTGCTGACTGCCTGCAATTTGGCAATTCAAATCTCATCAGACTCATGGTTGACTCAGCCTTCCATCCTTCTGAGGTGGGTAATATGAGGATCAAAATTGTTGGGGCAATATGCCAATTCTGTAAACCACTTAGAGAGGACTGTAAAGCACTGTAAAGCAGTATATGCTATTGCTATTTCATGCAAGAAGGCACATCATTACATAATTATTTGCCAAACAATGTTTTTAGCATTTGCACCATTTCCAAGATAGTTATCTATTTTCTTAGTCCATCAAATGATAAAACAATTGATATTTTTCCACAAAACCCTAGTGTAAGACGTTTTGAAACTGATTCTAGTAGCATATTTGTCAACAATTTCCAACATAGAAATTCACAAACCTGTCACAAATTCTGTAAAGGAAACTGCACTTTCAACACTGCCTTTTACTCTCTGCAAAGTGAAGTTATAAATGCTACCAGGAGTCAAATTTGTAATGGTGTGATGAGTTTCAGGACCTAAAATAGCATATTCCTTTGTAAATGTCTTGTTTGATACAGATGCTTTGTAATGGCTGAAGTCAGTCTCACTTGGATTCCATGTTAATTTAGCAGAGGTTGTATTTCTCAGTGTTAAGGTTAGACCACATATCTTCATTGGTTCTGAACAAAATTTGAAAAAGAGAGGCAATATATGTGGAAAAGCAACCAAATATTGAATAAATACATTTCTCTTGAGTAAAACAAATAGAAACTTTCTTACAACACTTTGACGTTGCAACGAGAATGAAATTAACTCTTTCAAATGCAATCTGATAATAGTTAATTATTGACAGATGACAATTCCAATGCAATGAACGTAAAAGGCTGATATCATTCCTGTTTCTCAGCCGTTTTTTTAAAATGTCATTGGACAAAATAATTGGTCACTATTTGGAGTCAATCTTAATTTCTTCTCTGCAATTAAGATTTTGCAATTTAGCAAAAAGTAGTTTTTGCACTCCATGTATTGCCTGTGTGTGTGTGTGTGTGTGTCTGTGTACGTAAAGGGAAAAAAAATCTTAACTTACTTTTGGTTTAATATGTGGGATCAAAATTATGTATTTTACAGACAAAGACGTACTATGTTGACCTCTTTCCAGCCCTTATTTTCTGGAATTATGCCATCCCTCACGGCATTTGAAGCAGCAAGTCCGACCATGTTATGTGCAATCCTAAGAAGATACTTTGCAGTCCCCACAAGTCCAGCATAACAAAATGCCTAAAATTCTGTCCCTTCTGCTTGCTTTGGATGGTCTCGCTCCACTGAATGGCCATTGCTATTCAGCAAACTAAACACCATTTCCAGGGTTATAAAACATGTCCTTCACACAAAGGTATCTGCTTTAGATATTCAGGCTCCCATGAAATCTACTAGCTTCTCAACACCAACTCTCAGCCTTTTTATCCATTTGGGGAGGGAGGCACATAAACAAAGTTTCTTGAGAAACTTTGTTTTGGGATTGCAGTTTCTAACATGATAATACATACATATAGTGGGCTTAATCATAAATTGTTCAACTCTGTAAAATAATATGGCTCAGGAATGCAGCCCTTTTTAGCTAAACTATTATAATTCTGATAAAATTATAAATGAAAGTAAATTCTAGTAAAATCATTTTATTTTGGTGGCCCAGTGGTTAGTACTGCAGGCTATTTCTGCTTATCACTACAGTTTGGCAGATCAAATCTTACCAGGCTCAAGGTTGACTCAGCCTTCCATCCTTCCAAGGTGGGTAAAATGAGGACCCAGATTGTTGGGGGTAATATGCTGACTCTGTAAACTGCTTAGAGAGGCCTGTAAAGCACTATGAAGCAGTATATAAGTCTAAGTGCTATTGCTATTTGCTAGTGACTACTGGTAGTGGTATGTATTTTATGTTGGTCTATGATTGAAGTATTATATATGAAATACATACATATATATTTATAAAATTATAATTGTAATTTCAGTCATAGACAGCATAAAACTAATAATAGTTAATGTAAAACAGAAATAATTTGTTAACATAAAATTAAAATAATGAATCAGACAATTACTTGTAGTAATTTTTATCTTCGCAGGGATGCTGACAACTTTTCCTCTTATTGTCTTTACTTGAAAAATGTATTCAACTCCAGGCATGAGGTTTTTCACTACAGCCCTGTTATCAGACATTATTGTTGTTTGAAGAGTTTTGTTGCTGATTATCAAGCAATAAGAAAGCTAGGAAAAAGAAAACACTTTCACATCATATTCTAGTAATATTTAAATACAATTTTAAAGGTAGCACAGCAAAGAGAATGCACTGCAGATTAGAACCAAAAAATTTAATGGATGTAAGCTAGTATTCATATAAAAGTTCAGAAATTACTACAAAAAATAAATTCTATAGCAACGTTCTTGTCAAACAAGAGATATTAGAAAATATGTCTATACTGACATTACTAAATTCATTAAGCAGTGGGCAATTACTATGAAACAATGATTCTGCAATCTTGCCTTTGCTTTATATGCTGGCCTCGCTGCTTTTTGTTTTTTATTTTAAAATTTTACACAGGTAAATCATTTTGATAAATCCCTTTCCTATGGCTTTCTAATCTCAAGATGTTAAAGGTAACCAAAGCCTAAGTATATATGCATTTTACTTGCTTATTTTTAAAAAAATCAAAGGATGATATGCACAGCAACAGCCAGCAATCTATTTTGTAGGAATCAATGATACATTTCTGATCATAAGTGTATCCCATCATATGATATTCTTGTCTTTTCCGGCAGCATAGAGAGCTGTGGTGGCACAGTGATTAGAATGCAGAACTGCAGGCTAACTCTATACTGCCAGAAGTTTGATCCTCTCCTGCTCAAGGTTGACTCAGTCTTCCATCCTTCCAAGGCTGGTAAAATGAGGACCCAGATTGTTGGGGACAATATGCTGACTCTGTAAACCACTTAGAGAGGACTGTAAAGCACTATGAAGTGGTTTATAAGTCTAAGTGCTATTGCTATTCTAGGAGTCTAGACTTCTATTCCAAAGCCCATTCCTGCCAGATGTATTATGGAAACAAGTCGGCTCTGTTTTATTTTATTTATTTGTTACATTTATTTGCTGCCTATTTCGCTGTGGGGCTACTCTAGGCAGTTTATAACTATGCTGCTAGATCAGACATGTCAAATATGCGACTTGCAGGCAGGATCCGGCCCACACAGGCCATGCCCACCCCAACCCTACAAGGGCAAAAAAATCCAGTTTGACATCCCTTTGCTAGATTGTACATTCAGGCAATGAAACTGTAGGGTTGATTATACAATAGCATGTTTATTAACCTGAATTTAAGGCTTGTTGCCTTGTGTAAATCTAAAAGTATCAAACATCAAAATGCCAGAATTATTCTCTCTATTTCAGTGTTTCATGAGTGTTACCATATAAACTATACAAACATTCACTATACCTATCTTTCAGTTTATGTACAGCTTATAGTGTGGGGAAATAACAGTCTGTAATAATGTATCCCCTGTGGCTCATAGTTAGACATAAATTTCAAATTTCTTTTCTTTTTAAAATTAACTTTTGTTCTGGTGTCCATTCTCTCATCTTTAGTCAATTTTTATTGTTGTTTTGTTCTGTTGTTTCACTTTTATAAAAGTACCAAGAATTATATTTGGAATATTTGAAATTTTAAGGCCTATTCAAGAATTGCTTTTATTTATGCAAATGATCTGCTCCCTAAATGCACTTTGGAAGTATTTTCTATCTGGGTTAGTACAACCTCATTAATTATAAAAAATGAAATTGCTTTGGAATCAGTTATTTCCTGAATCACCTCTTCACTCTGTATTATGGGTGGAGTCTGAGCTTGTTTATTTCCATCCAGAATTTGACACTGATGAAACACCTGATCATAATTTCATCCATGTTTTCAACCCTTCCACTGGATCTGAGTGAAGATTCATTATGGAGAATTATCTGTATGTTTCCAACACTCCACTCCAAAACAATGGAATAACTTTTCCACTTGCTTCATGAAGATATTAAACAAGATAGTAGAAATCTAGGAACACGTGACTGATGCATAACCAATGCATCCAAGGGTCTAAAATATTGTCCCTGCAACCACCAACTGGACTCCTTGATGGCATAGCAATGAAGAACTTTTTATCCATTAAGATTTTCTCACAAGGCATCCATGAGAACAATCAATGCAATTTCTGTCCTATGTCTAGGTCTGAATCCAGTTTCTACAGATCTAGTTGAATGCCTATGGAGCTTTAGTAATTGTCATTCACTACTTTTTTTAATACCCTTCCCCAAAACAAAATTAGAAAAAGGATAGCAGGAATGGCCTCTTAAGTGGACAGACCAACTTTAGAACCTTCCCTTTTAAGGAGACATTGATTACTGAGATGAACTCCTCATTCCATCACTGGTCTTAACTAGACAGGTAAAAAGAGGAAAAGTCTGTACGTGGCAGAACTAATTTCACAAAGAACATGTTATATGAGACAGAAGACTGTAAAGTATACTCCAGAATTATTGTCTCAGAAACAAAGATTGACCAAAATGAAAAAAACCAAAAACCTAAATCTATGTTGTTGTGGTATAATAATCTGTTATAAATACAATTTAGTATTATGTTATTTAGATTTGGTTAGCATTATCTAAATCCAAAACTATTAAAAGCAAATGAATGAACTAGATAAGCCAAAAATAGGATATTAAAACACCAATATTATCTTTACACAATCAATGTCTGAGCTTGTAATGAAAATTGGATGAGTGGAAATGATTAATTTTAAATGATTGGCTACACAATCCTATTTGTACACCTGAACTTTGCTAAGCAACCACTATTTCAAAGCTTTGTTCATTAATATTTTACATTTAATCTAATTTATTCAGAAGAAGCACTCTCTTGCATGGTTTCTTGCTCTGCAGTATGTCATGCAATAATATGACATCGCTGGGATTAATATTAAATGGTCGATTCTTTCAATAAAGTATTAAAACATCCTTTCAGAATACTATTTAAAAACATTGGCAAAAAATACATACATACGCAGATACATTACAAATATTTGTTTCTGAATTATTCTAAGATGAACAACAAAATAAATCTGTAATGGGTATTTTTCAGGTTTAGCTAAGTCAAATGAACAAAACAATTAGAAATTCTACAATTCTGTTAAATATAGTTGCATGGTTTTATAAATAAAGTCACTAAAGCTATAATTTAAAGAAATGTTTTTTTAATAAAGGCTTTTTAAAAAAATTTCCATTTACTATTTTCCCCATGTCCCCACTTAGAACAATTGTCTATATTCTATTTTGCTGAACTGTGTAACACATGGTGTTGCTTTCAGCATATACTACTGAAAAAGCAAACATCTGTAATGATAAATCAGTTATAATTTTTTCCATTCTATTTTTCTTACCTCAAAATTATCAAAACGTCCATTAGGCAGTTCCCAAAACAAGTAAACTGTATTCTCTTCTATTCCCAAGGCATGTAAAGCTAAAGGTGGGTCTGGGTCTGAAATAGAATTAAATAGGCAAATGTACAACAAAGGCAAATATAGGCAAATCAACAAAGTAAAAATAGTCCGAATGAGATTGCTATCCATGAAAACAGTAATATACCATATATCCCGAAAATATCTTTGAAATTAGCAACAGAGTACTATACCCCTAGGCATCATATCCAAAGAATCCTAAACAAACCAAAGACACAGGACTCATTTTTAGTGTGTATTACAAGAACAAAAAAACAAACCAGTATGTGAAGCAACGAGAGAGAATACTAAGAGAACACATCCATGAACATCAACTGGCAGGCAGAAGGCATGATGAAAATCCCTTAATTTCACAACACACTGATAAATTCAGTCGCACGTTCAGTTGGAAAACTGGAGACATCTTAGATCAAGATATAATTCAATTTCATCACACATCTATTAATCAATACCCAGACAAGAAGGAACCAGTACCAGACAAAAAAAGAACAATCTTTTTTTCAAAGATTGAAAATACACTCAAAATGCAATATAATAAAAAAACAATCCCCAATCAAGGCTAGTAAGAAAAGCTACCACATATAAACAGCTAGCAAACTCCACTCCTCCATGCACTGATGATCTTACCTAGCTTGGTAGTTAAACATCTGCCAGAAAAGAAACAATATCAGAGAACATCAAAAAGGCATCAGTACAAAAATGTTGTCTTTTCAATCCTGAAACATAACGAGCACTGGAATTCCAATTGGGGATACAGTATACTAAGAAATACCAGATTGGCTCAAGTTTTTTTTAAAGTAACAATATAAGATCAAAACATTATTAAATATGTTGATGGCCCATAATCAATTGTTCAAGCAGTACAAATTAATGATTAGCATGAATGGAAAACTACATGCCTCTTCATCTATGCAGTAATTGCTTTCCAGTCACTACCTCTGCTCTGAAATAAGAGTAACTTTTGTTGTGGTTAAATAGATATCTTGATTAGAATCACTGCATTACTTTTGATAAAATAATGAGTGGAACAAAATAAAATAGTTTGTGACTAGATTATTTGTATAATCAAGGAGTATCTGGGTTTGAGATTCATACTGTATGTGGATTTTACAATGTGACTATGCGCTCAGGTAGCTCTGTAAAACATAGTTTAAGATTTGTATTTATAAGGCATATAATTAACTTACCAGTTGTAACTCTCAGAAAAGTAGGGAAACTGTTCTTCAACCTGTTAGTAGTCACAATTTGAACAAAGTATTCTGTTCCTGAGGAAAGGCCATCAAATTTGAACTTTCTACAATTAAGGAAAATAACATTATTATTAATATCAGGATGAAACATTTTAAAGTTGGATGACATCAAACAGGGACAAATTAAAAATATGATACACTGCTGAAATAATTAAATGCACAGTTTGAGTAAAAAAAAACTAAGAGAGCTAATGACTATTCACTATGCATTAAATCTCTGATATTGATAGATTATTCCTGTCTTTCAGAAATGTAGCCAGAGGTTTACTGTAAATCAAATGAACTATTAAAGAAGACTAGCATGTATTACATTACATAAAAGACAGCCAAGAACAAGCATTGATATACTTAAAAATTGAAACTTACTGAATGTGAAGGAAACAAAACGTGAAAATTGAAATAATGTAATAAAAGCCTGAACAGAATTCTGGCAAGGAAAAGTATAACATGGTTAATTTCTACAAAAGATAGATGGGAAAGTGGATAAAGATAAAACCTGGCAATGGCTTATAAATGGAACATTAAAAAAAGTAACTGAAAGTTTGATTTTGACTTCTCAAAGCAAGCTACTGAAACTAAAGCAATCAAAAGCAAAACTGAAAAATTGTCAAATGGTTCAAATTGCAGAGTATGCAAAGAGACAGAAAAAACAGTTTATCATATACTCAACTCATGCAAAAAGATTGCACAAGCTGATTATAAACAATGACATAACGCACTTGCAAAAATGATTCACTGGAATATCTGTAAAAATTATCATGTGAAAAACTAGACTAAAAGATTGGAATTTCTAGACTAAAAGATGGAATTTCTGAATACAAACTAATAAAGTCTTGGCCCATAACACCTCAGATTTAAACTATGAAAAAGTGGAATAATTAAGGTTGCAATACCAGGTGGTAGTAGAATAGAAGATAAAGAATTGGAGAAGGTCACAAAGTATCAGATTATGAAAATCAAAATTGAATGATTATGGCATAAACCAGCTGTCGCCCCAGTGTTTACAGGCACACTGGGTGCCATACAAAAAAATCTTAGATGGTGCTTAGAAAATATGCACATTTAGAAAATTCCCATCTGTCAATTAGAAAAGGCAGAACTGCTTGGATCCGCCCATACACAACTCCAATATAATACAACACCTTCAAATGCTGGAAAAGGTAGAAAGAAAAAGAAGAGGATGAACAGTAGTAATGTGTATTGATTCAGCGACAGTTATGTCATCTTCAAAAGGTACCTTTTATCTGATGATAATCTTTCTTCCTTGCTAAAGTTTTTGCCAACCAAAGTAGTAATATATCCATCAACTATACCAAATGCTGGTGGCCAGGTAACAGTTATTGATCCAGAATCTTTACTCAAATTCATATATTTAACTGAGCTGGGCTCTATTAATGAAATGGAAGAGTAAAATTATCAGTTCATATAAACTTATAGATCAATTTTTTAAATTTGATTACAACAGAGTTCAATATAAGATGACTGGCTATATAAATATTTTAAATAAACAAATTTCCATTCAAGAAACACAAATGTTATTAATGCCTTAGGTAGCGTCTATATTTTGAAGTTAAGTGTTGTGTTAGCTCAGCCAATCTAACATTGCTATAGTTATTTTTATGGTATAACCCAGTTGTCCAATTTTTGTCACTTTAACTGTATTTATTTCTTGAATATTTCTACATTAGTTATTGAAATGACTCTTTGATAGATGAATAACTGATAAAGTTCAAATTAATTCTTCTGAACTATATGCTTTGTCATAGTTTAATGTACTCTATCTACAGTACAGGTTTTGAGACATAATTCTTCAATATTTGTTTATCAAATGTAGGCACTGCCCATCTCACTATCTAAGTGACTCAATCTTTACAGTGCCTCTCACTATCAGTCATGCAGAAGCCTCACAAAACTTTGATATCCACATAAGGAGAAATTTTATGTATTGCACGGAGATGAATCAGAAATTGCTTATATTGTATTGATACAGTAACCAGTAAGGGTTCCTTTCTACCTGAAATAAAAAGGCATTGCTTCTATCAGCATATTAATTTAAGAAAATACATATTTTTATGTATTAAGTTAATTAAAAAAGACCATATTCTTTTTTCTATTCTGAGAAAATTAAATTGGGTTTTATCAGCTATTTGTCTATCGGTAAAATAGGCATTACCAGCACACTGAACTTTTACCTCCAGAAATTGTCCCTTCTGGATTCTGGGCTTTCCCTGACATCTCATAAATATGGTTTAGAAGATTAAGCATCCCCCCTGGAACTGTTTGAAATGTCATGGAGGATGCTCTCCCACCATGGGAAATGCTGGAAACCAATAATGTAAGGTTGGATGAAAACCTTAGATTAGTAATCCAAGACACCTATCTAGAAATATTCCCTGTTGAATTCAATAGAACTTACAGTAGATATGCATTGGAATTCTTGTAATCAATATACTTCCTTTGAAGTCTATAATAATGCATGTTGCTCAATGTAATTAAGAGTAATTTATAATAAATATGAAAATTCACAAGATGAAAAGGCAGAAAAAGGCAGTTGGATTTATACCTTAGTATACAAGTAAGTGATGTATAATGAGAAAAGAAAAACAAGTTGCACAATCAACTATGTTAAAATAGAAGCTTATGACTAAAGATCTTCTGACCATCTGAAAGCCATAATGGTAGAAGAAGAAGGTTGCTTTGACTTCCTGTTAGTGAACTTCCTAGATACATCTGGTGTATGAGATAGACCGCCAGATAGTTAGGTTTAGAACTGATCCAGCAGGTATTATTTTCTCAAGGGTTAGCATTCTACAGTGTGGTAGAGAAGCAACAATCATAAATGTTACAACTAACAGAAAAGTTACATTGTCATACCTGTTTCTACTTGTATGCTTACAGGAGGGCTGTCCTTGTATCCTTCTTTTTCTGTTTTAACCATAAAGTTATATAAGAAGCCAGGAATCAAGTTGGAAAATTCTGCCACTTCTTGTGTCACCTTTTGGACCTGTAGCTCAAGATTTTTAAAAAATGTATTCTTTATTTTATTTATTAAATGTATATGCTGCCTGTCTCACTCTCCAGATATTGCCATATTTGTGATTAGTGGCTATGTGTCCCTAGGATCATGCATCCTTTTTTCAGGCTTTTCCATATAGTAGTTTTATGAGATAAGTAGCTAACAGCTATCTATGGCATTCTGCGTGCATTCCTTTCCAAAATACACTATAGGATTCATGTAGCTTGACTCGTCTTTGTTTACCATATAGATGCTTCCATATATTGTCACTTGGACTAAAAATGAACAAGAAAAGCAATATAAGAGTAAAATATTCAGATTTGCTTTTGAAAGAATTTATTTGGCAACATACCCTATAAGTATCTGCACAGTTTGTACATGTGACTTCATATTGCTGAAAGTTTCCTTCTGCCTGATCCCAAATAATCTGTATTGAAATATTGGTGATTCTGCCTTCATATATATTTAGTGGAACTGCAAGACCTATAAGAAGCAATATGAAAAATACTCATCAAACACACCAAAAAGTGCCCTGAATGAATGGTAGGATCCAATAATTCCCCGTTACATTATGTTTAGCAGAGAACTCAATACCTAAAGTTAAACTTAGGATATTTTGAAATATACAGTTTCCTAATTTGGTGATAATTTTAGAATTGAAATGAATATATTTTTTTGTTTTGGACAAAATGTGCACCAATGCATGCTAGTGAAAATAATGTATGCAAATACAATAGAATGCTTGCAAAAATGTGCATGTTGGGGAAAATTATATATAAATGCATATATTTACAGATTTGGGGGCAAATGTTTTGGAAAAAATAAGAAAATAAGAAAAAATTCTCAGAAGACTGCAGAAATAAGGTACTGAATAAATAAACAATTTGAAGAAAGAAAAATAGATTTGCCTATCTCTGTATGCTACTTCTTGATTTGGACTATATTCTTCTAATCTTGAAGAAGTAAATTTTTGTATTGTCAGCAACTCGCAAAAACAGGTGCAAATGTGATGCCTATTTGCCTATTTTAATTCTTTTTTATAAAAATGATATGATTATATGAGAATGCACAAAATATGCATCTACTGTTTTATATATATATATATATATATATATATATATATATATATATATATATATATATTACTTTAAACCATCTCTAAATTCAAATAACTTACATGTTTTTATAGCTGGCAGGTGATGTACAGAACTTAACATATGTCTGCTAGATGTAAAAACAAAAAAATCATATTCTGTTCCTGGAGTTAGTTTTTCTATAGTTACTTTTCCATCATTCAATAAAGTAAATGTTGCATTTGGGCCTTCTTTACTTATGATGTGAATGCCATCAATTATTCCCACAACAGGTATTTTAACAAATAAAATCATGAAAGTACTATGGATTTCATAAGGAATAACCATCTGTACTGGTTTGGGTTCTAGAACGGCAATAAAGAAAAATATGATCAACGTATTATTTACAAATAACTGCCAATTATAATAATAAATATTGCGCAGGGTTTTGTTTTTCTAATAAAGGATAGTGTCCTTCATCTCACATATTACATGGAAAGTTAAAATAGGATTGACAAAAAATTACATTTATATTCTACTCTATAAAATTTCACAATATTCTATTGACAAAGCAATACATTAAAGTGCTTATTAAATATGTGGATCCACTTAATTTTAATTCTGATTCCATTATCTACTAAATATTACAATCTTCATCACCTTTGACACTTTTTAAAAAAATTACTATTAAGATTGTTTTTTGTTTCATGCATTTATTTTACAACAAATATTATAGTTTTAGTTCTTAATAATAACCTGAGCAATGTTGTGTTTAAATCTGAATAAGTTTGAAATGTATATAAATCTTACTAAGAGTACACTGAATGGTAGTCAAATCACTCTTATTTCCAGATATTACTGTAGCCACTCCTATATCATAAGTCATTCCAGGAATTAATGGTTCAATTTTAAATTTCTCTGTGTTGTTTATTAAAAACATCATGCTTTTATCCTTGAATGCAGTTGGTTTTACTTGAATATAGGACTCCTGGCCTTCTTCTGGGAGTTTCCAAGAGATAATCACATGGTCCTCGCCTACATCCTCTGGATGGATTAACAGACCAGTAGGTGGCGTCACACCTAAGCAAAAAAAATAATATATCCCTTTGTATCTGGGACATTAAAATTTCTTTCTTTGTCATAACACTATTTTTAAAAATTGGTTTCTCAGTTGTGAAAGATACAGTCATGAAGAGAACACCCAGTGGTTTAACTATGCAAAAAGTATTTTGAAACTGATTCCTTGTTTCTAAGATTTAAAGAGAAAATCATTATGTGTAAATATACATTTTATAAAGTACACTTGAGGGTGTTTTTAGCAACTTAAATTTTAATCAGGACAAAAGGTATATTTAGTTTCTCTAAAAAAAGAAATAATGTTTTCTAAATTTACTCAGTTTAGCTTCCTGATAAGAACACTGCTCTGCAACAAGGAAGCTCCTATGCTTATTTGAAAATTAAAATGAGAATACAATTTTATAATAATAGCTTATATGAAAGCAGATATGGACATTTTATACCTACCAGACAGCATTTAGCATTCAAGGCATTATTATCAGGAGTACCAATAGTTAACTTTACCTGTTATTATTTCTATAGGATCCTCATAGCAGCTGGGAGTTCCCTTTTCAGCAACACTTTGAACATATGTCCAATATTGATTATATGATTTGACATTTCTGATTACAGCAGAAGTGTTAGTTTTTTCAAATGAAAAAGTTTTCCATTTGATTGTTTTGCTATCAAAAATATTCACTAGGTAATGATGGAAACTTGCATTGAATGAACTTGCTGGAGAATCCCACTGTAAAAATATCTCTGATGATGTTACTCTTGCTACCTTTACATTGTGCAGATGTAATGGTCCTAATGATTGGAAATTGAAAAAACAGTTCTTAGGTGAGAGTAAAAAAATGGGACAAATAAGCAAATAATAAAAGATGCAATAATAAAAAGCAGAGGCAGAAAATTAAGCAGAAGTAAATTGTACAAGCAGACATTTATTTATATAAACTGCCTTCAACTAATTTGGAGCTGGTTTTGTATTTGAAGCCTTCCCCTATTTCTGAAAGTCCCCTGATTCTTTTCAGAAAGTAGAAAACAGTATTTTGCAGAAGAAACAGCAGCAGTATTCTGACTCAAGCCTTAAACTAAAATAAATTTAAGTTCCCTAGTTACAGACTGGGGATGATGTGATCAGGGTGCTGATCTGTTTAGCATAGGTCTGTTGCAGGAGTAACGCTTCCAGGGCGGGTTTTAAAACCTGTTGCTACTGGTTCGCTCGTGGGCGTGTGGGCGCTCGCACGCGCTCGTGACACTTGTGCACATGCGCAGAAGCATCCAGGAGGGTGGGCAAAGCCTTCCGCCGCCGCTACCGGTTCGTCCGATCCAGGACGAACCAGTAGCAACCCACCACTGAACCCTTCCCCATCCAGTCTCTGGGTCCTGACTTACATTTTCGATTGCTATTGTCTGTGTAGGAAACCAAACTGGCTTTCATAGCCTCTTTCTTTTGTATGGGAATGCCAAACCTGTTTGGATATTGGTGCATTACAGCAGAGATACATACACTCAAAGATACATACACTCATTGCCAGTTCAGTCATTTGAAAACTGTGGATTTTTTATATTTTTATCTGCCATATATTGGTTGTGTTTTACCCAGAGTCACTTTTGGGGAGATGTGAGACTATATAAATGTGATTAATAAACAAATAAACATAATGAAACATCAGTCTAAAAGAAGATTGATTTTAGGAAATACTGATCTCATGAAGCGTTGACATTATTGCATTAGCTTCTCTATTGGAATGACATCAAATCAATTTTCTGGTGGATACATGGAGCAAAAATAACAAAAGGAAAATAAACATATTCCTAGGTCTCAAAAGATCCCAAAAGAACACTTCTACAGCTTTCAGACATTTCATTCATTTACCTTCCCAACATTTCCCCCCCAAAAAATATCAATCTCGGAATAGCAATAGTGTTATAAGAGTTTTCGTTTCTGCATAGATAGCTTATTTGTAGGAGACTCAAGATGAAGTAGACTTTGTAGGAGACTTAAGTAAGGAGGAGAGTCATGTATGGACAACTCAGTTTGTATTGAGCAAGCTATAGTTTAACATTAATCTTATAGCAAAAAAGTAAAAGAACCAGGTTGGTTGATCAAACAAGATTCATGGATGAAGCTGGAGATGTTATCCAGTTTCCCCATCCTGCCCTACCCATAGTATACAGAAAACTCAATTATTATTGTCTGCCAGAAGATGAGACTAGGTAGAACAGAAAAGGAAAAGAGGAGCTCCACTCTGAAATTGTAAAAATAGTTACAATTGTTTCTAGGCTGTAAGGGTAGCACAACTTGGGTGAACACACTTTTCTGCCACATCAAAGAGACGCAAATGGGCACATTAATGTGGCATTACGTGAGGAATAGGCTTATAAGATACTATAAAACCCCAGTGAGAAAACGATTTTAAGGTAAACACATTACCATTCTTAAGGTATTAAAGCAACCACATCTTTCCAAGACCTTCAAAGATGTTTCAAAAGCTACTGGCGGGGTTTTGCATATTCAGATTTGATACATCAAAGGAAGTGTTTGTGTGCATACACCATACACAGCAGCAAACTCCTACTAGAGTTTCAAATCTTATACTTTAAGATAGTAAGCTAAATATCTTTAGTACAGATGCTACTGTACATAGTAAATGCTTCATTAAATATATGATTTGAAAACACTATTTCACCAAATCAAAAAATAATTCCCTCCCCTATATTGCCATTTTTATGACAATATTTACAATATACTGTGATAGTGCATCAGGGGTTAAAATTAACTTGCCATATATTCTGAGCCATACCAGAATTTGAATCTGATTGTTTACTCAGAAGACATTAAACACAAAGTAGGTTTTTGTTTTAAAGGAGCATATATATTAAACAATGACATACAACACAATTTGTATTTTATTGTAACTTACTTGTCTCTACCGTCATAACAGGATGCAAATTAATTTGGTCTCCTTCCGGGGTCTGGGCTGACAATAAAAATTTGTAAGAGTGACCTGGGTCCAGATTGAAAATTTTTGTGCGTGTTGAATTTAGAGTAAAAAATTTGGAATACTGTTCTGAGTGTTCAGAATAGTACTTAATGTTAAGTTGAAAATTTGAATTCAGCCAACCATTCAAATTGTTCCACAAAAAGGCTGCTTCATTTGTACTGACATCTTGTATTTTAAATGTGAAGTTTTCCGGAACTGAAGATACTGCAAAAAAAAAAAAAAAAAAAAACCCTCAAATTTTAAATTAAAAATGCCAATTCTCAATAAGCAATTTTTTTGCTTTAAAGAATAAATTTTAATTTAAAAAATCTAAACTTTAAAAAATAATTACATTCATATTCGCAAATATATGGCAAAGAGATATAGCAGAAAAATCCTATGAAGAGATAATCTGGGACAAATGGGTTTCTCTGGAAAGCATAACAATCAGTTTCATTTTCTGGTATCAGTGACAGAGAAGAAAATTCAGATTCTCCAAGATATGGGGAGTCATCAGTCCACGCGAGATGTCCTTCTTCCTAAAAGAAACAAGATTACTGTTTTCTTAAATTACTAAATTGTTTTCTTCAATATACTTCATACATTTTAAATAATAATTAATTTAAATTAATCATTATTTTGTTATAATTGTTCATGTATGTGTAAATTATGCTTTTATAATAGTATTACTGAAAATTAAGATGTGTGTGTGTTTGTGTGTGTATTATTCAAATAAGACAAAAGAATCAATATCAGATCTACAGTTTAGTAAGAATTAATATACTGACCTTAACATCATTAAGTCCTGTCCATACCAGGTTTAGCTGGTTGAATGACTGAAGATAAGAAGTTATAAAGGCATATTCTTCTTTGTTTCTAATATCAACAAGATGTGCCCCAGTTGAAAACAATCCACACTGATGTTGTGCCATATTCCAAGGTTTGCTGTCTGTATTAACTTTATAGCAACTCTGTTTGAAAGCTGTCCAACCATCTGAACACAAACCTAATAAGGAATATTTAATTCCATGCTTTTTCCAATAAGCACATGAATGATAACATAAAACTTTCAAAATTTAAGAAAACTGATATTTCAAATAAGATAAAAATGGGAATGAAGTACACTTTTTTGCATCCATTAAATTCATAAAAACAACATGAGCACCAGATGTTTGTATGATTTCCTACAGGTTTGTCCAAAATGACTGCATTGCTTGCTATGTAATAATCAATGCTGCATTCACAAGTTATTTCCTAAACTTAGTCCACTTTCAAATGTATGTTTCTTTTTTTAAATCTATTTTTAAATATATATTTCAGTGTAATTCTGCCATTTTTGAAACAATCAAATATTTCAGTAAATAAACTATCAGGGTTCAGATTTCAGTAATGCATATATTTATTACCATTGTTCCAAAAATAATTTCAGGAAAATTTAAATACGATTATGTATAACTTCTTTAATTGAAGCAAACTGCAATAAGTAGTATATTTTCATTATAATTCATAATTCATTAAAGTTATACATTGTTATTATCACTAAATAGCACAAGACCTGCCTCCTATTTCAATACGAATTTACATCTGAAAATGTACATTTAGCAAAGGGTTTTAATTATGCAATGAATTGGGAACATTTCGCTATTATGTTCACTAGTTATATTTACTCCCTACATTTCTTTAAAGGAACTTTTTTAAAAAACAAAAAAAGAAAGCTTACAGGTTCTTAATCAGACAATGGTCATGGTTAAATGCAGAACTATATCGATATTCATTGAGAAAAGTGACAATAATGCATTAATTATACTACTGACCTGTTTCAATTTCAAAATCCAGTATCTGATATACATTAATAAATTCTAAGTCAAGTTGCTTAAATTGAAGAGAAAATGTGTGCAACGTTGCAGGTCTCAGATCAGTCCATTCATAAACTCGTTCTTTATTTTTAAATATATAAGAAACATTTTTATGGAAAATTTCTATGGAAAAATCATGAACCAGCATATTCCAGTTAAACAGCACACTTGTACTCGTCACAAGAGTTTTGACACTACTTTCTGGAATTCCATCTATAATATGCATAGAGAAAATCAAATTATATATTACATTATTTACATTAAGATAAATTATTTTGAATCAGACTCTTAGATAGACACTATGGATAATGGCAAAATAGAAACGTGGTCAACAAATAAACTGAAAATTATTTCAGTTCAGCACAACTGTATTTATGTGTGTATTTGCATTTTATAGAGTATGTAAAACAATCTAAAGTTGAGAAAGTGAAAAGCTCATTTTCGGAAATGCAGGCATGTTTAATTCTTTGTTCCAAATAGCAATGTGTGCAAAACGATTTGATACTAATAGCAGCTAAAGGGGATTACTGTGTTGGAATGAACATTATGACAATCATCAATTCTGAAAAATAAATTTTACAAAGGAGGATAGTGTATATCAATGATATACAGATCAGCTCCCATCTGGTTTAGATTGGTCCAGTTCAGACTCTAACATTAATTCAAATCAAATATTTGAACTAAATTAATTCAGTTTGATTAAGTTATTCTAACTGAACAACTTGATTATAGGTTTTTTTTAATTTAATGCAGTTTACAGGTGCTCAACGTAAGCAGCTAAGAAAGCAAGTATAAATACATACAAATCCAGAAGGCAATTTTTCTATAACAAACCAAACATACTATAAGAACTTGATCACTACCCTGCCCTTAAGCCTGGGAGAGTAGCCAAATTTTCAGTGACTTTCCAAATGTCATCAGAGTGTTTGCTATATGAATCTCTGTTTCTGATGGCAGGCACTGCAACGAAGAAGCATACTTTCTAAATTCTCATGGTTGACACTGTTTCATGGAAGGAGCGTGAAGCATAGCCACTGCCCAGTCTCATTAAACCAGGCAGAAACTATTGCTTATTTGGGCAAACTTCAAATAAATAGGCCATATGCCATGAAAAGCTTTACAGGTGGTAACCAGCCCGTGGCATTGCACCTGGAACCAGTAATGGCATTGCATAGCACATCGCAGCATACCCATCACTGCCCACATCATCACTTCTAGAACAGTGATACTTTCTGAGTGGTCTTTAAAGGCAGCCCCATAATCCATTCATGACAATCACATTTTTTGTGAGGTGGCTGCCACATAAATAAGATAAACAAACAAACAAAGGGACAAGCTATGAATTACTCTCTGAAGTTCACACATGCCCTGAGATCAGTATAAATTCAAAAAAACCCAATTGTGATTTGATCTGATTTGTCAATTATATGAATCAAAATTTAATGTCACTTCTAAACGTGTACTGTATAAGACTACCAAAAAGCAAATGTAAAATTTTGATCAACAAAATGCCAAAGTGGTAATAAGTAATATTCGTATCATATTATGTTTTCATATTAATTTTAATACAAACTTAATGTGTGGGAAGTTTATATGGAGTATAGGTAGTCCTTGACTTATGACACAATTGAATCCAAAATTGTTGTTGCTAATCAAGAAAGTTGTTAAGTGAATTTTGCCCTATTTTATGATTTTTCCTGCCACAGTTAAGTGAATCACTGTGGTTGTTAAGTTAGTTGATAGTTGAGTGAATCTGGCTTCCCCCATTGACTTTGTTTCTCAGAAGAACGTAAAAGGGGATCACATGATCGTGCAACACTGCAGCCTTCATAAATATGAATCAGTTGCCAAGCACCAGAATCTTAATCATGGGATCATAGGGAAGCCACAATGGTCCTAAGTGTGAAAACCTGTCATAAGTAATTTTTTTCAGTGCTATTGTAACTTTGAATGGTCACTAAATGAAATGTTACAAGTTGAGGACTACCTGTATATGTTGTCCTACTTACATATTTTAAATGATTTTGCATATAGCACTTTTCCACTTTTTACTGATTGGATCATCACATCATATTTCTTGTTTTCTTCAAGCCGAAGTGTAACTTTCTGTACTTTTACTTGAATTGCAGAAACACTTTTCATATTCTATAATTTAAACAGATTTTAATACAGTATTATTATACCTAAGGCTGAAATCATAAACAATTTTTTAAACAAAATATGATCTGCTTTTCAGTACTTATAGCTCCTTTTTTGGATAAATTAGAGCCCTTTGTATATTTATCAAGATTTCCAACTTAATATAATATCTGCACTAATAATCCACAGTTATAATGAGTCCTGCAGAGTCCGCTCTACAAAGATATTTCAATTGCTTTACTTTGTTATTGTGATTGCTTAAGAATAAAATCAAGAAATAACTACCAGAGAAGTAGCAACTAAAGAACCAAGCATTAGCCTTTTCATAGTTCATGAAATATAACCATTAAAAAAACTTGTTTATACGTGCCATTGTTTACCATTAACCAGACATAACTGTTTGATGATTTGATGCCTAGTTATCAATACAGTATTATCAATGTTGATATTATCAATATTATCAAATGATAATAAATGTAATATATTTATAAATTATAAGCATTCTACGCAATATTTTAACACATTTTCTATCAAAGAAAAGAATAGCACCACTAAAAATGTACAATAATGAAGTGTTTGGCTTACTTTTTGACCAAAGTTATCTGGAATGTGATATGTTATAATATAAAAATCTGGATATTGATCTTCTGGAAATTTTGACCATTCCAAAGAAACAGTTCTAAAAGGGTTCTTCATTTTATCACACTTCAGATTGCTGGTTATCTTTAGTAAAATAAAAGTCAGGAGGAGATATTTCACAACATGATTATTAAACCATTCCAATATTGCTACTATATATAATTATACATATCATTCAGCAATGACATCAAATTTAACATTTTATTTGGCTCAGATTATGACTTAGTTCATATCACGGAGATCATCATTAAATGTTGTTCTCTGGTTTGAATTAAAAAAACCTGAATTTCTAGATATCAATATTCATTACAGATGGCAGAATATCTTGAGAACATTCTTTCCAGCATCTCATGACATCATCCTTGATTAAAGGATCAAGAAATATGAGATGGTGTTTTAGTACCCAAAGCATTGATGAGAAATGGAGGCTACATAAATCCCCATCCTAAACTAGCACTGCCACTACTAGAAAAAGTTGTGATTTAAGTGAAAAGTGTATATCCAGAGTTCAGCTAAATATGTGAAGAGCAAGCAAGTATATTTTATCCCTAATTTCATATTGTCCAAATAAACCTTTACGGGATAAAGTGGCAATAAAAGATCTTATCTAGTCATGCTATATGCTATGTCTGTATGTTCCTAAAAAGAATACCAAACACCAGAAGAATTAGAATAGAATAACAGAGTTGGAAGGGACCTTGGAGGTCTTCTAGTCTAAACCCCTGCCCAGGCAGGAAACCCTACACCACTTCAGACAAATGGTTATCCAACATCTTCTTAAAAATTTCCAGTGTTGGAGCATTCACAACTTCTGCAGGCAAGTTGTTCCACTGATTAATTGTTCTAACTGTCAGGAAATTTCTCCTTAGTTCTAAGTTGCTTCTCTCCTTAGTTAGTTTCCTCCCATTGCTTCTTGTTCTACCCTCAGATGCTTTGGAGAATAGTTTGACTCCCTTTTCTTTGTGGCAACCCCTGAGATAATAGAATACTGCTATCCTGTCTCCCCTAGTCCTTCTTTTCATTAAACGAGACATACCCAGTTCCTGCAACCATTCTTCATATGTTTTAGCTGCCAGTCTCCTAATCATCTTTGTTGCTCTTCTCTGCACTCTTTCTAGAGTCTCAACATCTTTTTTATATCGTGGCCACCAAAACTGAATGCAATATTCCAAGTGTGGCCTTACCAAGGCATTGTAAAGTGGTATTAACACTTCATGTGATCTTGATTCTATCCCTCTGTTTATGCAGCCCAGAACTGTGTTGGCTTTTTTGGCAGCTGCTGCACACTGCTGGCTCATATCTAAATGGTTGTCCACTAGGACTCCAAGATCCCTCTCACAGTTACTACTATTGAGCAAGGTACACATATACAGTACCTGTGCATTTTGTTTTTCTTGCCTAAATGTAGAACCTTACTTTTTTCACTGTTGAATTTCATTTTATTAGATAGCGTCCAATGTTCAAGTCTATCAAGATCCTTCTGAATCTTAAACCTATCTTTCTGGAGTGTTGGCTATTCCTGCCAGCTTGGTGTCATCTACAAATTTTATGAGTTCCCCATTTATCCCCTCGTCCAAGTCATATCTATTCTTACCTGAAATACACATTGGGTCACAATTAAAAAGCACATTGCCTTGTCCATAGTGTGGTTTAGTCTCAGATTTTAAAATTAGTCAAATTTCTAATTGAATTATGAAGCCAATCCTGTAAAAAGAAAGAAACAATATAATAAAATCTACTTAAACATCTACTTTTTAAAATACATTATTCTGTCCTCACATCTTTGACTGAACATGAGACTGTTCAGTTTTCAAGTTAGATCTTTTTTCAGTATATGATCACGTGGTAATATAGGTAGTCCTCAACTTACAACCACAATTGAGCCCAAAATTATTGTTGAGACATTTGATAAATGAGTTTTGTCCCATTTACGACCTTTCTTGCCACAGTTGATAAGTTAGTAACCTGGTTGTTAAGTGAATCTGGTTTCCCCATTGACTTTGCTTGTCAGAAGGTCACAAAAGGTGATCACATGACCTGGGACATAGCAACGGTCATAAGTATGAAGCAGTTGCCAAGCATCTGAAATTTTATTACATGATACTGCAAAGATTGTAACTGGTCATAAGTCATTTTCAGTGCTATTGTAACTTTGAATGATCATTAAATGAATTGTTGTAAATTGAAGACTATCATTGGTTAATTCAGGTTGATCTATAGTTCTATTATATCCAAATGATATATACAACTACAATAATTTGACCAAATATAAATTTTTAACTTTTTTTTACTGATGCATATGATTATGCAGCATATATATATACATAGAGTTCAATTATTGATAAAGTATTTGTAATATTCTATTCTAGCACATCTAACAATTTCTTTGATGCTATCAGTGTCTATCAAAAAAGTGTATGCTTACATTTTTAATTTTATATTTAAAATTGTAACATAGGAAGAAATTTTAATGTATACCTACCATATTTTTCAGAGTGTAAAACACACTTTTTCCCCCCTAAGAGGCTGAAAATTTGGGTGTGTCTTATATCTGAATGTAGCTTTTTCAAAGATTTTTTTTAGCCCTAACGACGCTAGTGAGTGAAGCGATCTCCGTGCTTTGTCTGCTTTTCTTATTGTTGTTCCATCTCAGCTGTGGTTTAGAAGCTTGTTTTTTATCTCCAAGCAGGGGATAAAAAGCGTGCGTGCACGCACTCAACTAATGTGCTGAAGCTGACTAAAGACACTACCCAGATGAATACCTGGTAGGAAGATTTTTCCCCCCTATTTTCTTCCCCCAAAACTAAGCTGCGTCTTATACTCTGGTGTGTCTTATACTCTGAAAAATACGCTATTTTAAATACGAGCAATATTGTACATTATTCATGGGAGACGCAGTGGCATAGCAGCTTAATGACACTGGAACTGCCAATCAGAAATGGCTTACATTCTGGCAATTTGAGTCCGGCTCCATGAGAAGGAGTGAGCTCCTGTCACTCAATCCTTAGCTTCTGCCCACTCAGCAGTTCAAAAACATGCAATATTGCAAATAGATAAATGGGTACCACTTAGGTGGGGAAAACCTAGCTGTGTTCATGTGTGCAGAGAGCAGAAGCTGGCTCTGGACCTGGCCAAAGACAAGGCAAGACTGGTGGAGCAGCCTAGAAGAGCCAGCAACCCAAGGGCCACTAGCTGACTGGTGTAAAGCTAGTTTACCCCCTGCAGTACACCAATGGTAGGCATGCAAACACCAAACAGAATGAACTAGCAATCTAGGACTGCATTGTGTCCCTGATGTTGTATGCTATATGCTAAATAAATTATTTCTGTGGGATATGGTGGAACAAAGAGTTTTATACTGTATATAACAACATAATGGAACAAAGGAAAATAGGAGGAGGAAGGTATATTTTCCTTTGAAGATATTTCACTTCTCATCCAAGAAACCTTCTTCAAAGAAAAACAAGAAAGTCCAGTTGCCTCTTGAAAAAGCACCTTAGGGACAATTATGAGATGGACGACTGAAATCTCCATAGACTTGTGTTGTATATTATCACTACCCTGAGTTATTTGTAAAAAATAATAAAGGTGATATACAAAATAAAATAAAATAAAATAGAGGTCAGAAGGATGTTGCAGACACACAACCAGTATCATTAAAGGAATATTCTGTGGCAAGACCAGCTTGCACTCTGATGAACAGCGAAGTACATTGGAGATCATGGAAGCTGAAATCTATAATCTGCTATTTCATATATTGACCTATATCCGCTATAGGAGGTGCCCTCACTCAAAGCCTAAATTGGATGCCATAACCATTCCTTTTAGTTCTGCAGGTGCTGTTATTCCTAATCGTAATCAGCACATCAACCACTGAATCCTAAAATGTGGTTACTACTACTATGTGGAGAAGGAATGGGATGACTGACAAGGGATAGCTCATTTGGAAGGTCTAACTTCCAGGGAGAAGCATCCTCTTGCTACTGTGAACCTCCAGTAAGTGCCAACTATATCTAGAAGAGACTAGGCTGTCTGGAGAAATCTTATGGTAAGAAAGTCAGGTTTGTTGGAAACAACATTCAGACAATGTTTTGGGTCCAGAAACCTTGAATAAATGCTTCTTCAGGTGTTTTGATCCTTTTCTGGGTCTCAAAATCACCCAGTGAGTTTCCATGAGGGAAAGTAGTCTTGAACTTTGGATTTCCCTTTCCACCCTGTCTTGATTAGGTGAATTTCCTATAAACTGAGTTTGAGGGCTGTTAATTTAACGTTGCTGTTATTTGAACAATAATGCAAATAGGGTTGCCATTGCCTTCATCCAGGATTTTCCCAGTTATTCTATAGCCTTGAGATTTTCTGGTGATTGCCCACCATCTATGACTCCATTTAGCTTTTTTGAACTCAATCAAAGTTGCCTCCTTGAGTAATACAAAACACACATTAATCTGAGTAAGTCAGACAGCAAGCAGGAAGGAAGAAGGAAGGAAGGAAGGAAGAAGGAAGGAAGGAAGGAAGGAAGGAAGGAAGGAAGGAAGGAAGACAGAGACACTCATTGCATCATTAGGTGTTTCTATGCACATGATGGAGCACAGAGTTCATGGATTCCTTTTTGCCAGAATTATTCTTCAGATGTGCCCAACCTCGAACTCCATAATTCTTAAGCCAGAAACCATCCTCTTTACAAAAGTTACAAGGTTCTCAGTTATTCGAGGGACATTAGACTGAACGTCTGAAGATCAGGCGCGCAGGTCGCTTTGGGAGGAGACTACGGTTTGGCGTAGCTCGCTTGCACAGAGCCTCTTCCCTCTTCTGTACAGAGTGAGAAGCCAAAGCGCTTCCAAAAGAGTTTGCTCTGCCCACCTCGGAAGAACTTTTGCTGCCGAATCCAGCGCTTGCGCCCTGTCACTGGGTTTGGCTCACCAAGTGATTCCAAAAGAGCGCGGCAGCTCCCTGCCGGTAGACCTTGCCCAGGTCGGCCGCCGCTAGCGCGCAAAACCCACCTGCCGCTCGCCGGGGGAAAAGGGCTGCGAAAGCCTCGGGGTCCCTGCGCCGTTTTCTTTGCTTCTTTACTTGTTCCAGTCCAACTCGTTTTGGCCACCTCACCACCCCGCTGGGTGGGCTGAGAGGGCCGCCTCAAAGAAAACGGGAGGGCTGACCTGACTGAAAGACGGGTGGGGGCGGAGTCGATTCCTCCCCCGGGGGCAGATGGTCCTCCTGCCTTCCAGCAGGAACATTTTTGGTGGCCAGGAGCATGGATACAGTCATCCCCACCATTGGAAGTGCAGAACATTCTTGGAAAGCACAACGTTTTTTATTATTATTATTATTTCATGTGTCAGATTCATAGGGCATTTCAGTAATGGCAAATGGATAATACCCTCATTCATTTTACTGGGTTTACTTGCTGAAAACTCCGTATAACTAATGTATTTGGAGGATCAAGAGCCACACAGAAATCTACATTACTTAGGATCCCATGGTTAGGAAAACTGCATTCAACTGGTTATCTTCAAAGGGACCCCAGAGGAATTGGAGTCAAATTGGAATAATTTGAGGTTTTTGAAATTAGTTAAAGGTGTGTAGTTAAATGTAGGGGATTTGCACATATAGTCAACTACAGATCACCGAAAATCTGTGAAATGGGTGCAGCATTCAGTTAAGAACAAGAAAAAGGATTCCTAGATTAAACTACTAAACAATAATAATGAGAAATATTTTTAAACTACATGAATAACAGAATCATAAAGGAGTTTTGTTGGTTTTTTTAGGGAAATTGGGATTAAACAGACTATTTCAAAATGATTCAAAATGGAAGAACAAAAATACAAATCGAAGAAAATATATATTGTCATCTATTTTATAAATAATCCTAACAGATTTCAAAATAGATTGATTACACCTTACTTATCTATTTATTGTACGCCACCTTCATTAGAAAATTGTGTTTGTAGTGTAGGAAATTGCATTTTATTGTATTTATAAACTAGGTATTTTGCCTTCAAGCCTGAGTGGATTAGATAATCGTGCAAAATATTTCAGCCATTTTTAATAATGAAAGTGTCCAAAGCTACTGAAATGTAAATGTTACTAAGTATGAAATACTTGGTTTAGGACTGCTGCTTAAAATCATCAAATGCATTTTCCCATACCCTGTTTCCAACTAGACCACTTGTTTAAAGAAAGACAAACATTTTCCCTGTTCACTTTCGGCTATAACAGTGACGGTTCTTGTAAATATAGTATGGTTATTGTGGAGTTAAAATACATACATTCACTAATCATGTAGTGACATCTCTAGAGCAAAAATGCACTTTGTTTGCAACTCTCAGCTCTGCATAAAGCTTTCATCAATACAATAAGACAGCTTTACATGATCAGCAGAAAAGCCCCTTTTACAGGAGGAGTAAACATCTTTGTTTGGAACAGCATATTTCATTTTAATTAAATGGATACTCCCCTAAATGAAAATATTTTCATTTCATACACTGTTTCTAGTAAATGTATAAATAATTGATCACAAAATAAAGTGAGGTACCAAACTATATTTTAACGCAGCTGTAGTTCTTCTAATAAAATTTCATTTAGGAGAGCCATTTTTTACAGAAAAGCAGATGAAGGAAGTGAATTACCTTTCCTGCACATACGTTTAAATTACCTACCATTTTCCTCTGAGATATAAATAAATACTTGGAATCCCATTTGAGAAAACTATCTGAAAGGTGACTTGAAAAGTAAAAATGACCAATGGATTAAGCATTAATCACCTCTCTGCCTGTCTCTTTCCTTTCCCCTTTACTATATAATAGAAGCACATCTGGGAACTTCATTATTCATACTTTCATGTGACTTGTAATTTCCCCCTAGAACTTAATGGAGAAATGATTTGTTAAAAGACTGCATAAAAATATGACTTTCTAAAGGGTTTTTCTTGAATATTAATTTTATATTCCCAATAAAAGTCTTAGTTATTAAACATTTCCTATGGCAACAATATACTGTAATACTCAATTATTTTTAAAAATATTTATTTATATACAGTATTAAAATATTGTAACACATAATCAAGAGATACTAGAAATACCATGAATGATTGCACAAAACATACATTAGTCTAGTATAGTTAGCCTTCTACCTCAACATGTCCTTTCTTTAAAAAATGCAGGTTTTTCATGCATTTTTCCTCTTTAGGAGTGAATATAGCATTTCAAATTATGTTTTAATGCAGGCAAAGTATAGAAACTATCATTTACTTTTGCATAAAATCTTGTAAATATAAAAAAATGTCAAAAATGGTTTATAAGATATTACTACATGCATAGTAATAAAAAGTATGCTAGAAAAGATTAGAATCAGAAAAATAAGAAATACCACCATGTTATGGATTTCAAAATTTTAATAAAATATCACAAATATTACAATGCAGAATAGGATTACTCTTGAGGAATAATCAGTGATGCCAGTAGAAGTGCTAATAAACTGCAAAGTTTTGATATAACCCCAGAACAAGGCATGTGTTAGAATTAGATAGTTAATGTTGGCTAATTACATAAATGACATGAGAGTGTATAGCACTTGCAATGTCTGGCATGAATAACATCTGGAAGAGTAAAGAGATCACACCCACAACCAAATGCAGATTAGTTAATGCAATAATTTTTCGGATTGCTACTTATGGCTGCGGAACTTGGCAGATAGGAGAAGGGTGGACGCCTTTGAACTATGGTGCTGGAGGCAGCTATTACACATACCATGGACTGCAAAAATAACAAAGAAGTCCTAGTCTGAATCTCACATAAAATATCACTTGAAGCCAAGATCTTCAAACAGAAGGCATCATACTTCGGTCATGTCATGCGAGCTGACTCATTCGAAAAGTCAATCATGCAGGAGTGATCAGTGGAAAAATGAAAAGGGGCCATCCTAGTATCTGTGGGCTAGGCACTATAAAGAATGACACTGGGATGACCATGGCAGATCTGAAGGAGGCGATGCAAGACAGACGAACATGGAGAGTGCTGATCCATAGAGTGGCCAAGGGTCAGTCACGACTAAATGACTGCTCCTGTTGAATTACATACATATTTCACATGTCTGAGTACATTACTGTAAAGTGAATTAAGTGTTCCATATGTGTCAAAACTTAATATGCTCCCTTTTTACATACAGCATGCATATATAAATTGAGAAAATATTTATATATTAAATCTGATAATAAGAAAGAACAAAAATTTGATTTGTATGTAATCACAAAATTTTTAATTCCACTGGCATGAACAGTCTGTAGGTTCCTGCATGACATACAGAATTTCAGTGCCATTTCCAGAGCAGTAAAGTGGTACAGTTCGATTCTGAACTCCATTTTCACGGCAGCATTTGCAGAACCTTAAATGGCTATCAACGTTGACATTAAAAATTGTAGCAGAGGGGCACTTTCCATCACAAGAAGCCACACTTATCTGTTGGAGATAGGAAGGAGAAGAATGTCATTGATAGTTTCAAATTTTATCCTTTAAATTTATTGACAGCTTCAGTCATTAAATCTATTTTAAAAGTTTGGAAATTCATCATGTTGCTGAATTTCTTATGTGTTCAGGTCTCATGAAATAGTCCCAAGGTCTATTCACGATCAGCTAGTTTGCTTCCTCTGCTATTTACCTTTTTATGATACTTTGACATATTCTTAAAACAAGGACATCTGTGCACTACTATGTAATACTTGCAAATATTATTTTAATATACATATCAGTGTGCTGCCTAAATGCATCCATGCCTGATATGGAAGGAGAGAAAGGAATATTAATAAATAACAGGACATCTCCAGTTTAAGGCAGCAAACTTAAGATTCCTGCATACACATATTTATGGACATGTTAGATGAGGTGATATGTCCACACAAATACTTATTCTTGCACATGCAAATATCCCTCTACAGGGAAAATGGTGTTCCTCTTGGTTCTATTAGACCTCTTAGTGGTATCCAGTATCATCTACCATTAAACCATTCAGGGGTATCCACAAGGGTTTGAAGTAGACAGGATACTATTAATGGTGATTATGCTCCTACTTGAGTAGTTAGTTCCAGGCTATGGTGTTTGGGGCAGAAGAATTAGAGCTCATGGAACCCCTAAGAGACTTCCAAGGTCCAGGCTTCTTCCTTTGCTAGTTAACATTTAGAATAAAGCTATGGAAGATATCACCCACTGATCTAGTGTAATGTTGATAACATGTTGATGATTCCTGGTTTCTACATCACCATCTAAGAGATACTGTGAGGATCCTGAAGAGGAGTTGTGAATAGGGCAAAATAAACTCAGATTAAATCCTACAGCATTTCTCTGGATGGGATGACATTCCCCTGAAAGAAGGACTTTGTGACTTGTGGGTTTGCTTGTATTCTCAACTCTTGCTTCAATAGCAGATGAAAGCTGCTGATGCCATAGCAGGTAGAAAAAGGCAGCCAGGAGGCCTTTCTCCAAAATCTACACAGCAATTTAAAGGAAGTTGAATAAGCATGTGTTCAATAGTTGTTAGGAAGGTTCCATATAGAGGTTCCATCTGGAGTGCCAATTACAACCATACATGGACCAGGAGGCCACAGTGATGGCAGGTCATGCCCTGATCCCCAATAGGCTGAACTACTGGGCTCTGCCTTTCGAGATCACTTAGAAATTACACTGGTGCAAATACAACAACTTGATTATTGGCAGGACAAGTCCCTTCAATATTAATTAAACTCAATTCTTGCTTGGGTTATCAGTAGACTTTGGTATCCATGTTAAAGAACTGGTCATTACCTAATTAGGAGAAGCAATTGTATTCTGCACTAGTCATCTGGTTTGAGATGTCTCTGAACTAATGAAGTCAGCATTTAAATAATGTTAGGGTAAAAGCAATTAAACTGCAAATTCTTTTTATGAGTAGGAGGATATTACTAGGGAGAGAGGTTTTCCAGATGTCAAAACAGTAATAGGATATGCATGTATGTTTACCACACTAATCACAAGCCTGTTGTAGCAGCTGATACGCTCTAAGGCTGAGAGAAAGTGACTAGAGTCAATGGCAAACCACTTCTGAAAAACCTTGCCAACAAACTGCAAGAAGTTGTCTAGGCAGTCTACGATAATCAAACAGGGTTGAAGAAAAAAACCACTCCTGCTCCTATATAGGAAGTAGCCCCCAAATTAGTCATTTATACTTACAGGACTTTGGCTTACACAGTCTTCTTTTCTTACAGTAGTTCTGACCATTATTTTCTGGCAAATCCTTTCATCTCTTTTACCTGATAAAGCATAAAGTATGAAGACAATACTTAATACTTTTTTTTATTACATCATTAGTTAAAGAGCTCTTTAGGTGTGTGTAATCATCTGAACATGCACCAAGGTGTCTAATCCTCCACCCATAATCCGTTTGTGGAGCTTTGTTTTGTTTGTAATAGCAGAACATCTCATAGCTGTTTATGCACATTAATATATACTTCTTTCCTATTCTCTTCCTAATGGAACACCTAGACATGAAGGCCGCACAGCAACTGGATTTAAAGTACAATACTCATACAATAAGTATGAAGAAGGTTACAGTCAAATCAAAATGTGTATAAAAGTTAAGAGTATGGAATGCTTAGTATTGGCAGTTCTATCATGATCTCATTTTTCTGGTCCCCTTGGGCAGCTAATTTAGAGTTTCTATCAGATCTCTGAATTGACTGGAGGATTTCCAAGAGGAGCTCAACAAAGATGCAGTTCTTTTTGTGTGACACAGCACATCTGACCATCCAAGAAACTACTCTTAAGTAAGAGCATAGCTGAGATTGCCATTTAATTTTAGAATGGAAAGAAAGTATCCACAGAAAATACCTTGCAATCTGAATTATGCTGCAATTATAGCAGGCATAACTGCAAAGGCAGAATACTTTCCAGTTTCATTAATCAGACAACATAACATAACTTGCCTATTTTCCCTATTTCCCTATTTCTTCAGTTCAATTTCAATTCAGCTGTGATATTATTACAAATATAATTAATAATCTTAATTGTTATAATTCATCGCTCAGAGTAAAATAACCCCATCAAACTGTAGAAAATTAAGAAGGGCATTCTGATTTTCAAGCTCCATTTCTAGAAAGATTAGATTGATTTTTGATACAGCTTTTAGACTATTCTGCTGTTACTAATATTGTTATTCACTTTGGGTAGATTTCCCTGATGTATTGTAATGTATATATTCTATCAGTATTAGTTAAGATTTGCTTTTAAATTTTATATTGTTTTATGAATTGATTGTAAACTACTTTGAACATTGGAAAACAATTCAATCAATAGAGGGAAAACAACAGCAGAAATTTAAAATCCCAATAAAAGTCACAAAATGGGTGTTGTCCACATCATTAATTTTACTAGAAATATATTTTTGCTCCTTTTCTGGCCATGTTCAATGCTTATATTTCAAGAATTATATCCACAGAATTGTTTACAAAATCAGATTCATGAAGTGCATCTTTAGGTAGTGCTAGTTTTACTATGGAATAATATATTTTTGGATAATTATAGAGTCAATCAACACTTCTCTGAATCACAACCTAATGTAATATATCCATGTATATCAACAATTTTTTTAAAAATAAAGAAAATAAAATACATTTATTAAAAATAGTAATACCTGGTTCACAATTAATACTATCAGTAGAGACTACAGGGCTAATGGCAAAGGGTAATACACCCCGTCCAGAACCTGGCAGAATTATTGGGAATATAAGTTTCTTGTAATACGCAAAAACATTTTTATATAAACAGCATTTCATTAATTCTTACACTGCCAACTGCTAATAATTTTTATGGAAGCTGTTCTTTTTTATAAAAAGAAATAAGTATTCTTATTTTTCTAAATTAATTATATCGCTATGTTTTAATACCCATGTGGATAATAAGGCCCTTACATTTTACATATGAAAAAATATGGAACATGATTTGGCAAGGTAAGAATTAAACATATGAACTCACTCAGCATGCATATAATCATTCACCATTTCAAATAAAGATTATTCATTACCATTAAAACCCAAGGGATTTTAAGCTGTACTTGTAGCTCAGTTATACTCCTTAACCATTAAAAGCACATGCTTTTATTTGTTCTAAAAAAGACTCTATTAGTATATAAAACAGCATTTAATATTGATTTTTTTAAAGCTAGTTCAGCAAACAGTTCTGAAGATAACTACTAAAGCCAAATTTTTTGGTTAAACATTGTTTTAGAGAACAGTAAAGAAAAATTCTTCTACCCATCAATGGCTGGCTTTTACATTATTTACTTTTTAAAAAAAAATTTAATTTTAATTTATATTTATATGCCACCCTTCTCCGGAGACTCAGGGCAGCTTACAATGCATTAAGCAATAGCCTTCATACTTTTGTATATGTTATACAAAGTCAGCTTATTGTCCCCACAAACTGGGTCCTCATTTTACCCACCTTAGAAAGGATGGAAGGCTGAGTCAACCTTGAGCCTGGTGAGAATTGAACTCGCAGTAATTGCAGGCAGCTAGATGTTAAATGCTGCCTTAGTAGGAGGCATTAGCCTCCTATGCCACTCAGGCTCCTTATATAACTTCATTTATATAAAATATTGATGGGGAGAGAGAAATTTATGGTATTCATAATATCAATTTATTAATATCAATATGTCAATTTAGTGACCCAATTGCCAAAATTTTCCTTGTCATTGTACTGCTCACAACAGTAACTTTTTTTTAGGTAAAGGGTTTTCTAGATTTAAGTCATGATGTGAAGAAAGAGATACTTTGAAATTATTAAGAAAATATATGTATGTGTGTTGTAGGTTCCAGAATATTCTGAGTAGAAATCTGATCAAGAAGCATTCTTCTGGAAAATTGGAGAGACACACAGTGTTTGCAGATTTCTTCTTCTCCCTGACACTATACCACTGGCCAGTATTATTTAATGGCAATGCAGAGTGCAAGACAACATTTAGCAAAATATGAAAGATGATAAAGGAATTGCTGGTGGTAAGATATTTCCTTGGTGAGCTATCTTTTTCTACAAGTGCTTCATCAGAGCCAGTGTGGTATGGTGGTTAAAGTGTGGCACCCAGGAAACCAGTTTATCCTTTCTTCTACACTGGATAAATTTCTGTCTGATCTACATGTTGCAGGGGTATTGTATGAAAATGGAGAGAGGAGGTGTTAGACACACTGCCATCAACTTCTTAACAAAAGGCAGGAGATCTAACAAATAACTGTATTATTTTATGGGCATCTATTGTAAATAAATACTAGAAGAAAAACTCACTACTTGTAAAAGCAATACTACGGTAGCGGTGAGTTTGACTACATACTACAGATCTTACTCAACAACTAAAGCAGTGTTTCATAACCTTAGCAACTCTAAGATATATGGATTTTCACTCCCAGAGTTCCTAGTCAGTATGGCTGGTTGGGGAATTCTGGGAGTTGAAATCCACACATCAAATTGAAAAACACTGCTTTAGATGTTGGGAAAGATCTGTAGTATGTGGATATGAATTTATGGAAAACACAGTCTCTTTATACAGCCTTTTTGAATCCAGAGACAGGTATTCTAGAAGATACTAGATACTGGTTGACAAGATCGCACCCTGATTTGTTGAGATGCAACATGAAGAATTTCCCAAAGAATAAAAGTATAAGTAGGCTTGCTTGAGAAAAACGTTTTTGAGAGTACTAGCAATTATTAAAACCCAGCTGTCTTTTTCTTTCTTTGGTGCTTTTTATTCAGGTGTATTTGATCCTGGTTTCTTTGGATTTGGATTTCCAAGTAAGGCTAGGAAAAAGAAACTGTTTTGATGGCAATATTTGTATTATGAACAAAAGAAACTCATTACAGAATGTTCATTCCAGTTCAAATAGAAAGAACCATCCTGGATTGGATGGATTTTTACTGTCTCTAATAAAATATCCAAATTCTACCATTGTGAAAAGTAATCATACTTATATTTAAGTTCTCATTTGAACTGAGACTTTGAGAAGTAAGATTATCAGAAAATAAACCTTGATATATTTTTTTGAGTGGAATATTTGTCCACTATCCTGAATGAGAAAATTTATGACCTTTTAGAGCTGGCCAATAGTGCAATTATCCCTTTTTATATAAGCATTTTATATCATTTTCTCATGTAACCTTATGGTTGTACTTAACATATTTCCATAGAACATAGGTCAGCAACTACTGTCATTTGATTTCTTTTTGCATTGACTGACCTAAAAAAAAAATCATATTTTCTCATTTTCCCATTTTCTTATCATCTTTGTTAATCTTATAATTAACAAAGTAGAGAAAAATCCTATTAATAAATTGGATAATCTTTGTTTCCTAAAGGTATTCAAAACAGTTTTTAGCCATATCTATATTATTTTGGTGGAACTGTTTATATACCAAAAAGAAAAGGTTAAAACACAAATTTTAATTTTAATTTCACCACATTAGCAGCCATATAAAGCCAGGCTTGTCAATTACTTTTGTTAAGGACTGGACACATATGACATGATTCAGAGACAGCATGCTGTTTTCTTTTCATATGTCTCCTTAAAGAGGTTAAGAATGCACACAGCTGTCCAAACCCAAAGCCATACCAATGCAGAACTAGCACACAATATAGCTGTCTTCACTTACAGGTCTTGCAGCAGCCATTGTGATAGGTCTGCACAGAGCCTCCATTCTAGGAAAATTAAAAAGGAATATTTCAAAAAAGACTGTGCTCAAAGAAACACATTGAGGCATATGGATACTGCAATGCATATAAACAAAGAGAAAAGGCCAGATATCAGATCCAATCTACAAATATTTAACTATTTTAATTAAGGGAACATTTTACATGAAGGAGCAATCCACTATGAATCTTTCGGTTCTTTTAAGATATAATTCATGAATGGGAGACCTCCACAGGAATTGCAGAGTTCTAGCTATAGACTACTTTTTCAGCCAGGTGTTAAGACGAAAAATGAAGTTTTCTTAACACCAGGCTGAAAAAATAGCATACAGCTAGAACTCTGCAATTCCTGTGGAAGTTTCCCATTCCAGAATTACATCTTAAAAGAACTGAAAGATTCATAGTGTCCCTTCATGTAAAATGGAAGGAAAACTTTATTTCCTCAGAATGTCTCCTGATATATTGAAAATTAGTTATGTAGCCAAAAATCCTGGAGAAAAAGTAAAAAATAATGGCTGCAATTATACATAACAACCTACAACCTCTCAAATACAGTAGTCCTCAATTTACAACAGTTCATTTAGTATCTATTCAAAGTTACAGTGGCACTGAAAAAAGTGACTTTTTCAGAGTTACAACCTTTCCAGAATCCCATGATCATGTGATCAAAATTCAGATATTTGGCAATTGGTTCATATTTATGAATGTTGTTGTGCCCCAAGGTCATGTGAATACCTTTTGTGACTTTCTGACAAGCAAAATCAATGGGGAAGTTAGATTCACTTAACAACCAAGTTATTAACTTCTCAACTGCAGTGATTCATTTAACAACTGAAGCAAGAAAGGTAGTAAAATGGGGCAAAATTTATTTAACAAATGTCTCACTTAACAAAACACATTTTGGGCTTAATTGTAGGTCAAGGACTACCTGTACTGCCTCTATACATTTATTTAGAACTCATTAAAATTATGTAACATAGGCTTGAGGTAATTCTTCTCCACTACACATTTACTTTTCAAGAAGAATTTGGCAGCATTTTTTCACTAAATCAAAACAAATCAAAACAATACAAAAATTGAATCAATTGACTATAAGATAACTTCAGATCAATTTTTGTATGAAAAATTTATTGATTTTGATTTGGTGGATTAGATTTGCATTTTAATTTTGTTTAGGCGTTTGGGATATGTCAGAATCAAAGACATTAGACAGTATATGTTGCTAAAATCATTATGAATAAGGAAAGACAGAATCAAGTTTAACCCCTGTAACTCTCATATATATTCCTTTGGAGGTAATATGGGCTAATGGGGGAGAATACTAGATTTCAAAGTATTACCTGTATGAAGATATAATTTGGAGGAAAAAATTAAGACAGTAAAAGCAGTTTTTTATATTTTTATAATATTAAACAAATCTTTATATTAAGTTCTCAATAAATTAAACATACATGAATAAGGAATATTTTAATGTATAAAGTACAAACCTTTACACATTCAGTCTCATTAAAGGGTGGGCAAAACACACTGGAGCCAAGTACCACTGTCTCCACACCAAACTTTGCACATTTATATTTAGTGCAGTTTGAGTCCCATGTGCTTCCTTCCTATTAAAAAAAAGAGAGACGGAGTGGGGAAATGGAAAACTGGCTACTATGTAGCATAAATAATGATTGAATCATATGTTAAGACAACTTTCCAATCCTTAATGGCTTCAGGTATGCTGCAGTTTACCACCACTGGGTTTAATGAATACTAAATTCTGTTGAACAGTCAATATTTTCTGAGAACTTCAGAACAATGAGTTAATGCAGTAGTAGAAGCCAGTTTGGTGTAGTGACTAAGATACCAGGCTAGAAACCAGGTGACTGTGAATTCAATCCTGCCTTAGGCTCAAAGCCAGCTGGGTGACTTTGCCAGCAAGTATCCAAGCATCAATCAAAATTGAACGGAAGAATAAAAAAGGAGTAATATCATAATCTATTTTTCATAGGAAGCATTTACAAAAAGGGCAATTTCAGCAAAAAACAACTGTTTTTTATTGCTTAACACCAGAAATAGACTCACATGTAACTTAGTTTGCTGTGCTAAATGGAAAATCTGATTGAGTATGGTGACCACACAAATGCAGGTAACTTTGGTTAAATGTCTGCTCATACAGTATGTAAATCAAACTTAAACAGAATTCATTTACTAATATCAAGCTAACACCACCAGTATAACACTGGTGTCGTTATATTCTTAGCTCCATTTAGTTAATCATATTCAATGCGCAATATGATCTCCAATCAAGAAAAGTTTGACTCAAGAGTAATCATATGAGAAAATTGTAGAATTTAGTACTTGACTTAATCAGAATCCTTATCCATTGTTTTCTGAACCATTTGTCAACCCACTTACTTCATAAATCTCAAGAGTTCCATTGTCAGTATAAAAAGGACATGAAACATTTATGCAGGAACCACAAGGATGTTGACCATCAGATGGGCTGTGTACTTGATGCTGTTAAAAAGAAAGAATATTCTTATGGAGTGTCTCATATACAGTATATAAGGCAATTAAATGCTAAAACTATATTTAGCTGCTATATGCAGTATGTAGCAATATGTTAACAACATTATTTTCTTTGGCAACTATATCTATATCTTTCCTGATGAGATATAAGCTTAGGTTTGACAATGTCAATCAACAAGTTAGTTTTTGCCTTTTTTTCTTTAAAGTAATATAGGTAACAGTCTTATATTAAAAATTAGCTTTGTATACAGCAGGTGTACGCAGCCTAGTTTGGTCTCAGAGTTTGAATATGTTGGGAATGTTACTTTTAAAAGTGGAAGCAACAGAACAAGGGTACAAATTACATGCAATTATAGCTACAGTATATTAAATATATATATAATTAAGTACATTTAACATTATTATTTCCTATGTATTTAATAAGATTCCCTTTCTACCATATTAAATATGAAAATTGCTTCCTACTATAATATTCAGGTTTTCATCCAATTACAGTATTAGCGAAGAGGTGATAACATAATGAAGATTACCCAGCTAACGTTGACCTTTTTTTAAAGAAAAAAGTGATATGTGATGTGAGTGATTTTTTAAACATAAAAAGATTGTACAATAAAGCTATAAAAAGGTATCACTTGAATTAACATTGTCTGATGAATTAACTTTATGTTTTTGGAGAGAAAATGGAAGTCAACTTTCATTCTCTGTGTGCAAATTACTTTTCCCTGTCCCAGGGCAAAGATAAGGCAGAATATTATGAAACAAGTTCCACAGCTTTGTAAGATGTTCCCTTGACTAGACTAGATCAAATATAATGTGTTCACACTCAGACTATGCTTTGCAAATTGCCTGTGAAGATCAAGATGAATAGAGTTAGTTGAGTCTCATGGAAGCTACTTTATTCAGCTTTCAGTGTCAAAGTAGGATGACTTTTTTCTATGCATGCATAATCCCAAACTACCACAAAAAGAGATAAGGAGCTGCTTTAAAAGTTCAGGCAGTGAGTCCAGAGTTTGCAGTTTTGCCCACCACACAAAAGCCAAAATCATAATTATAAAAGAAGACTAGGAAAATATAGAACGACCATGGATTGAGAAGCTCTGTGACTATAATGTAAAAGAAATAAATTGCCTGTTTCTTCCCTGGAAAAATAACAGGATCATTGCATAGATAGGCACATAATTCATATATTCCACCTGCATTTGTTTTAAAATACCTATTGCTTATAAATAAATTACAAATTTCTCCATTCTCAGGAAACAGATTTTGCTATAGATTTTAAATGATGTTATATTAATTATGTCCAGAAATGACTTTGTCTGCATATTTTTACTTACTGCTTCACATTTTTGGGAACAATTAACTACTGCCAGATTCATAGCGTGAAATCCTGAGTTAGGGTCTCTTTCTTCTGAACACTTTGCCATATAATAAAGTTTTCCATCCAAATATTGAATCAATGTCTGACCCGGGTTCAGTACAGTGACTTCTCGGAATACACAGGCATTTTCTTTTTCTAGGGAGGGAGGGAGGGAGGGAGGGAGGGAGGGAGGGAGGGAAGGAAGGAAGGAAGGAAGGAAGGAAGGAAGGAAGGAAGGAAGGAAATAGAATATGCAAAACAAGAGTACTATTTAGTATCAATTTTTTTTCATATGCAATAAGAAACGTTTGGTGAACAACTGTGATTTATTTTCAAAGTTCAATGGTTGATGCTTAGACCTTAGTGTTAGTGTGGCCTTGGCTAGTATTATTGTATTATTTGTATTTTTTTTTCTTTTCCTTGCATACTGCCCTGATATTTTAGGATAAATGGGAATTTAATAATATTTAATACATTGCTTAGGTCTTAATGGAATACAAATAGCACAATATATTCAGCAATCCATGTATTATCATTCCCTTCATAAATTTAACACTACTAAAGAACTACTACTAAAGAACAGGAATATTCTTTAGGCGAATATTTCTGTTCTAACAGAATGTGCCTTTTTTATTTTAAGCTAGAAGATTGCTGAAAATTGTAAGCACATAAAGTGTACAGGGCTTGTCTTAACAACTATGTTACTAAAACTAAATATTAAATAAAAGTTATTGAAAAGAATGCTCATATGCATGTGTGTGCGCGCGGGGACACACATACACCTATGTACATACCACAAATATAATGTGGACATCCACATGTAGTAGAAGCATTAGCACTTATTTTCTGAACTTCACCCTATGAAATATTTCAATGATAGATTTGTTCAATTGCACACATACATGTACTTTGATTTGTAAGAAAGTGAACAACTACATAAAAATTACCAAATACATTTTAGCAGCAAAATATTGTTGCACATTTGAATGCAAGTTTGGAGCAACCATTAGGCCACATGCCCATATTAAGAGCACTAGGTCTATCTCCTCGTTATTGTTACAATTGTCAGTTTTTTTCTACAAAACTCAAACTACATTGATAATTCACCAGAAATGAGAAAGTCAAATGGGAGCTACTGTTGCTTTTCAATCTTGTTACAGCTGCATATTCAGGGAAGGCAACTAAACATGTGTAACTCCAGGGAGCCCACAAAATGTAGTAAAAAAATGAGGATGGCAATCATGAGTGTGTGATCAAATATCTGACCATTTTTTGTGTGTGTCACAACTGTATAGCTGTTTAAAAGACCAATCAGTTGATTGATCAATGCTGTGAATGTTTTTTGTAGGTGTTAGGTAGCCCCAAGGCATTCTATTATATGCAGCAGAAAGGCAGATTGTGTCTACATACTGAATGTTCGGCAATATGTATAGCAGAATGACTTAGTACAATAATTCTCTATAAACGTAACAAATAATGTTGCAAATTTAGGACAGCCCCAAATTTTTTTGTCTAATAGTAGGTTTAGATTTGTCCAACAAGGACAATAGCTAACAACATAATTACAACTTGTAAAAACTACAGCATATATCTATCAAGTCACGTCTTCATTGCTTTTCATATTGGTATTAATATGACTAATAGCCAATCTGTTGCACTGGTTAAGGTGTTGGACTAAAATGAAGAAATTGACTTTAGTCCTGCCTTAGACACCAAGTTAATGAGGTAACTTAGAGTCAATTAGTTCCCTAGGAAGAAAACAAAGACAAGTCATTTCTGAAAATATTGACAAGAAAACTGTATGAATGTATTTAGGTAATTGCCAAAAGTCAAAAAAGAAAAAAAGAAAATTAAAACTTGAATAACACAGATACAAAGAAATTTGTATCATAAATTGCTATGCTCCTGATATAAAAGTAGAAGAATATAATAAACATTGTGTTATTACTATAAATGAATTAGTAATAATATTCTATAGCATAATATGCCACACGCTATCCATTCATCCATCTGTCTGTCCATCCATCCATCCATCCATCTATTTTCTAATCTATTGTCTATGTATTTATTTGTTATTATTCATATTATTCATATTCATTGGCCCATATTTCTGTCACTTTCTACACTCAGTCTCAGCTTCTTTACAAGCATTCTCATTTTAACATTGCTTTGACTTGGATTGGTTACAGAACGATTTCTGAAAGCTTACTTTACAAGTGTCAGTGTTTACCAACATTCTGCTACCTATATCTATCATTAATTCTGATTTTATCAGAATTCACTGCACAGTATATCTCAGTTCTATCAAGATATTTTCGTTTCATACACTGACATAATTTTATTCACTTTACATGATTTGCAAACTTATAATTGCTGTCATTGTAGGACAGAGTAGCATAGAAACATTTAAAATGAAAGAAAAATAAGAATTCCAAAACTATTATAAAAATAAACATTTCTTACCAATTTACAGCTTGGTACAGTACCATTCTCACAGTCACATTCTGGAGAAAATAAGAGAGAAGGGTTCCGTATGACCAAATCAATGGGAATAGAAGTTGTATTTCATTCATTTATATAATTAGAAAAAAAGCAAATTATGGATACCGCAATTCCAGTCTGGGCAACACTGTCCAGGTACTCTTTTTTTAATCAGTTTCATATCAGCAGAGCAATTCAGAAGAGGTGAAGGACACAGATTCTCTTCACATACTAGAGAAAGAGAAAATATGTCTTTAAAAGATTATTGCCACAATATCAATAGAGAAAAATAAACATATAAAACTTTTCTCTATTATATTATTATTTCTGCTATTCTACTATTTGTATTACTTATTATTGCTACCTGCCACCTTAAATTAATGGTTTGGAAATGAATAATCATTTTAGGTTCAAGTAATCAAAAATAATTTTGAGGTTTCAATAGCAGAACACATTTCATATCACAAACTGATTTAGATAAAGGAGCCAATCTTACTCATAATGACTCAAATCTGTTAACCATAAAGTATAGAAATAGTTGCTTGTAAAACAAAACCCCAAAGCATCACTCTAAGTAAATACATGTAAATATATAACTCTTCATCACTCTTTTGGTATCAGATACTTCCCATTGAATGGCTAAGATAGACACCAGGTAAAGTCTAGATTTCTGCCATTGGCAACCCTTGAGATAAGGAGCAACTCATTTATACATGCTTAGATTTTGAATAGCTGTACAGTGCTAAATATATTTTTGCCTGATTATTTTCCTGAATTTTTAGAATAGCAATTATCTTAGCAATAATATAATAACTCTACCTTCATAGCAGCTGCATTATAACAATACTGTATTTATTACAAGCATAAGTTTATGACAGAATACAAAGAAAAATCCCAATAAAACAAGTAGTAATCATTCCAAGTTATGTAATCGATCACAAAACTTACTACAGTGGTAATGAGGACAACAGTAATGTGCAGTACTAAGATCTACTGCAAGAAGTTCTTCTTCATTGCATTCTGGAATAGGTTCAATGCAAGATTCACAAACTTCAAGAGAAACATAAACATAGTGTAATATATATATTGTAATGTATATACAGATATATCCACACAAACACACACATCCATATATACATTAGCTATGGGACAGTTTTATATTTAGATTTATATGCTGGCATATTCAAGAGAGATTGTAACCATGTTTTGAATCATGGAATATTTAATAGCTTGCAAAAATGCTAAATAAATAAATAAATATGTATGTATGTATGTATGTATGTATGTATGTATGTATGTATGTCAAGCTATGCAAAGACTTTAACATTCAAGCAACAGCCTCCAACTTTGCATTATAACTTCTAATATTAAACAGGTGTTCTAGGCATTAAGTACTAGAAATTAAATGGAATTAAATCAGATGCATTTATTCAACTCGCTGACCTGAGAAAACATGTGAAATCCTCACATGACTCCTGAGAAAATAATGCCCTATTTTGCAGTAGAAATATGATAGTATTATAATATGTAAATAGGAGGCACTGGGAGCACATGATATATGTAGTTAGATGTCATATAATGCACCAGGGCTTCTATGTATAGGGCTTCTATGTATATTTCTACTGGTGGTTTATTGATATATCAAGCTTGAAAGCTAGATTGAGCCCAGTTATTGCTTCTTGTGAAAAATAAAGAAATACCAGAAATATAGGAAGATAAATGGTGGGTGGGTGGGTGGATAAACTATTTTTGTAGTTCATAGGTGTGTTGTGAAAAAAGCTAGTGCTGAATTTAACTTAAAGAGGAATAACATTTCACAATAGTTAATTTATGGCCAAATTATGTACGCACAGTATGTATGTATGTATGTATGTATGTATGTATGTATGTATTTTACTTACATGCCACTCAAGCAATACACAGAGGGATATAGATCACAAGAATATCCATATCAGTTAAATTACATTATATCCACAAATATAAGAAGACATTATAATAATAATAATGATGATAAATAAAGCTTATCAAAGCCAAATAACATAATATTAACAATTTAATATATTTAAGTAATTCATAATAAAATCAATTAATAACATTACACAGAATAGCTCATTTTAATTCTCATCACCCAAATTCTTCCATTAAAAACTAGGTGGTTTTGTAACTAAATTTAAAAAGTCACCACTAAATCTACAGGTACAGTATCTTAGATATTTAAATCCTCAATTTACCCAAGATTTTTAACATGTTACTTACCACACAAGTAGGAGAAACAGCAAGTCTCATCCAATTTGACTTCCACAATAAACTGATCTTCTTGGCATTCTGGACGAGTAACATTAGGACATGCTGACATATCACATTCTGAATTTAAAAAAACAAAGCAATCTAGTGAAATACAACCAATGACTTGCTTAAAATAAAGTTCAGAAGTTATATGACTCTAAATGAAAAATATTTCCTCAGTTTCATTCTTCATCCTATCACTTACCACACTGGTATTGAGGACAGCAGGAGAAAGGAGTATATCTGACTGTCAGCTTCTCAGTTCTTTTGCATACCGGGATAATAGGGCTACATAGAGTCATGTTGCATTCTAAAACAAAAAATAGAGTCCTGAATCAAATCAGTATATATGCTTAACCTTTTCATGGGAAAATGATAAGGAAAAGGTTTATTGTCTGTTCCAGCAGTTCTGATTAATAAACAAGTTGGTGTGAATATGAACTAACTGTTCTTTTTCGAAAGAAAGCATTATAGAGTACTGATACTTAATGTTATATTAAATATATAAAATATATTAAAAATAAAGAACAACTTGTGCTAACATAAAAACTCGTATATAAAGCTATTTGACTTCTTACATTAATGTCCCATTATTTTAATGTATGCATTAAACTAAAAGCAGAGAAGTTTGAAATTAAATGTAAATGTAAAAGTTCCCCTCGTACATATGTGCTAGTTGTTCCCGCCTCTAGGGGGCAGTGCTCATCTCCATTTCAAAGCCAAAGAGCCAGCGCTCTCCAAAGACGTCTCCGTGGTCATGTGGCCAGCATGACTAAACACCAAAGGCGCATGGAACACTGTTACCTTCCCACCAAAGGTGGTCTCTATTTTTCTACTTGCATTTTTATGTGCTTTCGAACTGCTAGGTTGGCAGAAGCTGGGACAAGTAAGGGGAGCTCACCCCGTTACATGGCACTAGGGATTCGAACCGCTGAATTGCTGACCTTTTGATCAACAACCTCAGCGTCTTAGCCACTGAGCCACCGCGTCCCTTGAAGCTTGAAATTAGAGAATAATACTTGTCACTGGGATTAGCTCAGCATACAACTGGATTGCCATTTGGAATCCTACCTAGTGTTGTTGTTGTTGTTAACTTCTAAGAGATAATTGAGAATATTTGCAAAACCACTTTCCAACTTTTAGACTGGTTTTGGAATGCTCATGTCTTAATTGACCTTCTAATTGTCCATAATTAAACATGTCTATAAGCCTATATGCCATCTCCCACTTCTCCATGAGAAGGTGTTACCAAAAATGTGTTTTAATCCATATTTGCCATCTTGACTTTGGTCAACAAATGATGAACTGAATATTTCTATTATAATTCAAAAGAGGAAGATTGTTCATGGGCTGTGCTCATATTAGATCATAAAAATGAAATATGGTAAATAGGTTTAAAAAAAAACTTAAATGTTGACTTTTACAATGATAGTTTATTTTCTCACTATACATTAGCTATAAGCCAATTTGGTCTAGTGATTAAGGTACCAGGCAGGGATGAAATGTAAAATTTGTTACTACCAGTTCTGTGGGCGTGGCTTGGTGGGGGGGGTAATGTGACTGGGTGGGCGTGGCCAACTTCTTTTTTTAAAAAACTTTTCAAAGCATTTTTTCTAATGCTTTGAAAAGCCTCTGCCCATCAGGAAACTCAGCTGGGATCGTCAGAGAGGCTTTTTTAAAAATACCTCTCTGCCAGTCAGGAAACTCAGCTGGGATCGTCAGAGACTTTTCAAAGCTTTTTTTTTACCACCTCTTCGGCCAAGAGGTTGCAGAAAAAAATGCTTTGAAAAGCCTCTGACTATCCGAGCTGAGCCGCGTGATCATCAGAGGCTTTTTTTTTAACTTTTAAAAGCATTTTTTCGTCGGAAGAGGTTGTAGAAAAAATGCTTTTAAAAGTAAAAAAAAAAAGCCTCTGATAATCCTGCGGCTCAGCTGGGCATGGGGGGGGGGGCGCAGGGATTTTTGCTACCGGTTCTCCAAACTACCCGTCGCCATCGCTACTGGATCAGGCGATCCGGTCTGAACCAGGAGTATTTCACCCCTGGTACCAGGCTAGAAAATGGGAGACTGTAAGTTCAAGTACCACTAGCTAACTTTGGGTCAACCATTCTCTCTCAGGCCAACCCACCTCACAGGATTGTTGTTATGGGGAAAATAGGAAGAGGAAGGTTTGTTGATATGTTTGTCTCCCTGAGTTATTTGTAAAAATATAGACAAATAAATAATTGTGCCAAATATTTTAGATTCCTCTATACTACACACAGATTTTTTCCTATCAACTGAATATTGTGCCTGCCATAAATATTACCTACCACAGATATTTTTTGGACAGCAAGTTTGTTCTTCAATTACACTGACAATCACTTCAGCCTCTCTGTCACACATTGGAGATGGCTGCTTATCACATTCAGGCTCTGTATCAATAATGTTCCCATTCTCCATGCACTTATACATGCAGCATCCTTTATTGGAGCCAATCCAAATCTCCCCAACAGAGTGAGGAAGCCCTTCGTTATCTGTACAGACTATTAAAAAAAAGTTAAAAACAAATCTTTTTTAATGACATCCCCCCCAAAATGCCCTGTTTGCATTATGATATAAGATTATAAACTATATCTGTTACCAGCAGCTGAAAGTTAAATAACTTCTGATGTTTGTACGAAGCTGGAGCAAAATAAATGGTGACACTTCTAAGGAAAGAAAGGAAATCTTACAGGAATTTGTTATTTGCACCTGATAAATGTTCACTTTTGCAAAACTATCATTAATTAATGCCTCTTGCTATATAGTTTTGACCTCAGGCTGATAGGACTGCAATTATGCTATATAGATCCAGAATGATTACCTACCTTTACTCTGTATATGATGTCTGAGTCATTAGAACATTAAAGTACAGGCCTGGCTTAATTCAATATGCAAGTGATATAAGAACCTTTATTGTCAATAAAATAATCATATTGGATTCCTTTGTTTTATTTTATTTGTTTTACCTTGAGCCTCAGAAATTATAATTCTATCACTTCAAAATTAACATATTCGGAAGGATTTCTACCAGCAAACTGGCATTTCATAACACTCATAAAGCTCTTTCAAATTCTGAAACAGTTGGAAGGTGTAATTCCAGATTAAAATGAGAATCATCGCAATGAATTTAATGGGATTTATGAAGTTATGATTACTTTTACAGTAAAACCTCTATAGAAAAATATCAGCTTCCTAGTTATACCAATTAGGGAATATAAATTCTGGAGCTATACTGGACCGTTTATTAATTTTATATTATTTGGATAAAGAGAAGATAAAAATAAAAATCATGCCTCTGTCCCATCAGAAAGCAAGAATATTTGAATCTAATAGGAAAAATATGCTAGCATATTAATAGGCTTACTCACCACATTTTTCTTCTGGAATGCAAAGGTCAGAGTTTGTTCTATGAAGAATGGTCCCTTTTTTGCAAACACAGTCTTCTCTTAAATAGGAACATGATGACTCTTCATAAAACCATTTATTTAGGCATGTTTTTGCATCACAGGGTTGGACACAAGGTTGATATTCCTTCCCATCAGGGCAAGTAAGCCCTACATGTGGAGGAAAATAAATATTGCTCAGATTTTCTTAACATTCATTAGAAAAGGAGACGGCAAAGAAGGTGGCATGAGGAAACATTTCTTGTGAATTATAGTTTATCTAGGTTTAGCTAGACATTTCAATCTGTACAATTTGTAAAATGTTTCTTTGTCATCAAAGGATAAACGTTAATGAATACAACTAATAGATCATAAAATTAGAAAACAATGAATTGTATGATTAGAAATATAGGCCCATTTCCATTAAAATCCTTGTCTGAAGATTATTTTAACTGATCTTTGCTCCAAGTGGTCACATTTAGTTTTCTTCTCTTGCAGTGTTAGCATTACGTATTAGATTTTCAGGGGTTCTTTTCAGTAACAAAAAATTAGTTTGTAACCTGTAGATCCCAGGACTTGTCATATATTTCTACAGTGAAATTTCAAAAGTTCATTGGTATCAATTCTATATTATTGCTAACATATATTCTTGAAAATAAAGATTTTTAAGAAAAATATTGCAATTTAAAAAACAGTTTTTCTGACCCTGAAAAAAGTAATTTCATATGCATATAGTGCATATAGTGCATTGTTTTTCAGTTTTTAATTTTACTTTTGTCATGGATGCCAAGAAATGTAAACAGAGTATCCTCCTACCCCTACCCGTTTGTCCTCCTTTCCAATTGTCAATGCCTTCCTTTGCCTGTTCAGATATTTGGTAATCCTACATGAAAAATATTTTACAACAGTGTATATGCCTACTCTAAAATCTGGGATGCAGAATGATGAAAACAATCTACATATTTATCAGTAATTAGATTATATACACCTTATCATAACATACAGGTAATCCTCAACTTACAACCAATTGCTTCCCCGCCCCTCTCCCCTGTAATCATGCAATTGCATTTTGAGCACTACCAACTGGCCCACCTTTATATCCTTTTCAGAATTCATGTGACCGTTATTTGTTTTTTTAAAAAGGGCAGAAAACCAGTGTTTATTTCTATTTCCAGCAAAATATGCCCATTGCAGATATTAGATTTTTTTGAAAAATCTTCTGCAAAAAAGGTTGTAAAATCAGGCACAGTCATGAAAGTGACCTGCTTGATGACTTGCATGACTTATGATCGTAATTCTGGGCTCAATTAAGACCATCAATTGAGGACTACCTGTATTAGCATTTAGTAGTTAATAACTATCAGTATTAACCTATAGTATCTAGAGTGTTATTGAGTGGAGTGCTAAGCAAAATATAAATTTGAGTTGTTCCGTTCTAAATCTAGCCTTCTGTGTATCATTAATATCTAGCAAACAAAAATGCAAAAGCCAAGTAAAAATGAAATGATCAAGAATGAGGGCATTAAACTTACAACAGTAATCTGGTGTCCTCCACTTAATGCAGATATTATGCTTGTTACATAGTGCTGCATATGCAGAAAGTGCATCACATTCATAATTCTCAAAATAGGTATTGTTAATCCACATTTTTTCACAAAAATCTTGTGGTGAGACCTAGATCAAATATATTTGATAAATCAATCTGGATAAATTGAAGAAAAATAATCATTCATTTCATATTAACAGCTTTTGTAAAAACAAAACCACAATCATTTGTGTAATATAGCTGTTTAATAAAAGTTGCTGAAATATTAATAAAATAATATTATTTTTGAAATATTAATATAATTTCTATATTTAAGAAAATAACTGCCCAATTGGTTTTTATTTATTCCTTCATTTTCCCCATTTTGAAAGTCATATTTATTTACGGCCCACTGAGTCATTTTTGCATATGGAACCTGGTTTATCGGTAGAAAAAGGAAGTTTAGTTCCACTTCCTTCTTACAGCCCGTTCTGCATTTTCAAATTCTGCTGCAAAAAATTAGGGAGACAGTTATTTAATCAATTGCGCTCATTCGGGAGCCAGACAGGGAGCTGAAATTTGCTGGGTGGTGATTTTCAAGGGCTTCATTTAGAATGTGGAAATTTAGACTAAAGACTGTTGAGCCAGAGACGTTTTTAATCCTTTGAGAAACAAGTGACAAAGAATCTGTTTATATAAACAATCAAAAACTTCATTTCCCAGCCCTATATGCCTATATGTTACAACCAGTTGTGGGATTCAATTTTTTTTACTACCGGTTCTGTGGGCGTGGCTTGGTGGGTGTGCTTGGTGGCCATGGCAGGGGAAGGATACTGTAAAATCTCCTTTCCCACCCTACTCCAGGGGAAGGATACTGCAAAATCTCCATTCCCACCCTACTCCAGGGAAAGGATACTGTAAAATCTCAATTTCCTCCCTACTCCTGGGGGAGGGTTACTGCAAAATCCCCATTTCCTCCCGTTCAGCTGCGACTCAGGATACAGAGAATAGATGGGGGCGGGGCCAGTCAGAGGTGGTATTTACTGGTTCTCCAAACTATTCAAAATTTCCACTACCGGTTCTCCAGAACTAGTCAGAATCTACTGAATACCACCTCTGGTTACAACTCTACCATAGTCTACCCAAATTTGAGTCTGATACTTTGGCACCAAAGCTTGCCACTCTATTCTGTACTTATAATTACTTCACACTCACTTTTTTGTGACAAGGGGCAAAAACCCACTTCTGTAAGAGTTCCATACAATATGTACAATTATCCTCTGTGCAGTTTCTAATGGGTCTTCTTGTTGTTACATCAAAAGATTTCTCAATTTCCCAACTTTTGATAAAAATTTCAACTTCTTCCATATTTGTAATTATTGTTCTATTTTGCATTTTCAAGTCATCAGCAGGGTCACCATTGCAGACACCTTAAAATAAACATATACTTAAAATACATGAAATGATTGAAATGATTACATTTCTAAGAGAGGAAAACAAATTTAAATTTTCTCATCTGTTTGTTAAAAACTAGAAAAACTATTAAAATAAGGTATAATCAGTTTAAGAAAGCATTTTTTTATTTCCTGCATCCATCTGCCTATCTTTTACTTTTAAAAAAGAACCAGAGTATGTCAAGTACAGATAGTCTTTGACTTATTACCACAACTGAGTGAAAAATTTCTGTTGCTAAGTTGTTGCTCACTAACAATAGTTGTTAAGTGAGTTTTGCCCTATTTTGTGCCTTTCTTGCCATAGTTGTTAACTGAATCACTGCATTTGTTAAGTTAGTAACATAGATGTTAAGTGAATCTAGCTTCCCCATTGACTTTGCTTGTCAGAAAGTTGTAAAATGAGATCACATGCCCTTGGCACATCGCAACATCATAAATAGATGACAGCTGCCAAGCACATTTTGATCATGTGTCCATGGGGATGCAACAGTGCTGTTGTAACTTCGAACAGTTATTAAACAAATAGTTATAACTCGATGTCCAGAGATGGTATTCAGCTGGTTCAGACTACTTCAGGTGAACCGGTTGTTAAAATTCTGCCCAGTTTGGCAAACCGGCTAATCTCATCACTGGCTGGCCCTGGCCCCCACCTGTTTTCCGGGCTGTTTTCAGCTGGTTTTGGGGGCATTTGTTGGGCCATTTTGGATGTTCAGTAGTAGTAAATAGAGAGGGAAATTGAGTCAAAGGCCTCAACAAGGTACAGTTTCCCTCTCTATTTATTTGCTACTATTAAACATCCAAAATGACCCAAAAAATGGCCTTAATTTGGATTACCGTATATACTCGAGTATAAGCCGACCTGAATATAAGCCGAGGCCCCCAATTTTACCACAAAAACTGGGAAAACTTATTGACTCGAGTATAAGCCGGGGGTGTGAAATGCAGCAGCTACTGGTAAATTTCAAATTAAAAAAAGACTGGTCAAAAGTGCGAGGACCTGTCAGAAATCACTTTTTTCAGCCTTCTGGGTAGTCCTTTTGTGCATATGGACTACTCAGAGGGCTGAAAAAGTAATTTTTGACTGGTCCTCGCACTTGTGACTGGTCCTCGAACTTATGACTGGAGAAGGAAGGACAGGAGGGAGGGCGCTGGGGGGGGGCGCTGTCCGACCAGGTCAAGTGCAGGACCAGGTATTAAAGGAGGAGCCATCTGTGCTTGGAAGAGGATTGTGAGGGGGGGAACAAATCCCACCCCACCCGTCTTTCCTTTTACCTTTCTTTAACACGTCCCGCTTCCTTCCCCAAACCTTGGAAGGCAGCGTCCTCCGCGCTGCCTTTGAGTTAGCAGCTTCCTTCCTTCCCTGAAGCCCTGCCAGGCTTGCCTGCCTTCCACACTGCCTTCCCAAGGTTTGGGGAGGGACAGACAGACACACACACACACACACTCACTCAAAGCCTTCGAGAGCTGAGGCTTTTCTTTCCCCCCTCCTGCAGCCAAACACACACATACCTTCAAAGCCTTCGAGAGGCTTCAGAAGCCAAGGGCTTTTTTTTTCTTTTCCCCCTCCTGCAGCCACCTTGAGGGCTTTGTGGCATGAAGGACTCCACCTCCCAAGGTTTGGGGAGAGAAGCAGAGCCGTTAAGGAAAGGTAAAAGGGAAGTGGGGTGGGGGTGGGCGGCAAGCTGGCCATGGGGACACCGGGAAGGCAGCGTGGAAGGCAGGCAAGCCTGGCAGGGCTTCGAGGAAGGAAGGAATCTGCTAGCTCTCTTCCCCTGCCAGGCTTGCCTGCCTTCCATGCTGCCTTCCCGGTGTCCCCATGACCAACTTGCCGCCCACCCCCCCCCCCCCTCCCCTTTACCTTTCCTTAACGCGCCCTCCTTCCCCCCCCAACCTTGCGAAGTGGAGTCCTTCATGCCACAAAGCCCTCAAGGTGGCTGCAGGAGGGGGAAAAGAAAAGCCTCAGCTGGCTCTCGAAGGCTTTGAGTCCGTGTGTGTGTGTGTGTTTGGCAGCGCTGAAGTGAGCCACACGATCGGCCCCTCGCCTTCCCCTGCTGCCTCCATCTCTGCCTCTCCCTTCTCTCTGCCAACTGCCTTGCTGAGCGTTTCTCCGTATTTCCAGTGAGGGTGCCTGACTTGGGATGACTTGGGATGAAATGCAGAGAAACGCTCGGTGAAGCAACTGCCTTTTCCCGTCCGACTTCTCTTTTCTCCGACTTTTCCCCTCTGACTTCTTCCCAGCCGACGTGGTTACCCAGCGGGCTCCCTTCACGTGACTCACTTCAGTGCCGCCAAACACACACACACACACGCACTCACTCAAAGCCTTTGAGAGCCGAAGCTTCTCTTTTCCCCCTCCTGCAGCCAAACACACACACACCTTTGAAGTCTTCAAGAGGCTTCAGAAGCCAAGGGCTTTTTTTTCTTTTCCCCCTCCTGCAGCCACCTCAAGGGCTTTGTGGCGCGGAGGATGCTGCCTCCCAAGGTTTGTGGAGGGAAGTGGGCGCATTAAGGAAAGGTAAAAGGGAAGCGGGGTGGGGGTGGGCGGACACCGGGAAGGCAGCATGGAAGGCAGGCAAGCCTGGCAGGGCTTTGGGGAAGGAAGGAAGCTCTCCTCCCCACAGCCAGGTGGCCCTGCCAGGCTTGCCTGCCTTCCCGGCGGTCCCCGTGGTCAGGCCCGCTTGCCTGCCTTAGCAAGCTGGTCTCGGGGACGCTGGGAAGGCCGCGTGGAAGGCAGGGAAGCATGGCAGGGCTATGGGCTGCAGGGAAGGGAATAGGGGAGGCAGGCTGGGATGGTGGGGGCGGGGGGGCAGGGGCAGCTAGGTAGGCCACGACTCGCAGGCTTACCTGGCAGGCGCAGGACTTCAGGCAGGCAAGCTGCAAGCGAGGACCCACACAGTACAAGTGAGGAGTGACTGGGTGGAGGGGGGCGGGGTGAGCGAGTGTCCCTGCAACCCCAGGAGCCAAAACGGTTGCAGGGAAAAAGGCATTTTTTTTGTGACTCGAATATAAACCGAGGGGGCTTTTTTCAGCCTGAAAAACGTGCTGAAAAACTCGGCTTATATTTGAGTATATACGGTATTACACAACCATATGAAATAGTATAAAATCACACTATTAAGCACTAAAGCAAAACTTTGTGGGAAAAAATTGATATAAGTTCCCATACCCCATATATTGATTATGTTGAACAAATGTAATGTCTTTGGGATGATTTAAAGCCAAGATATGAAAATAAGGAAAACTAGAAAACATCAAAAACTTGAATTGCCATAATGTTGTCTTCCTAAAGTCCCCTGCTTCATTCTTTGCTCCAATTACAATTTCTGTACTAATAAACTTTACATCCAGTTTTAGAACCAATTCTGAGAAAATAAGCTTGAAAGAAGGTCAAAAATCCTTCCACCTACTTGGACCTTTTCCTCATATCAGTACATCAGTAATGGGTTGGGGTAGGGAAGGAATCTTAAGTATCAGTGTAAAAGTCTTTTTTTTCCAGTATCTATTTTATGATTGGGGGAACTTTGTGTCTATTTTTAGGGTCCCATACTATAAATAAAGAGAACGGAAGACATTTCTTGTGATTAAGAGAACTTTGTGTCTATTTTTAGGGCTAGAATGATCACAGCTCAATGACAGAGCATAGATATTGCATATTTAGGCAAAGCAGAGCTGAGGAAAACTTCTATTGAGATCATTGTGAACTTCTCATAAATTATGGTCCATGAAGGTGGGGAGATTAGTGAATCTTATATATCTTTCTATATTTTTATGCATAAAGCATGCTTCTATTAGAGTCTTCCTTCATAGATATGCACACTCAGGATAATCTGTAATATGTAAAAAAAAAAAAAAGGAGACCAAAGCACAGATCCCTAAAAAGGATCCTAATTTGCCCATTTTTGACAAGGTTTTTCAAACTTGCAATCCTAAAATGTGTGGACTTCCAGAATTGCCCGGACAGCATTCTGGAAGTTGAAGTCTACATATCTTAAAAGTTGCCGAATTTGAAAAACACTGATTTATCAGAACATCTAGCTCAGGACTATCCAACTTTAAGACTTGTGGACTTCAAAACGGACTGAAAAACAGGCGGGGGCAGGACCAACCAGTGGCGGGATTGGTCCAAACTGGTCTGAACCGGCTGAAACCCATCTCTGCCTTTGAGGCGAGTGGCTGGGAGGCAGGGCTGGGTGTGATGAATGACATTGAGTTGTCCATGCCCACTCAGTCACATGCCCACCCGGCCATGCTTACCCAGCCAGTCATTAGGGCAAAGAACCGGTTGGTAAATTATTTGAATCCCACCATTGTTGATATCTACCTGTAGTGGAGACTTAATTCTCATAAAAGTTCTATTTAACAGTTTCATACGTTCTGATTTATCATAACTATGTTCAAAATTTCTAATTACTATTAGGAGCATTACACTAATAATACATTTCAGGGAAGGAAACAAAAATTGAACAATAAGCTCAATTAATTAAAATTCAGAGCATTTGCATAGAACACAGAATTGAAAAAGTAAAAAGAATTGTCCTCAAATTCCCTATTACCCTTTCTGTTAACTTCAGCAATGAATATTGAAGCTGGGTAAATTAGAACAATTTACTATGATAATTTTACTTAAAATAAATGGCAGTCGTGGAAGGAAGGGAGAAGAGAGAAGTAAGACCTTAGAAAAGAAGGCATTAGTGAGCAAATTTAGGTCTAAAATTTTAAAAGTTCAAAATCAGGATAACAAAATAAATTATGTATATTCTTACCACAAAGTCCTTCTGTCTTTGTAGATACATTAGAGTTAAAGCCATATTGGATGTCCATAATGCCTGTAACATGAGCCCATTTAATATTGATTCCAGCTGGTGTATTGATTACATACATTGCTCCAGTGTCCTGAATACATATGCCATCTTGCAAGAAAGGCAAAGGTTGGATTATAGAATTCACAATTACCTAAAATAATCCAGAAAAATTACAGGAATTAAAAGAATAATTCCCAAGCTTTCAAACCTCCAAACAATCTCACAATATTTAAATCTGACAATATACTTTTTCCTATGCGCGCACAAGTGGGATACCCTCTTGGGCCGGGATCACAGCAGCAACACCGATCCCTCCTCCTGCTGCTGCCACTGTGTGCTCTGGTGACTGGCCAGCCATGCTGTGTAGGAGAGCTGGAGCTCTTCCCTCCCTGCATTCGGCGGTGGTGAATGCTCCTCCCCATTCCCCTTCTTCCTGAGCTGACAAGAAGGGACCCACGGCTGGCACTGAACTGCCCATGAAGGACGCAAAATCGCAAAAAGCAGCCGGTCACGGGCCATATGAAGAAAATGCTAGGGACCCTTCAGCCATGCAGCTGTGCAGAGAGGCTCGTGCCTTTTCAGGGCGGAGAGCAGGTCGTGCGACTGGGTCAGCAGGGAGCTGCAGGAGAAGGGTCAAAGTGTCACATGCTGCTCTGGAGCCACGGGTTGCCAACACCCACCCTATAGCTATCTATTAACTACAAAATATGTAGCTATTTAATTCTACCCCAAAACTACCTATACTATTGACATTATTCTGATAAATCATAGCTATGTCTTGAACACAAAACATAGAGTGTGCCTTGTTTTCTTTAGCATCTGTTATGAATGCAACATTATAATCACAAAAGATAAGGAAGCATAATTTTGGGTTGAGGAATATAGAAAGTATCCTTAGTGAGTCCTCATTTGTCTGTAAATCCTATTGTGATTGTATTATTTTTTTCTGCAGAATTAAACCAATTTTGAGAATAGTTGAATGGGATTAAGGCCACAACAGCCAACAACAACAACAACAACAACAAAATAATGAAGAACAAATTTGAAGATATATGAATCTTCTTTTTTTAAAAGCAAATACTAAAAATGAAATATTGATCTGAGAAGTATTTTTTGAAAAGGCATTATTGCAGGTTTTTAAAAATCATGACAAATGAGATTAATATCCATAACATACTATATAAGGTTCAGACCTGAGGCTGAAAGTTTAAAACCAATTGCCAGGCTGCTTTCTGGACACAAATTAAAATGTTTGAATAACTATTAAAGTCCTAATCATTTTAGGGGATGATTATCTGAAGGATTGCTTTTTTGTTATGAACTTGTCTTTAGTCATTTAGGTGAGATTGGCGGTGTAAAATTTAATAAATACATAAATTTAAAATCTTTAGCCTGCTCTTTGGACCATTTTCAAACTATAGAATGTACTTCCATAGTGTACTTTGCCTACGCCTTTGCTTAATTAGAAGATTTATTAAAACACACATTTTTAGTCAGGCACTTTAATGTAAATCATTTTAATATTTAATTCTTAAATAATTAAAAATTCAGATCTGCTTTATATAGATGGCTGATATATTATACATACAAAGATAAACACAGTTGTTAGGCTTTCTATTAATAGTAGCCTCTTATTCATTAAGGCCAGTTAGTTTATGCCTGTAAAAGAATTGGATTGTTTACATAATAACATTTTTGCAGCAGGATTCTACAGTCCAGCAAAAGTTTAACTCACCTTTCTTGCTAAGCGGTTAATAAGTACTGCATACGGTGGTATTGTTACATTAAGTTTCTTAAAACAAAGACCAGAAGTACTTCCTGCTGGGACCTTGAAAAGAAAGGACAAAGTGTCCTGAAACTAAAACAATTAGCAGATTACTAATTATTAAACAATAATTAATGTATTAACAACTGTACTTTAAAAATACTCACTAGTTTTCTTATTGAATTTGCACTCTGAAAAATAATTTTAAAAAATGAGTCATATTTATTGTCACATAAACACATCATTCCAGCTCAGTGATAAATATTATTACAGACTGCCCTCATGTGTATATTCATGAGTAATTAGACAATATATATATAATTTGCATCAGTCCCTTCACATTTGTTCTGAACATTTATATCCTCAATTGAAAAACTGAATCTAATCCAATTCCTGACAATAACCCCCATTAAACTCAAACTTTTTTCTGAGAAGATATGAGTAGCATTAGATGTTAATATTTATAACTTACTAGGTCTGCCTACTCAATAAATACACTTCTACTAATTGTTCTATTCATGTGGAATTATCAAGAATCAACAATATATTTCAGATATAAGTGAAACATACTTTTAAATATTTATGTTAGGAAATGTGTTTACAAATATAAAAACCCAAAACATTTTCAAACCATTGTAAAAAGTTTGTTTTTACCTTTAGTGTTTAAAATATGAAATGCTAATTACTGCAAGGTATTATGTAAGGATCCTACCTGATTAGCCGGACACTTTTCAATATGAGCCACAATAATTTCTGTGGGTAACTTGACTAAAATATAGGATGCTACTTTATATAGTGCTACATTATTTCCATCAAATGTAATGATACTCAGTTCAGAAAGGATAGAACACTGGCCTAAGGAAGAAATTACAATTAATGAGATGTCATTAAGATTTCAGGCCTCTTTCAATCTGGAATTATACACTGCATCAATTACAATTGCATTGAATTTATAAATATTAAAAAATTGCTTAAAAAATCACAGAGTTATACTGCTATCTGTATTTGCTTAGAAGTACTCTATGAATTCAATAGGCCATATACTAAAATCAATTTGCAATATATTGTACTGATAAAAAGGGCACTTTATAAAGTATGTAAAATTACACCTATGCATCACAACACAACAAACAGTCAACAGAGAATGGATTGTCTGACGTAGCTACAATTACATTTGGTGGCAATCAGCAGAAGTGATCAGATCAGCAAACACTGGAATTCTCCTTGTTCACTGGTAAATCAAACAACTGATTTGTCATTCTGTGCAAATATAGTGATGTGCATGTCAGATATTGCCTACGTATGATGCATCAAGGACCAGAAGGAGTTAAGTCTTTACAGACATCACATGTGACTGTATCAGCCAATGAACTCCCTTATTGGATTCTTGCCCAGAAATCAATTGGATATCTTCCCTGCTTCTTCCCATCTATCTCAGCAAGACAACACGTGAACTTCTCTCCCTCTGAGTCATACAGTTAGGGTAACAAATGCAACAGGACACCCTGTTCATTATTGTATATTTGTAAATAATAAAATAACTTTTTGAACCTGAAGCTGTATTGACCAAATAACTTCCTCATAGAACCGAATGACACGACCATCAATATATATCTGACAGTGCAAGCATGTTATTTCAACTCAGACTTTTATATCTTATTCTGCTTATGAAAAATGCATCTGTTGGGCAAGGATATATCAAGTCAGTTGTCTGACAATACTGAAAAATAAATTTCAATAAATGAGAAATAAAATTATGCAAGCAGTTAAAACAGGATGTAAATTTATATGTTACTCCAAGGCGCTTCAACAGTGAGATGGCAGTATATAAATTTAATAAATAAATAAATAAAATAAAATTGGCATTCTAGGATCTTCTTGGCATAATTTTCCTGTAATATTTCAAATGCAAGTTTAAGATTCATATATAATCCGATATAACCATGCCAAGACTTACAAGGACATTCCCATTCAGGACAGCAGCTGTCGCTGTTCTTCTGAACTGGCATCCCTCGAAAACCACAGTCAGGTTTCTCCACATTCTTATGGCAGTTCCTTGAAAGATTGTACAGCATCCACTCCATGTTAATGCAGATGAACTGGCTACATTTGTCTATAGGATCAAGGTACCTTGGCTTTTCCATGATGGGGGAAAAAATTGATTCATTGACACATGATGACATATTTTATGTACCAAAATCAACAGGCTCTTTTAAGTATAAAAATGTGATTATGTACCTATTGAAATTCTGACTATTGCAGTCTAAATGTTTTTATAAACATTTACCACAAAACCCCAGAAATAACAGTAACAGTAACAGAGTTGGAAGGGACCTTGGAGGTCATCTTAGGGCTACGCTATCTTCGAGACCATCTTGGCCTCCTCCGGGTCCCGTCAGCTAAACAATGTCGCCTGGTGGGTCCACGGGGAAGGGCCTTCTCTGTGGCTGCCCTGGCTCTCTGGAATCAGCTACCTCCTGAGGCCAGGACCACTCCCACCCTACTGGCCTTCTGGAAAATGGTGAAAATCTGGCTTTTTCGGCAGGCTTGGGGCCGTTGATCTCACCACTGCGATCTTGCAAGATCCGGCCATGAGTGGTGTGTATGGGTTTTTAACGTCTCTTATTGTATATTGTTTATACTGTCTTTGTTGTAAGCCACCCAGAGTCCTCGGAGAGTTGGACGGCATAGAAATGCAAATAATAAATAAATAAATAAATAAATCTAGTCCAACCCCCTGCTCACACAAGAGACCTATACTAGGGATTTGAACCACCGAACTGCCTACCTTTCTGATCAACAAGCTCAGCGCCTTATCCACTGAGCCACCTAGACAGGCTTAAGTTTATAAATGTGTAGGTTTATATAGATCTTTGGGATATGATCCTTTTGGTTGGCATGTGATGGTTAATTATAATAACACTAATTTTATTAGTCATGATAGTTATAAGGTAAATGTGCTATTAAGGGATAATCATAAAGGATGTATTTAGCACTGAACCATTTTATAATAAAGAAATATGCAAACACATCTTGAGAACCAGTTTAGTGTAGTGGTTTAAAGCGCCGGACTAGAAACCAAAGATTGAGTTCTAGTCCACCTTACCACAAAGCCAGCTGGGTGACCTTGCAGAGAGGATTTAGGAACAGTGGAAAAGGCAGGGCTAGTCATCTGACATTCAGAAGCCCCATCCTCTTACTCAAGAGTTCCAGGTTTTTTTTAAAAAAAATTAACAGGTTCCATGGCCTGAAAAAAACTGGAAATCTCTCCAATAAAATAGGGATATTTTAAAAATATAGAAGTAAAAAGTAAAACAAAAAAGAAAGCAAAAATATCTTTACCATGCATTCTGAAGATGTCGCAGATACGAGTGTATGTATTAGTGTGCCAAATGAAGTGTGTTCGTCACTCTTTGTAGTCATCATTTTAACTTCAGTCTCTGTGGGTTGGGTTTCCACAAGTTTTGCAGCGATTTGAGATGAATTTGTTATTGTAAAATTCTGTGAGCTGATGATACTTACTTCCTCTGGTTTAGTCATGCTGTAGTAAGATTTTGTTGATGGAATCCTAGACCAATCAAATGTTATATCTGTCACCTCAGAGAAAGAAACTGGTTTTACTGAAGTTGTGCTGCTTTGACTAGCAGGTACAGTCATCTGAACAGGTAGTAAAGATGGCTTTTCAGTCCTTGTATATGTTGTGATGTTTTCCTCTGACGTTTTATTACTTTTTAATGCATACAAAATGCTTGTTCTATTTTGAAATTTTGAAGCCTGGGTTATTGCTGTTTTGACCCAGTCTGAAACTTTATCCATTTCTAAGGGCATGGTTTGTAGAGAGTCTTTGCATGGTTTAGGTGTAAAGACGGTAACATTTGGAACATAAATGGGTGCTTGGGAGACAGCAGGAACAGGGATTGAAGTAGTAGTTGTGGGAAAATCAAAACTTATAGGAGAAAATTCAGTAACTTCAGCAATTTTGTGAGGAGCTATTGTGTCAGCAGAAGAAACTAATAATTTTTCTGAGGGGATTGTTGAGTATTTTTCAATAATATCTTGTGGGGTTGATGTAATATTCCAAAGTTTGCCCAGGGTCAAAGCTGATTCCATTGCTGGTTCTGTAGACTGAGCACCTGTTAAGGAAGATAAAGTTCTCCTATCTACTGAAGAAGTCAAAGAAGGCCTTCTTGTTCCCAAATACATGGCTGAGTCATCAAAAGTAGTCAAAGAAACTGAAGACATAGTACGTATAGTGGAAAGATTTGTAATTAAGGTTGGATTTGTTGAGCTCAAATCATCATTTAGCAATATAGCAGGCATTTTTATATCAGTGCTAGTTGGTACTACAGCAGAAGTGATAGGAACTGTTGATAAACTTCCAGAATGTGATGCTGTAACAGAAATCTGAGGACTAGAAGTTTTTGTTGTCAACATTTTAAAAGAGGTTTCTGAAGATGAAGTAGTAAAAGTATCAACACTTTTAACTGTTGATGAAATTTCTGATTCTGGATATGAACCGAATGGTTCGTAAGTTATTTGTGCTTCATCCTGTGAAATTTTAATAGGAATTCTACTTGGCATCTTGGTATCGGCAAACTCTGAAGAGGGTAAAAAATCAGTTGGAATTGGAGATGAATCTCCATGCCACACATGTTTACTTTCTGCTGAAACTGAACTTGTCTCCGATGATTTGGTAGTCTGAAGAACAGCTAGAAGAGAAACTGTGGAAGGCCTTAAATGAAAGCTCTTTGAAATAAGTGTCACTTCCCCAGTTCCTTTGGGCCTTTGAGATGTAATTGGAGGAGGCATTAATGTTGACGTTGTGTGGGTTATTAGGAGACTAAAAGATGATTTTATGGGACTTTGTGTCACAACTGAAGTTGTTTTACTAACTACATCAGCAACAGTAGAAAAATGTTTTGTGGTTAAGGAAGCAATATGTTCCGAAGATGTCAGAGGTGCTTTTTGTGATGATACAGATCCAGGTGTTAATGTTTTTTTTATCAATTTTAAATCTGATTGAATAGTCACTGAGTCTGAATCTGAAGTACTATGAAGAGGATTTGATGCAAATGAAGTAAATCTACTGGTAGCAATAGATACAGGAACTGGAGGCATACTTGTTGTAAATGTAGACAGATAAGAACTAATTCCTGAAGTTGAAGCAAAAGTTTGTGTTAAAGGTAAATCTGTCAGTGTTGTGGAAGTTGGAAGAGTTCTAGCTACCACTGAAGAAGGAACTGCAACTTCCAATAGTGTAGATGACTTAGTTATTAAAGGAGAAGCAGTCACTGATGGTATAGCTGTAGGTGCAGGGTTACTTGATGAAGAGAAATTGTAAGTTTTATTATAGGATATTGTTTTTACACTAACCATTGGAGCTTCATAAGTAGTTGGGAAAGTTGTTGATAGAGATCTAAGCAGAATAGGTGGGGTGGTTGTGTTGTAGCTGTCTTCAGAAAATAATTCTGAACCTGGTGACAAATCAGGTAAATGCATGCTTGAATGAGATACCATTATTGAATAAGCATCTTCGGCAGTAGTTAGTTCAGTTGTGATTTTGGTAGATAAGTTAACATAGGTTGGCTCAGTCTCTTCAATAACCAATGTAATTGGCATTTGAGAAAATGTTTTTGATATATTCGTTATCCGGGAACTTAATATTGTAGTGTTTGTTCTATCTGGTTTGGTTCCAAATGAAGGTTCTGTTGGTTTCACAGCAATGCCTGGGGGGAAAAAAAGTCTTGCTCCATATGATTTTGAAAAGACCATGGATAATGAGAATTGTAATCTGGTGTCACTGTCCCAATGCTACATGCAGAAATCTGTGCTAATTTTCATGAACAGTATATCTACTCTCTTAGACAATAAACTCAAAATCGCTCTGTTAGTCAGATGTGCGGTCTCTAAATTTGATAAATAAATAAAAGTAGAGAACAGTTTCATAAATATTTCCATTTATTCTTAGTAGAAGTATTTTATTTATTTATTTATTTATTTATTAAATTTATATACTGCCCTACTCCCGAAGGACTCAGGGCGGTGTACAGTTGAATGAAATATACATGTAATAAAGGAATTTAAAAAACCGATTTAAAATATAATTAAATAGTTAGGTTCGGATATAGTATTGAATTAGATCATTTCAAGTTTCTGGGGCAGATTCAGAATATAAAATTTAAAGTAGTTTTTAGACGAGGTTAGGTCAGGCCAGCCTGCTTGAAAAGAAATGTTTTGAGGGCACGGTGGAATGTACGAAGATCCGAGATTATCCGAATCTCTGAGGGCAGCTCATTCCAGATGGTAGGTGCTCCCACAGAGAAGGCTCTCCCCCTGGGGGCCGCCAGCCGACACTGTTTGACCGACGGTACCCTGCGAAGTCCCTCTCTATGGGAGCGTAATGGTCTGTGGGAGGTTATTGGTGACAGAAGGCGGTCTCGTAGGTATCCTGGTCCTAAGCCATGGAGCGCTTTAAAGATGGTAACCAAAACCTTGAAGCGCACCCGGAAGACCACAGGGAGCCAGTGCAGCTCGCGTAGCAGGGGAGCCACATGGGAATGCCATGTCGCTCCCATAACAACCCGCGCGGCCGCATTCTGGACCAACTGAAGCCTCCGGGTGCTCCTCAGGGGGAGCCCCATGTAGAGACCATTGCAGTAGTCCATGCGGGAAGAGATGAGGGCATGAGTAACTGTCATTAACGAATCTCAATCCAGAAAGGGACGCAACTGGCGTATCAGGCGAACCTGATAAAAAGCTTTCCTGGCCACAACTGTCAGATGTTCTTCTAAGGACAGCTGTGAGTCCAGGAGGACACCTAAGTTGCGAGCCCCCTCTGTGGGGGCCAATGACTCGCCCCCAATAGTCAGTGATGGTGCCAACTGACTATATCGGGATGATGGAAACCACAGCCACTCGGTCTTGGATGGGTTTAGTCTGAGTCTGTTTCTCCCCATCCAGATCCGTACAGCCTCCAGGCACCGGGACATCACTTCAAGAGCATCATTGGGGTGGTTCGGGGTGGAGATGTACAGCTGGGTGTCATCAGCGTACTGGTGGTACTTCACCCCGAAGCCACTGATGATCTCACCCAGTGGCTTCATATAAATGTTGAACAGGAGGGGTGAAAGAATCGACCCTTGTGGCACCCCGCAAACAAGAGGCCTTGGGGTTGACCTCTGCCCTCCCGTCAACACAGTCTGCGATTGGTTAGAGAGAAAGGAGGAGAACCATCGTAGTACGGTGCCCCCCACTCCCAGCCCCTCCAACCGATGCAGCATGATACCATGGTCGATGGTATCAAAAGCCGCTGAGAGGTCTAATAGGACCAGGATAGAGGAGCAGCCTCTGTCCCAAGCTCCCCAGAGATCATCTACCAATGCGACCAATGCCGTTTCTGTGCTGTATCCAGGCCTGAAGCCAGACTGGAACGGATCCAGATAAGCCAATTCATCCAAGTACTGAGGGAACTGTTGTGCCACCACACTCTCAACAACCTTCGCAACAAAGCGAAGGTTGGAGACTGGACGGTAATTAGCCAATACTGCCGGGTCCAGGGAAGGCTTCTTGAGGAGAGGTCTCACCACTGCCTCTTTCAAGGCAGTAGGAAAAACACCTTCACTCAAAGAAGCATTTATGATTCCCTGGAGCCAGCCTCGTGTGAACTCCCGGGCAGCCAGTACCAACCAGGAGGGACACGGGTCCAATAAACATGTGGTAGCATTCAGATTCCCTAGTATCCTGTCCACGTTTTCGAGAGTCACAGAGTCAAACTCTTCCCAGATAATATTTTCAAGACCTGCCTCCATCCCTTCCCCTGAATCTACTACGTCAGAGTCCAGATGTTCTCGAATCTGAGCGATTTTATCATACGGATATTGTACAAAGTCCTCGGCTCTACCTGCCAAGGGGTCATCCTGCGCTTCCTGAAGTAACAGGGAGCGTGTCACCCTAAACAGTGTAGCCGGGCGGTTATCTGATGATGCAATAAGAGCGGGAAAATAGTTATACTTTTTTATAGTAATATAAATATAAAAGTAGTAGTAATATGCCTTATTTTCACATATCTATAAGCAAATACTGATGCAATCTGTAATGACAAATGTAATAGAGCCTTACAAATGTTGTACCTCTAGGATGGCATCAATGTTATGAAACCTTTGCTCCATGAAATCCATCAATGTTTTTTGGTTGGTTGTTTAATTATTTTATCTGTGGTTTAATTTTGAGTACTGCCTATTTTTATTAGTATGTAATTGTACTCTGCATGGAGTATTTTTGCTATAATTGTAACCCACTGAGAGTATCTTAATTACCACAGTGCCCCTCCCTCCAGAAAGATGAATGAATGAATAAAGTTGTGGCAATGCAAGAACATTATATAAAGGACACTTACAATCTTCTGGATAAACACATTTAAGTGTGACCTCATCTAGAATCATAGCTTTTGGACAATATGGTAAGCATCCTTCAACCCTACGATAAAAGATTCAAGAAAAATACAATGCAAGCAATTATTTTGCCCATATAAATTATCCAGATCTCAAAATACTTGAATGTGATTTAGAATTATTATTCTAAAGAACTTCTTAACTAAAATTTTTAAAAAACCAACTTAATATTATTTGTAGGCAATTCAAGTGGAAAATAATACTGTGTGTTACAATAAATATTCCTTTTACTCACGGTGGAAGAAATTTGCATGCTGTTCCTTCAGGATCATTGCATGTTTTAACACAAGGACTTGTGCAAGGCTCATATCTCCATTCACACATCCTTCTGTAAGGTATTGCTGAATTGAGTTCTAAGAAATTTTAAAATCATTTTGTAAATGATACATTTCTCTCTATAAATCAATAGCTGAAGCTGGCAGAAATACTGTGAATGAGTTTACTCTAAACGATACCCCTCAAGCCTTTCCCTATTGAAAAATGCAGTACTTTCTTGTCTGCCCTCCCTCACTTCAAACAAATATAGTGTTACATATGCACTCTGCAGACTTCTAGAGTTGTGTGTCTTTTATGAAATCGTATACTGTAGATGTATTTGGGAATGTAGGCCACAGTGTGATTCTAAAGAATATTTATGCAGATATAAATGCAATAAATATTTATGAAACATAAATTGTTCTTCCAAATAAAAGCAACTGAATCTTATAAACAAAATTTCTAATTGCATATAATTATATTCACCTAAAATCTACTGAATAAATCTATTCTCGATATAGATAGATAGATGGATGGATGGGGGGATGGATGGATGGATGAATAGAGAGAGAAAGATATAGATATACTGTAGACACACACACACACACACACACACACGTATATATTTATACACACACACACACACACACTAATTTCAAAGTAAGGACTGTAACTTTCTTTCGGAAACTTCACATATGGTAGGTAAAAATCATATGTTTTTGCAGCAAAGGGATTTATTAACAGCATTTCCCATATACCATGATGTATAACTCACCCTCAATACTGAAGCTACTTAAGCTTTTGAATTCTTCAGAACCATCAAACTTTGAGATTTTCACTGCCGAAGTGCTAAGTGTAAGGAAGAAACCTCTTTTGCTGTGCAGTTCAAATGTACTATAACTAGAGATCCAAAGTCCTTGGTGATGGATAAAAGTCGTTCTTCTACGAAATGACAAACCTGCATCCCACTGTGCTAACAAAATGCTGTTGTCATTGTGTACATAAAGAAAGTAGTTTGGCCTTTCTGCACACTCAAGTGAAATCAGAGATGAAGCTGCCAGAAAAAAATGAAATTCATAGCAACATATAAAAGCTTTAATACATATTACAGCAGCATTTAAATATACATGTGAATGAATAAATTGAACATAATTCAGAGAAACAAGCTAAATTGCACAGATCAATCCAAAGTAATATTAGAAAAGGTATGAGCAACATAATGTGTTCCACTTCCAAATATCTGATGAGGCTGATGCCAGTAAGTATATTTCTGCCCATCTGACAGTATTTTTATTTTCTTTAAAAGTACATTTTAAAACCACCCATGAATAAGAAGGGAGAGTATTTACTGCTGTAGCTCAAGGAACAAATTCAGGGGCTCTTCAGAGAGTACAAAAATTCTACAGCCAGAATATCCAAAACTGTTATCTGTTTTCAATATACTTTGCTTTAGAGATTTATACTGGATATTGCTGGAAAGCAAGCAAGTGAAAAAGGCTGCCTATGAAGCATTTCACAAGAAGTAGAAAGGTCTCTTTTAATTGCTCAGTGCCCAGACAGTGCACTTTGGTGTCAGTTCCATACAATGTGAATACTTATCTTCACTGGTGGGGTTCAAATATTTTACTACTGGTTCTGTGGGTGTGGCTTTGTGGGCGTGGCATGCCTTTGTGGGCGTGACTTTGTGGGCGTGGCAGGGGAAAGATACTGTAAAATTTCCATTCCCTCCCCAATCCAGGGGAAGGTTACTGCAAAATCACCATTTCCTCCCAATCAGCTGGGACTCAGGAGGCAGAGAATAGATGGGGTCAGGGCCAGTCAGAGGTGGTATTTACCGGTTCTCCAAACTACTCAAAAGTTCCGCTACTGGTTCTCCAGAACTGGTCAGAACCTGCTGGAACCCACCTCTGCTTACCTTCTTATTGCTTTAACTGTGGAAATAGAAAAATGTCTCTTGTTGCTGTCAAAGCTTTTCTTATCCAGTCTATTACAATAACATTTAATCCAGTTTAGGAAGTATGTTTAAAAGAACACAATCTAGTGCAGAAAATTTAATCCTTTTGCAGGTATAAAACCTGGAATTTAATTATATTGGAGAAGTAAATACTCACATAGAATTTTATCTTTGTAAAGTCCAGGAGTTAGCATAAAATTATAATATACTTTTTCTTGGAGATTGTTTCTAGATAAAGGAAAAACCTTTTTGCTGTTAACATTGATTCCTATAACTGTATCATTCTGTCCATAATTGGCCAAAATATAAGGCCCTTTCCCAAGTTCTGGAAGTACAAAAATTAGTTAATTAGTAATAGGAAAATTAGTCATCTAGGAAGAATAACAAGCCATTTGAAAGCACAGAAACGTGTTGAAATGAATCAAAAGCAAAATGGACATACGTAAAATTAGAACTTCCGAAAACTGGATGACTACTGTGTCTAATAGCTTGAGTTTTCATGATCATTCCAGACAACAATTTATATAGCTAGTATATTATCCCAATATGCTCTTATGCATTAACAAGACCCTTTGATTTTCACCATTCAGAAAAACAATAGTAGAACCACATTTCTTATAGTATCAGCCAATTTTGGGAAGTAGTGATAACTAATTTATCAATTGCCTCTTCAAATGCTTATTTGAAGGTGACCCAATTTCAGTTTCTCTCTATCGGTTAAGTAACTGATTTCCTCTCATTTTTACAGCAAAAATACTACTAAAATATTTTCTAAAACTAAAGAACAAATTAGAGAAAATCTTCTATTAAGCCTTGCATTAGAACAAAGACATAATTCAAGAGATTTCACCTCCATATTTCGCAGGAAATAATAACTAAAATGCAGAGACAAGATTGTCATTAAATGGTATTGAAAAGGTCTAAAAAGGAAAAGTGATTTGCTTTGTATTTTAAATACAAATTTAAAATTATTAATTAATTTTTAAAATATTCATTTGCTTTACAGTCTGCTTCTTTTAACACTGACTAGGTAAAGGTTCCCCTTGCACATATGTGCTAGTTGTTCCTGACTCTAGGGGATGGTGCTCATTACCGTTTCAAAGCCGAAGAATCAGCGCTGTCCGAAGACCTCTCCGTGGTCATGTGGCCGGCATGACTAAATGCCAAAGGCACACGGAACACTGTTATCTTCCCACCAAAGGTGGTCCCTATTTTTCTACTTGCATTTTTTACATGCTTTCGAACTGCTAGGTTGGCAGAAGCTGGGACAAGTAACGGGAGCCCACCCCATTACACAGCACTAGGGATTCGAACCGCTGACCTGCCAACCTTTCAATTGACAAGCTAAACGTTTTACCTACTGATCCACCACATCCACTGACTACTGAAGCTAAAATTGTTCTGTTTTTAAATAGTTTTAAAATACTACAAGACCTGGCTATCAGAAAAATGGCATCCTGCCTCTTGCCAATTATTTTGCCCGTTACCTAGACAGTAGTTGTCCCTGAATATATTTGTATCTGTACCTTTTTTAGAAACAGAGCAATAACAAAATAGCTACATTTATTTGCATTAATAGTCAAATATTGCATCAAATTTTGTTCATTATCCCATATGGAACATGACTGTTTTATTTCTGCAACTTGAAATAATTTTCAAATGCAACCTACTTATTCAATGAAAAGGATAAGCATCTTTGATTCATGTATATGTCCCTAATATTATTTTCTTTAATACTGAGAAAAATTCATACCTTGGTTGTAATAATCACAATCGTAAGCTAGAAAAAAGAACAATATAATAGTAGACATAGTAGACAACAGTAACAGAATTTGTTATTGAATATTTACAGATAACTAGAATTCACAAAAAGCTACTTTTACCCCTTTTAATTAAGCCCTTTACTGAGCTAAGTATTTACTCAGTTTCATCAGTAATACAAGAAAATATATCAACATAGAGCCACTAGTTATGAAGATTTATTTTATTACTATTTCTTATGATTAGCCTTTTTTGAACTGCAAAATAAAAAATAAGTCCATATACATTTACATTTTTATCCACACTCAATAGCCAATGCAAAAGGGGAGAGTGTTCTTTCAAAAATGAGTAATATATAAAAATATATTAGTCAATGGATACTTGTAATTTACATTACTATGGTTCTTGTCACGTGAGGCCCTCCATGTATGCAGTTTATAAATAGGAGAGCTTCCCTGCCTGAAGACATTTCTGTATGGGTCGATGGCTGAAGGAATAACTAAATGATCCATGTGATGTTGAAGATGGAATTAATTAGAATGGCCCCATTTCCATTTGATTTGGAAGGGAGAGAGTCTGGGAGTTAGGAAAATTTGGTTGTAAAAGCTGCATTGATTAACATTAACAACAATTATAAAAATATTCAGTAGATTTTTTTAAAAATCCTATACTATGCTTTCTGCTATCACCATCTATGTATATATTCTAGCATATTGAACTGCTATGACTTAATGGAAAACACTGTATGAAATAATCTGCATTATTTACAGGCATTATACTTAGCAATATAACAAAAAGCTTAACATACGACAGAGAGAAGGAGATCGCCAGTGAATTACTGCACCCTGCTGGCAACATTTGTGGGCGTAAGCTGCAATGCTAGTGCACAGACATTCACAGTCTCCACCAAGATTACAGTTGCACGTATCTGTATGACAGTTTTTCACAAATGATGTTACATCGATCTGGAAAATATGGAGAAAAATAATAGTATGGGATAATGTAAAGGCATAAAATCCATCAGGAAACAAGAGAGATTTTAAAATTAGTATAATGTAATCTCATCTAAAATATATTCTGTATTTTAGGGTATGGATATCTGCAAAAATGTATCAGCATGACATTAGAAAGTTCAAAGGGCACATTAGAAAGGAGAAGGAGGAAGAGGAAGAGGAGGAGGATTAATGCTACACTAAGTCCTGAGCTACAAACTGTCCTGCCTGGTTTTAGAAACTGTAAAAAATATTCACTTACCACATTACGGCAAGAGGCAAAAATATCACTATATAAAACTGAACATTCTTTTTTGGCATAGGGGAACTTGCTCTGATGAACTTCACATTGTTTGTTGGTCTCATTTGGACTTGCACACTAATGAAAAAGAAATAAAGCATGACTATTAACCATAATAGTCAAGTTGCATAGTCAGTTAGATGTTTAATTGCATTTGGCATTTTTATCCACTTATTGAGTCCTTCATAAAAACCTGGATTAGGCAGATGTTGTTTCATAGTGTTAAAGATATTGTCACAGGAGATAAGTTTTTCCAAGTAAAGCTGCCTTTTGCAATTGATTGATGGTGATTTTTGTCAATGCCAATGGTGTTCAAGTGGTACTCTAGAAGTTGTTTTTTTTTTAAATTTGATTTATATGCCGCCCTTCTCCGGAGACTCAGGGCGGCTTACAATGCGTTAAGCAATAGCCTTCATACTTTTGTATATTTATACAAAATCAGCTTATTGTCCTCACAATCTGGGTCCTCATTTTACCTACCTTAGAAAGGATGGAAGGCTGAGTCAACCTCGAGCCTGGTGAGATTTGAACTTGCAGTAATTGCAGGAAGCTGAATGTTAATTACAGTGCTTTAGTCTGCCACGCCACCAGTTTTGGGATTGCACCTAAGGAATCTATTGGTACTAAATTTTATTTCTTTTGCCACAGTCATTCTATTTGCAGATCTTTGTTATTTGTGATTCTCTTCAGTTCTTTCTCTTATCTTCTTTCAGATACTGCCATAGCCACTATCCAGACACATTATTATTATTATTATATATTATTATTCATTAGAAATATCTATTAAAAATTCAAAAGCCTTTTAAAAGCTGAATTTATATTTCTTTTATTAAGTCAGCCTCATAATTTCCTTTCAAATGAAAACATTTAACTTGGAAAAATAGTTGTTTACTGTTTTGTTTTAAACAAAACATTGTTTTGCTTTTTTGATGCTTAATTAAATGTTTTCTTCATAATTTTCTCCAAAACAATCAATTGTAAATTGTCAATAGAGCCTTGTTCTTCTAACCTTTGCTTAAAATTTGCTGCTCTGATAAGTTTACACCATTCATAAGTTCAATAACAAATTAACAATAAATTGACTCCTGAAAAACATGCAAAATATAATCAAGGAAATAATTAGTAGTAAAGAGACATGAGGGGAAAATGTTAGTGCTGCAGATGTTTGCATACAGTATATTGTCTCCCCCAGGTTGTTGTTTCAAGCAATTATGCATTAGATAAACATTGCGTTTTTCAGATGTTATACAGTATATTCTGTATGTACTGTGCATTGATTTCCATCATTCATATAGAAAATTGTTTCGCTTGTAGCAGATATCAGATATTAAAATAAGACTTACAGCAAGGAAGTGAAATCTACCCTACATATGTTGTTTGGTCCATAGTATGGTAAATATCATTATTCAGTTAGCATGGAAAACTTAGCCACAAATATCCTCTTAACAGTACTTAGAGCTTTGTAATACTCTTTGCTGTGTAATATCTTTGCTTATGAAATTAAGGCTTCCCTTAGAACAAATTTCTTTCCCAAAAGGGAAATCTTCCAGATGATCTGAAGTATAATCCCCATGATTTCTAGGAGGATGGATATTGAGATAACAGACATTGTATTCAAACATATTTAAAGAAGCCTGCCATACAATATCCTAATAGTAGGATATTGGGTAGAAAGAAAGTAGGAAAAAAGTAGGAATAAGAAAGAAGTATCAGTACCAGTAGTAAGTATACACTATAACCAATACCACATCCATTGGCTTTCATAACTGTGAGCTATCAGCTGCTGTCTTAAAACAAATTATATTTCCACAGATTGTCATACTTGCAATATCAATATATTATTATTTTGAAATTAATGGAGATGTTATGCTTACCTGTCCTATTGCCCAACTCTCTCCAAAAATTTGAGCATTTTTTACTTCCATATTGTTGGATGTAGTCAGATCATTTGAAGTAAATTTGTCAAAATTTCCACATAAACCAGCTAATTTACCCTGAAAATAAAACCATAAACATTTTTCCTAAACATTTCTACCTAGAACAATCAAGATTTATAAAGCTAACAAACAACGTACTCATTTTAAAAAAATGATTAATTCGACTTTAATTTGGGTATTAATATAGATTTAATACCCACAAAACAGACACAATTTAGGAAATACATAATGTTTTCTATAACTGTTTTAATATTAACTTTTTGTTTACTGTTTTGTTATTTTCACAGCCTGTGTTTACTAGTGATATAAGCTCTCATCCCCTTATTCTTATGGTGCAAATGTTTATTAAATGTTTATTAGTTTCAAACTAATCAAACATTTCCAGATAGGGCCAGAGAATTCTTGCTAGAAACATGAAAAACCAGTCAATGTCAGCAATCTTAGTCTAGGACTGTCTCAGTTTAGGGCCATTTCCAGAGTTTTTGATTCTAACAGCAGAAAACTGTTAACATATCAAATAGCTTTAGCAATGAAAACATTTCTGCAAGCATCACAAGCTATACAAGTGGATTTAAACCAGAAGGAATTGTGTTTCTACTTCTTGCATAAGAAAATGTGGCCTAAATGAGGAAGACAAGAGGGGATCAAATGATATCATGAGATTCAGGGCATCCTCATAGTTCATTAAGGATGAATGTATTATTGCATGCCAATAATAATATGTGTCAATTAAAGTGCTTTGTAAAAAAAAATGTTTTCATTATGGTGGTGTGGAGAAACATCTCTGTCACAGCTTACAATTTAATTTTTTCCTCTTTCAATCCAGGATAGTATGGTCAAGTGATATAAAACTATGGGCCATGAATATGCAGCAATTCCAAGCTCAATAGAGAATAAGTTTTAGTATAAAAGAATGTAAAGCATACATTTTCTAGAAACCATATTTCTGTTTTCATTTCTTACAAGTTTAAGAACTTTTGGAACCTATGGTGTATTAGACCAAAAAATATAAAGGTAGTCCTCGGTTTACAATCATTCATTTTGCCATTGAAAAAAGTGACTAGCAACCAGTCCTCACATTTGTAACCCTTGCAGCATCCCCACTGTCATATGATCAAAATACAATCATGTGACTGCCATTTGCAAACTTCCTAGCCAGCCTCTAACAAGCAAAGTTAATGGGCGAACCTTGATTTGCTTAATAACTGCAGTGATTCACTTAACATCTGTGGCAAATAGATCATAAAATCATGGTTCATTCACTTAGCAACCACCTTGCTTAGCAATGGAAATTCTGGTCCCAATTGTGGTTATTAGCTGAGGACAACCTGTATATCTGTATATTTTTCATGGAGCATTTGGCTATATAATAAATATTACAAAATATACTTTGTAAATTATTATAAACTTGTTTTATTTATATCAAGCATAAGTTAGGAAGAAATTCAGTGGTGAAATCCTACCGGTTCACATAGGTAAAAAAAAGCTACTGGTTGGTCCGAACCGATATTTCTGACAATCAGCTGTGCCACGCGAAATCCTGCTTTCTAATGAATCTAAATCGTGCGGCACAGCTGTTCCCCCCTTGCTCTTCTACTTACCTTCCCAAGCCCCCTTTTTCTGCACACAGCACAGGTTTGGCGCATACTGCGCATGTGTGTGCACGCAGCATGCATTTGGCACGTATCATGCACGTGCAGGCAGCAAACTGGTGGCAAACCGGGGAAGATTTACACCACTGAATAAATTGACTTGTTTGTAGAATAGTCATCTTGTTTCCTACGTTATTGTGACTTAGCTTCACACTGATTCACCTTCCATCGAGCTCCAACTTTGATATGCATTGTTGTCTTCCTGTCCCACAATACTGTGAGCTCTTCCTCTGGAAAATGTATTGCTACATAATATCCAGCTTTCCAAACTTGATATTTGGATTTGTCTCCGTGTCTCCTTAGCATCCCCTATAAATAATAGATACGATATTTGTAAGGTACTAATGATGATGATGCAGTCACATGGCATATTTTTCTTTCTTTTTGACATTCAGCTGAAATCTTTCTGCCTACACACTTAATTTTATTATTCCTTATCCTGCAACTACGAACAAAAGGGAATAATTATTAATTTTCTCAATGTGTCCTTTCAAATATTTGAAGTTCATAATCATTTCCCCTTTTTAATCTTTTCTTGTCAAGGCTAAGCATAGCCCACTCCTTCAATCCGTCTTCATTTGCCCTTTAGAAGTTCAAACATTTAAACTTCTCAGAAGTTCAAATCTGTCCCAGATTTGAATTATTTTTTGAGCAGAGTGCCCATAATTAGACGCAAGGTGGGGTGGGGTCTAAACAATACCGAATCATATTTCTCTTTTTCTTCCAGTGATTTGGAAACCTTACTTCCAAAAATTACATTTAAAACAACCTTATTGCACTGCTGATTCATATTCATTTACAACCTTACTGCACTGCTGATTCATATTCATTTGTAATCAGATACAATTCCAAAATATTTTATGTACATTGTTACCATGCCAGGTCTCCAATATTCTTTACTTGTTTTTAAGTGAACAGCTTTGCACTTGGAATATGTGATAAATTCGCAACATTAATATGAATATATATTTTGATTAAGAATAAAGTATACTTTTACACACTCTCTTTTCATTTCACCCAAAATCAGTTTGTCTTTTGTCCTATATACTTCAATTAGTCAACATATTCCACAAAATCCACATGTAGCTCTTAATCCAAGGAGGACTGTAAACCAGGGCTGACTCAGGAATTCTGGGAATTGAAGTCTACAAGTCATAAAGGGGCCATAGTTGCCTTCCCTGCCCCCTCACAGTTATTGTATTATTGTATTTTTTTTGGAATTCTTTTCCTTTAGTAAGCATGTCTTTGCAATGCACCCTAATTATAACATGTTAAACATTCTATGATAGTATAAATAATAATTAACTACTAATATTCATTAAGGTTTTTACCTTTCAAAGGAAGTGGCACAACCCAGTCTAAAGCCACAAAGTGAAGCAATTTAAATTAAAAGAAATTTCCAAAGATTTCAGTGATACATCAGACAGATGACCTGTTACCTTTCAGAAGCGTCATATTTTTTATTATATCTGAAGCAGATACTTGTATTGGGTTTGAATGAAGGACCTCTACTGAACATTGCAGATCAATAGTTGGAACACATGAGAGCACAGGGAAATGTTATCGTATTAAATTGATACAATAAATTACCACATCAAAATTTTATGTAAAATTAGATCCCTAATCTATCAACTCTTTGTTTGGCTGAACTTAAACTGCTGATTATGAAGAATTTTAATAGGACTGACTTTTTCATCACAGAGAACTTTAGAAAATAATGTTTTTCCTATCAAAATATTAAAGCTTAGAGGTTTTTTGCTGAAGTTCAAACTACAAAACCTGACAGAAAACTTGAACATTTAGTCTAACTTACCATCACTGCCATTTTTTAAACTAACTTTCTATTTAATTAAATTTAATTTTGTGTTGTATAGTGAAGCTGCCAGTCTTCTCCCAGAAACCCAGTAGCTCCTTGTTAAATGGAGGGGAAGAATAATTTGGCAGCAGAGAGGTTCTATGATGCCAAGTTTAATAGGGATTGTATAGAAGTTTATGAGGAGAGGATAAACTTTTTATTGTTATAAAAGAACATGTGTTTATATATGTTTGCTTAAGCCAGCCTTCCCAGTCTATCATTTACTGATTATCTTGTAATTCTTTTTATATCATGTTGTACATATAGTTGGTGCATAAAAAGCAGTATTTTAATAATCAGTTGAGCTTCAGTCAATAACTTCAAAAAGGGGAAATTAAACTTACCTCTATGTCTAGAGATTCACTGAAAAAAATCTCAGAGTCTCCAATAGTTAGCAACATATCTTTTGAACAAACGATGTCATTATCAAAGCACTTCTTATTTTGAACAATTAAAGACAAGTTTGAACTGTCAACACTCTGTGAAGGAGAAATAATTGTTATGTACAAACATAGTGACAGAGCACTGCAACATCTACATAAGGTATTGTCAGGCAGTACATTCCCTTAACTGGACTATAACTGCCTTGGGAAGTTTTCTGGGTTAACTTGAGTTAATGCAGTTCTAAATCAAGTGATGTCAGGTTGACCTAGCTATAAACCTTGATCAGCCAGATTGCAAAGAAATAAATGTTACTCTCTGAGTTTCATACTGTATAAGGGACCCTTGTTTAACTGAAGTTGGAGTGAGGTGAAACCAAATCACTTTGAGCATGAAAATATTATTTAAGTCTTGAAGATGGAGTTAACCACAATTTCTCCTTTAAGGATGTTTTCTAAGGCAGATTTGCAAATGTATTATTATCAGATTGAACATAACAGTGATCTTCCCTTTCTTTTTAGTTTTATATTCTGTCCTTAAAAAAAACCACAAGAAATATTATCTATGGCATTGGTGCAACCACTTGTATTACTTGGATTGTTCAAAGGCTTTAAAGAATAGTATAAACCATGTAATTCCTGTCACATATTACACTATTGCAGCACTGAAACAAACATCCAGTATGCTTCTATTTGCCAAAAGTAATTATTTGCCTGCTGCCCTTTTCAGACCTTGACAACCATATAACTTTTCAGAGTGGGCTGAATGCTCTAAAAAAGCTTCAGTGGTTCAGTCTGTCCCAGAATGAGAAACAAGGCTTGAAAATTAAGATGGGAACTGAAATAAGAAGCTTTCCCGACTTACAGACATTTACCTATGTTGAAAAGAAAGTATGAAAGGACTCTGATCTACTTGTGTTATTTTCAGTATACAAAATACTTACTTAAAAGGAAAAAGCACAGAAAGAAAGAAGTTACTTTCAAAACAGGAAGAATCTGAAGAGAAAGCGGTACTATAGGTTGGTCTTTAAAGTTTGATACTTTAAACCAAAGTGCATAATTTGAATTGAAATTGTTACTTATATGTTTATTCCTGCAGCCTAAGATGGTATACCACTCAGAAAATTTTACCATTTTATTCTGCTAACTATTTAAACAGGAGAAATCAAATATGTAATTAATGGAAAGAAAATCAACGCATTTGAGCTGTGAGAAGGCTCCTGTATATTCCTTGGACAGCAGTGACTAATAAGCAAGTACTGGAGCGCATAACACCAGACATATCACTGGAAAGCAAAAATCATGAAACCGTGTCTCGCTTACTTTAGCCATGTCATGAGGGGGAATTCACTGAAGAAAATAATTATTTTTGGAAGAGTTAGTGGTAAAAGAAAACCAGGCCACCAAAGGACACAGTGGCTGGATACCATCAAAGTTGACACCAGCCAGAGCATAGAAAAACTAAAAGAAATAGTGCAAGATTGGAAGATGTGGAGAGATCTGGCCCATAGAGTCACCAAGAGTCAGAATCAACTGAACGGATGGCATCATCATCATAATTATCTATTATGATATTTTAATGAAAGCAGAAAAGAACCAAATGCTTATTTTTTTTATTTAACATATTGGTAAGCCACCTTGAAAACAGAGCTTTCCAGGGGAAGATTATATTAAAAGTGCTATATAAAAATCTAAACTATATGTTATTAAATATGATATATATAAACAGTAAGACCATAAGCAGCAGGCAAAAAAGTTTCATTAAAGCCTATACATTTAAAATAGTGAGCTATTGACATGAGGAATATGTAAGTATTTACTTACATATTTACTCTGAGTATTTACTCAGAGTAAAAAGATCTTTGCCAGGTGTTCAATGTACCTTACATGTGTAGATTGCACTACACAGTTGGCACTACCTTTACTCCCTGACAGCACTTAACTGCACCTTAGCATGAGAGATCACTGCTTCCAATTATTATTATTATTATTATTATTATTATTATTATTATTATTAAATTTATATACCGCCCTACTCCCGAAGGATTCAGGGTGGTGTACAGCCAAGATAAAATACATATATAAAATACATATAGTACAAACATTAAAAACATTTAAAATATATTAAATACCAATGAGGACAAGAATATATGGAAAAAGCAGTAGTGGGTTGCTACCGGTTTGCCCCAGATCAGGCAAACCAGTAGCGGCGGTGGCGGGAGACTCCATCCACCCACCTGGACATTTCTGCACATTTGCAGAAGTGTTGCGTGCACACGTGAGTGTGCGAGCAAGCGAACCGGTAGCAAACTAAATTGAAACCCACTATTGGGGAAGAGACATGTCTTCAGATACTATGGGCCTAAAATCCTAAATGCTTTAGTATCAGCATCTGAAATGAAGTAGAAATAAACTTTGGAAACTGAAAGAAAATGATGAGAGAATGATGATGACGATGACATAGAAGTAGTAATAGATGCAATGACTAGAGAGTTAAATCTGGATCTGCCCTAAAAAATTTCCATTGTTTTATATGTGATAGTTATATGCTACTTTACACAAATGTCACCAAGGTACTAACATTTTAAAAGGAAATATAGAAAGAACATCAATGAATTAAATGTTTAAATGTTAAAACAGCATGTAAAAAATTGCCACAAAATATTTTAAAAGTACAAATTAAAGTGGTCAGACTGCCCCATTATTGTATACATACCACATGGAAGGCAGTTTTTAATGGCAACATGTCTGTTAATTCATTAATTTTTCTAGAAGACTACCCAGATTTCTAGTCAAAAGCCATACAATTTTATAATTTAGTCTTCAATCACACTAATCCATGTTTGCTTTTAATTTAGTGTGATAATCTACACATTATGGGATCCCTTTACAAGTAGTCCTCGACTTACGACTACAATAAAGCCCAAAATTTCTATTGTTAAGTGAGACATTTGTTAGGTGAGTTTTGCCCCATTTTACAACTTTCCTTGCCATAGTTGTTAAGTGAATCACTCAGTTAGTAACCTGGTTGTTAAATGAAACTGGCTTCCCCATTGATTTTGCATGCCAGAAGGTTGCAAAAGGTGATCACATGACCTTAGGACACAGCAATGGTCATAAGTATGAATCAGTTGCCAAGCATCTGAATTTTAATCACATGATCATGGGGATGCTTCAAAATTCATAACTGTGAAAAACAGTCATAAATCATTTTTTTCAGTGCCTTTTTAACTTTGAACAGTCACTAAAGGTACTGTTGTAAATTGAGGACTACTTGTATATGCCAACAACCATTGTAGCATATTAAACAAACACATGGTTAAGGATTTTGTAGAACCATAGTTATGCTAGCTGCCAGCAACCTTTCAAATTCTCATGCAGAAATCTTCCAATTGCAGTTGCTTTAAGTGCAGTGGCCGAGGAGAGAATTTTTGTGTAAAATAATCTCTACTACTGAGCAAACTCCATTCCTCATTGCTATGAAAAAGGAGAAAAGTATTTCCTTATGACTGAATAGGGACTTCCCTGTCCCCTTAAATTTTCTTGATACAGCCTCAGAGTTGAATAATGAAATGCTATATTTATATCTTGTTATGTAATCACTGATTCAGATGTAGATTTTCCTTTTAAGGCAAAACACACAAAAAAGTATCTGTCATGTGAAGCCAATTTATAGCAATAGGAAAGAAAAACAGAAAGATTTCCTTGCTTCTTATAAGACTATCTTCTATCTTTCCATTAAACTACCAAAACAAGACAGCTCTAATTTTGTACCAGTCTCTTCGCAATACTATGGTGTTGCTAAGCAACAGAGAAACAGGATGAAAAATTCAGGCAAGTTACCAGAATGGGCCTGCATTTCCAAAATGAAGTGTATCATAGCTCAATAAAACTGCTATTCTGCCTGAATGTAATTGAAAAAATAAGCTTAATTGTGGGTCTTAAAATCATTATCAATTAACTATATTAATTTAATTGACATCATATGTTTAAATATTGCACCTTGTAAAGTTAATCCATGAAACAAAGAGCAGTAGCTGCAATTACTAATAAAACTACTGAAAGACAATCTGGAAACAATACTAAAAGTTTCATCCAATTCCTTTCATGGGTTATAAATTAGGAAGAAAGAAATATAAAATCAGCCACCAGAGGGTTTCTTGTTGCCCCATGAGCTATTTGGAGATCATCAAGAAAAATTCCACATCCTGCCTTTCTAATAATGCTGCACTTTAGCCTGGGTTGCCAGTGGGTTTATCACAGGCAAAGTGAAATATTTCTTCATAATATTTCAAATGTGCTGTTACAAATTGAATCATCTAAAATATCGATACAAAAACCTACATTGATTGACATTATTCAGCATTGGTATAAAAGTATAAATGTTTGATGTACTTTCAATAATGAAATTACTTCCATCCTGCATATACTTTCTGTTTAAAGCTCTTGGACAAATAAAAAACATTTTGACTTAGAACATATATGTGAATTCTGGCACTGACCATAATAAAGAATGGATGGATTAGAATCAAGAAAAGTATTGCAGTGTCTGGACACATTTCCCTCAGAAAAGACAACCCAAAATTGGAATACCACTGTAGAGATGTTTCTATTTGTGTACATATATAATACACTATCCCAAATTTTAGAACTATAGCCAGGAGATCCTCTGATCTGCATAAAAGGCAGTTGTCTATATCGGAGACTAGAAGCTAATGGAAATACCAGGATTAGATGGCTAAATCATTGTAGGCATATTATGAGCAATTTCTGTAAATACAAATTAGAAATCAACTGCATTCCTGCTTATTAAAGGTATATTTTCTGTTTACCTGCCGAATGTCCTATATAAATCTTCTAAGAAGTAAAACAAAGGGGGCATTAGATATATATATATAAATTGTAGTACAAAGGAAGGTGCTACTTCTCTTTGATTTCAGTCAAAATCTATTATGAATGCTGTAAATATTCATAGTAAACCATTCTCTTTTGTATCGTTTATTTAGTTCTGTTCTACTAAGAATCCGTTTGGTTATTTATTGGATTACATTACAGCAATCCGTTCCTAATTAAAAACATGATAGTACAAAGATTAAGTTCTAGGAATGCTTGGGTATCAATTTTCAAGTAATAAAACTCTAACAATGTTTTACTGTGAGTATCTACAAGAAAACAGGAGAAAATGCCATTTCCCCCCTACAAAATGCTGAAAAGTCATTTAAGAAATATGTTCTGTGTTCCATTTATGAAGAGATCAATGAATCTGTTTTTACAGATATTTTATGTTGTTATCATTTAAAGCAGAATGAAGACTAGAGGGGAAGAAATGTACATAACTTATAGTTGGCACTGTTCTGAAATTTATTTAATTTATTTTTTTTAAATAAGTGCCAGATATATTTAATATTATTCTATGAACAAGATTGATGCTTGTATCCTTAGGCAGTAGAACATAATTCTATAAGAATTTATATGGAAGAAAGTTCAAAAAATTCTACAAGAATTCCTGGTTTACAGGCCAGTTCTACAGATCTGAGTCAGAATGAAACTTATTTTGGAGTAAGGATCACAGATTAGTTAAAAGAAAATTCATTTCAGGAATTTTCTATTTGTCTACACTTTTCACATATCTATTTTTACAACAATAAGTTTTCAAAGCATTTTTACTGGCTTTGTAACTATGTGGAAATGACCAGTGGAATCTCTAAATATATAGCTGTAGGCTGAGACACCGAGAGTTTTTCAGTGTTAAAATAAACTTAACCATGACTGAAGATTTATCAAGAACATCATTAGGACATTCAGGATGAAATCAGTAAGAATATTTATCAATCAAGGTGAAATGATATTTAAGGAAGAAAAAATGCAGATTGCACTCTGACAGATCCATCCCTATTGGGTCATTGTTTTAAAGATACTTCCTTACTTAAACAAATAAACAGAATGATCACAGGCAGGTAGAAAAGCAGTGGGAGAAGGAGTGACTTCCATTGACTTTTCTAGTGGGAAGCTAAGCAAGGAGCTTAGCTTCCCACTAGATCATGATCATGTGACCAAGGCTGACCAGAGCAGTGTTTCAGTGGCCTAAACTTTGCCAATACAACAGATCTGGAGATCCTTGAAATTTCAATCCTATAGGAGTAATTGACCCATTCTTTCGGTTAGCCCATTTGAGGTATATTGATTCAATAACTGTTGCCTTGTGATGCACCATTTTGCCCAATTGAAGATGACACACAGACAGGAGAATTTTAGTAGTATATAGAAAGAAAGTTGCTTTCTTTATACAGAAACTAAAAGAGCTAGCAGTATATTAAACTGTGAGCTTAAGTTTTGTATTACATTTTAATATGTTTGCAAGCTCAAAGAACTGCTTGCTGTATATCTGAAAGGTATCTCCTCTCATGTGCCTCACACTCCACAAATACCTTCGCTTTCAAAACTGTAGTTGGCAATAGTGATATCTGTAGCTTTTTCTTCGCCATTTTAGGGGGAGAAAAACAACAAAAGAGACACTGTTATTATTCTCTCCCATAGATATTAATCTTTGTTTTCCTCCAGTTTTATAAAATGGAAATTTAACTTTCCTTCCACCCACCTCTTTGGTCTGGAAGATTGCAGGAGATAATTTAATAAACCTCTCTTTAAAAATATTAGATATTTGAAATAAATGCTATTTTTTAAGAGGGCTTATTAAACTTTAATCCAGACCATTAAAGTCTTCCAAAACAAAACAGATGACACTAAAGCTTATTGCCAGTTAAATTCAAAAATGTAAAGCAACAAACATTTTTACAAAGACTTCCTTAAAAAATTGGTATTATTCAGAAAAATTATATTATTCCCAGCTATTTGGGAATTAATTTAATTAATTTATCATATTAATGAATTGCAATCAATATGAAGACCAGATTGAGAAACTTTGAACACTGATGTGTATTTTTGGAACTGGGGCTGAATGCAACGCACAATACCACATTATTGTTGGTACTTATCCTTTTTCTCTGGTCAGTGAACATAACTTCTAACTGAGAATTGCATTGCAACTACTTAGAATCAAATTGATATGTTTAAAGAATATTTACAGGCCTATAAAGGGCTTAGAATAATTCTAATGAATGAATGAAATAGCCTTATTAAATACTTGTTCGTTACATACAGTAGTTTATACACTGCTCAAACAACTAAAGGGAACACAAAACTACTGTATGTAACGAACAAAGTATTTAATAAGGCTATTTCATTCATTCAGATCTCGGATGTCTTCTGCTTGTGTTCCCTTTATTTTTTTTGAACAGTGTATATCCATGGCCAATACTGACTCAGCTACCAATCCAGTAAGTTTTGATATTTTGTGTCACGCAATAAACAATCTTGTATCAGGATTATCTGATAGTACTGTAAAAGATTAGGCAGCCCGTAATCAGAGTATATTAAACTATTTTAATTAAAATCAACTTAAGCAATTGCAAAGTATAATTAACTGTTGTGCAACCTATATTTAAAAGTAGTATATTAAGATTTCCAATTCACCTCCCCTAGATCTTTCTTAAAACAAGCAGGTGGAACTTATTAAACTTTATTAAAGTGATACGCCTCTTTTCTACAGTAGGATATAACAATCACTCAAAAGGGAACAGGTGAAGTAAAATGCCTCAGATTCCAAAAGGCTCATAGCCAAAACAAATACCGCCAAGTAAACACACAGACATCAATTACAAAGCAAAGAAATACATAAACAAAGATGGAGACTAGAGTTAAGAAAATTCTATTGTGAAAGCAATTAGTTCAGTGATAATATTTGGTGGCTATATATCTCAAACACTGTATTATGAGTCCACACCCTCTTTATTGCATGTTTGTTCACTCTGCAGAAATAGCTTAGTTATCTTAAGTGTCAGCTGAATGTGACAACCATATTGTTGAAAATTGATTATATCTAAATGATTAATAAACATAGATTAACTCTCTAGACAGCTGATGGTGAAAGAATGCAATGATGTAAGCCTGAAGTTTTCTTTTCCAGTATTGTTTCTTTACTTGGCCATATATGATTCATATAAAGTAGATAATCCTGCTACCTCTCTTTGCCTGGAATTTGCTTTGCCAAATCTCTCCCATGAAAATGCAGTTTGTTATAGTCTGAGAATACCTGGCTTAGACCAAAGTCTATGAACCTTTTGTAAAGCCAAGAAATCCTTCAACAGTTGCATATGGTCCAAATACTAAGAACAAATTAGTTATTTATTTGAAATAGCTGGTTGTTCGTTTTTTCTTTTTTTTCAAAATGCAACATTTGCAAAGGCTTTTTAGAGAGGTGAGAACTGCCCCTGTCTAAAAATTAAAAAGGCTAATTCTAATAGCATCATTCCACACAGACAGTATTTTAATCGCTTGTGTCATCTTGCTTATTAGATGAAAGAGTTGCAGGCAATGGGCCACTTATCATTTTTTTAATGAATGCCAACTTCTTCCCTGAACTTTAGAACCCCCGATGGCCCAAAGAGGTTGCTTACATGCAAATCATATAACTGGGAAATAATGAATTTGCTTTCTAAGCATTGCTAGCCATACTTCAGAAAGAGAAATAGATATATATTGCATGCCTCCACTACACATCATTAACTTTGCTGGTGGAGTTGATGCTTTCCATATGTTTAGACTCTGCAAACTGAATAGGCATTTGGCAAATGTGACAAATTGTGACAAAATGGGTGTCACAATGTTAATGTAAACCTTAATGCTTGTGTGCCAACATTTGAGGCAATTATCATTTAGGCAATGTCACAACATTGTGATGAATATTTTAGCATTTGTTCTCTCTCCTTCTTCCTACAGATAATTCTGACTGGTTGGAGAGCCTATTTTATGCCATAGAAAAGGTGACATTTTTGGAGTTCTCTTTAGTTAGAAATTTTGCACACCTAAAAGAGAAATGTGAAAGCTATGTAGCAATGTGTTTTCTTTAAATGTTGGCTAACCAGTTAAAACTGGTTTAATTTTCAATTGTCTGTGCATACTAAAGTTTCTGTGATAAAACCTGATAAAGATCGTTTAGTTAAACAAAAACTAAATGGTGCCTGTTATTATGATGCTGTATAGCTTTATTATTATTTTTAATTTAATTTAATTTGATCAATTAAATTTAAAGTGATTTGCTGTGGATATTTTATGTTTGGTTATTACCAGGAACAATTGAGATATATAGTATATCTGTATACAAGAATAAATAAATAAAAACTGGAAAAAATAAAAATAGAATGCAAAAAGATTCAGCTTTGACCATGCATATATAGATAAACAAAATAAACAGATATATTCTTATATTTCTTTTATGCTTCTATCGATAAAATAAATTAATTTTAGGTATCAGATTAAGATCTGCTGTTGTGAAAATTGATTGTTAGTGCTCACTATGATAAGTGCTCTAGTAGCAACTTCCAAGCAATCAACACCTTGCCTTCATGAAAGAGGCAGAAAAAGCACAAGAAAATGTACACAATCTTGCTGCCTTATTTTGCCTACAAACAAGTAGGCATTTGGAAGTAGAGTACTCGCTAGAATTTTTGTATTATCACCTTTCTGCTAATTTATCTTCCTCATCAAAACTTATTTGTTGAATTAATTAATCATTCCAATCCAGGTAGCTGTAAAAGACTAACAACTACTAAGAAACATAGAAAGTTCTTGCTTGAAATTGATGCTTGGTACTTTATGAGTATCAAGTTTTCATTAAAAAAAATAAGGAACAGCATCCTGGTATTGCTATTGGTGGATCTGGTTTCATTAAAAATCTGTGATATGGCAACTGAAAATGTTGTTTTATTGACAGGAAGAAATGATCATATTAAATACATAAAGCAGGAAAAAGAGAAGAACCTAAGATGTATGCATTGAAAGGCTTGCGCTAATACTATTTTGTAATTTGAAGTAAACAGGGTAAACTCCATCCACACAGCTGTTGAAAGCACTGTATGCAGAATTTATTACTCTACATACAAAAGGGCAAAACAAAACAAAAGGCTTCTTACCTTTATCAAATAAATTTGACAGTCACTCAGATAGTCATATTCTAGTCCATCAAAAGTATAATAATGCCGATCTCCATAGACTGTACATACAGCAGGACAAGGATAGTATGTGCAATTAAATATCCCACGTCGGCAAATACTGTGGGGTGAGAGGAAGAATCAAGATTTTCTTTACACACACACACACACACACACACACACACACACACACACTCTCTTTTCTCATGAAACATAAAATAGCAAGATTCCAAATATATTTATAACACTTAGCACTAGCACTTAGACTTATATGCCGCTCCAAAGTGCTTTACAGCTCTCTCTGAGCAGTCTGGGTCCTCATTTTACCAAGCTGGAAAGGATGGAAGGCTGAGTCAACCTTGAGCCAGACAGGATTGAACTCCTGGCTGTGGGCAGAGTTAGCCTGCAATACTGCATTCTAACCACCGTGTCACCATAACTCCATTTATATCCTATACATGTGTGAATTCTATATTAATATAATATTTTATATCTAATTTCTAATTATCTCCAATAGACTTGTAGATCCGGAGGATGTGGATAGGCTGACTGAAGACTCTTGCCCTTCTTTGCTAGCTCAAATTCAAGGTAGGAAATCAACTCCTCATTCACTGCATCTTTGTGTGCTTAAAAGAGACAGTTATAAGATTTTTTTTTTTAATTGAAAAAGCTTTCCTTCAACTCATAAAATCCTTTTAATTATATGACAATCTCACATATTCCATTTCTGGCTAAGGTAATTGAGTAAATGGTAGCTTCATTGGTTCAGATGCATTTGGATCAAAATGTTTTATACATATTTATGAAAATATCAGCACTGGTTACCAGTTGCTTACATGAGCCAATTTAAGATGTGTTAACCTTTAAAGCCCTAAAAAGTCAGCAAAGTTGGGGCCATCCTAGTCTTCGGAGGGAGAATACTCCATAAGGTGGGTGCTATAGTAGAAATACACACACATACACACAGTAAATGCTATTAGTGTTGGAATAAACAGAAGACAATGGATTAAATAAATATGCCATAAAGCAATTTCTTGCTGCATCAAGGTTTCCTTAAAGCATCCATCACAGTCCCTAGTTCTCCTCTTGCCAGTCACTTCCAATGTAAACTCCATCATTAATTAAATATTTTTCAGCCTGAGATGCAACATTTGATATGTTCTTGTACTGAATATCTGCCATTTACATGTTCATGATGCAGTTTGGTAAGATCCTTTTGGCAGTCCTCATATACATTCATATTTTAATTTAATTTTGATGTTTCTAGCAACGTGGTTATTTATGAAGTTAAAAAAAAACTTTAATACTAAGACAAACATTTGGAACAATTTATATTTCTGCATTGTAATAATTATTAAGATATTCCTAGATAGATTCCTAGATAGATTGATTAAGGCTCATCGTGTTATAAAAAAACCCTACTTTCTTCTTCATCCACTAATCTATATTTTAAATGTTTTATTTAAAAAAATATTTTACTATTAATTTTTTTTTTGTTTTGTTGTTGTAAAATGAAGGAAAAGAAAGGGTAGAAGAACAACCCCAAATGTAATCAAAGTGCCTTATCTTTATGCTTTCTTTAGAAAAAAATATGTATATGTATGATCAACTATGGATAAGAGAATGTATATTTACAATATGTGTATAAGAAATAAAAAATTTTAAAAAGTCAAAAAAAAGTTTTGAAGGAAAAGTAAGACTCTTGTACATTTACTACTTGGATATGCCAGCTGATTGATTGCTTCACTCATTGATTGATTGATTGAGTTTTCTACCCATTTTTTCTGGAGTAACCCATCAATGTATAACCCTAATTAGGGTCATCAGTCATTGTTAAATTATTTCAAATCATTACACAATCAAAGAACACATGTATGGCCATGTCACAGCCTATGTAGTACTGAAGTTAATTAAAGTATAATAATCACACTTACCATGTATAACAAGGGGTAGCTATCACTTCACCTGACATATACTCCCAATCCTTCCACATGCATGGACAACTATCAGGCACATAACATTTTCCTTTATGCTCAGCCATCCTTTGAAATAGTAAAAACATTTGAAAAAAAATAACTATCCATATATATTTGTAATATTTTTTAGATAGAAATTGCAGATATAAATTCTGTTCTAGTTGACTCAATGGTCAAAAAGCAGAGCAGAGATAGCTTTTGAGTTCTATAGAAATCATTATTGGGTCACATGGTAAATATATTTTGAAACAGAAAAACAGGAAAGTTGAACTTGGAATCTTTACACATAGCTTTATGGTGAAATGGACAAACAGATCTTCAGTCAGGCTACAGCTGATGTTTTGGTTTCTTCAGGATTCCCCTAGAACTCTCAGAAAGAGTACTTTTGTTGTGACCTAGGCTTACTGAGTCATTACAAGACACAATTAGTCCAAAATAAACCTATTTTATTGTAACAGCTGAGAATTATGTTCATTCCCAGCTGAGTCCCAATTAGTTGCAAAACAAGTCCTTCGGAAGAAGTTCTTTGGGATAATCACCAAACTTTATCTTCTTTGACACCCTGCCAAAGGCCTTACTTGGCAAAGCCCCACAAAGTTCAGAAACAGACAAGAGATGCCGACTGGAAAGAGAGTTAACAACGCTGCTTTCCTGCAAAAGGCCCAAGTGCCTTTGTTTCTCTTTTAAGCCTTATGGGAGGGGCCAATCATCTCCTGGCTTTAGTCCCAAGTCATCCCTTTTGCTTTAGCTGCTCTTGCCTTCTGGCAGCTCTGCGCATGTGTGCACTAGGAACAGGCTCCTCCTGTTCCTCTGCCTCTCTGCTGTTCGACTCTCGGGGCTCCGGAGTCTGTGCATCACTCCCATATGGCCCTGGCCCCATTTCTGCCTCCGACGCAAGCCCTCGTCCGGGCCTTTCCCAGACTCCAGGACTGGCCTATGTTCCTCCCCAGCCTTCTCACTGTCCTACTCTGCTGCCAGCTCCGCAGGCTGCTGGCGGACCACAACAACTTTTTATTAAAAATGGGTTTATCCATTTGATAAGCTGTAGGCTTATCTATTAAATTTCTTGCCTAAAAGAAAGCCTATAGTACTGCTGTGAAATCTCTTTGCATTCAGAGTAGTTGGGAATAATTAAAAATAATACAATAGTCAGAGAAACATACATTCATCTGATCTTTGAATACATTTGCTGTATCCCACAGTGACTTTTGGTATCACTTACCCAGGGGGACATATGCAACCATTCAAACATGGTGGAGAAGGTGTACAGGTAAAGTTCATAGCAATATTTGTACATGTTAGTTCACAGTTTATTCCAGCTGATGGCAAGCCAGGTATATGAGATTGGCAGTCATAGTAGATCTTTCCATCAGGACATGAGTGTACTATGGATATGAAATGCCAATGATACATAATAAATTTACATTTATATTTCCCATTAATTAAACATAGTGCTTAAGTTTGCTGTCTAACACTGTACATTTTCAGTAATATGCCCTAACTGAATATTCTTCTAACATCATATATAATAGTAATTTTTAAAAGATTAAGCATTCTTCAAATTGACTTCAATTCTTCATGGACACATTTGTGACTTATCTATGTTTTTTTCTGCCCCAATTTCCTAGCTAGCCTATAGCCTTGGATTTCTCTAAAGGCTCCTACCCAAATACTAATCAGGCCCGACATTTTTTTAGCTTCTAAAACTAGATAAGGGTCAGTCAGAGCTACAGCCTTTTTCTTAAATTGCAGGTGGCTAATGTTTCTTCTGTGGGATGTGGTGGCTCAGTGGCTAAGATGCTGAGCTTGTCGATCAAAAGGTTGGCAGTTCAGAGGTTCGAATCCCTAGTGCCACGTAATGGAGTGAGCTCCCGTTACTTCTGCCAACCTAGCAGTTTGAAATCATGTAAAAAATGCAAGTAGAAAAATAGGGATCATCTTTGGTGGGACGGTAACACCGTTCCGTGTGCCTTTGGCATTTAGTAATGCCAGTCACATGACCACAGAGATGTCTTCACACAGCGGTGGCTTTTTGGCTTTGAAACAAAGATGAACATCGTCCCCTAGAGTCGGGAACGACTAGCACATATGCGCGAGGGGAACCTTTACCTTTACCCTTAATGTTTCTTCTGTTTAAGGGCAGATAGAAAGACTGTAAGGCTGAAAATAATGGCTTACACAAGAGTTATGCAGAAAAAGGTTTGGTAAGCACAGTTAGATATATGGGTACAAATTTTAATCTCTTCTTTAGACGTTGAACATAATTTCTGTAAGTAATAAAAAAGAAAGACATACTTGATAATTGTTATTCTAAATGAGTCAAGAAAGTTACCTGCTGGGACAGCTGCTGCTTCATTGCATTTCATTGTTCCATTTAGACATTGGCTAGTCAAAGAAATTTTTTTAAAAAAAGTTTAATAAAGAAAGCACTTTCCTGATGTCATTATTTAAACTTATTACATCAGATTATTATGCTAATGTGTACATTATTAACACAACTGCTGGAATTGGCGGTCACTCATGAGGATATTGCCTCAACTTCCCCCAAAGCTCCATCAGAGTTTTCCAGTTTTCTGACGCATACAGGTCTGCTTGCAAAGTCTAAAAAAAGAAATTTTTAATGGATGTCCCACCATTTGCACCCTAAGGAGTATTGATAAATTTAATTATATATATATGGATGACTTTTAAAGCACAATGGGTAAATTTTATCACAACAAACTCTTGCTTTAAGATGCAAAATCTAGAAGGGCCTCCCATAAATTATATTCCTAAGTGAATTCATTTGTAAAGTATAACAAAAGGCTAAGTGGTTTGATATATAAAAATAAGTTTACATTTCCATGGAAACATAAACAAACAGTTTTTCCTGTACTTGGCACAATAGTAAAATAAGTTTACTTGGTATATTGGATAGTAATCATACAGAAGTGGTTAAGTGATTAAGAAAGATGCGTCCAGATGGCAAAATACATCAGTTTTTATTCTTCCATAATAGTTCAGTTTTACTATCATACTATGTAAGAAAAAGCAGGAAATTATTTAAGAAAACATGCTAAATTTATATAAAATTAAAACAGGCCTATATCTAACTCAAAAATTAAATGTAGAAAAAGTCAATCTACAAATTCAGTCAAAATGAAATTCTTCATATCAAAACTTACCATGATCCTGATGGCGTGGGCAAAATTTCTCCAGGCTGAAAACTTCTGCCTTTATAATAACATCGACAGCTAGGCCTAATTTTTAAACAATATATTTTATTTATTTGTTATTATCTTGCCTTTCTTACTTTATGAATAACTCAAGACAACGAATACACTTAATACTCCTTCATCCTTTTATTCCCCCACAAAAACACCAACCTTGTAAAGTGGGTTAGTTGAGAGAGAATCACTGGCCCAAAGTCACCCAGCCAGCTTTCTCGTCTAAGGTGTGCTTCCCACTTTTTTCCCTTCATTACCCAAAATGGCTTATCAGAAAATTCTCTCCATGTAATGTAGGTAAAAAACTTTAAGTCAGTTTAAATCTCACTGTTGTGATTGGATAGTGGGTTCGTGTGGTATTATCCCCCAAAACCTCACTTTTACTCAATTTTGAATAATTTACTCAGGTTTGGGAAGCTCTGGCTTAGGTTCTGAGATCAACTAAGGTTAGCTAGGTGCTGCCACCTGCTGAGACAAATTCTAATAGGAGTCTGTTTTAAGAACAAAAAAACAGCCATCTTAGTCCAATTTCTTACAGTTGACCAACCAGATACCTCTGAGATAGATGACACCCCCCCCCCAAAAAAAATCTGGGGGTAAATCTTCAAGACAAATAAATCTCAACAGTTCTGTCCTCCAAGAATTTATTCAATTTTCTCTAAAGCCATCCAAATTATTGTCTACCATCATGATTTTGTGATAATGAATCACACAGGTTAATTATATGCTGAATGAAAAACTGCATCCTTTTGTTCCTAAATTTAGTTATCAGCGTTACTGGATGACTTGATTCTGCTTTGTGAGTTCGAGAGAAACATTTGCCTGACCATAGCAATAACAATAGCAATAGCAATAACAATAGCAATAGCAATAGCAATAGCAATAGCAATAGCAATAGCAATAGCAATAGCAATAGCAATAGCAATAGCAATAGCACTTAGACTAATATACTGGCTTCACAGTGCTTTACAGCCCTCTCTAAGCGATTTACAGAGTCAGCATATTGACCCCAACAATCTGGGTCCTCATTTTATTGACCTCAGAAGGATGGACAACTGAGGCAACCTTGAGCAGGTGAGAATTGAACTGCTGGCAGTCAGCTGGCAGTCAGCAGAATTAGCCTGCAATACTGCATTCTAATTACTGTGCCACCACGGCTGTTTTTCCTCAGTTGTTTTTCCTCTAAACTATGGAAGTCTCAAATGTTTTAACCTTTTCTGATAGGGAAAATGTTTGAGTCGCCTGGTAATGTTAGTTGCATTCTTTTGCACTTTTAATCCTAACCCTAACCCTTTTTCCAAACGTGGCAATTAAGCAGAGACATGATGCTAAACCTCATTGTTTCTTCCTCTTAAACACAGAATCACAATAGCATGGCTTTGTGCTAGTTTAAAAATGCATTTAAGTAAATTTGCTATAGCTTACATTGGCACGCAAAAATTAATAGATTCTTCAAAGTATTTTCCTTCAGGGCAGTTACAGCCTTCAGCGCAGTCATTATCACAAGCATCCACAAGAGAAAGGGAAGAACAGGAGTGCTCACAGAAGGAGGAACATGGGTGATACAGCATTCCACTTCTGCATACTAATGCTATGGAGATACATCAAATTGCAGGAATATCAGAAATTCTATACATAATATAGCACAAAATCTTCTCTCTCTTTCTCTCAATTAAGCCTACTCCAAGTTAGAACAGAATGCTCTCCAGGCACGTCGCTTAACAAATTGGTTACATATAATAGGTGGCAGACAAACACAGGTACTCAAAGCAACATTTAGCAGCATGGTGGAAGGGGGGAAGTATTTAATCACAAATACATGCCAGGCAGCTTTTCTCCCATGGGGTCTCTGAGAAAAATCCTAATTTCAAATTAGAAATATAAATCATCAGCCAATGGTGCATTTTAAATCATCTAATTTGAAACTCATGCACACTCACTCCCATTCTCAGTACACCAACACCAATGTACATTTTACACGGGGATAGACATGTAGATGTTATTCTATTGTTTTCTATTGTTTCATGTATTTATTGGGCAATAGGAAACTAAAAGTGTCAGAATTTTTTCTTCTGTAGAGGTACAGTAAATTGGGTTAAAGCTATCTTAAATTAGCTACTTTTTACTATACACAGATAGTCTCATATATTTTGAATATCTAATTAGTTCCAACATAACTAGCTTCATATTATAGACTTGATCAAGAAATAAAGGAATTCAGATCAGGTCATATCTGGTTGCTATTCTCATTTCTGTTTTACTTACCACAGTATGAAACATGAGATCTGAAATCTATAGTAATCCCATGTTTGCTGCAAATATAAGCATAGTGGGCAAATGCATTGCACAAGCAACTTCTCCCACATTTACAAGCATCAAAGCGACATAGCTGATAATATAAATCTGGACTGATGTATATGTGACATGGAGCAAAGAGTTCTTGATTGATGAGATCACACTGGGATGCATATGCAACTATGAAAAATTGACATTACCATGTTTATTAGTTAGAAATCCAAAAGTAAATAGTAAAACAAAAAATATGTAATAATAGATACTACTGTAAAACTAGATACTGATTAAAATGTAATATATCTCAATATATCAACATAGTCCCATTCCACTGACCTAAATGGTACTAAACCATATTAAAACATCTTCAATGGCTATTTAAAGTAATGAGTAAACTAACAGACAGTGTTGTCTTTACTAAAAATATTAAACAAAGATTAAAGGAATAGTTTGATGTTTTAAAACATCAGAAAGTAGGGAAAAACTCAGACACCAAACAAGAGTTGTAATCTAATAATGCAACTATGGTGAAATTTAGATAAAAATCTCCAAATAAATGAAAAGTGTACCATTTTGTTGATTAATGTTGCAAGGATCAACTACAGGAATATTAACAGGCATGTGACATGCTGATGAAATCTTCCATGCATTAGCATGAAGTTGTGGGGTTCCTTCAATCATCCCTGATGGGGAACTAAGGGAAAAAATGAGAATGATTAAACAAAAGAATCAAGCTATCCAGAAAAATATGCTTAATTCTAGAATATTTTGTTGTCTTTTGAGATATGCCCATATGGAAAAGTTCTGTGCTAACATGATGGTTGTATAGATTGATTGATTGATTGATTTGACTTTGTATTAATACCAAGAGGGGACCATGCTGTCCAGAACTTCAGCTGAACATTTCCAGTTGCACTGTGCTACATAGGTTGACCTCGCCAATTTCTCACTCTATATTTTGAACTATTGTATATTAGCACAGCAATTATACAAATGCCATCTTCTTAGGACTCCATGTACTGAGTCAGTGTGTGTGTGTGTGGGTGGGTGTCTGGGTGTATCATATAGAGATGATAGTTATATAATATATGGATGGATGGATAGATGGATGGATGGATGGATAGATGGATACTATTTCAGTTCTGTGCCCAGAGCATCAGGTAAATCTATGATTTAGAATATATAGATTAACAGAGTTGGAAGGGATCTTGGAAGTCTTCTAGTCCAACCCCCTGCCCAGGCAGGAAACCCTAAACCACATCAGACAAATGGTTATCCAACATCTTCTTAAAAATTTCCAGTGTTGGAGCATTCACAACCTCTGCAGGCAAGTTGTTCCACTTTTTGTCTTTCAGATCTTAGAAATTTTCTCACAATGGCCTAGCAACAGGAGGACAATCAAGAGCACCATTCCCTTACAGCTACTTATCTGGGGGATAATATTCTTTGATGTTAACATATCTCCTGAATTTCACATGTCACCCCATCTCCCCTCTCCTGAGCTGATGCAAAACCCAACCTACATGGCCACATCTCTGTGAGGGAAAGAAACTCCTCTACCCTACCTAGATTTCAGAAAGACAAGCCACATCTGCCTTCTCTCCCATTTAAATCAATGGCTCCAAAGTAGCAATAATGATAGCTTATTATGAGACTAATTCTATAGCCCTTTAGTACAATTTTATGTATCCATCTGAGAGAACACTGGAAGTTTAGTCATGGCAACTGGACTTCTTTTCTTTTTCGGTCTGAAATGTTTTGCTGCTTATCCAAGTAGCTACTTGGATAAGCAGCAAAATGTTTCAAACCAAAACAGAAAAGTCCAGTTGCCATGGCTCAACTTCCAGGAAAGTCTGCCGGGATGACAGAGAATCTTCATCACCATCTTCAAGAACACTTTGTATTTAGAAGGCTACGTAAACGTCTTCTGCCCTTTAAAACTTCAATAACATAATCACATATATGGTATGGTATGGAAGACCCTGTTAAACACAACTCCTAAAAAAACCCTCCGTCCATAACAATGATAATTCAGGATGACTTATAAGAAATGAACAAATAAGTAAAAATAAAAATTGAAAACTACTCTTAAGGGTGTAACGAAAGAAACAAGGCAGCTACTTTTGTCCAAGTTTATAATGCTTCCATTTCTATTTTTTCCCAAGTACATTTTGTTGACCATCAGCATAAGTCAAAGGTTGGTAAAAAGAGTACCTAGAATCGTTTTTAATTGCTATAATCTACTGATAACGTCAGAGTGCTAGTGAAAAAGAGAACATCTAATTCCTTCCCTGCTTATTCGTAGTTTGTGTTTAAACTTATACGTTTCCATGCCAACTGCAGTTTCCTTTGATCCATTAAATATTTGTTGAATTGTGCTGCTGGCTTTTGTCTGAGGCTGTTGTTTTTGCTCTCCTTTAAAATGACTTTAATCTGTTCTATCTGATAACATTTTTATTGCCTTTTGTAATTTTAGATATGTTTATTTTTTTTCCTTTACTTTATATCTACAGTCAGGTTATTTTTATAAATAAAATATGAAAGCATCTGTGACAAAATAGGGCTCCTTTGAATTTTAAAAAATGGTTTTTGTTTTTGTAACAAGGTGCAGCATGCATTTTATATTTTAACCAGTTCAAATGACCAGAATTATTCACTTGTAAATCCAACTCACAAAAAATCGTCTCTCAGATTTCCATTATAAGTTCCACAGAGACCCATAGTTCTGCTCTTCCACTCAGCTCTGAGTTGAATATACACTCTTTTGCCATCTTTAGCAAACTGGATTTTTAAACCAAATTTAGTTTTTAGCTGCACAAACAATGAAGACAGGTTCTGTACTTCTATGTATCCTGAATATAACAGAAAAAGAATTAAATTCTGTATGCATACATAGATTCATACCCATTACACTATTCTTTTTGAGAATAAGCAATAATACAGGTAGTCCTTGACTTTCAACCATTTGTTCAGTGATCGTTTGAAATTACAAAGATTTTGAAAAAAGGGATTTACAATTGGTAATTGAACTTATGACTGTCTCAGTATTCCCCACAGTCACATGATCAGAATTCAGGTGCTTGGCAACCGGCATGTATTCATGCCAGTTGCAGTGTCCCAGGATCACATGATTGCCATTTGCTGCTTTCCTAGCTAACTATGACAAGCAGAGTAAACGGGGAAGCCAGATTTACTTAACATTCATGTGATTCACTTAACAACAAGGTCATAAGATTGGGCATGATAATGTTGATCTAATATCCTTTCAGGAAAATATGTTCAGAACCATATTGCAAGAAACAGCTGCATTCATTGGAGAATCCTCCTGAAATCCTCAGGTCTTCACACCATGCTTGGACTAATGGCTTGGTAGTTTCTTCTAGGGAAGGCCCCACCTGGCATCTATCCTTATTCCTAATGTTTAAGAAAGATAGAGTATCACAGTCTTTCTGTTTATTAAAAAGTCAAGAAAGATTAAAAAATGGAAATAATTTCAATAGTGTAAACTTCTCGCCATGTAACAAAGAAACATGGTATTTAGAAAAGTCATCCCTTCCTCAATCTTTTTGGGGATAAGAGAACCAATCTCATAAAACATTAAAAAATAAAGTATGTTAAAAAATAGCTAAAATGTAAAACCTATCTTTAACTTCAAAAACAAAAATGCAAACATTGAATGTTAAAGAAGATAAATTACACAGAGCTGCCCAGCCCATTAAAAAGCAAAAACGAAGTTGGTAGGCCGAAATTGTATCTGAAAGAAAATGCAGATCCTCCAGGCAGATCGTGCAGTTTTGCTAAAATGAAATGCCATCTGCCCTTAAGTCTCCATAAATAGAAAACACTGTGTTACAAATTAATATTATTTATTAGGAGAAGATTTGACAACGGAAAATATATTGTCTGGAGTACAACCTGAGGTACAAAATGGTAGTTAAAATATATACAATTCCCCAATTTATAGAGAGGGAGAAAGAAAATGAGACTTAGCAAAGACAAAGGATAGAAATAAAATTTTAGACTTGTCCAATTCTGTCTAAAAATTTTAGCTGTTTTAATTTGAATAACAATTTTCCAAAGAAAAAGTTCCTCTACTTCATTTATCCAGATTCCTGGAAATTCCCAAGTTTACTGAGAAAAAAGTGTGAGAACAAAAAAACTGTGAGAACAAAGGTGCTTTTTTCTAAATGTGGTCCACAGACTTCAATAATATTCTGCTTTTTGTTTTAAAACAATGGGGCTTCTTTGATCTCCAGCAAAAGGGGAAGAGGACTCTGTAATTTGCCCATTGCAGCCTGGCAGAAGGGGCTGGTGGCAAATTACATGTTAATATATTTATTTCTCAGAAACAGCTTGGTTAATACAGTATATTAAAAGGAATTTAGGCACATGAAGATAATTAACTAATGAATAATAAATGGTATCTTACCGTTTAGGGTGAATCCCTGGCTGAAGGAACCGTACTGTATTTCACCACCCCGAATGAGAGTCACTTGCTTGCTTATGTCATCTTCAAAAATTAGCGTCAAAGACTGAATGCAGTCATAATCAATGCTCTGTATGAACCAAAGGAAGAGGAGGGCTGAGTCTTATGGGAAAAGGAACATATAGAGCAAATGTTGTTAATCTGTATTATATTCCATTTTTATCAATATTCCATTTTTATTTTACTTTTCTTCCGACCCCAAAATTTATTCTTACTACATTGTTGTAAACTAGATTAATCTTGAACTGCCTTTAAGTTTGTAATGTATATGCACCAACCTAGCTGGGAATATTGAACAGTATAAGTTCATACTGAAAAAGTGATAGCTAACAGTTATGCTGGTGTGAGACTTATGGTGGTCTAGAGATCCCCAGGCCTCAGAGTTTGGAAAACTTGATCTAGGTGACAGAGAGTGACATTTTTCAAGACAAAATGGTGAATTAAATGCTAGTGTAAAGCACTAGTATAAGAGTTTAAAGACCTTTTGATATGATTGAAAGAACGTTCAGTTTAGAATTATAAAGAAAAGTATATTTATTACTTAAAACAAAAAGTCACTTCATGAAAAGGTACACTGCAAATCACAGATGCAAAATGTAAATGAAAACATAGCATAATGTACCTAATAAAGATAACTAAAACAAACAACTAAAACTATTGAAACTATTGAAACATAACCAGTATTAATTAAAAAACATCCCAGCTAACTTTTTCTTCCTCTTGGAATGTAATAACTTCAGTTACTCAACTAAAATAATTTTAAAATAATTCAAGTATTTCATCGCATTCAGTGTATCCCAGATTTAACCAACCATCATTTTAAATGCTTGATAAAATATTTTTATATACTTTGAGCTTCCAGATCTATTGTTCCAAGAAAAGAGCACATAAAATATCAAATAAATATCTCAGTCAGTTTCAAAATGCTCTTATCTGGTTGGCAATATACCAAGCTGTTCAGACCTGTCACCAAGAGCATTTATCTGTCTAACACACCTGGTCAGACTGTAACCAAATAGTAGATGCTTGTGTAATCATGCGTGAATGAAAAACCCTGTGGATTTAATCACAGTAAAAGGCACAATTGCTTTTACAAAGCCAATGCTTACAGTTGAAACAAAATCCAGGTTCAGATCATACAAGACACTCAATATCAAGAAAAATACTGATTTTTTTTATTGCTAATCTTCTTAAGTAATTTATTGGATTTCTCTGAATTAGATATATAGGAATTTATTTATCAACACAAAATATTAATTAAACTGTTAACTTACCTGTCCACAGGGACTTTTCTGTAAAGTGAGTGTGAATTTGTCTTTCCCAGTGCCTTTTACCAAAATATACTGACAGCTCCCAAGAAAGGTATAATGGCGACCATCAAAAGTTGTGAAATGGGATTCACCAACAATTGAACATTCAGCTTAAAGTAAAGATTGATCAATACAAAAAGTGTATTATTTTTTATTTTTATTTATTTGATTTCAGTTTTCTTTGACTCCAACCAACTCTGAAAGCAACAAAACTAAAAGAATAACATAAACTAAAGGGCAACATTACAACTGAATAGCTACATAAAAACTAGCAAAAAGAAATTAAATAAGAATTAATCCAAAAAGAATTACATAATCCTGAACTGCAAACAAGGGATGATCTCACCCAGTGATTTTATGTAGATGTTGAATATTTGTATTCAGTTTCTAATATCTGTATTGCATAGAACCAAAGCAAATGTAACGTGCCTTCATTGCCACAAAGTATTGCTCTTCTAACCTTCATTACACAATGTGCATTTTCTTTTATTTTCTTAACATTATTTAATATGCACTAAGGAAAGCTATTCCAGGACATGCCATAAGCTAAAGTTCAAGAGAATTTCAAAAGTAATTCGCAATTCAGAGCTCATAGAAGTTCATTGTTAAAGATAATGTCCCCTTTGAGTTGAACAGTCCTTTAAGCAGGGGTGAAATTCAGCAGGTTCTAACAGGTTCTGGAGAACCAGTAGCGGAAATTTTGAGTAGTTCAGAATACCACTTCTGGCTGGATTTTGCAGTATCCTTCTCCTGCCATGCCCACCAAGCAACACCCACAGAACCGGTAGGGAAAAATTTTGAATTTCACCCCTGCCTTTAAGTCTCCTGGTGGTTTCATGGAGAGGTCCTTATAAGAAAAGGGTTTTAACAAATCAGAATTGTTTTTACATTGTCTTCTCCTGTAATGTTAGTTTGAGTTCCTTGTCCAGGCTACATCCTGGGGATTTCCAGATGATCTCTTGTCTGAGTACTAACCAGAAGTGATCCTGCTTAGATTTTCAAGATCATCCAAGGAGATATTTAGTCTTAAACATCTTTCAAGGTCTTCCATGCACTCAAGTAGTTATAGATTGCAATTAGAAAAATAAATGTACTTTTGCTTATTTATGCAGCTACAAGTAGACCTCAACTTACCATCATTCATTTAATGATCGTTCAAAGTTATAATGGCCTCAAAAATGTTATTGATAACCTCTCCTCGAAATTAAAACCACCGTACAGAGCCTGGAGTCACATGAATGCAATTTAAATGCTTGGCAACTGGACAGCATTTACAACCTGTGGCAACATCCTGTGGTCACATGATCATGATTTGTGACCTACCCAGCTGGTTTCCAACAAACAATATCAATTGGAGAAACTGGATTTGCTTAACAACTGTGTGATTCATTTAATGTATGTGGTAAAAAAATATTGTAAAATATGGCTGGATCCTATGATGATTCATTGAATGATCACATTGCTTAGCAGCCAAAATTCTAGTCTCAAGAAAATTATGGACATAAATTGAGGACTAACTGCACTTTGCTTCTTTCTTTGTACAAGCTAATATCTGGATTTTCAGTTTCAGATATTGAGATTACTGCACTCAAAACAAAGATTTATGAATTAGGCTTGATTGATTCATAATTCTACTTTCCTTCTAGGATGATATGGGATTATATAATTATATAATTATAATTCTATATAATCTCCGATTCCATTCACTAAAGTAATCCGAAAGAATTTCCTGCTTTGAATGGATTTGGCCTGGTTTAGCTGATTTTACTAAATCTGTTCCAGCTTTTTTTTTTCTCATTACTGATCAACTGGTAAAACTTTCCTTGTTTGATTTCAAAACTAATCCTTTTGGACAAGTTTTTAATGATGGACAATATTAATTCATTTATGATATTTTATGTTTTAAATTGATTTTGCAGATTACCTTCTCAGGTGTTTTTGGTATATAAAGGTGTATACATATACAAACATATTTAAGATTTCAGGTTAATTAAAAAAAACACACAAAGAAGCTATACCTAAACTGAGATATAATCACCAGAGTTAGCCACTGCTCAAAGATTAAAACATTATTCACAATAAACATGAAGGGATCAGTGGAGTCTGGTATGTTGTTACATGGAAACATTTATCATGCGTTCTATATTGATTTGAGTAATAATACTATTATACTAGGATGCATTGTAATCAAATCATATAACAGCTTACTTTTTTTTCTGAAAAAGTAATTTAGTTACATTTTGTAGCTAAAAATATCTTATTTTTGAAGTAAGGAAATTTAAGGATTTAGACAACTGAATTGAATTCTGAGTCAATGTGCCATTTATATATTTATTGTGACTGTATGTGCTTTCCAATAGTTAACAACATTCAATCTCAAGATTACCATCATTAAAACTAATAGCATAAATGTTTTCAAATCATTGACTTGCACTATGGAGGATGCAAGCTCAACATGTACATTTTAGCTAGAATTCAACATTTCTCTCTTACACACATATACACACACACATACACACACACACAATTATCTATATAAGAAAAAATTACCTGGGCAATCATGTTCAGTGCAGTTCCAAATACCACCCATACAAATGCTAAAATTTAAAATAAGAAATTAAAAACATTTATATATTTGAGGATAAGATTGAGCACTGAAATTTGTGTATAACACAAACCTATATAATACCCCTTTTGTTATATAGTACATAAAAGTAACTATAAAAGAAGGAGTTAATATCCTTTTGTTGTTGTTTTTTCACATACAGAACAGACCAGGCTACATTGGTTCACTTTGTCTCCTAGTAATTGAGTAATCAGTGCAGAATGGGATCTGCAATTCTGCATGCTTTAATTCTGAGAAGATAAATCTATGAGCAATCCTGGAAGCAGTTCCCTCTGATCCTCATCTGAGATATGTATATTCATCAATAATACCAGCCAATTCCTTCTTGGCTGCCACTATATATTGCCAACCCTCATTCAATCAGTTCAGTTGCTATGATATGATATGAGTCTCTAGCTGAAGGGTAGAAACTGGAGTCATCTGATAATCTTTTGTCTGACTAACCTATCTGGTTGCAACTTTAATGTGGGTACTAAAGCTATAAAGTATAATGTGATAGGATGGATCCACAATAATTAAAAAGGAATTATATTGTACAAAATGGGTGAAGGAATGAAGCTCACCATAAGCTGGTGCTGGAACTCAACCCAGTTTAGAGGTCTACATGTTCACCTGTAACCAGGTGGCAAAGGAGTCTATAAGAATGATTCATCTCTTGGTGTGCTTAAGATTTCTTCTACCACCAGGTCAACCTATTATTTATGTCAAACTCAATAAAGTTCTCTTTGATTTTAACAGAACCTTGATTTTCGTACAGCCCCCTCCTTTGTCCTATTCCACAGCAGGAACTGTGGGTCTTCATTTCATATTCTCCATAAAACAGAGCAACAATTGACAAGACACACAAATTACATACCAGTTACTACATTCTTGTTCAATTGTTGAACCTACAGGGAAAGCTGTCCCATGATAAACACATGGGCAATCTGATGCAGAAATACAAGTTCCATTGTCCATTATAAGACCTGGTTTGTAAAAATAAAAAGATTGTAAAAATATAAAGAGATCACAATATGTAAGATAGTCCATGTTAAATATGTACAAAGTATGCCTCAGAGTGAAATTAAAATAATTATGTAATAGATTACCCAGTCTATATCTGATATTGTCACTGGATATTTCTTAAAATCTAAATGAGATGAACTAGTGATCTTACTAATAATACAATAATCTCTTGCAGAGACTGATTGAAAGAGGGGGTCTGGAAATTTGAACTAAGAAAAGAATATAATGGTCTATATTTTAGTTCATTTCTTATTTATTAGCAATGTTTTAAGGACAATCACATTTAATAAAAATTTATTTCCTTAAAAGTCATGGAAAATTCTAAAGATACAAGACAAATAGTTCTTTAATAGACAGAAACTTTATTATTAAAATAATTCAGCTGATAAAAGTTCACTTACCATCTGGGCAATAGCATCCATCTAAGCAATGAAGGTTACTACCTAGACAGTCTTTCTCAAAAGTACAGGTTGGTGGACAACAACTAATACAATCCCGATGGATAAAAGTATCTTCACAATTGTCAGCTAAAATAATAAGTTAGGCAAGAATGATTACACTGCAGTATACTTCACTTTAATGAGAAAAAGTATGTATTATTTTCTCTTTAAAATGTTGAAAATGAGAATAAAGGACCTATATATTAATTCTTGGTAAGATGAATATTAAGATGCAGAAATGTACATTTTATAATTAAAAATAATGGCGCACAAAAAAGACACCCTGAAATTTAAATCATTCTGAGACTTATTATGAAGAGTTATTTAAAACTATTTTTAAATTTTTAAATGCTGTTGAGTTTATATAGCCTATTTAACATGACCCTGGATCATTTTCAAAGCCTGAAATGTTCTGGCTATGAAGCCAAATTCTAAAACATGTTGATTAAAGTGGTTCCATTCTCTTGCAGAACAGTTGCAATATGCTACCCATTACAGTCCAGTGATCTAATATATCAAATAAACATTTTTTTGCTTTTGTTTATCATCATGAAACTAATTTTTGATTGATCAAAGTATTAAAATATACTTACTACAGGCTGGAAAATCATCTCTCCAATCTCTAATAGGATAGCCTGCATGTGAACATGAGCGAGCGTATTCTGTTACTGCTCGGCAATAGGTTTCATCATCATCCTTTCTGAAACAGCAAAATGAAACTAAACTGGTTAGTTACAGTACATCAGGGGTACAAACTCAATTTCATTGATGGCTGCATCAAGGCTGTGGTTGACCTCGGGGGGAGGGGCAAGGCAAGCGTGGCCAATTGAGTAGACGTGGCCAGCTTGATGCCACTCACTGGGCATGGCTGACTGGGTGGGTGTGGACAGTTGGGTGGGTGTGGACAGTTTGACGCCACTCCCCAAACTTCTGGAATGTTTCCGCTTTGCATTGGGTAGACCGGGCCGAAGACAAACTGGCCCAATGTTTCCTCTTCGCACTGGGTAGACCAGGCCAAAGCAACGTGGGCTGGCCCCTTCCATTTTCCAGGACTGCCCCATGGGCTGGATCCAACCACATTGCAGGCTGAATCCAGCCTGCGGGCCTTGAGTTTGACACCCTTGCGGTACATTTTTTAGGAATTCTTAGGAATAGAAATTATTTGAAAAGGCAATACCATTTTTAAAAAACTAACCTTAAAACCAATTTGTTTTTTGGTAATAGATCAGACTGTAGTGAAAGCTTCAAGATCTTGTATTATCCTTTTAACTGAAGTTCCCTATATTGTGTTCTATTACTATGTTTCAATGGTTATAGAGTTTTCCTTAAGTGGAAAGGCCACAAATAGAACTTTCTTGGAAAAGAGTTTAGGATAAAAGCCAATGATGATAATTTTTTTTAACCTTTTATCACCAGAATTAATAGCTTTCAATAATTTAACCTGTGGTATAATATTGCACAATGTACAATTTAGTAATATCTCATGATACTATCATCATGTCAAGAATGGGTATGCTATTTTGCACTGAACAACTTTCTTACAATATATATCAAATTAAATGTGTATCATGAGAAATGATGAATCAATATAATTCATGATTACATGCTATTTCCTTTATTAAATCAAACAACAATAATTCTTTTTAATAATAGAAAATAATTAATATTAATTAACCAATGTTAATTAAACTGCAGAATTAACAAACATTGTTATTGTCTATATTCATTAACATTCATTAAATGTTTCAGAAAAATGAGTATTGATTCTGTTTAGGTAAGTGGCAGCACAGAAAATAAACTTATTAATTAAAATCCACCTAGGAAATCCACCAGGAAATATAGTTCTCCTCTGAAATTTGGCCTTTGGAAACCTCTTAAGCAAGAAAGGAGATTATTATCTTTCAGTCCACATTTTTTCAATATCTGGTTTACAAAACCACTCATTGATTTTTCCTTGTACAGTAGAACCTCTGGTCATGAATGCTTCTGACCATGACCAAATCAGGTTCCGACCAAAAAATTCACAAAAAAATTTTTTGCAGCCCATTTCCCCTTCCACGCCATTTTTTTGTAAGCGTCAAATTTCCAAAATTAGATTCAGGTCATGACCAAATTTGTTTGAGACCAAAGTTATGAAACGAATTATGGTCGTGACCAGAGATTCTACTGTATTTTGAATATAACTCTGAACCAGTCATTTCTCGCAATCAAATCTAACCCACAGGTTATTGAGACATAGGCATCAATTCTGAATCATAAGGATACCAAAAAGATTCAATGTGCATTGTGGCATGACACATGGTAATACAAGCTCTGCCCTTTTGCATCATGAGTTGCACACAAAAGGGAGGACTTTGTATCACAATTGCCACAATAGATATTTTATCAGCTTACTTCCCCCACGGATGACTATCATTTGGAAAAAAGTTGGAGGAGGGAAGAACTGTGATACCCAGGGAGGGAGGAAGAAAAGAAAGATTAAACTAGCATTAAACTAGGGATACTTCGGAAGCAATTCATTTCCGGCTATTCTGTTGCAAGTCAAGAGGACATTTATTTCTCTTTTACATAGTTAAGAGACATTACAGTAGATGTGTTCCACTGTGTTAGAGAGGAGAAAGGCAAGGTAACAATAATGATGGCTAATAGGCCTGCAAAACAAAATAAAAAAGTATACCAGCTTACCTACATAAGTCATTCATACAGCTGGAAATGTAGGGATAAGGATCTATGCTCTGATGACAACTTAGAAAAGGAAACTGCAGGAGTATTTGGCACTTGAAGTAGATACTCTAAATATAGAATGAAAATGGTATTGAGATATATCTACCTATATATAAAATTAAACATGCAAAAAAATTGAGTGGCGTGGTGACCTAGTGTGAAAATTCTCTCCTTCCATTTAGAAGGTTGGGAGTTCAATCCTAGGTAGTGGCAGATGCTTCTCTCCTAGGGTTCAAAGAAAACATATCTGCAAATTCTGCATGGTGTCAGGAAGGGCATCTGGCCAGTAAATGCTTAGCTCCATCCAATTGCCCCAACTCTATCCCAAATTAATGGATTACAGGGTCGTAAAAGGGGAGTTTAAACATGCAAAATATTCCCTCCCATCCAAGGATATTTTATTTATAAACCTAGCCTAATAACTCTTTTGAAAAGCCAATACACTTTTTATTATATCAGTTGTGCTTATTGTAGAGATATAACCTGAACTATCCTGTGTACATCACTGAAACATAATGGAAGATGTTCTGTGAGATACTTCCGACTTTAGGGAGTCAGTCCTCATCACAAATCAAAGACAGTCCCTCCAACCTTCCAAGGGGAGGGAAGGGAAAACCTGCTTTCTTCTACTTGTGGCTCTTGAGATCAAGGCCCATAAAAATAAATATTTTATATGAAAATTGCAACCTAACCTACTTACCTCATAAGATTCTGTATCAATATTGCAAGGACTAGGAAAACTAGATGCAATAGCTACACAGGTTGCATCATCTGGGATTTGTACAGTCCAGCTGTTACCAAATTTAGCTACATCTTCTTTATAGTCACCTATTTAAAAACATAAATTTTATATATAGCCCAGCGTATATAATAGGATATTCAAAGTGTAATTATTCAAATAATGTATCCCTAGATTGTAAAATATGCATGTTATTATATAATTCCTTTAAAATAGATAACATAGTTCATCTGCCATCACATCAATGTGAGCCTTGACATGAAGTTATAACAACAATAGTTGATACAAATATACCTTATTAATAGTGGACAAGACCAGCTAAGAAATACCCATTTTGAATTTTGCCATACACACAAATTCATTTTAGTAGTCTTAAGCAGTTTATGCCATTTCAAAATCAGTCCTTATGTGCAATAGGCAGATAACACCACTGATTAAATAAAGTCATAAGAATGATAATGATGTTATGAATCTTGAATACATTATATCACTATTCAGTGATATATAGTTTTCACCCCACGACTTGCGAAAAGTATGCAATTACCATCCACAACAGATTCAATAGCCTAGTAATATTTTCTGATGACAATTACAAATAAGTAGAATGCAAGGAAGTGGGTTTGGTTTATCATCATATATTTTAGCATGGGTTATTTGCTTACTACTTTGTAATACGAGATCATCCGATGTGTTGTTATTATAATTTCCACAGAGACCACATGTTTTTCCCTTGTGTTCTTCTGTCAATTTAATGTAAATCCCAGAGTTTCCATCCCAAGCTAAGGAAAAGCCAAATGTAGTTTTCACCAAAATATAATTTGCTAATTTCTCAATGAAAATATTTCCAATTGTTTGGGGCAAAGACAATCTGAAAAATAAAATAAATTCAGCTAGCTATAATCATGTTATATTTTACCAATAAAAATACTGTTTCTTTTTTTAAAATATATATAATAGTAATATAATATTGAAATTATCTTTTTATACATAAAATGCAACTTATAACAAGTGCATTTAATTTTTTTTATTTGAATCCATTTTTATTTTTCCATAATACAAATATTAACATTTGTAATGTAACAATGTTATATCAATGATAATATTCAACTAGCATCAGTGAGATTCCCTTCCTTAGCTGGTTGGGTATAAACTCACACAATCTTGCTAGTGACACAGAAAGGGAAAAACAGAGATTCCATTCCAGGTTTTGTGATTCCATGTCAACCAGAATTGAATATTTTCATCATCAAACTTTCACCATAATAAAAATAATTTAATAATTTTCCTATGAATACTTTAGTTATTTTAAGAAACGTAAGAAAACTTTTCAGTTGTTTTTACCTGATTCTACCCTTTCTAACTGCGTGTCCCGATATGTGTATTTCATCCTGATTTGAAAAGAACAAGCTTATTGACCGTGAACAAGAGTACACTGAACCAGCACAGTGAGGGCTGTTATTAATCTTAAAGAGAGAAGAAATAGATACATAAAACGTAAGAACATGCTTTAAATTTTACATACTATACAACTTATTTTTCAAAAGAAACAAACTGAAATATTTGGAGCAGTTTTTCAATAGCATATTTAGTGTACATGTCTCTAAAGAAAAACTGTATGCACGTTAACATGTATAATACATGGTGGATACATTTTCCACTATCAGATCATATGCAAACTTCATAAAAATAGATTTAGAAGTGTAACACCTATATTGAGGTTTCTTCACTGATTACCAATGGGCTTACAGACCCAACTCAAGGCGCTAAGTTTAACTTTTAAAACCCTGCTTGGGTAACACTTTTATTTAAAAGTCCATCTCTGCTAACCAGAATATTTTTGTCCTGTGTATTCATCATTAATCACCTAATAAAATTATCCACTCCATATCAGTTTAACCAATTGGGTATTTGTTATGTATGTGTATTTTTGTGGAGATATGAAAGTACCAAAATGTTGTGACAGATGTTAGATGATGTTAGATGTTAGATGATAGCAATAACAGTGCTAATAAGCACTTAGATTCATATACTGCTGTACAATGCTTTACAGCCCTCTCTAAACAGTTTACAGATATCAGCATATTGCCCCCATCAATCTGGGTCCTCATTTTACCCACCTCGGAAGGATGGAAGGCTGAGTCAACCTTGAGGCTGGTGAGATCTGAACTGCCAAATTGCAGGTAGCTGGCAGTCAATAGAAGTAGCCTGCAGTACTGCACTCTAACCACTGTGCCACCATGGCTCATGATGTTAGATGTTACATGATGTTAGATGATGATAGATGATTGATTGATGATTGAGATTGATGATGGTGAGATAGACAGATACTAACCAGAACATGATTAAATTTGCTGTCAACCTAAAACCGTTATTCAATAATACTTTTACATGCAGCCTTAATGCAACCTTAAAAATTTTTGTATAGCAAACATGGGCTTAGGATGGGCTTTACTTTTCTCCTTGCTAATCAGTCTGATAAACCACGCCCTTACACCAACAATACAAGGGATATCAAAATAGTATTATTATCATTAATCTGAAGTTTTTAAATATCAGTGTGCTTTTTTATTTCAAAACTTCAAAATTCCTTGATCATCATTTGATACAATGCTGATTTTAATCTCATTTTATATTAATTTCTATGGCAATATAGAATATATTAACATTTTAAAAATACCAATAATGCTGAATTTAAATGATGAAAAAAATGTTGAATGAAATCGTTCAATTTAGAGTAGTACATTCAACTAATTGGCATTTTCTTCTATTAGGCAATATCTGAATGGATTTTTTCTCCCATCAGTGAGGAAATTTTCTGATATCTTTCCTTGTAAAAACATGTGTGATTGAAAACCTTATAGATATTACACCTATCTTTCCGATCTACTAGATAGATGCAGGCTACTAAATCCCCACCTTCTACCTAATGTATTTAAAATTAGGTCTAGCAATAACAAAATATTGTCAAATCCATATGAAAGTTAAAAAATGAAACATGTATAAGAATTCAGACCAATTTCTAGGGATTATTGGAAATGAACAAAATATTTCTATAATATTAGAAACAATATTGACTAATGTAATTAGGGTATACTTATCACTTCCTGGTTTTCCTATCCTTTTATATTGGCTGCCCGGAACCCTTTTCGACCTCAGAACCAAATTATTGTTAATTGCTCTATGAATGGAATCACGAATCCACAAACTGAACCACAGAATGGAAATAGTTCTTTCTCTTTCCATACCATAATCTAAACCATCTTAGTTACACAGTACAGAAGAATCTCTTACATAACTGGGAGAAAACAGCAGGCTGTTTTCAGGTCTCTCTTGACCCAATTTCAAGTCTTACCCACACAGTGTACTGAGGTTCTGGATCACTGCAATCTTTCACAAAAATATATGAGCAGTTTCCTGGGAAGTAGTAGTAGATGCCATCAAATGTTTCAAAGTGGTATTGCCCCCATGATTTGCAAATCCCACCTCTGTCTTTGCCAGTATTTGGAACTAAAGAAAACAAACATACTTGTTTGCAAGCCAGGCCAGCAGAAGCAATAATTTCAGATGAGTGTTGCTCATTGCAAAGATATTCATCACATTATGTTGTAAAAAAAAACAAAACACCTGAAATATCACAATATAATCAGATGTTTAAAAAGAACCTAAGGATGGAAATGTAAACAAATAAAAATAAAGTAAGGAAATTTGATAATATATGCTTTGAAGACAAACTAAAGTATAATTAGATAATATTATAACTAGATTTACTTCCTGAATATTTCTTGCAGTAGCTGTCTTTCTCAAAAGAGCTGGCATCTTTTCATTTTCCTTTTTCAGGATGTTGCAAGGACATGAAAACACTGGTGCATGAAAAAATAGTGAAGATTATGTATGCAAAATGAGCTTTTCCAGAATAAAAATTGGAACTATATTCTAAGCAGCGGCTTTTGCAAGATTATTGCAAAAGAGTTAAGTTTATGAAAGGATGTCACCACAAACTATAGTACCATGGCACCACAAACTCTTCTGTCTTGTGTGTGACTGTCGCATCACAATACAAATAAGGGACTGTGCTTGCATCACAAGCAATTTCCACCCCTCAATGGATGCATCTGCTAATAAAATGAATGATGAAGCTATAAGGTAGTGAATGCAATATTATACTTTTATATGTACCTAATCTTGGAGTCTAAGGATGAAGGAATGGGAATCATAAATATTTTGAATATGATCGCTTAGGTGTATTAGTAGAATGCTGTATAAAATTTTCCAAGACGAGGATAATTTTTGTCTTCTGAATTGTGTGCTGGCTGGGCATCTCCCAAAATGATTGGGGACCATAACTGAAATGTAAAGATCCATATCATATTCTTTAATACTTGCCTGTGATAATTTCCCAGTTCTATTAAAACAGAATAATAATTGTTCTAATGGCAAATCTTTGGGGATTGAATTCAAGGCTTTTACATTGCATACAGCCTCAGAGATTCATATTGTGCAACTGTTCAGTTAAAAAGGTTTGGGGGGGTGGGAATGAGATAATGTTGGGGAAGGAATGTGAGAGCCATTAACTCATGAAAGAGTCTGTAAATGAAAACTCAGCCCTGGGAAAGTAGTAAGCATACTTTAAGAGACTTAAAGCAACCCCACCTTGATTCTGTGTGGCATTAGAGAGGACAGAAGGAAACTGGCAGACTTTCAAGATTTTGTAATAATTATATCTTACACAATAAAATAGAGTTCCATTGGTCCCTTCAATCTCTGTTTCATGAGTTGGGCTACCTTGAAGAGCTGACATCAATTTAGCTAACTCCAAACACTTAAAGCCCACTTTAAAGAACTTAAAAAGAAAAATCCTAGCAGTCTTAACCAGTTAAAAGAATGTCAAAACAACAACAGAACAACAATCACAAGTTACATTTAGGCTTAGCAGTACTTATATCTTTGCAAAATGTTAGCTTGAATTATTAAAATACGAGATTGGATCATTTTTGCAATACACCTACAATAAAAGTGCATCACACCTTCTTCTGGAACTTACTGATTTGGCAGCGCTGCCCCTGTGCCTGAAATGTCTCACAGTCACAAACTCCTGTCTTTGTGCAAACTGCTCCATTAAGACAATCTTGAGAACAAGAAGCTGCATAAAAAAACAGACAGGTGTCAATTACGGCTCAGATTAGAGGAACTTCTTAAGCAGGCCCTGGTACCTCCCAGACCTGTTTCAGTTCTGCATATCCAAGGAATTGATGGGTTGAGAAAGATTGCCCAAAATAAATATACATCATCTTACAGATAGCTTTCTGTTAAGTTTATTCTCCTTCATATAAGCTGTTCAAGTGTGTTCTCTCTTCTTAAAAAGTTATTTTATTTCTGCAAAAATCCACAATTCATAAATTAATTCTTTCTCTCAAATTGAGGTGAAATTTGGTTCCTTTTTTTAAAATATTCCTTTTTTGAAAGTTCCCTCAGAAATGAATTCTCTGAAAGCATTTTTCATCCAAAGATAAAAAATATTATCCCATACGCATCATGCAGCTGTGTATAAATTTGTGAATGAAATGTCTAAGCCAGCAATTTGGAATAATCAGCAAAGATGCAATAATGAAAATTGGCTTTATCACAGCAGACAGAGATAATTGGAAACAGAAAGTAACAGAACTGGTTGATGAGTTTGTGAAAAAAATCAGTTTTCACCCACTCACCCCCAGTTTAATGGACTGTTAATTATTGCATTTTATTATACTGCCTGTTTACCTTCTGCCTTGGAACACAAGTCAGTGACTGGTTTTTTTTTTCTTAACCCATAAGCAAATAAATACTCACTAGGAAATAGACCTGGGCCCCAATTATAGAGTCACGTTGTTTCTTGTCATGCTAAAGAAAAAAATCTGCTCCAGTTGATTTATTGTAAGTATGCGGAATGGAAGGAAGCTACCTTATTCTTTCCATCTGGTTTGAAATTGGATTTGATCTGCCATGTCAATAACCCACCTATTTTTACAGTCTTCTTCCAACTATTAAAACAGTGAACTTGTCAGATATTCACATTAACAGCTGTGAAAAAAAACCATGGCAATGATACAAATATATTTAATTATAGTTAGCTGGGTTATAACGTTACTGACCTCTTGATGAATTCTGAGCCTGAGAAAATACATCATGAAGATCTGATGAAACAATGGTTGTCTATGAGAGGAAGGGAGAAAAACAAGCAAATCTCTCATGAGTATCCAAACCAAAAATAAATCAGCAAAACTTAAAATTACATAAATTACAATTTATTTTTTAAAAATTAATTGTTTTAAGTTGATATAAAGATTGTTCTCAGGGGAAGCTCAAAGCTTTTGGTTAGTTAACAGTGAATTCAGATAAAATTTTATTCAATATTAGGAAAATATAAGAGACTTACCAATGCTGAACACCACCAAGGTGAATGCATTTAAAATACAAATGATTCTTATATTGAAAATGAAATGTTGTTCCATAGTTGAAATATAGATTAAAATGTAGTGTTATGTGTATGGTGTGGCTTCTGAAATTTGCCATATTACTGAAATTTCAGTTATGTTTCTTGTATTTTAACTACATTGACTAAATCTTTCAAAGTCACAACTTCTGCTTTTTGCATAAACCACAGTTTGCACAAAATGCTATGCCCAAAACAAGTAAACAATGATATAATTTATTGCACTATAAACTCAGTCAGCATCTCTACTTACTTAGTTGAGTAAACAATCTCTTGCAACATAACCTGCCTTGACAGCAAAATAAAGCCCTCATTGCAGGCAACAGGTCCTGGGAAAGAGCAAGTTGTGAATGGACAAAGCTATGGGTGTTTCATAACCTGTCCTGCATGTTCTAAGCTTGTTTCCCACTATTTTCTTGGATGAAAGAAACAATCCCACTACCACTGTGAAAGTATCAACCACCATGGCTGAAGGAATGCTACCTACTCTAACCAAATGTGGAATAAGGACACAATATTATGTGGGTTGGTCCCGCTATGAAGGCTTACCTAAATGTTTTTAGGTCAGTAGAAAGTAGATGAAGTAGATGAAGATTAAATTATTTGCACATTTAAGATAATATGAATTTGATTTTAGAAGGCTGCTTGGTCTTCATCTACAGTGGGTATAGAAAGTCCACACACCCCTGTTAAAATAACAGGTTTTTGAGGTGTAAAAAAATCAGACTAAGATAAATCACTTCAGAATTTTTTTCTACCTTAAATATATAAGCAACACAAGTCAATTGAAAAACAAACCAACTGAAATTGTTTAGTGAGGAAAAAATAAAACAAAAACAAAAATAATGTGGTTGCATAACTGTTCATATCCTGTTACAAGTAGGGATGTGACTATGAAGTTCAGCTGTACTGATAGGATTTTTCTGACATTTACTCTGAAAAGTCTGTTGTTTCTTACAGCAAAAGCCATCGTCTGCAAAGAGCTTACAAAGCATCAAAGGGATCTCATTGTTAAAAGGTATCAGTCTGGAGAAAGACACACAAAATGTCCAAGGCATTGGCTATACTATGGAACACAGTAAAGACAGTCATCAACTGGTGGAGAAAACGGTGACATTACAAAGTGGACAAAATATGCCATAACAGTGACATTACGAAGAATGTCATTCTTATGGCATATTTTCTCCACTTGTTGATGACTTTCTTAACTGTGTTCAATGGTACAGCCAATGCATTGGAAATTTTATGTGTCCTTCTCCAGACTGATACTTTCCAACAATGAGATCCCTTTGATGCATTGTAAATTCTTTTTGTAAGTCTTATTTTTTTTACATATCAAAAACCTGATCTTTTAACAGAGGTGTGTGGACTTTTTAAACCCTCTGTAGATGAAGACCAAGCAGCCTTCTGAAATCAAACTCATGTTAGCGTAAATGTGTAAGTAGTTTAAGTTTATGAAGAACTGGATGTTCCTCCAAAATTGATGAAAAAAAGAGAAGAAAACTGGTCTGCTACCAAGAGGCCTACAGCAACATTGAAGGAGCTGCAGGAATTTTTCGCAAGTACTAATTGTATGCCAAATGATGTATTATTCATATGCAGGGTAGGGTGGCAAGATGGAAGCTCTTCTTCAAAGAAAAACATCCAAGCCTGGCTATATTTTGCAAAACCCTACATCAAGTATGACAAAAGAATGTGGAAGAATGTGTCCTGGTCTGATGAGACCAAGATTGAACTTTTGGACCATAATTCCAAAAAGTATGCTTGGTACCAAAGCAACATTGCACATCATCAGAAGTACACCATACCCACAGTGATGGTGATGGCAGCATTATGCTTTAGGGCTGCTTTTCTTAGATGGAACTGAGGCTTTAGTCAAGGTGGAGGGAATTATGAATTATGAACAACCAATCAGTCAATTTTGGCACAAAAGCTTCAGGCCCCTGCTCAAATGCTGAAGATGAAGAGGAATTTAATCTTTCGACATAACAACAACCCAAAATTTACTTCCGAATAACTAAAGAATGGATTCACCAGAAGAAGTTAGAACGATCCAAAATTGGTTCCAGCTGAATCCAATTGAAAATCTACTGGGTAACCTAAAGAGGGCAGTGCACAGGAAATGCCCTCAGTCTCTGACAGATTCAAAACGCTATTGCAAAGAAAATGAGCAAAGACCCCAAGGCAAGTTATGCCATGCTGATAGTTTCCTACCCCCAATGATTGAATGCAGTCATAAAATCAAAAAGACGTTCAACAAAGTATTAGTTTAAGGGTGTGCATCTTTATGCAACCACATTATTGTAAGGTTTTTTTTATTGTTATTCCTCACCCCCCACCCCGGCTTGTACAACTCATATGTTAAAGGTGGACAGAATTCTGAAGTGATTAATCTTGGTCTGATTTTTTTTAACATCTCAGAAACCTGGCATTTTAACAGGAGTGTGTAGACTTTTTTGTATCCACTCTATTTCAGATCAAATGAGACGCTTAAATAGCGAGAAGATTTTTCACAAGTATAACATTTGCTTGTAGGAATCTATTGTTGCATCTACGGTTTCCCAATTATGCATTTTGCAAAGCACCAACGAAATTCCTTTTTGTCTACTCTCACAAAAGAGATAACATGAAAGATGCTTTCCCCCTATTTTATGTGTGCATCACTTAGTGCATTAGAGTGATTAATTTAATAAGCTATTTACAAAGAATGAATGGATAGTTAAACATAGGTTTGCGTTTTGAAAATTGCAGGAAAATAGGTACAGTATGGAAAAACTACGCCACTCTTTCCTGCTGTGATATTCACATTTCCATTCTGTTTTACAAAGACTTCATTGTAGGGATAGCAAGCACCCTTTGTTGGAAAATGTGTGTGTGTGTCTATGTGCCTTTTCTCTTCTTCCTTTTGAGGTATAGCCTACCTCAGCTGCTAAGAGATCTCCTTTTTGAGGAACTACAGTAAATTCATTCCTGGAAGAAAACAAAGAGAATCCTGTATAATCAAAGGTTGTGAATAAACAGATTCCCACGAGAGAGGTGCTTCATTCTGATTTATCTCACTTCATCAAAGACACCTTTCTTGAGCTTTTTTTTTTTAAAGAAACAGTTAATGTGCAAGTTTGTTTCCCTTTTCATCCCCTCTTTTACAAGTATAAGAGATACCAATCTTTTGCTCATGGACATTAATTATAGTTTGAAATACTACTCACCATAGAAAAATCAGTAAGAGTTGGATACATTTAATAATTGAAAAGAAATAAAAAAAGGAAATGGAATAGTTTCATTAAAACTAGAAAAGGCAATGGGTCAGAATGACAATCAGTGATGTTAAAGTTCATTAGTTCACTGAAACTCAGGGTCATGTACTACTACATTTTAAGCATTTTAATTCTGTCCCTAATATATAAATTTCCAGGAAGACCACTCTCTGTGAGCCATCTTCTAGAAGATTTGAAACTATCGATCTATGAAACTACCACCTGTGCAATAGCCAAATTCTGTATTGCCACAATGAAAATAAGGCTTAAATAGTTAGGAAATAATCATTTCTGATTTATTGATCACTTTAGATGTAACACATCCCAGGTATTTTGTTTTTAGACAATATATATTTTACTTCATAGCCTTTAATATTTTAGATTTACGCTAGCATGACTAATTCATGTACCATTATAGCAGTTTATGTCACATTTCTATGTGTTATTTTAACATTGTTATGCTAGTATTTATCTCATCTATTTGATTGTACTGTACTGTGTTGTCTTTTTTGTGGAGGGAATTTTTGCTGGTCATTGGCTGAATAAATTATTTTTATTGTCAGGGCTATAAGTACATGACACATTCAGAACTCATACCACCGGTTTGCATATATTAAATACCGTAATTCAATTCCTCTCTGTAGCTGGTTCTCTAGATACGTAAATTGCAACAAACTAATTTTATCTCATCAATGATTTGGTAGGAATTCCTTTCCACAAAATCCTCAAAGTTAGTACTCAATTTACAATCACAATTGAGCTCAACATTTCAGTTTCTGAGCAAGGCAATTAAGTGAATTGTGCCCCATTTTATGACATTTTTGCCACACTGTTAAGTGACTCATGCAGTCATTAAGTGAATCTAGCTTCCCCCATTGACTTCGCTTGTCAAAAGCGAGCTGGGACGGTTATAAATGATGATCACATGACAACAGGACAGTGCAACTGTCATAAATACATGCCAGTTGCCTAGTGTCCAAATTTTGATCATGTGACCATGGCAATGCTGCAATCATAAGTATGAAAAATTGCCAAACGTTACTTTTTTCAGTGCTGTTGTAACTTCACTAAATGAATGGTTGTAAGGTTGTAAGTTGAGGACTACCTCAGTGGTGGGTTTCAAAATTTTTTACTACCGGTTCTGCAGTGTAGCTTGGTGGGCATGGCATGGCTTGGTGGATGAGGCTTGGTGGGCATGGCAGGGGAAGGATACTGTAAAATCTCCATTCCCACCCCACTCCAGGGAAAGGTTACTGCAAAATCCCCATTTCCTCCTGATCAGGTGGGACTTGAGAGGCAGAGAATAGATGGGGCAGGGCCAGTCAGAATTTTTACTACCAGTTCTCCGAACTACTCAAAATTTCCACTACCGATTCTTCAGAACTGGTCAGAACTTGCTGAAACCCACCTCTGGACTACCTGTATTATAATTACCACTAAGATAAAGATAAAAGACTCCCTTGAGTCAATTTTAGTTACTTAGGACTTTGTGAACACTTCCATTTACTTTTCTTAGCAACAATATGAAAATGGCCACAACCCTCCAGGATATAATTTTCAACTACCCATGTTAATTGGTTGCATTTCCTAGTGATCTCCAATCAAAATAATAATTAGATCTAGCCCTGCTTAACTTTTCATGAAAAGTCAAGATTGCTTAATACAGGTAGTCCTATCTGTTCTTAATGTTAGAACAACTGTCACCCCTAATCTTAGAAAAGCATAGGTTTCAAGGTAATAATAGGGCTAATAACATTAATAATGGGACCAGCACAACAAAAAAATAATCTGAAAGATCCAATAAGTGATTCAAATCTAAAATCAAGTTGCTCTTATTAGATATGAACAAGGTGGGAATCAGTAATCTAAGCATAATCTTACTGATTTTGCTTTTGTGCAGTTGGTATTATAATGAAAATGCTGACAAAAATGTAAATATGTTTTATGGATTGCTATAGAAGAAAATAGGTAATCTGCCCAAATATTCAAGTTCACATTTTCTAATATATAAATTATCAGCAAATCCTTTTTTTTAATTTGCTATGAAAATTAACTACTTATTTTCATTATTTACTTCTTTTAACCTTACTGTTTAGACCTACTGAACATATTATCTGGCTGGATTTTATAATATTTTATACTAAAGTTCTTCCTTCCTTCCCTCCCTTTGGTTTTTATCATCAATACATTTATCATAGTATTGCATTTCCTCTGTGACCTGGGATTTTTGGGAGTTGCAATTTCAACACATTTGCATGATACCAAACTAGATATACATGACCTAAGGCAGTGTTAAAATGTGGTCCTGGAACCCGCTGCGGGTCAGCAAAATCAAAGTTATTTGCCAGTCTATGTTAAAAAAAATACAATATTAAAATCCCATCAGCCATGAAAAGCAGTAACAGCAGCAAATGCATCAATTTTCCTTTTAATATGGCAGTTATAAATACAACCCATAAAAACAGAAGCTCTTGGGAGTCCTCCATTATTTTTTAAAAGCGGGAAGCAGCCCGAGTGAAAAAAAGTTTAAGAAACATAGATGAATCTAAGGCAACAGCTAAGGGATCCTGTGCTTGATTTCTGGGATCCAGATTAAATAAGGATTAACAGAAAATGCCTAAATTTTCTCAAAACATGCTAGTACAGTTAAGACTTTTCCTAACTGGGATTTCTCAGTTTCCAAGCAGGTATCTTAAAACCATGGTCTTTCAAATGTAAAGTGTGTGCCCTATAAGGATTTCTTAAATTATAAATTTGTTGTGTACATTATACAAACTTCTGTAGGCAATCCTTCTCTGACAGTTCATGATTTGAAAAACACCGAAGTTATTGAAAAGTTGTTTAAAACAGCTTTGCTTAGATTTTTTAAAAATTCTTAAACTTCTAAATATTAGTAGAGTGTTGTATTCCCCAATATGAATGTGTTGTTATCAACAAACAGGAATTAAAACTCACCTTGCAATTCTTTTCAGGAGATGTAATTCACAGATAGACTCTATTGTATAAAAATAGTGAAAATCATTCTTTCTCTCTCACACTCTTCTGAAATCTATATTAATAATCTGAGCTCTAAAATTAAATACAATTAAAAAATTAAAAGATTTTTTTTTCAGAACAGGAGATTGTTAAATACTCTTTCAACTACCAAAACAAATAAGAATGACAAAATCATCCATAGAATGCTATTACTAATTAAACATTTATGCTAACATGCCAACACATTGCAGTTAACTACTTTCTAGCTACTATGAGAAAAAAAATTGCTATGGAGAAGAGAAGCACATATGGAATACAATCTATTAGTAGGACCCTTTGGACACAATAGGACGTAATTTTTAGTAAACATCACTGGTCTTGTTTTTAATCCAAAGAATATCTTTGAACCCTCTTTTTAATAGTATTATAATTACAATTAGTAATTGTAAATAAATAAAGAACATATTTATAAGTGTCTTAAGCAATATTAAATTTAAAAACAAAACAAAGACTTACCTTTGAAGGTTAAAAACAGAATGTGAACCCCCAAAATATGCCACAGTATCATGAAATTGATTTTTCTCACTACATTCATTTCAGTGCAGCAGCTTAAGGTAAAAAATATTGTCCAAATTGGTGCCCTTAATTAGGAAGGCATTTTAAAAGTCACTATCATTCGCAGGCTCTTTCCAGTTCGATAAAGTGAAATGTTAGGTAGTGGTGGGGAATGAAACTAGTTTGCTGCCTACAGCTTTTGAGCTTTGAAAATGCTGCAGATGCTTTAGCCAGGCTTTTGTCATTAGCAATGCATGGCAACCTGTATCAGTATTGGTTACATGAGCCCCTACGTTCCTACTCCTCTGTGGAACTGAATCAACCCTTTATAATGCTGGGGGAGAGCAAAGCTGGCAAGCCACAATACTTAAGAGATCGTTTTGCATGTCTGCTTTGAAGCTTCTAGCAATCAGGTGACATTCTAATATTATTTACAAGGAATCTAGAATAATATTACAGCATTTTGGCCGTTTCCAATCCATTCTCTCGACCAAAGTGGTAGTTTGAGATTGATTTTTACATTTGCTTTTCTGATATTAGCTATTTTATCGAGCTTTCTGACTACTATGTTTTTACTACATTGCAAAAAACTACTATGCGGTTTCATTAATTTGACCATATACAAATAGAATAAAGTTTAGATCAATTTTGTTTTAAACTGGTATCAAGCTTAAATAAATTCTGGTGGAAAATCCTTATCAATTACTTGACATCAATTGATACATTTCATTGACAAACTATAAGGCAACACTCAAATGGAAACAAGGCGGACAAATTCAGTAGTGAATCAACTTAGTACATAGGAATACCGTATATACTCGTGTATAAGCCGACCTGCATATAAGCTGACCCCGCAATTTTACCTCCAAAAACTGGGGAAACTTGTTGACTCGCATATAAGCCAGGGGGTGGAAAATGCAGCGGCTACTGGTAAATTTCAAAATATATTTGAATATATATTTATGCCACACGGGCATAAATGTGAGGATGGTCATAAGTGTGAGGACCAGTCAGAAGTGCGAAGACTGGTCACAAGTGTGAGGACCAGTCAAAAATAACTTTTTCAGCCCTCTGAGTAGTCCATGTGCACAAAAGGACTACTCAGCTGAAAAAAGTGATTTCTGACAGGTCCTCGCACTTTTGACCGGTCTTCGCACTTATGACTGGTCATCATTTATGCCCATTGTAGCATTCTTAAAAACAGTGTCACTCATTTCACAACTGCTTCTCTTCACCATGGTGACAAGATAGGGCCAAAACGTAAAATGTAAGGACAGTCGTAAGTTCAAGGACTGGTCACAAGTGCGAGGACCAGTCAAAAATAACTTTTTCAGCCCTCTGAGTAGTCCATGTGCATAAAAGGAGTCCATGTGCATAAAAGGAGAGGGAGGAAGAGAAGAGGAGAAGAAGAAAGGAAGAGGAAGTAGGGAGGAGAAGAAGGGGGGGAAGAGAAAGTAAGAAGGAAAGAAAAGAGGTGGTAGGTTTGAGGAGAAAGATTGCTGTACAATAAAAAAGATGAAAGGGAAGAAAACCAACCCCAAACACATATAAAGATATTAAGATAAAGAATGAATTGTTAAACTTTAAAGAATAAAAGAGAACAAATATGAATAAATAGCAATAATTAGAAACACACATACAAACATACAATGTATTTTCTTTGAACAGAATATTTGGCCAGTTCACAAATTTAAACAGTGTTTAGTCATTTCACTTAAATTTACAATTTCTATATTTCCTTTTTGCCATATTTATTCCTCATCTATTTTTTAAAAAACCAATATTACCTTTCATCCTCATCTCTAATCTTAATCAAATTCAATTTTTCACTTCTATTCTATATTATACCCCTTCCCATTGTCATCTATTTTTATATCAATCCTCACATTGCTTAATTATGTAATATTACAGTTGTTTAATACAAATTCAACATTTTAATATAAATCAATTAGTTATATAACTATCTTTTTTGTATATTAATCAATATGAACATGAATATTCCAATTATTTCCATGCAATCCAATTTCTTACAAATCAATTAATTATATTTACCAATAATAAACCAAATAATTTCCCCCAATATTCTTCCAAACCACAACTTAACCATTTCTGCTTTCAATACAATATACAATTAATAATATCTCAATTATTACAATTCCCTATTTAAATAGAGCTTTTCTTTTGTGTTTTAAAATCTTGAACTCCCCTCTTTTGCCATTTGCCATAAATTTCCCATTGTTTGCACCAACCTTTTTTGATGAGGAAAAAGAAATGTGCCTTAGCAAACAGCAAAGCCAACAAACTGTTTTAGTTTCGCTTTTGGTTTCAGCAGGAGAAAAAAAAAATGTGCTCTTTGCAGCAGGCACCTTTTTGCAGCCCGCACCCATCTTCTCATTTGTTTTCTTTTAACCCTGATCAGCTGTAGGGGGGGCCTTTGAAGCCCCAAAGCAAGAATTTAAAGATTTTTTTTTCCTCTAGCCATCAGCTGGAACTCAGGAGGCAGTCCCAATAGATTGGGAGTGGGCGGGGTAAGCAAACCCCGTTCTCCCGCTATTTCCTAGCTTGCAGAGAAAAAGTCATTTTTTTCGTGACCCGCGTATAAGCCTAGGAGGCGTTTTTCAGCCTGAAAAATGGGCTGAAAAACTCGGCTTATACGCGAGTATATACGGTATATTTTACTATCTGACAAGAGCATTAGAAGCGTTCTATATTGACATTACAGGATGCTCCTTCACTTAGAAATATGATTCTGTTAACACTTGGAATATAGTACCAAATCTTTTATTTTACTTCTTCAGCTCATTTTCTGGTTTCTCCTATTTCCTCTTCACCAGTCAGCAATTGCAGAAATGTTTGGGGCCTAGCTAGCTGCTTTTTTGACAGAACATTGAAAAATTATTTAAAAAGATGAGCAAAGAGCAGCATTTTATGTTCCTAACTCATATGTGTGGAAATAAAAAGCCATTCTGTTTCTGTGCTTTAAAACATTTTATGCCAGCAATTAAGGAAACTGTTCCCAAGATTTAGAGGCCAACTGACTCAGTAGGATTTGGGGCACCTTACATCAAGTAAAAACAGTAAAGAAAATAATGAACAGCAAGGAAACCCTGTGTGTCTGGAAGTCCTTCATTTCCATTTTATTTAGAACTGGAACAAAAACAGCATTGTTTTTTAATATAAACAGAGTACCTTCCATGGGAATAAAACTGGAACAAGATGGTCTCTTACAAGTATCTGCTGATAGGACATTAATCATGCTTGGAAAAACCTGGAACTACTGAACAACAGTGTAACTTAAGCAGCTGAAATCTTCTACCTTCTGTTCCATTACACACTTAAAAGCATCCTTTTAACAAGCATATATAAGCATACTGTCATGGTTCCGAGTAATGCTCTCAAACAATTCAACTCTGAAGCCTTGGCTTCCTCAGACCCTAGCTGAATGTTGGCTTCAGCTAGTCGTTTTGAGAGTTGACACATAGACCATACAAATATGTACATAAATATTCCCAGGACACTGAGATTATGAACAATTATTCTTTTCAGACTGATAGGAAATGTTCTGGAATGTGGCAGAATTCTATTATCAGTAGTTAGGAAACCATATGGAAGCGGAGAAGCCCATTGCTTAAGATGCAAAATTATTTAGGAAAAGGTGAAACCAAGTAAATGAGGCACTTTAGTTTCGTAGTCATCACTAGTAATTCTCAAACAGGAAATATCCTCCCTTTTACAATAAACTAGGATGGTTGAGAAATCAAAAATCTTTTAATTACAGATATATGTATAAAGCTTTTGTCTCTATGAATTCTCTTAAATATCACAATCTTCCCCAAGCTCGAATGACTTGGCACATCTGTGTTGTTCTCTTAGTAAAATTGAAGCATTTTTCTATTGCTTTCTTCCAGGATTTTTTCTACTTCCAATAGTTTTCAGTTCAGGGATCTTGATGGGTCTCTTTCTAATATTAAACAGGCCTAACCTTTAAAATATATTTTATATATATACCGTGTTTTCCCAAAAACAAGACCCCGTTTTGTATTTTTTTGAACCCTGAAATAAGCGCTTGACCTTATTGCTATATGCTCAAAAGCCCAATTGGGGTTATTATGTGTTAGTCGTTCCCGACTCTACAGGGCGGTGCTCATCTCCGTTTCAAAGCCGAAGAGCCAGTGCTGTCTGAAGACATCTCTGTGGTCATGTGGTCGGCATGGCTAAACGCCAAAGGCACATGGAATGCGGTTACCTTCCCACGAAAGGTGGTCCCTATTTTTCTACTTGCATTTTTTACGTGCTTTCGAACTGCTAGATTGGCAAAAGCTGGGACAAGTAACAGGAGCTCACCCTGTGTGTGTTTAAATATTGTTTTTTTCACTATAGAGGGAATTATAGGCAGGATTGAGAACTTTGTGTGCAAATCTGTTAACACTACAAACTAGTATCTGGTAGATATAGAATCTTGCAATACATGGGAGGTTGCATGGGAGACATTAGATATTTCTGTAATTTGAAAATAAATTATACAAAATTAACAAAATTAAACAAAACCTAGTAATTCTAATTATAAGTTAATTACTATTTTACTACTGTCCAGAATTCCATATATGCTTTGTTACACTGTGATAAAAATATTTACTATTGAGTTTAGGATCACAATCTGCAGCATCCACTGAAAGGAGGACTTTGTTCCGAAATGTCTGCAGTGTAGCTGAAATGAAGCCAAAGAAACTGAAATAGGACATATTTCTTATTCACACCTTAATACCGATAGTATTAAGTGCTAACCCAATTTATTTTTTTATGGAACTGTATTTTTTTTATGTCTAAGTTATAATTCATGCTGAGACTATAATTCATGTTGACCCTTAAGACTGCACTAAGACAGAAGTTAAAATAAACTAATATAATTTTAACAGACTCTAATCATGGATACATTTTGTATCATACATATGAAGCATTCCCCTTAAACATCACAAAAACAGATTGAAATATAGTTCTCAGAAACACAAATTATTTATTAAATTTTATCCTTTATTTCAAAAAGACAAAAAGTTTCTTTTTAACGATAGGATTTTTGGTAACGTGCACGAGCACCAGGTCCACCAAACTTCTTGGACTCACAACGTCGAGGATCAGCAACTAACAAGGTCCTATCATACTGGATGAGGATATCCTTTATTTCCTTCTTAGAAGCTTCATCAACATCTTGAGAAAAATGAAACATCTGTATTAGACTTTGAAGCTATTGTTTATAATTAGTCCAATATTGCTCAGAAATGATAACTTATAGGAAGCATCCAGAAATAAAATCTTTCAAGAAGCACTTAATTTATAGGGTCAATATTGGCTTAAGTATACATGAATGGAATGAAAAGCAGCAAAAAATAAAGTTAATGAAAACTTACATTTCTGGTAATAAGCCACCAGTGCTTTGGAAATAGATTGCCGAATTGCTGTAGAAGAAATAAGTAAAATAAAATATTAAGTTGAAACAAAAATGCTGCATGTTGCTGGTAAAAGTTAAAACAGGTATTTTAACTGTGGAGTCTTTTGAGCAATACTTCAGATTTACATTAGTATTTATTTATATCTCACTTTTCCAACCCACCTTTTCCCCACAACTACTAGTGGGTTGGGTGGAGAGTGACTGGTCCAAAGTGACCCAGCTGGCTTTCATGGCTAAAGTTTCAAGCAGAAGTCATAGTCTCCTGCTTTAATCTCTAGATCAAACTGGCTCTCTGGTATCTATACGTATGTATAAACAATGATAAATAGCAATAATCTGCTACAGAGCAAATCACCAAATACAATATAGCAGACTTCTCTAAACCTGTAAATCAGGTGGACTATTGACCAGTAAAATACATCTAGAAATATCCGGTTAGAAACTGATTAATACAGGTGATAACAGATTTTACAAGTATTCATGTTGTTATATTTGGATAGCTGATATATTTAATAATATACTTTTCTGCTGTAAAATGAGCTGCTCATACCGTATATCTGGGCCACATGACCACCACCCTTCACACGGACTCTTATGTCAACTCCTGCAAAGCGCTCTTTGCCCAAAAGAAGTACTGGTTCAAGCAGCTGGGAAAGAAAAAGCATTTAGTTATAGTCCTAAACAAGCTTCCCATTTAAGGCAGAAATGTCTGAGTAAACATACATTAGATTTATAGAATACAAACTATCAGTATTCTTTGAATTTACTATTTTTACATCACCAAATGAAATTATAGTAAATATTCTGTTTTCATCCAAGAAACTTATATCTTAGGTCCAGGATATCTGTCAGACCACCTGCAACCAGCATCGACTTCCCATCGCCTGGTGCATTCCCACAGAGAGGCCTACTCGGGGTGCTGTTGGCTAGACAATGTCGGCTGGTGACCCCCAGGGGTAGAGCCTTCTCTGTGGCAGCGCCCACCCTTTGGAATCAACTTCCCGTGGGTCTTCGGCTGGCCCCTGACCTTCGTACCTTCCGCCGTGAGCTTAAGACCTGGCTGTTTAAACAACCTAGCCAGGACTGATGGGGTCTACTGTTTTAAATTGGTTTTAGTCTGTTTTAGTATGCTTTAATTTGTATTTATTGGGATTGTTTCATGTGATGTGAGCCGCCCTGAGTCCTTTGGAGAGAGGGCGGCATATAAATCCAATAAATAATAATAATAATAATAATCTTTCTATCTTAACAATTCACCCAATGATTTCATTATATTTCAACAGGATATCCTTAAGTAACTCCTCCAAGAGTTACAACTAGCTTGCATGGAATGACACAGAAACAAATAGAACCATTTCATTTGCTTTCAATCCTTTACAGCTTTCGATTACTGTATTCCAGCACAAAAGTACTGAATACCAGGATTAAACAGTACTACTGACAGAAATCATTCAAGCAAACATCAATATAACTCTTGCCTAGTTCTCAAAAAATGCATGTAAAACATTGGAACTTTAATGACAATGCAGATGATCTGAATAAAAAAGATAAAAGGGTTTTACAAAAATGCTAACTATATTTATCAAGGAATAATTCAAACCCATTTGAATTTCACTCTCCTTTTACCAGAACTATAAGTCTTTAAAGAGAAGAGGGGGAAAAAAACCAAAGGAAACAGTTATTACTTTATACATAGACACAAAATATATTATATTTACATAAAAAAACACTTACTTTGTATTGGAGAGTTCTGGGTTCAATCATTTCCAGAGGCCGTCCATTCACCTTAATAAGCCCATTTCCTCTTTTGCAGTGAGCAACTGCAGTAGCAGTTTTCTAAATGAGGGTTGGGTTGGTAATAAAAATATTAGGCAAAGTTATAGCATTTAAGACAGATCAGCACTGCAAAAAATATAAACAACCAGAATATTCCACTACATACATCGCTGTTAATTATCACTATATATATATCTTGCTATTGAAACCAATCAACGGAAACTTTATCTATCCCACTTTTTGTTGCCATGAAGCAAGAAACCTAAATTATAGATGCAATTGTCAATCAACTGATAGGAAACTCAAAAAAAAAGAGAATCCAGTGATTACAAGATGAAATGAGAAAATTTAGAGATAAGTACATTCTGTTGCGAAGCCACTGAGTTTATGCCAAACATTTATGTATTATTTGTTAAATGTGTTTGCCATCCATTACGCCTTCAGGCGACTCTGGGTATTTGAACATGAATTGGTACACACCAGAACCACTAGACCCAAGAACAGTTTTTTCCCGAATGGCATCACCCTGCTAAGCAAATAATTCCCTCAACACTGTCAAACTATTCACTAAATCTGCATTACTATTAATATTCTCATGGTTCCTATCATTCATCTCCTCCCACTTATGACTGTTAACTTGTTGCTGTATCCTTACTATTTATATTGTTTCCTAGTATTATTCAATTGCTTATTTGTACCCTATCACTATCATTAAGTGTTGTCCTTTATGATTCTTGACGAATGTATCTTTTGTTTTTATGTACACTGAGAGTCTATGCACCAAATTCCTTGTGTGTCCAATCACACTTGGCCAATAATTAATTCTTTCTTTCTTTTTTTCTACCTACCTAATCTGGGAGCTGGTCAGAATGGGTCTTCACGAAAGCTAAGCAACCAATTCCTACGGTAGCAGTCATTTTGGTTAACGGCAAAGGATGGCGGGAATTGTGGTACCCTCTTTCAACCCTATACCTCCCACGCAGCCCCATCCCCAGAACACGCCTAACCGTTTATCCGCCCTTCCATCGCACGTGCCGCAGTTAAAGCGCCGCACGAGGAGTAGCGAAACCGCCAGGAAGCCCATTTTCCTTCGCCCAGGTTTAGGCCAAATCCCAAGTGAGAAAGAAAACGTGGCTGTGGAGGAGTGGCATTGCGCGCACAGAAAATGAGAAACGAGGGATACTTTTCAGCGCCGGAAAGCCAGCGAGGCCAAGGCAACTTTCGGGCAACAAGAACATTCCCGTTGCCCCCTCAATTTCTCGGCTTTTTAGGGCGGAAGAGGAGACGAGTTAGGCCCGTTCGAATAACCACGCGAACCTCACCTTCCTGCCGAAAACCTGAACGCTCTGGAGGGGCCCCTTAGCCGGCATGGTGCCTGAAGGAGACAGAAAGATAAACCGACAAAGGAAGTGAGTGACCAGACCGAGACTCTCCCCCTCCCCCCACCCAACGGCAAAGCTTGGACGAGCGAGAGCGACTCCCACCCACCTTCTGCAAAAGCAGCAGCGAAAGAAAGAACAGGGTTTCCCAACTAACTTTCCCAGGGGCCGGCTCGGCCGAAAAAGGCTATCGTCACTTCCGGAAGCGCGATGCCGCGCTTTCCGGCGGCCGCTCTGGCTTGTGTTTTGTCTTCCAGCTCTCGTTTCTGTGGGTGGGGCGGCTTCTCGGAATTCGCAGGTGGTTTCGGCGGTGCCTTTCAGTGACCGAATGGAACTCATTCATTCCTCCTATTGGCGGTCCCCCCCCCCCCCCGATTAAAGTATGATTTCTATCCACGCATTTTAAACATGAAGAGGTGGCTGCCAAAGATATGGATAGATTGTATTCACGTGTAGTTACGCTTCGGCATATTATGCTGTGGGAAACCAATCGGGTATGCTTAGCTTAATTTCGGTGTCTTATGCAGACCCAGAAAACTTGTTTGAGAAGACAGTGGCTTCACCAACCATGGGTTAACATGTGCGGAAATGCGTGCTTCAAATCTAGGTGAATGTTAGAAGACCAGTATTGCCAAATTAAAGCCATCAGACCAGTTAATCTTTGGCTTGTTTTGTTAAGTTTAGTCATTGTTGCAGTAAGATTTTCAATTTATTTGTTTTCTCTGGAGCTTCAACTTTGGATTCAAGATATTTAGTATAAACTGGAGGAGTATTTCCTACATTTAATAATAGAGCATCCTGGTGCCACATTGGTGGTAACAGGTAATTTGAGTTAGTCCAAATAATGGGATCTTGTATTCAAGATTTGTCTTATCTCCCTCCATTAGGCAAGGGAGATGATCATCTATTATTTCCCTGACTTAAAGATATGATACAGTAATTTAGCAGGATTCACTTAAGCACCAGATGATTCACTTAACAACTGGGGTAATTTGGTCAACTGTGGCAAAGAAGGTTGTAAACTAGGGCACAACTCATTTAACAACTGTCTTTCTTAGCAATAGAAATTTTGGTCTCCATTGTGGCTGTAAGTCAAGGACTACCTGTAGTGTCTTAGCATAATAAATGCTTTTCAGTTCTGCTTTTCCATTTGAATTGATTATTTGCCAGAAATCAGTTTATTCAGTTTGCTAAGGCCTTTAAAGAGAGAATTATCTTTAGTCAAAGTCATAATAATATCAGGACTAGTTAAATAATTATTTTGTAGTTCAATTCAAATTGTCTTAAATGGATGATTATCAGTTATTTTTCATTTGAAATCTTGGAACGAGTCAATGCAAGGCACTAGTAAGGAAGAAGGATACCCAAAGGAAAGATTGGAAACAGTTCAGACATACAAGCTCAATGGCTTGGCTACATTATGGTATATTATTAAAGAGAACTCCAGAAAGCTAGTGCTAAACTGTGCTATAGCTTGTCTGTTGAACTTTAAAATATATCCAAACTATTTCTGATCCTATGTTTAACCTTCCAAAATTGCCCTTTCTTGGGCTCTTTACATAAACAGCAGTGCTATTTTGTTCCTTAAAACAATTGAATTAAGGAGGATTCTATTAGAAGCAAAATCAAACATAAGTGGCAAATCAGTTGTCATAATATTGAACAGGTAAGGATGTACAAATACTTTGAAGTTATTTTTCAAAATACTGCTTCCTGAAGGGCACATATAATAAATGCAGTAAAATGAAGATTACATCATTACATCAATTCTTTGTCCTTTCTATTCAAGGTGGAGTCTAAATAATATTTACAGTTAAGACTTGATGGTATCCCAGTTATCCCAGTTACCACATATATCACAGTTGTGTGCATGTAAGACTTCTTATCTTTGGAGTTAATAGAACCCTAATTGAATATAGTCATTTTTTGAACGCCACATTGTGCTCTGAGTCTGAATGCTGCATGTGCTGGGTGTAATCTCTAGAGCAGGATGTCAAACTCGCGGCCCTCAGGCCGAATGCATCACGCGTTGGCCACCCCCGTGTTAGCCAAGGCGTGAAAAGTTGTGATACGTCACATAAGGACAATGTGACGATGCGAGTTTGACACCCCTGTTCTAGAGGCTCAAACCTGATTTCACACAATCAAGTTCTAGCTTAGTTTTATGTTCTGCCTTGTGGAGATTGTCTCCCTTTGATGGAAATGCTAAATGAAAAACCCTCAGATTTGTATATGCCCCATCCTCTTCATTCTCTGTTTGAGATTATCAGAGAGTTTTGATGTAGACAGCCAGAGGAACAGAACCTTTATTTTCTGACAGAATTCCCCAACCTTTTCAACTTTGTGGACAGGTGGGGGGTGGGGGGAGCAAAAGAGATGGTTCCACGCACACACGCCATTCATGCAAATGGAGTGCACATGCACTCATCCGCTGCTCCCACGAGTGGGGATGCATGCATGTGCTCATCTGCCATTTCCATGGACCAGTTCCAAAAGGCTCAATGCCTGGTAGTGGGCTGCAGCCCAGGTATTGGGGACCCCAGTTTTATGCTATTGTTTCAACTGGGAACTTTGTGTGTATGTATATATATTAAATATGACTGTTTGCCATGTTTATTTTTATTGTTATTATACACTTCCCAGAATCGCTTCTTGTGAGATGGGTGACCATGTAAATTTGATTGATTGATCGATTGATCGATTGATTGATAAATGAATAAATCTTACAATCTTTATATATAAGGGAGCCTTTAATCTGATCCATTTTGATGTCTTCTGCTGCACTGTAAGGGAAACCTGCATGAACAATCTGTTGAATGTCTCTCCCCCTTCCTGAAATGTTTGAAAGAATGGACTCTGTAGTATATATTATTATTATATTTCTCTATTATTCTTGCTTTTAAAAATGTTATGATTTTTATATTTCTGTCAGAAATAATGTTGATGTCACAAATTTTGTGTTATGGCTTGTAACATTAAGATGCAGATAGTTAAATGTATATATGGTACATAAATCTGTATGTTAGGTGAACTATGGACTGTTTGCAATTATAAGGGAACTTGAATGTTCTGTTTATACTTAGTCATTTATAATTGATTTTATTTTATTTTATATGTTAGTCATGAGTCAGTCACAATAAATGATTTTTGAAAAGGCCACTAAATACTTTCAAGGACAACCAACTGAACAGAATCTATAATTACTGTATGCAGTTATATCAAAAATATTGTATAAACCAAGCTGCAGTTGTTGAAGCAACCATAATGACTGAAAAACATGAACATGATTATATGTTTATATGCATCTGCATCTTATGCACTAATTATTTTAATTTAGTGACTTGGCTCTTAATATTTACATTGTTTATATTTTGCAGTTCTAATTATTCCCAGAGGTTACTGAAGCATCTTCAAAGTAGTAGTGCTATGTGGTCCAAATATATTGGGTTTCTCTTCTTGTGTAGAATTAGGTTTTAGGAAATGAGACATAGGAGACTCACTAGTTGATACCAAATTTACCCCTTAACCTCAGTTCAAGCTTTAAAAGGCACTGAGAAAAGAGCCTGGATTGGAGTATAATAATACTGGTATAACAAGATTATCTACTGTTGGGGGAACATGATTCACAGACTATACAGTGAGGATAAAGCTGTTTGTTTGGCAGGTGAGGCCACTGTAATGTTTTTTCAAAAGAAATTTGGAAAGAATATATAAATATATGAAACTTGGTTGAGGATATCATCATATCATTTTTCCAGCACAATTTTTCTCTTAAGATGTAAGTTCAATTATAGTCCATTTGCCTACAATGCGTATTTCAAGAGAATGGATAGTCATCTATGGGTATAACATCCTTTTGTTCTAAAACCAGTTCAGTACCCCTGAGATGATTCTTGCTATCATGTTATTCATTTCATCTGCTTGTGACAGGAAAAATCAAAAACAATGACACTAATGCAAAATATTTGGAAGTATGTTAAATTAGAGCGCCTTACAACAAGTTTAGAAACGGGCCATGAGTTAAATCCAGATTGTTATGAGAATGATGCCACACAACTGCAGAGTCTGTAAAGAAATGGTCATATGTGGGCCCACATGAGAATATTCCAAAGGCTCAAATCTTTAATCAAAGATTTTATTTGTGCAAGCAAAACGTTTTTCTACATATAATAATATAAAAGGCATTTCTGAATATTAACAATGGGAATGGGAATGTTTTATAGAACAAGACAGAATGGCTATAAGTTTTAGACTAGGAGTTCAGAGAGCAAGGGTCAAGTCCATTTCCATTTTTGGAAACTGGATAATGTTGGGCCAGTCATACACTCAGCGCAAAGCAGAGGTGGGTTTCAGCAGGTTCTGACCAGTTCTGGAGAACCAGTAGCAGAAATTTTGAGTAGTTCAGAGAACCGGTAGTAAAAATTCTGACTGACCCCGCCCCCATCTATTCTCTGCCTCCCGAGTCCCAGCTGATTAGGAAGAAATGGGGATTTTCCAGTAACCTTCCCCTGGACTGGGGAGGGAATGGAGATTTTACAGTATCCTTCCCCTGCCACGCCTACCAAGCTACGCCCACCAAGCCACACCTACAGAACCGGTAGTAAAAAAATTTGAAACCCACCACTGGTGCAAAGTAATCATAAGGCACTGTAAAACGAAATCCCCACATTTTAAATGAAATAAGGTCTTAGAAGAAAAGATATAAATGAAATAAAATATTTTCCTTTATTCTTGTTAAACCTTATTGAAATAATAATCAAGTGATACAAACGAATAACTTGCATTGTGTATGTGTGCCAAACAATAACTAAGATATAGAAAGTGGTATCAAAAAAGGATCTTAAAAAATCATACTTTTATATCATAGCATGTTCTTTCACATGACATTTTGGACATTACTAGTAAAATTTTGGCATTACATGTAGTCTATTTCCTACATATGTTGTATCCTATGTATGATGGAGAGGATCCTACATTTTTTCTAGGTGTTATGTATTGCTATATTAGCCATAGTATTCATATACAAACCTCTTTTTTGGTTTTTGGGAACTACTGTAAAGCAAATTGGGTTTTTCATTCTACAATAACACCATTTATTTTGTTTTTAAGTTAATGAGTACAGTATGTACCAGAAGCAATATATTCAACAAAGGCAATAACTCTAATTATACAATGTGACTGTTCAGATGAAGAAGCGTGTTCAGGACATTAATTCTTTTAAAATGGTCAAAATGTCAAAGTAGCCATGATACTAGGTGCTGTGTAAGGATGTAGACAGCATACTTGAAATACACAGAAATAAACATCTATAAAACTTGAGTGGTTTGTTTTGTCTCTAGACCCTGGATGTCCAAACTTTTGGCTTGCCTGGGCCATATTGAGTGAAGAATTATCTTGGGCCACATATAAAACAAGTAATATAGTTAATGTATACAAATCACATAATAATGTTAAAAGTTTACAATCTTATGGGGCTGCATTACTAACTGTCTAGGGCCATATAGCCTGCAGATTGGGCACTCCTGTTCTAGATCAACACTTAAAAAATACAAGCTTTCATCTGGACAAAAGCATTCCTAAAACTTAGCCTTCCCCATTCATGCTAAAAAAATTATATTCCATTTAACCATGATAATCAAAAAATCGAATTTTCAGCTTATACTTAGAAGCTCAATGTAAGCTTCTGTTTTACAATTATACAGGGTTTTTAAAAATCATTTGTTTGCCATAAGGCTAATGACTAGGAATATCTTTTTGCTTATATTAGCTGTTTGCATTTACCATGGCTCCTTGTCATACAAGTTGGTTTGTACTGTCAGGACTGTCAGATAGAGAGATGAATATATTTAGTAACAGTGGCTTCCTGCCACATCTTTAGTCAGCATGAAAAAGAAACCATTAAAGGATGAGTTGTTTGTAAAGTAATGATGGGAAGTGGTGGTCTCTTGAGAACTCGCCAGCGAAGACTTTGAAAGCAGGACCAAAAAAAAAAAGTTGGCCTATGTCACATGCAATTAGATGCTTCACAAATCTAATTGCTTAAATACATTACTTATGAATAGCTTCTGTATCTTCTGTTTGTTAAGCAGAACTTAGCCGTTTTTAAAAAATGAATACGAAGTAGCATTTGGAGTGGACTTTTATATGTTTATTCTTTGCTAGTGTGAAGACTAAAAGAAATGTTGCTTCTTTAACTACTGTGTCTACAAGAAGCAACATATATTATGTTCTTGAAAGGCTAATTGTTGTCTCTCCTAGTTGTCTCAGTAGACTCATCTAGTCTAGTAAACATGTAAGGGTTAGGAGGGTGAGTGGTGAGCTGTAACATAACAGAATCGGTGTTAGGTCATATGTAGAGATTGGACAGCAGATAAGGATGAATGGAAAAAGCTAAGAAGACAGCACTGATAATTCATTGTAAGGAAATATGGAACTGAGAAAGAAAGGGGGTTTCTGTTTAAATTCTGACTAGTGATGCAGAGTATAACTGATGACGTGTTTACGGTTGCCAGACAATTGAGCAGTGAAAGGATAATATTGAAATACATTTCATACTTATTTGGGAATAAGCCCCTTTGCATTTGGAACATGTATCAACGTCAACACAATAGGATTGAACGATAAAGTAACTTGGTAGTTCTGTGTTAAGTATAAATGAAAAATCCAAGGAAATAAAAGATTGTAATATGCTGTCAGAAATTAAAGAAAGAACATTAAAAGCCAAAAATCTGAATGAAGCTCGATAATTGCTTCTGCTTGATCAAAATGTAATTCTAATGCATAGGAATCATTGGGCTCTGGTTTATACAAATAAATTGCAACTTCTGACGCTGGCACTAGGGGGCCTTGAATGCTGAAGAAAGATGCTAAATCTCCAAATGATTCAATGCTTTAGTCTGTGCAGCAGAATTGTTGTTCTTAAAACACACACACACAAAGAAACGCATTATATGAATCCTTTATGTAACAGTTATGGTATTTGTAGAAAAGTTTATTGATGCATGTATCTTAGAAAAACCAAGGAAAACCAATAGAACAGTTTTTAGAAAGAAATGGCCTTTTACCAAATGCAACCAAGATCCTAATTTCTCTTCACCATCAATTTTAAACCACAAAATTCCTCTTAAAGGTTTTGAAAGAAGCTATGAAGAGATTTGTCAATATTCTTAGGACTATTAAAGACATTTAGACTTGTAATGTTTCCACCTGAAGTTAAAATTCAAGGCCTTCCAGGATTTACTCTAAATAATAGCAAGTCTTTTTTAGGGGATGCAAAATGCAGAGTCTGGAATTACTGCTGTCAAAATGAACTTGTCCAGATCACCATTCTTGCCTCATTCCCCTCCCTCTTTGTAGTGATTTCATGGCAGGCTTAGTGGGCTTCCCCAGCCTTGTAATACTATTTATATATTATATTTCTAAATTGTGCCAAAACCACAATTTTATGGCTAACATAAAGATATATTGAAAGTATACTGTACATTAATGTAAGAGCTAATATAGCAATAGTATAGTTGAATTATCAGCAAATAAAACTGCATTTTATTAAAATCATTAAAAGTAAAATCATTAACAAAATAGTAATATAATATTACTATTATTAGTAATAGATTGGCAGTTCTAACAGCTGTCAAAAGAATTTTTGAAAAACAAATATTTTTTAAAAAATCTCTAAGAAAACAAACAAATATGTTCAGTTAATACTGAAAGCATGATAATGTAGGCACCGTAAGCAGGGAGCTTTATTATAAGCAGAGAGCTTGCTTATAAATAAGCCTTGTGACTTGTCCTCAATGTCACTATGCAAATATGAAAGTTAGATCTGCATCATGACATCATAATTCATTTGCTTGTCTGCTGTGTAGTGCATATCTATAGCTGTCTCATATGCACTAGTTGTTTAGAAAAGTAAGCTAATAACATTTAATTGCCAGGATGAGAAGGTGAGTTGGGAAAAACAAGCCAAGGGTGCTCTGACCTGGGAAGGGAGAAAAATATTTCCAGTTCCTAGTCAACTGCAAGAGCTTGACAATCACCTAATACAAGGAGAGAGTGGATTTCCTTCTTATCCATGCCTGGGGCTTAATGGGAACCAGCAATTTAGGTCTCCCTCTGTTCTTTTATGCCCTTGTGTTCCTCCTTTGAGTACATGTATATTGTAATTTATCTTGCATTGAGCTTCTAGCCTAGAATCTAGATAATCTAGGGCAGGGGTGGACCACATCAGGGTTGTGTTTGACCTCGGAGGGGAGGCGGTTGGGTTTGGCCAGGGTGGGCATGGCCAGCTTGACACCACTCGTGTTGGGAGTGCCTGTGATGGCCCGAGTGCTGTGCCAGTGAAAACTGGCTCCTGAGCTCTGTTTTCAGCTAGCATGGCTTCCTGCAACCCTCTGCCAGCGGCCCTCCCAAGCTCCATTTTTACTGGCAGAGGCACCGCAGGGCCAGTCCTTTGCTGTTTATAGGGCGGTCCTGTGGGCCAGATCTAAGCACCCCACGGGCTGGATCCAGCCCCCAGGCCTTGAGTTTCACACCCTTGATATAGGGCAGTGATGGCTAACTTTTTCCGGATCAAGTGTCCAAAGCATGTGTGCACGAATGCGTGTGTGCACAAATGTGTGTATGCCCGCATCCCCAAAATGCAATGTGTGCACAGCCCCTGTGCATGCGCCCCACCCATGCACATGCATGTGTAGCCACCCTGAATGCACCCTGACCTACGTGCACATGCCCCCTGTACGTGCCCCGTGCATGTGTGCACCCCACTCACACCACCTCCCTGCATGTGCCCCACCCTCCCTCTGCATGCATACACAGCCTCTGCATGCACCCCATGCATGCACATGCAGCCCCCTCACATGTCTCCTGCACATGCGGTCCCCCATATGTGGCCCCGTGCATGTTTGCCCCCCACATGCGCCCCACCCCTGTGCATGCATGGCAGAGTCCTGAAGACCAGCTGGCTGGTGGAAGGCACACATGCATGCGTAGCAGAGCTGAACTGGGGCGACAGCTCACGTGCCCACAGAGAGGGTATTGCGTGCCACTTCTGGCACACGTGCCATAGGTTCACCATCACGGATCTATGGTAAGAAGCTGATCAGAACTGCAGGGAACAGGGGCAGTTGGGGCTTTCTGAGGTTGTGGAGAGGAAAAAGGGGAAGGAATATCTGAGTGATAAAACACCTAATAGGAGAACAGAGTCCCGTCCTACTCAAACGATAGAAAAACAGCTATATTTAGCCTATCTGTTTTCCTAGAAATAAATACCATGGCATCTCATGGATCTTTTCCTGAAGAGATCTTGGGGTCAGAAATTTTGTCAAAGCCAATTTTTACATCCATGAGGTACTATTCCTTTACATAGCCTTTCCCCAAGGCATTTAACATTTTAAAGTCAACATTGTAAACTCCCTTAGAATTTCTACCATATGTTAAATTGCTTAGTTTTATTCTTGGTATTTTCCATCATTTTGTTAGTCGGTTTTTTTTAGTTTATCATGTGAATTCCAGCTATTTGGTTGTTTATTATTCATTGTAGAAAGTGGCTTCATTTATTCATCAAGTTAAGCATGTTGTAATAAGAGCCATTATTTGTATTGATTAGCAGCAGATATGTTTCATGCTAAATTGTCAGATATTTGGTTGGGTTTGGGCTTTGAATAAGCCCATTACTGCTTACATGTCTGATATTCCATGGGCTCAAACAAGTGCAAAACTATGTTTACTTAACTATGATTTCCTGAACAAGTCACAATTGGTAGGATTCTCACAAATGCTCAGCCAACAAATAACATAGAATGTTGGACTTAACTGATTCTTGACTCATCTTGTGCTTTTATTTTTATTTTATAATGATGCAGCATGATACATAAATCCAAATTAAATAAAATGTCTAGGTCATTATTGGCTAAGAGTGAAAATTTCAGGTAGTTTGGGATATTTAACATGATAAGCCTGAGAATTTGATGATCTCATAGAATAAACTTTAAATAAACTTTAGATTCTAGAACTATTGCTGTCTCCCAACAAAAAAAAAAATCTTGTTGCTGAATGTTCCTTTTTAAAGCTGCCTTATTCAGATCTTTTGAATTGAGCCACCTAAATGATTAGAGATATACTGCATCATCAGCGGAACAAACTACTTACTCTGATGCAAGGATTTAAATGAAAAATAAATTATCCATCTCTCAAGGATGCCATAGTAGTGCGTTCTTAAAATTAGCAGGAGATTGAATTAGATCAGTCTTTTTCAAACTTTTGAGTCTAAAGCAACGGTCCTCAACCTTTCTGGATCTACTGGCGCTGATGGTGATGGGGTGGGTGGGTGAGGGGATGGTTTTTCACGTGAGCACTCCACTTGCACAAATGCAGCTTCGGGTACTTGCATTTTTGTCTGCCACTTGCATGGCCCAGTTCCCAATTTGCTGCGGCTCCGTATCTGGCTATGGATCCTTAGCCTAGAGAACCCTTGAAATATTTTTCAGGTCTTAGGGAACCTCTGCCAATCTGGCTCAAATATAGACCAGAAATTACAAAAAATACATTGTTTCGTGTAGGCTTATATTTATGAATTAACAGTTTTTAAACTAAAGTGTTTCTTCCCTCCCCTCCCCCTCTATGGGTAGTTTCTGCTACATGTGATGTCTGGGCCAGCCCAACCCCAGATCTTCTGCACTCACTTTAAGATGGAGCCTCCCCAGGCCACTACACCTGGAGAAAGGCCCTCGCTGGCAAGGAGAACCCCAGTATACAGGCTCTGGCACCATCTCTTGCACATGTGCAATTTCACTATCTGCTCCTCCTCCTTCCTCTCCTTGTCATTTACTCCTCTTTGGTTAGTGCTTTGCTCTCCCACCCCCCTGCTTGTATGCACATGTGTAATCCCAACCCTGCCCAGAGCCTCCCCATGCTCTGGCTGTCCAACCCACTTTTGGAGAGTTTTATTTGGTTTCTGCTTTTTTTTAAAAAAAAAAAATCATAATCTCCCAAAGAATTCTTGGTGACGCCTCAGAGAACCTTAGGATTCTATGCAACTCTGGTCGAGAAATCCTGGGTTAGATAATCTCCAAACGCTTTTTTTCAAAACTCTTGTATTCTATTTTTCTAACAGTAACATTTGCCTCAACACTGCTACATTCAGCACTTTAATTAGCTCAGCTTGCCTATTTTATTTGTCATTGGAGCACATTTGACATTTTAACATTACTTCTGCCTTAAGTCATAGAATTAAAATATTTTAGGAAATATTTAAAAAGAAGCTACATAAAGTAGCAACAGATGCTCAGAAGCAGGTTGCTTCTTGCTTGATCAGTGACAAGCTGATTTATTTGCATATGTAAGAAAATCCCAATATAACTTGCTGCCTATAAAAAGAAACAAGCTTCTGAACTCCAAATAAGCAGCATCTGGGAAGGTCAAGGAATTCATCCTCTGAGAACTTCTCTGTCAAGTATGCCAACAATAAACTGAGAGGAGTTACCATGGCACCAACACAAAGGGAAAATAAATTGGCAAGAAGTGACTAAGGCTGGCTATAGCCGTATAAGGTATTTGGGAAAGGCATGACTTTGCTACTTGATATTGATTATAACTATGAGATCTTCTCTCATTCTTTTCCTGCACCTATTAGGCTTTACTACTTACATGTATTTATTTATCCTGGAAGGAGTTGTTCCCAATTTGCATGCCAGGTTGATGGCAAAATGATTAGATGCACAGACAGCAGTTTAGTTGAATGGTTATATACCCTATTAAACAACCTGATATAGTATTTTACCAACATAATTTACCTTTTATAGTTACATTGTTATTACGCTTTAGTGTATAAATGTATGGATGAAATGCATTAAAATACGATAGCCCTGTCATTTCTAGAGCCTAGGAATTTTCTTCATCCCAGTCAACATATTTTACCTCACACATTAGCTTCTGCAGTTTTAAGTGCTAGTTAATAAATGATAAACGTTTAATTTGAAACTGTGTCCCTTTCCCCAAGATAATGTTTTCTTCCTAGCATCTAGGAACTGCTTGTGGATAAACCTAACCTTCTACGATATGGATGAACCAGTTACAAAAACCCTGGGTATCACTCAAAACTCCTTGGTTTGCTCCATTGCCTTATAATTCTGAGCAGCAGGAGTTACTCTGTAAACATGCTGAACTTGTCTTTCGAGGATGTTTGACCAGCAGCTTGATAAATAGATATTGTGAGCCCTTTCCTTTGATAAATCATTCCAATCCTTTGTAACTGCTTTATGAATGTAACCTCCAATTCATGAATGTGGGTTTTTTTTCTTCCATTCAATTGTATCTGATTCTTGAAGACTGCCTGTACAAGCCCTTACTTGGTTAGGTTTTCGTAAGTGGTTTGCCATTGCCTTCTTCCTAGGGCAGAGAGAAAGTGACTGGCTCAAGGCCACCCAGCTGGTTTCGTACCCAAGACAGGATTAGAACTTGTGGTCTCTCAGTTTCTAGCCTGATGCCTTAATCACTACATCAAGTTGATTCTCATGTACGTGTTGGTCGTATAGGGGTTATGTGTGCATCTACAGGTGCAAATGTCATGTTGCAAAGTTGTTAAGTTTCAGATATGTATGTATATATATTTAATCTGCTAAGAAAGTGATTTCTCTTACATAGTTTCTCCAATTCTTTGGTATACCTACTTTCTTTGCCTGTTATGAGCACAGCTAGACAATTACTACAACTAGATATGACTCTGAATCTATTTTATGTTTTTCCACTTTTTCAAAGTAATAAATGAGCTACTGTGTAAGTGTTACATGCAATGGAAATATAGTTCTGAAGTGTATATCAATAATATACTTAGAATCCAATTGTAGACATTTTTATCTATAGACTAGCTGAGAATTATGGATAATAAAATCCAACAGATCTGGAGAGTGTCAGGGAGAAGCAAACTGGATCCTGGTTCCCAATTAGGATGCACATCAGGCCATAACTGCAAAGAATCCAGTTCTCAAGGATCTGGTAATAGATTCAGCCAAAAGCAAAAGTCAGATAACTGAAAACTCTATTGAAAGAATGTATTTAACAGCTGGATTAGTTTATGTCCAATTTGTAGTTCATTAGGATAGAGATTTTTCCAGTTTTTTTAGGTGGATGCTTTTTTCTCAGCAACTGAGAAATGTGCTGGTAGTTTCCTAAACAATCAATTCAATCTTTATTTGGCTTTGAACAATCCTTACTCCAAGGACCTTCTTCAGTGTTCTTTATCATCTAGGATATACTTGGAAACATTACATCAGAGATGAAAGGAGTCATTTTGACTGCTAACATGGTTATCATAAACAGTTTATTGAACAAAGTACATAGGTGATTTTGCATCACTACTGATAATAATCTAAAAACCCCATGGGCTGAGATTATACAATATATTAAAACCAAAACATTGTGGTTTAGTATGATGCATAAATCGCAGGTGTCAAACTCACCACGTCACATTGCCATCACATGATGTTTCATGATGTTTTTCCCAATTGCGGAGCTGGGGTGGGCGTGGTGATGCATCCAGTCCACGGGCTGCCAGTTTGACACCCTTCGCATAAATCATAATTCCTTTATTTTCAGATAATTTAATGTGTGTCCATTTCTTTGATTCTAAGCAAGGCAGAAAGTAATATTCCAGATTAAATTCCATAAATTTTATGAAATAAATGTGTGCAACCCAGTGCAATAGAACTGTACTCAGAAAATCTACTGAGTCACATACTTGTCTGTAAGTAACTGTTGTGTTATCTCTCTCCTGCATCATTCACTGAGGTAACTTAATATTAGAATTAAAACAGGTTTAGGAATAATAGGACAAAATGCAAAACCAGATCATAATACATACATTTCAAGGAGAATAATCAATTCCATAGTTATAACAAAGGAAATAGACTACTAGCAAACACATCACTACTGCACGTAGGGTCTGCTGCCAAATTTTCAAATGAAAACTCAACATAACCATCTCAGGGGAAAGCTGTTCTACAGGAAGTGAAGCTTCAGAGAAGGCCTATTGTGTAATAGGCTCATGTGAATTCCCTACATCAGAAATTAAAAAGACAGACCTCATAGACCAGCAGCCTGAAGAAACGGTAGATACATAGTCACTCCAGGAGGCAATCAACTTCTGCAGATGAGAGCAGATTCAGATAATAAAGGGCTACTTATTGGCAGGGAGCATAGCCCAAATGTATCTGTGCAGCTATGGAAAGCTGGGCAAAGGCCCTTGGCATGCCTCGTTGAGAGGACAGCAATCTAGGCTTTTGCTCCTCTCTTGGAAACAACTCTGACTCTATGTTGGCATTTTTGCCACTCTTACTGCATTTGGACCTATTCATGGAATTCTCTGAACTGTTACAAACAAGTCGTGGTTCTGAATCTGCTTCTCTCCTGTTCACAGATTGTCATGGCTCAAATTATGGCCTTTGTGAACTGCTGAAGTTTTGGGTGTTCTCTGGCTAATTACTGATTCTGTTCCCAGCTGTTGTTAGAATGCTTCTGTTAACTCTTCGAGGTAGTCCAAACAAAAAGCACAAGCCATGAATAGTAACACTACCTTTATTATAAGGTCACCATTAACAGAATCTTGCAAAATTGTAAGCACCTCCTTTACTTTTACTGTCCAGAAAACCATAGATGGTCCTTTCTGAGGCACTTTCTCCATTTCTCTTTTGTTTCTTTGACATTATGGTTGTGTAGCCCGCAGCTCTTCCCCATTTCTCAAGTCATTCCCACATACCATTACAGTTTCTGGCATGGCAAAAAAGCCCTAAGAACTACTTAATTACCTGGTTTTCTATTATGTGTTAGATACTATTAGATACTCTATCACCTCATTTACCATTCTCAAGAAGCTTTATATAAGAAAGATACCTTCAAAGTTGCCTGTTCTTTCTGTGAAAACTTTTCTTGATATTTTAAAACCATGCTACTTTAGTGGAGAGATCTTAAGGAAATCTTACTTATACAAAGGAATTTTGTTTCCTCTGCCATGAGCATGAATGATAAATGGGTTGGAAGTAGCATTCTGATCCTCAAACTATTTTATGAAATGATCTTGAGATTTTAGATAAATAACAATCACATAGCTTAATTAGTATAGCAAAACTATATAAACTTATAGGCTTTGGTCTGTTTTATTTAGAAGAATGCTCACTATCCTCCGAACATCCTAAACTACAAATTTCAGTATGTCTGCCTTCTCAGATGAATGAACTAAAGCAGGGATGTCAAACTCACGTCATCACAGTGGCATCACGTGATGTATCTGGACTTTTTCCCCCTTCACTAAACCAGGCAGGGGGGGGCAACACGTGATGCATCCGGTCCACAGGCCGCGAATTGACATCCCTGAACTAAAGTGTCAGACAAGGTGGTGGTTCTGCTGCTTCTCTGCCTTGCTTAGACTGATGCAAAACCTTTGAGGAGCTTTCATTTTTGCCATTTACAAGGAAAAATACACACAATACATCAGAGAATATATTATTGTATTCCCACTGCAGATACAGTTGCGTAGGCAGACAAGCCTTTTAAAAGAAAGGATTCCATTGGCATTAAAAGCCTGAAGAAAGATTTGCAAACTTAGTGAAGGAGGAACTAACACTTTCATTAGATGAGATCTCAGAATCCTTTATGAATCAATCCAATATTATACTGACATAAGAAAGCAACAATAGGAAAATAAGAGCTTGCATACAAAGTAAAAGAAAATGTAATGGGCAAACATAAAATATGTACCTATTTCTGAGCATTGGCTCACATTATTAAGATTAAAAAGGGTGCTTTGGTATATTAGTATTTGGAATAATTTAGAACATAATTGTATATCCTGAGATATACAATTCATTATGTTATATTTATAGAAGGAGTATTATTGGGGTAAATCCAGGTCAGCAATTCATTACTTCAACTTGACAGTAATGGGCCCACTGAAATCACCATGGGAGAAAGCTATCATTCTGCCTAAATGTGCAGGATTATGATTTATGAGGGTGGAGGTTCATTCTCTGAGCTTATGATTTATCTGCAACTATACCTGCAGTTATATAGATACATAGATTTCCTCTTCATTCTATTAGAGGAAACATTGGTGAAAAGTTATTATAAAATTACCTCCTTTCTCAAAAAGATCCTAAAAGCTGAAGAGGTTCTAATGCACTGGCTGCTCTTGTAAATTTGAACTTACATATTAACTTAAAATAATCCTCAGTAATTCTCAAAGTGAGGACTTTGGTGATCCATTAGGTAATTTGCTGCAGCAACTACATTCATAGCTCTTAGAGTCTACTTGCTATCTCAGATTGCTTCCCTCTCATGCACCAAGAATCAACCTGAACATCTGTCTTCGCTATAAGAACCAATTCTCACCCTGATGAAACCTCTTAATAGCTTTTCTAAACAATCAACAAATGCAGCCTGCCCCTCCTTCATGAAAAAGACAGACTTCCTTCCCTTTTACACTGAAAGCAGAAGATCCAGAACCCTTCCTGTACTAATTTCCCCACTTATAGTTTTCTTACCTGAAAATAGAGTATTTTCTGGAATTCTTCCATTCTACTTTAACATTCTTCTTAGCAAATCTTACTAACCAGAACTTAAAGAGATTGGCTTTTGTAATTAATCATTGCTAGCATAGGTTGGTTATGAAGAAACTTGATGTGTACTAACAATCACCTGGCAGGAGCTCAGTCACTGCCTCAGCATTACTTTTCCATTTCTGCCAATAGCCATCTGGAGAGAGCACAGTCACCACTTTCTGTCCATCTGTGCTCAACTAAATGTGATCTCTGACAAACAGCTGAAGAAGAAATGAGCAAATAGGAAATATAAGCATATTTAAACATGATATTTCATTGGGCTATGCATCAGTCATCAGTAGCTCCTTAGTCCTCAGAGATTTTTCTTGAAGAATATTGTTGACTTTTGTTTATGACAAAAGTAGTTGTTACTATAGCATCGGGCACAATAATTCAAGTGGTAAATAATTTTTGGATTCAATTTTGATACAAAATTTATTTTAAAGTATGTTTACAAATGGACAAAATTGAAGTAATATTAGTCACTAAAAATGTGGACTCCTGTGTTCTTAAAAATGAAAACATTGGAAGGGGACATTTATTTATTAGGAGGGTCTTGCATTTTCTACATGTTTATTCAGTAGTCATGATTGCAGAAAATTTGAGTAACATTGAATTAAGACATTCTCCTTTGAAAAGTGTTGTAACAACTTGTGTACTTAATAACTTTTTAAAATAACTTGTAACTTTTAAAAGTCCTGTTAATGTTTCCATAAAGTTAGAACTTTATACATATATATTTGTGTAGTATTTCCAGACTGGCAGTAAGATATTTTGATAGAAATTTATTCCAAATAGCAATTATTGCCTGGATAGAAGTGAAGTCTGCAAGGAGATACAGTGCTAAGTCATTTCCTGGCTCTACAACACTTGAGTCCTAGTAGAGAAGGGAGTTCTGCCCTTTACAATAATAGCTGCTCAAACCACATTTTACTACATTCCTTCCCTTTTTAGCAAGCTGTTACAAATATAACAATTTTTTTAAAATCATGCAAAACAACTATAAGGCCTATTTTTCAGATGCTTTTAAACATACATGGTAGATCTTTGAACTTTAAGTGGTATATTGAACTTTCACACACAGAATTCATAAAACATTTTGGTAGACAAACTAAGTGGCCCAATATTATATTTTTCTAACAAAAGTTATGTGTGGTAATGATTTACAATACCTGAAAGTAGTGAGAAGGTAAAATTTATCCAGAAGCAGACGATAACAGAACAAGATGATGATCAATATTTATATTATGTATCAAAGAACATCTTCTCTGAGGGTCCCTGAAAAAGTGGTGCAAAGATTAGCAGAATTCTCACATTTAATCCTTCATATCTGGGTTAAATGTTTTTCAGTATTTGTATAGGTTGATAATGTGTCCCCTTCTGTTGCTTCGCTATATGGGCCGAGCAAGATTTCAGTAAATCCAGTTGACGGTGGAATCGGAATGGGACAACTTGCCAGAGCCAACTCACTGTGGCCAACTCACCATGGCCACCGCGGGACAACTCACCATGGCCAACTCACTACAGGACAACATGCCACAGGACAATTTAATAATTCAATTTAATTATTTAAAATAAATAAAAATATTTTAATTTTTGTCATTTACATTTCACTCTGTCCCTGCTTTTCCATCCTTCTTTTATTGATTCTATTCCACCATTTCTTTGAGACTATTGTAGAAACTGTACATCATCAAAGAACATCATTGCAGTAAAAGAAGAGTGTATGAAGAGAATATGGAGCAAACCTGTTCCACCCAACATAAGCAAGAACATTAAAACAAACAAACCTCAAATCCAAGTTATGTTCAGAAAAGAGAGTGAACTGAAATATGCTAGAGTTGTGTTAGCAAAATGCCAGAGTTATTTCATTCCTCTAGTATTGCCTGAAAAATATCATCATCAGAGGAACGAGTCAGAGGTAGTGCATAACAGGGAAGGAGTATCAAATTCAAAGGTATTTCAACAATCCATCGTGTCATCTCAGTTTACATGAATGATAACATTCTCACTGACAAAAATGAAGAACTATGGACACTTATTTCCTCCTGAATTACAACAAAGTATAGCATTATGATGCATGTAGCGGATGATCACACCACACGGTTCAGTGGACAAAGCTAAGTACAGTATTGACTTCAGACAGTTAATACAATTACATAGCAACATGAGAATGATAGGACTATAATAATGCACTGTCCAGAGGGCTGCATAATTATGAGCACACTTTAATAAACACTACAAGGATTTTTAAAAGGATTGCATTTCTTTGTTTTTAAGTACCTGATATATATCCTGTGTTCTCTTCAGATAAATTATCTGAAAAGCTGACAAAAAGAAAAACTAACAATACATAATGCCATTTAAAACAATGATAAAAACAAAGAGCAAATTAAAACTATTTTGACTATCACAATTTAAAAGCTTGAATAAGTGACCAACAGTTTGACGCTGAAAGGATAGTAAACTGGATCACATGAGGCTCAGTGACAAGAAAATACTTCATAGATTATCAGTCACTACATTTCAGTAGATGGTAGGACTTTGGGGGGGGGGAATTCTCAACAAAATGGAGGTGGAGAAGATGTATCTTAATGATATTGGTTAGCTAACATTTCTGTATTGTTTCACTCTATATAGGTATCTCACTTCAAAAAATCACCAGAAATGTCAGTTTCATAGCTCTAATCATGGCTCTTCCCAACCTTCCTAGGTAAACAAGAAGAGATGTTCTGTTCACGAGGGAGAAGATTAAATTCGCTTCAGATTTTAGATTGTTGAATTATTTATGGTATTTAAAGGACATAAATGTTTACAGTTCTATTGTCTCTTCTTTTGCACCTCAGTGTATATACTAAAATACTTGGAGTTATTAACATGTAGCATTTCCCCAAAGAGCTCTAAGAATTACTCATTCATTCTGGAAAAAAGACCTTCTGTTCCCAAAGTAAAGAAGGTTTTATGCTGAACTAGGAAAAGTAGCTGTTAACTGATGAAGTTTGAACTACCATTCCATGTATTGCAATAATTTATATGTTTCCTTAATTTTTTTATTTATTTAAATTTACAAGGTGAATAAAATCTTGGTAACAAAAAATGAAGAATGCTATCATTTTCTCTGATTTGTGAACCTCCGATTTTGTTTGTTTATATCTTTTTATATGGCTGCCCAACTCACAACAAGAATGCATTGCATAAGTCCCATAAGTATACCAGTAAGTAAATGCCCAGTCATAAGATGCAGAGCCTGATAATTCATAAGAAATAGAGACACAATAGCCAAGTTGCCTATGGCACATGGATGAATATAGATGTTATTTACAGATAATTTTTTAAAATGGGTGGGGAGTTAGGAAGGGATGGATATAGGAAAGCCTTTTCATGCCTACCAGTTTTATGAAGAAGCATCTTCCCTACAGGAGGAGGATAAATCAGTTATCTGGCATTTCTCTAGTTGTCATGGAAATACGTTTGTGGTGACAAATAGCATCTCACAGCCACACTCAATCCATCTGTTTCCACCAAAGTGCCATTTTCAGCAGCTCTTAAAAAGAAACTATGAAGTCAATGCTAACAACAACAGCAGCAAAAACTGCAGGAAGCTTGAGAAGAAGAACAAATCTGGTCACAAGAAAATTAAAACAATAACCTAAAAAGATTGTGATGATAATCTAGTAAAGCTGTCCCACCTTTGTTAAAAGTTCACTATTTTGTTAAATATGTTTCTGGATCTGCAAAATTTAAGCATTTTACTTACATGTAGTGTATATAACTTAAGAGAGAGATGGCTCTCAAGTTGGGAGTAGACTAATCAATGGGGCTGAAGCATACTTCTTAGGTGAGTTTAGGATTTTGGTTATGGTATTGTAAGAAGTTAGCACTCACCCCTCTCCTAGAAGAATGAAATATTTTAGGAAATATTTAAAAAGGCAGAAATGGCAGAAGCCATTTCCCTGGATGAGAAATGGGCAAACATGTTTTAAACTCAAAGCAGCTACCTGCCAAAGGGCCCCACACCTTTGTCAATGGGCCATCATCTGCAACACAATAGGACCCATCTAGCAACAGAAACTCACCACATGGCAAGACTCAAGCAACCTTGAGAGACAACCTACAAAGTTAGGGAAGACCCCTAGACCACCTGGGAGTTTGACAACCAATCAGAATACACTTCTTATACAGGAACAAGAAACTCAGAGGTGGGGACCAACAGAGGGCATAAAAACCAAGGCACTCCTAGCATCTGGGGCTTCTTTGTTTTCTACCCAGGAACTCAAGCCATGTGATTCTGCTCAGGAGCTCAAGCTATGTGCTCCTGTTCAGGAACTCAAGCCATGTGATTCCTATCCACCATTAAACCATCTTTCCAAGCAGTATCTATGTTTCCAGTGTCTTTTTCCCCACTTGGAACTGAACCCAGATGGACATTTCTTCCAACAGTATATTACTCTAAAGACAAAAGTACTTTCCTTAGTATCTGATAATGAATTTTTAAAGAGAGGAAAGTCAAGGAGTATGTATAGTAACTTATCAAACCATCCTACTTGATGCTATTCCAGTGTAGACTAACATTTCCATTATTTCCAGCCAGCAGAGCTTATAGCAGTGATGGCTAACCTTTTCTGGACCAAGTGCCCAAAATGCATGCTTGTGCATGCGCCCAAACCCCCAAAATACAATGTGTGCATTGTCCCTCCACATGCGTCCCACTCCCATACATGTGCATGCACTATGCGCATGTACCCCACACATGTGTGGCCTCTCTGCATGCGCCCCACCTCATATGCATGTGCGCATGCCCCCCCACATGGCCCACGCGCATGCACAGCAGAGACTCAAAGACCAGCTGGCTAGTGGGAGGCGTGTGCACGTGCGCAGCAGAGCTGAACTGGGCGACGACTCGTGTGCCCACAGAGGACGCAGTGTGTCACCACTGGCATACGTGCCATAGGTTTGTCATCACAGGCCTATAGGAACTCTGTTTCAATGGATCCCAATGCACTGGATGAAAAATTTCTGATTTGCAAAATATGTGTCATAAACTCATAACATAATTCCATTGTATATGGATGTATTCTTTCAGCCTTTTTATGTCTAGAAACAAGCTATAAAGTTCTGAACATTGTGATTCTGTTCTGATTCAAAGCCTTAAAATGCCACTCAATGCTAAGTTAGGATTTTATTTTTTAGGAGGTCTTTAAGATGGGAATCTTCAATATAAATCATCATGTTGTAAAAAATTGCTCTACAAGAGAGCCAGTCAGGTTCATTAATTGTTCAAAGGCAGGTGGATTTAATTCACTTTGGATAAGAAAGTCTTCATGTTCTTGGCATTCTTAGAAATTTGATAATCTTGGGTAACCTATGATCCCAAATATTTTGTTTCTGTCTTCCAGGCAACCTGCTTACACAGAAATATGCTCATGATATTCCAAAAGACTCATTATAAAAGCAGCTGTTTTACATTCATATTTAACAATAAGTCTTTTTTTTCTCTCCCGCTTGGTATTTGCCTCCAGAACTTAATCCCTGATGGCATTCCACAGATAAGCCTTCAGTGCACTCCTGCCCATCAGGCTAGCATTTTCAGTGAATTATCTCCTATCATTATGTCATTACCTATTTTAGCCATGCAATTTTAAAATAAGGCTAATGGGATTTTCTAAGAATCAACATTTGCTATCCTTTTTCTTTATACAATTCCTTCCCACCTGGCAGCTTTGTAACAAACATCCTGTTAAGTGGCGTAGATATTAATGGGAGGCCTAGCTAGGGAACCAGAAAGATTACGTATTCTTTCAAGATCATGAAAACAAACATTTTGATTCTTGTTTGTAATTTTTTTTAAAAGATATTTTTTTCCAGTATATATGTTTGCTTGTAAAGTGCAGATTTTTTAACTAAGTGTACAACTACCTTTTCCCATTAAAAATCAAGATTTTTGAATACATCTAAGGAAGAAAAACATAGCATTTCTGGAATGAAACTGGAAATGTACCTTCCCATTTGTTCCTCTGCTTGAAGTGAGTATGTTTATAGGAGCTCACTCCACAGCCACGGATCTGGAATTCTTCCTAGATGTCAACCAGACAACTATTGCATTTTGCCAAATTTAGCTGCTTTCTGTTTTGCAAAAGATTCAGGAGAAAATGAAGCTTTACAAACCAATGGGCCTAATTAGTTATCAGATGTTCCTGATTTTATTTTTGACTCAGATATTACCAGTTCCATAGAATATTATGTCTGCTCTCTTCCCAGCAACATAGTTCTATTGATCTGCATAAATTATTATAAAACTCTATATTTTTTTTGGAATTCTACCGTTAACTGAAAACTTCAGCCTACAGCAGCCCTGTTTCTTCTATGAAATGCAAACAAAAGCAAAATAAACAGGAAATGTATTTATTGATCAAATTTATATGCTATACATCTTTTCGATATGGCAACTCTATAATAAGATAATAATGACAGACACATTCTTTCCAATGGAAAACTTACTGCATCTTCTTGATTTCTTATGGATTTTGATAAAATCAGTCATGGTATCCTTGACTCTCTTGAAGGCTGGAAGTTGGAGGAATTGGATTGCAGTTTATTTTCTCCATGATCACTGACTCAATCTGAGGCCTTTGCTTTGCAGGGTTTCTCAGAGTTCCACATAATTGTGCTGGGCCAGGTTATATGCAATCGTAGGAGCTGAGATATCTATATAGGGATAATATTCCAGCCATATATCCTGATCTTTGACCAACAAAGTTATGGTACTGAGGAAGTTGTTAGGATCTGGATGGAGTGAGAGGTTGGGGCTAGACTTAGTACAATCTTAGCACGAATTAGAGGTTATGGATTCAAGGACTCTCTGTTTCTGGTGAGCTTCAAATTTCAGTTTTTGATGGGGTTGTACGTCACCAAATAGTATTGGAAGTCCTTCTGAACTTGCCACTGTTGTTCAATGAGCAAGTGGCAGCTATGGGCAAGAGAACCTTTGCATAACTCCATTTTTATAAACCAATTATGCCTTTCTTGGATTCTGGGATCACTTCTGCTTTCTGGAATAGCATTCCAATATGTTAGGAAAGCTTTAAAAACATGACTTTTTTGCAGTCTCTCTGGTAACGCAATTTATCAATACTTATCAGGAATGTTAATTGTTTCTATATTTCCCCAAAGTGGTGTCTTGGGATTTTAAAAAAAAAGATAGAGGATTGCTACTGGAAAAAGGCACTGTCTGGAAGCATTGCAGCATTTGATGAAGCTTGTACCACAATCACACAATCAAATGTAATTGTCATTTTTCTGACTAAAAGTAAAACTGTTTTCCAAACTACAAATTTTGATTCATCTGATTTGCAAAGTAATTTAAGCTTTACAGGGCAAAATATTCAGTACTAAGTCTGATGGATCAAAAGAGCTTGATATTAAATTTATTCTTCATGATTGAATTATACCATAAAATGTAGGGAACAAATTTAGAGGGGAAAAAAGTCTTGCTTTCAGTGTATAGAGACACAAAGATTTATTTGGAACAACTATTCAGAGATGGTTACAAAACATACTTTAAGTCCCAGAAACAAAGAAAACATTAGGAAAAAATTCAGACTGACCCTGTCTTAACTTCCTGGGATATAAGCAGGAAAGAGGAGAAAATGCAAATAAGCTTTCAAAATTCTATTGCTATAACCTACATCAATAAATATATTTCCAGTCAAAGTTGTAGAATTAGTTTCCTAATTGGGCCTATCTCAAAGGGCTGATAGAAAGCCATTATATTTCATTGTATATAGAAGGAAAGAATTTTAGATGTTATGTCAGGCTTCATTCATCAATCTATTGAGAAAACAAGATCCACTCTTCTATTCTACCCAGACATATTCCATCGGATACCTTGACCAAGGCTACGGATTCCAGAGAACAAAAATATCCTTGTTACAAAAGCTGAAAGTAAACAATCTTATGTATACTTTAGACAACAAATACATATATAGGTATGAGACAACTCTTTTAAAAATCTGATCTGGAAATAGCCAATACAGTAAATTTTTAAAAGTCGTATACTATTTTTCGGAATATAAGATGCACCTTTCCCCCCCAAAAAAGAGGGTGAAAATCTGGGTGCGTTTTATACTCTGAATGTAGCCCCGCCCAGCTTCTCAAATAGAGGTTTCAGAGACTGAAAAAAGTATCAGAAACAAGGGTTCAGAAAAGAAGCCCCCAAACAGAGCTTCAGAGGCGTTTTTTCTGAAGCTCTGTTTCAGAGGCTCTCAGAGGCAGAAGAAAAAGTTTTTTCTGAAACAGAGTTTCTGAAGTTTCAGAGGCAGGAAAAAAAAGCAAAAAAGAAAAAGAAAAGGCACAGAGCTCACAACCAAGGAACCTGTTGCTAAAATTCACCTCTGGAAACAGCTGATTGGGGGTATTCCGGGAGGCCGATTCACCTGCCAATCAGCTTTTTAAAAATTTTCCTCCCCAAAAACTAAGGTGCGTCTTATACTCCAAAAAATACAGTAAGTTGTGGTATAAAGTTTTGGATATAGGTTAAAACATTTGATTTCTTTATCCTTGACTTTATAAGCAGAAAAAGTAATTCTAGAACCAGCATATTAATTCATAATTTGCTCTTAATTATTATCTCCATATAATTCCAAACAGAATCAGCATAGTCTGTAAGCAAAATTAGTCCCACAATGAAGCAAGAATTTTTAATCAAAACAACTGAATTAACATTATTTTAAATTATTTTCTGTAGAATTCTAATTTCAGTATGTCTCAAGGTAAATAATTTATAAGCCACTTACTTAGATAATAAGATGGGCAGTGTATAAATTTGGTAAATACCACACATTTTAAGCAGATAAAAAGTTTGAGAATATGTCTCAATAAATGCTACTAAATGCAATAGAGCAAGATCTCATCTATATATGTAATCCTATCCTTTATGTGAAGGTGCGCTCTTTTGAGCTCTAAGCCGTTTATGTAGCCCAGTATCATAATATATAGCCAGTGTATATAGAACTGTGATGGCGAACCTATGGCACACATGCCACAGGTGGCACGCAGAGCCATATCTGTGGGCACGCGAGTGTTGCCCTAGCTCAACTCCAGCACGCATGCACATGCCAGCCAGTTGATTTTTGGGCCTTCCAGGCCCACCGGAAGTTGGGAAATGGGCTATTTCTGGCCTCCAGAAGGCCTCTGGGGGGGAGTCCATTTTCTCCCTCCCCAGGCTCCAAGAAAGCCTCTGGAGCCTGAGGAAGGTGAAAAACGGGTCTACTGGGCCCACCGGGCCATTGCGAGCCAAAATCGGGGGAGCATGGGGGATTGCGTACGCATGCACGGGAGGCAGGGTGCATTGAATTATGGGTGTTGGCACGTGCGTGCACAACCCCCCCAGCGCTCCTCCCGCTTTTGGCACACGACAGCAAAAAGGTTAGCCATCATTGTTATAGAAGCTTCATGAGTTACTTTTGGTCAGCAGATAATACTTCCAGGCACTGAGAGTGGTTGGAATGTAAATAAGTGAAAACTATGTGATTACTGTCAGGCCTAGCACCAAGTTAGAAGAGGTCCAGATGAGAAAAATGTCTGCTGTTGATCTCCTCTTGTTGCAATGCATGAAGGTATTGATCTATATTTTTCATATGTTCAATTTTGAGTGGCTTCTTACACACAGAGATAATATTTGCCTAAATCCCAAGAAGCCGAAGCATGGAAGCTAGAATATGAGCTTATTATTATTTTTAAGGATCTCTAGCATCTTAAAACGAAGTATTTTAGTATTAACATGTAACACAAATTGGCAATGATGCATGGAACCACTTCAGATACAATTTCCAGGCATTACAGAGGGGCAACACAAAAATATAGAACATAGAACATAGAACATAGATTTCTTTATTGGCCAAGGGTGATTGGACACACAAGGAATTTGTCTTGGTACATGCGCTCTCGGTGTATATAAAAGAAAATATAATTCATAAACATAAAAGCTGAGCTAACTTATTATGTCCTGAGAACATTAAGCCAAAATAATGTCAGTTTGCCACCACATTCATGTTATATAGAATTATCTTTTACTGTATGGTAAATGTTTTGATTTTTCTTTGGTAGTTGCTTTATTATTGTAAGTTGGAGATTTAATTTGGTAACATAGTATTTCTGTCATTTTTTGTGAATCTTGTATATCCAGATATATCTACAAGAATGGGATATTTTTCTGTAGAAGTGAAACAAAATGTTTACGTTATTTACTGTATGCATCTAAATTCAGTTTCTTCCCCTTCAGCCTAAAGAGGTACCAGCTTTTTTGTTAACATTTTTTTTTCTTCAGTTCAATTGTATCTAATTCACAGAGACTGCCTGGACAAATCCCTGCAGTTTTCTTGGCAAGGTTTTTCAGAAGTGGTTTGCCATTTTCTCCTTCCTAGGATGGAAGAAAGTGACTGGCCCAGGATCGCCCAAGATCACCCAGATGGCTTTGTGTTCAAGGCAGGACTAGAACTCGCAGTCTGTCAATCTGCCTAAGGCAGAACTAATGGTCTCTCAGTTTGTAGCCTGATGCCTTAACCATTACACCAAACTGGCTTTCTGCTTACAATATAATGTTACAAAGTTACAACACTGCTTCTGTACAGTATATTATTCCTGGCCTGGACTTTTGTATTATTATATAATTGGGGTGAAAACTTTGGAGAGTGACGGAAAGAACAGGAAAAATGATAGATGACACATTATGAAATTAAATCCTATTGCTATATTTCATTTCAGTTGTTAAAAGAGAAAAAGTTAATGTTTCTGTGGTTCTGTTTCTTTGACTATTTGCATGGGGAAAAGATGTATGGAAGTCATAATAGCGGTTACTAATGCAATAAATCTCACTGGAACTGACTTAAATAGTTGTATGCTGTCAGCAAAATGAAATGCTTAAAAAAAAGCAGGATTATTTTTCCCTTTGAGCTTTATCATATTAAAGTTTTATATTCAGAAGCTATTCTTCCCCTTCCCCAAATAATCAGCTTCTGCTCAGTGTTACAGCTTTATTAAAAATATAGAGGACAAGTTCTCTATGAATATTTTTACACTGTCTTTTTTCATTGCATATTGGCAAATTAAGACTGAGGACCTGTTTGACCTTAGTCAAGTACACCATGGGTGGCCTTGAAGAAATCATAGTTGCTGTCATTCTGGATGGAAAACAGCTTTCCTAAACTTTTTACACTCTAGATATGAGTTGATTATGACCTAATTCATACATTGTACTAAACATTGGTTTACCTGACTGTGTATTATTGAAAAAATCATAGTTGGCTGAGTTCACATCTCATGGTAAACCATAAAACATGATTTACAAACTACAGTGCCTTGATTAACCTGATATAATAATCTAACATTACACAAAACACTTGTTTAAAAGATACAGCATAATATATAGACAAGGCCTGCAGTTCCCAGCAATTTTAACTCTAGTTTTACATTCACATTTCAGGTATGGAAGCCTACTGGCGATTTTGAATCAATTTGTTTTCCTTAACATTATTTGTCTCTTGTTATGGGTTTAAAAGTGCTTTTTGCTTCTGGACAGAATATACCTCTAGCAAGCAAATGAATAAATATCTATCTGGATGGTGCAAGTAAGAGTAAAGAAGTGATGCTTGCTAAAATTGAGAGGAAATATAACATTGGCAAAACGATTGTACAATAGAGCATTTTACATAATAAACTGATGATGACAACAAAATACATTGGGGATTATTTTCTTCTCGGAGAGAATATGTCATAGAACACACTTGGTGGTTATTTCAACTGAAGTGAATAGAATTGACTCTGCCATACAGATTCTTATTTCATCATGAGAAAGGCTGTCTTTAAAACATCACAAGCATTGTTGGAAAAAGTCAAATGTTTCTGAATCTGTAAAAAAGGCTTTATTTAAAAAACAACAGAAAATAAGCCTTAACAATAGATCTTTGTTGAAAGGATACAGACTGCTGTACATGATCCAGTACTCATGGGATTGTATTATTTTGAGTCAGCTGGCTTGGGAAGGAATACAAGCAGAGTTCTGTACAGCAATGATTACTTGCTGAGGCACTAATTGGAACAAATTGCCCCCAGGGGTACAAATGAGAACAAAAGACTGCAACTTGTCGTCATTTTTGCACTATTGAATCAAGTGTCTATTTATAAAATAGTCTACTATAGTCTGACCTAATGCTGAAATGGTTAAAGTATCAGACTAGAAACTGGGAAGACGATGAGTTCTAATCCCACTTTAGGCACAAAACTAACTGAGAGACCTTGGACCAGTCACTTACTTTCAACTATAGGAAGAAAATGGCAAGCCACTTATGAAAACCTTGTCAGGGACTTGTCCAGGCAATCTCCCAGAATCAGACATACTTGAAGAAGAAAAAAATCATAGTAGTGAAAAAATGTGGACAAGTGATTATCATTTTTTATTACTTCAGTTACGTCATGTTTATTTGTGGATTATGTATGAAACTGACCATTGCGATTTGTTAATATATCATAGTTGACAAAAATCATGATTTATTTATTTATTTTATTGAATTTTTATACCGCCCTTCTCCAGCTGGACTCAGGGCGGTGCATAGCCAAGAATAAAAAACATCCCAATACAAAATTTAAAAATTTAAAAGAATTAAACAAAATTTTGGCCCAAAATTTAAAAACATCCTGACTAAAATTCATTTACAATTAAAATATCTAAAGGGGGGGTTACGCCAGCCCAGCTTGATGGAATAGAAAAGTTTTGAGGGCACGGCAAAAAACACAGAGATCTGGTATCCTACATATCTCTGGGGGCAGGTCGTTCCAGAGGGAAGGTGCTGCCACAGAGAAGGCCCTCCCCCTGGGGGTCACCAGCCAACATTGCCTGGCTGATGGCACCCTGAGGAGTCCCTCTCTATGGGAGCGTACTGGCCGGTGGGAAGCTATTGGCAGCAGAAGGCGGTCCCGTAAGTACCCAGGCCCTATGCCATGGAGCGCTTTAAAGGTGATAACCAACACCTTGAAGCGCACCCGGAAGACCACCAGGAGCCAATGCAGCTCGCGCAGGAGAGGTGTCACATGGGAGCGCCCCATCGCTCCCATAATCCCCCGCGCGGCCGCATTCTGCACCAGTTGGAGCCTCCAGGTTCTCCTCAAGGGGAGCCCCATGTAGAAAGCATTGCAGTAGTCCAGGCGGGATGTGACGGGTGCCTGAGTGACTGTGTGTAAGGAGTCCCGATCCAGAAAGGGATGCAACTGGCGAATCAGGCGAACCTGATGAAAAGCCCCCCTGGCCAGGGCCGTCGTATGCTCTTCTAAAGACAGCCGGGCATCCAGGAGGATGCCCAAGTTGCGAGCCCTCTCACCCCCAATAGCCAGCGATGGCACCAGCTGACTATATCAGGACGCTGGAAGCCTCAGCCACTCGGTCTTGGAAGGGTTGAGTCGAAGCCTGTTTCTCCCCATCCAGACCTGCACGGCCTCTAGGCACCAGGACATCACTTCAAGGGCATCGTTGGGATGGCCTGGGGTGGAGATGTACAGCTGAGTATCATCAGCATGCTGATGGAACTCCACCCCAAAACCATGGATGATCTCGCCCAGTGGCTTCACATAAATGTTGAACAGAAGGGGTGAGAGGACCGACCCCTGCAGCACCCCACAAACAAGGTGCCTCAGGGTCGACCTCTGCCTCCCTGTCAACACCGACTGTGACTGGTCAGAGAGAATAGGAGGAGAACCACCGTAGGACGGTGCCCCCCACCCCTAACCCCTCCAACTGGCGCAGCATGATACCATGGTCAATGGTATCAAAGAGATCTGACAGGACTAGGATAGAGGAACAACCTCTATCCCGAGCCCTCCAGAGATCATCCACCAATGCGACCAATGCCGTTTCCATGCTGTGTCCAGGCCTGAAGCCGGACTGGAGCTGATCTAGATAGACAGCTTCATCCAGGTACCGAGGAAGCTGTCGCGCCACCACACTCTCAACAACCTTCACCACAAAGTGAAGGTTGGAGACCAGACAGTAGTTAGCCAAAACAACCAGATCCAGAGAGGGCTTCTTGAGGAGGGGCCTCACCACCACCTCTTTCAAGGTGGACGGCAAGACACCCTCACTCAAAGAAGCGTTAATAATCCCCTGGAGCCAGCCTCGCCTAACCTCCCGGGAGGCCAGCACCAACCAGGAGGGACACGGGTCCAATAAACATGTGGTCACGTTCAGCCGTCCCAGTATCCTGTCCACGTCCTCAGGAGTGACAGGATCGAATTCTTCCCAAATGACATTCTCAAGACCGGCCTCCATCATCCCATCTGTACCCACCCAGTCAGAGACCAAGCCTTCCCGAATCTGAGTGATTTTATCATGCAGATACTGGACAAAATCCTCAGCCCGCCCCTGCAAGGGATCCTCCCACTCTCCCATATGGAAGAGGGAGTGGGTCACCCTAAACAGGGCGGCTGGGCGGTTATCTGCAGATGCGATAAGAGCAGAAAAATAATTACATTTTGCCACTTTTATCGCCACTAGGTAGGTCTTAATATGAGACGTTACCAGTGTTCGGTCGGATTCGGAACGGCTAGACCTCCAACTGCTCTCCAGGCGTCTTTTCCGGCATTTCATCTCCCTCAGCTCCTCGGAGAACCAAGGAGCCAGGTAGACTCGGCGATGGGTCAGAGGCCGCAAAGGCATGACTCAGTCCAAAGCGTCTTAGTGGCTTTGTGATTGCAGGCATTGTTTTATTCGACAAACCTAGTTGAAAAGTCATGGTTTGCTGTTATGCAGTGTAGTGTTGGTTAATGAGGCACTTTGCATGATAGAAAAGAAACTTGATTTTGGATCCAAGTATCTTATAGAACCGTGATGGCAAACCTATGGCATGGGTGCCACAGCTGGCACGCGAAGCCATATCGGTGGGCACGCGAGCTCAGCTCTGGCATGCATGCGTGCACCAGCCAGTTGATTTTTGGGCCTTCTAGGCCCACCAGAAGTCAGGAAACACAGTTTCCAGCCTTTGGAGGGCCTCTGGAGGGTGTGTGCGGAAGGCTCTTCCCAGGCTCCTAGAAAGGCTCTGGAGCCTGGGGAGAGTAAACATGGGCCTACCGGGCCCACCATGCCATCACGTGCCATAAGCGGGGGGAGCACGGGGGGGCAGGGCACATAGAATTATGGATGTGAGCACGTGTGTGTGACCCCACCGCGCTCCTCCTGCTTTTGGCACGTGATGGCAAAAAGGTTAGTGTTATGTATATAAGTTTTGGCGGGAAGTTTGAATTATCTGACCATCAGTTGATTGGCTGACTACCACAGCTGCAGGGTATATAAGGGGAGCTGTTTCCCCAGGTCAGTTGCTGGATTCTCACCCTGAAATAAACAGCTGTTGTCACTCACTGCCTGGCTTGCTGAGTCCTCATTCACCCTACTTAACATTGGTGATGAGGATGGGATTTTGAGGCCAGAAGCCACAGCAAGAGCTGAAACCACGAGCCTACAGAAAGAGCGGAGCCACGAGACAACGAGAGAGCTGAAACCGAGGTCAGCCAGGCGAGCGAGCTGAGTACCGGAGAATCTACCTACGATGTCTGCCTACACCCCGCCAGCGCCTTTCAACCCCGTGGAAGAGAAGTGGGGATCGTACATGTCCCGCTTCGAGTGCTTCATGGTGGCCAACAACCTCCAAGGGCTATCGGACGTTCGGAAGAAAGCCCTGATCCTGAGCCACTGCGGGCCAAAGGTGTTCAACATGGCCGAAGCCCTGTTGGAACCGAACATGGTCCACACCATTTTGTGGCAAACGCTACAAACACTTTTAAAGGACTACTATGCCCCAACGCCTTCTAAGTACATGCAGAGGTTTGAGTTCCGGCAGCGCAGGCAAAAGGACGGTGAATCGATCAGCGAGTACGTCGCTGCCCTGTGTAAGGCCGCTAATCAGTGTGAGTACAGAGACTTGGATGAAATGCTCCTAGAGCAACTATTCTGTGGAGTGAGAGATATTCGCTTGCAGAGAAGGTTGCTCACAAGGACAAACCTCACACTTCACATCGCGTTGGACAAGGCCAGGGCACAAGAGTCGTCTACCATTGCAGCCGAGAAACTTCAGGGTGCAACACAGACTAAGACAGCACAGAGAGCGGCTCCAGTCCACCAAGAGACCGTCAGCACCGCGAGCGAAGCAGAGTCGGAAGAAGAGGTCTGCAGGACCGAACAGTACTGGCGGAACCGGAGAGGTAACCGAGATGCCTGTGCGAGTTATGGGGGGTCCCATCCGTGCCAGAACTGCAGATTCCGAGGTGTCATTTGCTGGCATTGCGAGCGGAAGGGGCACATTGCCAGAGTCTGCATAGCTAAGCAGAACCCCCAGCACAAGTCACGAGGCAGCACCAGCCAGTCTGAGTTGGCACAATGGGCGAGAGCCAATCAGAGGGTAGGACAGCGGGGCAGCGCGAAATCCGAAGATCTGGAGGCCTGCACCATTCGAATTGGCAGGACCTGCACGTCCCCTGGTGAGAAGACCTACACGATGGTCAGGATTGAGGGCCAGGACTGCGTTATGGAGATCGACACCGGATCACTGATAACCATTATGTCCTGGGACAGTCTGAAGCAGACCCTCCCCAGCATCCAGAGACGACAACTATGGCACCAGTGGTTGGGCCTGCGCGATTACCAAGGGAACCGCATCCTCGTGGAAGGCATCGGCGAGTTCCAGGTGGCATATGGGGAATTCCGGGAGAAGCTTCCCCTCACCGTAGTCAGCAGAAAGCTCCCAAGCCTGCTGGGCATGGACTGGTTCAGAGCCCTGGGCATGGGATTCACGGGAGTCTGGAATGTGCGGAGCACCCTACGGGATGACCTGCTGCAGGAGTTCCAGGACGTCTTTGACGAGAGGCTTGGCAAGTATGTGGGGACCCCTATATCATTCAACCTTGACCCCAATATTGCCCCCATCCGTTTGAAGCCCAGGAGGGTACCATTCGCCCTAAAGCCCAAGATAGACTTAGAACTGGACAAACTGATCAAACAAGGGGTGCTGGTGCCAGTTGACCACGCACGGTGGGAAACCCTGATAGTGACCTCAGTTAAGCCAGATGGGTCAGTGCGCATCTGCGCTGACTATAAGTGTACAATCAACAAGGCCCTCCAGCAGAGCGCCTATCCAGTTCTGATTGTACACCATCTACTACATTCCCTGGGCCCCGGCAAGATATTCACCAAATTAGACCTCGCGCAGGCATACCAGCAGCTACCAGTAGATGGTGCAATGGCAGAGGCACAAACAATCGTAACGCACAGAGGTGCTTTTAAATGTACCCGACTCCAGTTTGGAGTCAGCGTAGCTCCAGGACTTTTTCAAAGCACCATGGAAAGGCTACTACAAGGGATTCCCGGGGTTGTGCCCTATTTTGATGATGTATTCATCACCGCAGATGATGAAAGCCAGCTGGGGCAGAGACTTAGAGAAGTGTTAGGAAAATTCAGACATGCAGGGCTATGGGTCAAGCGCAACAAATGCCGAATAGCAGTCCCGTCAGTAGAATTCCTGGGGTACCAGGTGGATGGAACCAGCATATACCCCACAGAGAGCCATCCAGGAAGGGTCATCCAAGAAGCACCGACCCCCAAAGATAAGGCGGAACTACAAGCGTTCCTCGGACTGTTAAACTTTTACGCAGTTTTCCTCAAAGACAAAGATACAGTAGCCGAGCCTCTACATAGACTGTTAATGAAGAAAGCCAAGTGGGTTTGGGGAAAAGCCGAAGCAACAGCATTTGCCACTGTTAAGAAGTTGTTGTCAGCTAAGAGTTTCCTGATCTAGTATAACTCTACACTTCCCCTCGTTCTAGTTTGTGACGCGTCCCCATTCAGTGTGGGTGCCGTCCTAATCCATAGACTGCCGAACAACCTAGAGGCACCCGTTGCTTACTACTCACAGACTCTTTCGAGCGCTGAAAGGAACTACAGTCAACTTGACAAAGAGGCCCTGGCAGCAGTTTCAGGAGTCAAGAAGTTCCACAAGTACCTATTCGGCAGAGACTTCGAACTCATCACGGACCATCGCCCCCTTCTGGGTCTCATCGCAGGAGACCGACCAACACCGGCAGCCCTATCACCCAGGATGACATGCTGGGCCATCTTCCTGGCAGCCTATTCGTATTGCCTGGTACATTGACCAGGGGTGAACATGGGCAACGCTGACGCCCTCAGCCATTGCCCATTACCGGACAGCTTAGAAGACCCCACACCCGGCATTCCAGTGTTGCTGATTGACGTTTTGGACTCGGGACCCATTACTTCAGCAGAGGTAGCAAGGACCTCAGCCAGGGACCATGTGATCCGCAAAGTCTGGAGCTGGATCACGAGGGGGTGGCCAGAAAAGACTGAGGGCGGGGAATTCAAACAGTTTGAAAACAAAAAAGACAAGTTAACTGTGCAAGGGGGTTGTCTTTTGTGGGGCGATCGGGTTGTTGTTCCCTTATGCCTAAGGGAGAAAGTGTTGGGTATTTTGCATGACGGGATCCGAGGATTGTACGCATGAAAGGGTTAGCTAGGATCTATGTCTGGTGGCCGCTAATGGACAAAGACATCACTGAGTGGGTGGGGAAGTGTCAACCCTGCCAGGAATCTAGACAAGATCCCCCGACAGCACCAGTAAGGGAGTGGGAGAGACCCCAAGGACCCTGGTCCAGGATACACATAGATTTTGCCGGCCCATTTCACGGCCAAATGTTTATGATCATAGTAGATGCCTTCTCCAAGTGGCTGGAAATTAAGCTCATGAAAGCCACTACCACCGATGCCATAATTAGAGAACTGAGACAGCTATTCGCCACACATGGGTTACTGGACACCCTAGTATTGGACAATGGGCCCCAGTTCCCAGCCACCCAGTTCGAAAGCTACTTAGCAGGGCTAGGGATCAGGCACATACTATCTGCCCCATTTCATCCAGCTAGTAATGGATTGGTGGAGAGATTTGTGAGAACGACCAAGGAGGCACTTTCACGCCTGGACCCAGGGGACTGGCAGGAGAGGATAGATAAATTCCTCATGGCCCAACATTCCACACCCTGCACCGCCATAGGTAGAAGCTCAGCAGAACTCTTGATGGGAAGGAAACTCAGGGGGGTTATAGACAGGCTACACCCCAATTATTCCCCAGACAGCTTCAGGGGGAGTGAGAGGAAACTTAGGGAATTTACTATAGGAACACCTGTATTCGCAAGGAATTACAGGAATGGCCCACACTGGGAGACAGGGGTGATTATAGAAATAACGGGCCCCAAGTCATATAGAGTAGACATGGGAGATGGGAGGATTTGGCGCTGACATATTGACCAGTTGCGAAAACGTTTGACCGACAACACAGAAGATCCCCTCGCCGATCCAGTCCCTGACTTCCAACAAAACTCCAAAGCTAACTCAACCCCGAGACAAGGGAGGGCTTATCTGGAGATCCGGAGTTCCAGCGCCGCCCCATCGAGGAAAATCAACCAGCCGGAGAAGTCACCGCCCAGGAAGAAATCGCGGAGGCCCCATTGGTGGAGCAGGGAGAAACAGGGAGTTCCTCCGACCTGCTCGACGCCGCACCTCCAACTGAACTGCACAGGTCAGCTAGGGTGCGAACACGCCCTAGTCACCTGAGAGACTTTGTATGTTAATTTTACCCCAAATGACTTCTGGGAGGGGAGGAGTGTTATGTATATAAGTTTGGGCGGGAAGTTTGAATTAACTGACCATCAGCTGATTGGCTGACCACCACAGCTGCAGGGTATATAAGGGAAGCTGTTTCCCCAGGTCAGTTGCTGGATTCTCACCCTGAAATAAAGAGCTGTTGTCACTCACTGCCTGGCTTGCTGAGTCCTCATTCACCCTACTTAACAGTTAGCCATCACTGTTATAGAATCTACTCAACTCATATTTATATGGCTAAATAAAAGTCTTGTGCCTTTTTAAAGATTTATGTGGAATTGTTTTCTAATAAAGATAACATATTCTCTCCCATAAAATAGCCTAAGTGATTAACAAGGAGAAATATTAATATAGTCTGGTACAATAGGCAGTTTAATAAAATGTGCAGTACATATTCTATTATACTCTTGACATAGTGGCAGATAATCATGGAAGGAGATATAGCCATACCTTTACTCAGAACCACTCATGGGAAGACAGTAAGCTTGGTGAGTATAATATTATTTTAGGAAAAATTGAGTTGATCTATATAGATAGATAAGAACTGAAGAACTGAACTGCTGTTATCAATCCTTCTTTACTACTTCTGCAAAGCTAAATCCAGGACCTCTTGCATAGTTTAACCTCTTGCATAGTTTTGTCAGACCCCAATGCTGAGAGTTGGGTGGTATATAAATTTAATAATTTGTATTTCATTACACAATGAACCAGCTGTTTAGACTAGATTTGGCATTTTTATTCACCATCAAGTCCTTCCTAAGGTCCTGGGATAGGCTATTTGGCTGTAAAGAATGAACTATCAAACTTAAAAGAAATTTCCTGGTCTTTGTACACATATCAGTTAAATATTTTTCACAAAACATACATAATGTACTCTCTTTAATGAGAATGATGGCAAATTATTGAGCCTGTAAGCAAGCCTCTGTGTAGCAAAATATATTCACAGGATTTATTGCAAATATAAATACTTATTGAATACAGAATGATCTTAGATTCACCAGATAATAATCTATTCTATTTCCTTCAAGCCGTCTCAACTATTTGCATCACTTTATGCAGAGCTTCTGATCTGCTAATGTACTCTGGATCGCAGTAGCTTCAGTAATAAAGTAGCCCACATATGGTAATAGTTAATAAAGATGACTCAAAAGAAGAAAGCCATGAAATCTTTCTCAGCAAGCAGATTAGTTTTACCCGTGGAGGGTAAACGGAGGGAGCTTGCTGAGTCTACTGCTCCATAAGGAATTAATGGATCTCAGGTGGCTTTGAAAAGGACTGGCTTGATTCCAAAAGTCAAACTTAAAGCATGTTCTCAGAGGGACAATTAATTTATCTTTGCAGTAGGGTTGGTTTACTTGCATACAGTGTGCAACTTGATGAACTATAAGAAAACAATAAAATGTTTGTTTCTCAATGTTGCTTGGTAACATATTACCTTTAATTTTGTTTCCAGTCATTTTAAAGTAGTACCAGGACATACAGTATTAAAGAAAACAAGACATTATCTTTCTTGTCACAGACAAAATGAAGCTTTGAAGAGCTATTTGTCTAGAAGAGTGAAAGTTCTTTAAAACAATGTTTGGTAAAGCAGTATAAGTACTATAGGCATTGTACAAAAATGAAAAAATATTTCTAAGTCAGAATTCTAGCATATCTTTGCCCCAATTATTGTGTCTGTGAAAATCCATATAACCACTAAATGACAGCAAAGAATTAGAATTCTTCAGAATTTTGCAGCCCAGATATGGTAGCTTTGGTGTTCACACATCATATTAAGCTATTGTTTATTTAACTATGGTTTATTGAGTGTCTACATTTGGCAGTGTTCACATGGTATACTAAGTCATGAACCATCATAACCATTAAAACGTGAGATCAATCCAAAACCAAAATATGTGCTTTGAATCTAATCTTTATTATCAAGAAGTGTCATTACTTTCTTTTGCATTCTGTTTTAATTCATGTTCAGGGAAGAGAGATACATGAAACTACTTGGCAAGTTTTGAATGGCAAGTATTGTAATGCTGTGGAGGGTTTTTTTTCATTTCTTAAATTCAATATTTCCCATCATTTTCAAAATACATATAATAGAGCTATTCAAGGTTCAAATTGACATTTCTAAATTGCTAAGGCAACAGGAGAAAGGAGTATTGGGTATATTTGCCATCTTGACTGATTTATAAAAATAAAGGCAGAAAACAAATAAATAAAAATTTCTGAATTGTGATATGAGGTCACTTTGCATCATGCCTTTTCTAGCTTTCAGACAGTTGTTCAAGTATTTAGAAGAAGCTGTGCACATGCACACCATAAATTCAAGTCTCCTGGTTAAAGGAACTGATGGGTGAGACCTCAGTGCAAAGCACCTTGGCAAGGAAAATCATTTTGCTTTATCATAGTGACGGGGAGCACTTCATCATCACCATGGCATTGAGGAGATGCTTAGCTCTCTTGCATAAGCAGAATGTATATTATCCCCAAAACAGATCTCTGCTGCTAATTGTGATGCTGAAATAATGACTGAATGTTCATTTGTAATATGCCTGAACTTCAGTCTGCAAAATTATTGTTGTATTTATGGTATGTGTACATAGCATATTGCTGATTTAGCTTAGTTTTTTCCTCAAAATACAAGGTTTTTTTTCTTTATATAGTACATGAAATTTCTATCAGTCTGACACACCAATCCAATTCTCTATATATCACATTCAGTACAGAACTGGTTTTACAAACTGAATTAAGCTCCTTAAATTGTGGAAGTAGTCTGTGTCACTTGAGATAAAAACAGTAAAGTGTCTCTCAAGAGAAGGCTATCTCCTGATGACTAGATGGATATGTATATGTATTTAGGAAATGATTAAACTTATTTTTAATCAATTTAAAGAGTTTGTTGCTCCTTTGTTTTTACATGCATAGCCAGGTTTTGTTCTGCCTAAACCGAAATTCAAACTTTGCATTTGTTTCTATCAAACCCTTTAGAAATTCTGTAATAGACTTAGTAATTAGGCCTTCCTTAGGGAATGGAGATTGCTAGTTGTCCTCAGATAAACTGTACATAAGAAGGCAGTCGTTCCATATAGGGGCTCTTCTGCTGACATTAACCATGAGAACCTCAGTAATGACATTCCAGTCTCTATTTACGTCTCTTTCTGAACATACCCTTTAATAGAATGATTTGCAAATGTTCTCCCATTGCTGAAGCTAAATTCTAGAATTAAGGCAGCTTTCACTCTTGCGTATGAAGGTAGAAATAGTGCCAAACTGATACACACTTGTATTCTGACTAGCAGCCAAAAAGCAATGCTGTATTTTGTATCTCTGTGGTACACAGCTTCTGCTATTAAACAAGTAGATTCCTGTAGTCAACTAACTTTGGTTATAATAAACCAGAATTTACAGCAGAGTTGAACTTAATGCAAGCTTTCCATAAGGGTTACTCTATTGTATTGGTATGTTATAGGCATAGTGTAGGCAAACCATATAACCTTAAAGATCATAATTTTTATGATGACTGAGAATCAGTCTGGTCTAGTAGTTAAGGTACTAGGCCAGGGCTGTCAAACTCGTGGCCCGCAGACCAGATGCATCAGACGCTGGCCACACCCATACCTGGTTTAGCGAAGAGGGAAAAAGTTGTGATATGTCACGTGACACTGCCGTGACGATGCAAGTTTGACACCCCTGCACTAAGCTAAATATCAAGAGATTGTGAATTCTAGTGCCACCTTAATGTATGAAAGCTGGCTGGTGAATTGGGGCCAGTCATTCTCTCTCAGCCTACCAGCTCTCTCTATTTCACAGGGCTGTTATTGGTGGGGAAAAAAGAGGACCTTGAGTTATTTATAAAAATAATAAAAGTGAGATAGCATCTCCCAAAAAACCTTTTAGGCCTCTGATATCTAGAAGTACTTCAGTGAAGATGGTATGGAAATAAAAAAAAAAGAATCACTAACAGGTTATGTTTATTAGTAACTTTTTCTTCTGAACCATTTACCGAGAAAAAGAAAACACAAACAAACATATAGTATATACAACATGTTATTAATTCAATTTGAAAATAAATGGAAAGAGTTTCACATGATTTGCCTCTTTACTTCCTCTTATTTCTTTACCCTGAGTAGAATTTTATGTTACAAATTCTACCACCATCTGATATTCTAGAAAACATCATGCAATAAATAGGAATGAGAAGCATTGTCTTTTCCAGATTTCCATGTTTTCATTCATTTATTCATTCATTTAGTCCTCCAAGGATATGGGAAGCTTATGCAATAACAATATTACAAAAACCAAAGCATTTGTTTTGTCTCCTTTGGGGATTTTTTTTTAAAAGAAATGTATTAACAGAAACTTAAAGACTTTACCTTCCCATCCTCCAAAATGCTATACCTTTTGCTTCTAAAATCATGATTTGACACTATATTTGGATGTCATTATTGTGAGGTACTTTAGAAGCAAAAATGGTGCCTCTAGGGCAGGGGTATTTAAACTCACGTCATCATGTGATGTATCACAACTTTTTTTCCCTTTGCTAAACTGGGGTGGGCGTGGCCAGCACGTGATGCACCTGGCCTGCAGGCTGCGAGTTTGACATCCCTGCTCTATGATGTATGTGGCCATAATCCACAGCTATCCATCATTCCACTATACATTCTGTTCCACTTAAAGACCAGTAGTTATGTTATTCAAATGCTCAGACAATGCTCAACATTTAGAAAGGATATTGAGAAACTGCTGTTGACTCTTCTTAACTACTATTATCTGGAAGAACAGATTTGCAGCAAGCCTGAAATTTTAAACACCCAAGTAAAACTAAAATCCTAGTAATCTTCTATAGAAACTGAAATAATTATGAAATAAAATTAAATATTCTAGAATATTTTCAGTGACTTTTCTGAGTCCTTAGGGGTTCCATAAAAGGAATGCTTGTCATTGTACTATGCATTTTAACACACACCTTCAGCAATATAACAGGAACAATTTATATTTTAGCCTGTCATGAAAGCAGCAGCACATAACTACAGTTCAGTCTGTTTTTTTCCCTAATAGCATAGTTGGGAAACTATGCAACAATTAAACAATGAAATTAAACATATGGAACCTGCATGGTAAGTTTAAACATTTAAGTGCCTTTAAAAAAAACAAAAGAGAAAAAATAATATTACTGTATCAATTGTAAAAGTTGATAATTTATAGAGAAAACTGACAAATCTACGTTCTAGCAGAAAATCTATATTATGTCCAAGTTACACAGTGAAGAGAAGGATGTTATTAATGAGCAGCAGCTCTAGAAATAGGCTATTCCTATTTGCAATAAACGATTTAAAGTGATCCAAGAAAATGTTAATAAAAGCACACGTTTTCCAGTAAGTGTCAGAAAGCATAACAGATTAGAAAAAATGAAACAAATGGACTTCAAAAATATATTCCATGACGGGGTATACACACTTTATAGTATGTAAGTCATAAATTGTCTTGCCATGCTGTGTGAACCCAACCATCGCAGTAGACTAAATAGTTTATGGACTAGCGGAATATGTGGAAAATTATTACAGTTGTAATTTTTACTATATGATAACAATTGCACAAAACAGTAGTCCAAACATAAGTTGATTGAATGATTGTGAGAAGGGAGTCCTTGATCAAAAAAGAGCACAATTGGCATACCAGATGAATCCTAGCCATGGTGGTCACCTGGTCTTTGAGCAGAAGATGTTTGTCCCAGAAGAAACCCCACCCCAATGTGTTTTGGTCCCATTTGAAGAAGTCTATATTCAGAACTAAAGATTATTATAACCCTGGCACTGGAAAAGCTGAAAGTATTGTTTTGAGTGTTAAGCATTACTTAGAAGAGATGTATAAATGAGAATTATTTCTAATCATCATCTTTTTCTTCTTCTTCTTCTTCTTCTTCTTCTTCTTCTTCTTCTTCTTCTTCTAATGTATACATATAAAAAGGATGTATGTATGTATGTATGTATGTATGTATGTATGTATGTATGTATGTATGTTTAAGCATAACTTTGGAACGCCTTGAGCAATTCCAACCAAACTTGGTACACAGATGACTTACCCTCTGGAGACAAACACTGTGGGGGTAAGATACCCCTAACACCCCTGGTGTGTGTGTGTGTGTCTGTGTGTGTTCCAGCATAACTCTGGAACACCTTGAGCAACTTCAACAAACTTGGTACACAGATGACTTACTCTCTGGAAAAAAACACTGTGGGGGGTAAGACACCCCTAACACCCCTCAGGGTGTTTGTATGTGTGTCTATGTCCTGGCATGTAGGTGGCACACAGAGCCAAGCTCAGCTCCACTGTGCATGCGCACACCTCCTGCTGGCCAGCTGATATTGGGTCTCTGCCGCACATGTGCGGGGGGGGGCAGGCGAGTGCAGAGGGGTGTGGTGTGAGCCCCCTGTGGCCTGTTTTGGCTCACAGGAGTCTGCAGGGAGGCATACTAGGCCCAAAACAGGCCCCAGGAGGGATTGTGCACACATGTATGGGAGACGGGGGGGATTAGGATGAAAAAATACCTGGACAGCACCGGGTCATCAGCTAGTCTTTAGAATAAAACTGTCTTGACTTTAAGATAAAAACTGTATAAGTAGTTTTGTTTCAAACCTTGTGCAAGATTTTTGCTGCGGCAGACTTTAAATTAAAAAGTTCCTTCAAGAGGGTTACTCAAAAGTGGGCATGCTTGATAAATCTGAATATTGTTTGCTGCTAGTCTAGTTCAAAGCCTTATAATTTATAAAACTGTTGCTATGATACAAGTTACAGTTCTAATGATGACTCATTTTTATGCAGCATCTACAAGTTTACACCCACCTTAGGCAGCATGTAGTTGCATTAGAAATATCTCAATAAGTCTACAGTGTAATTCAAATTGTAGCTGCATAATTCTTATCAAAATCAGTGAGATCACCAAATTTTTCATTTGGGCAATGGTATTTTGATTCACATTTGAATGCACTGAACATTTTGCTGATGTAGACGAATACATTTCAACACATGATGCTGTATCTATTTCATTCTATCTTTTAGATAAATCATCTGTATCTATAATCTATAATCTGTGTATATATAATTGATATCTATGTATGTATATGTGTGTGATTGATACACACACAAACACACACACACACGTGTGTGTATATATATAATTGATATATAATATATCAATTATATATACAGTTTCAATTAAAGGTGCACAGTATGTTAATGAAATAAAAATATGAATTAAAATAAGAGGCTAGTATGACAAAGGAATAGTGGTATATTTTGGATGAAGTTTTGACATGTATAGGGACTCACAAAAATAACATCTATGCATTTTATATCAATTCAGAAATCCAACAGTAGCCTTAGGTATCTAGCATCAGTCAGCTGCATAGACTATATCATATTTCATTTTTAGTCAACATGCTAATATCCTTAGTCAGCATGATTTTGACATAGTGCTGTAGAGATTTTATAAGAAAAGTGAAGAATCTAGTTAAGGCAGTATCTTTTAACGACTACTTAATCCAGCTCAACAACTGCAAAATCTCAGAAGGAAGTATTTCCAATATTTATTATCTTTATAACGGGATGCTCTAATTTTTTAAATAGGATGATCTGAATGCAAAATATATGCTATAGTACTGAGCAATAGACCTTAACCAATACGATCTATACCTGGTGACAATAGATCCAGTAGAGGTTCTGTTCAGAGCTTATTTGATTTTTGAAATTAGAACTCTCGCAAATTATATTCAAATAGAACCATAATTTCTAGGTGGTAGATTGAAATGAGGTGAAAGACATTGGATAACACACATCTAATAGGATAAATCTCACCAAACACAATGTAACATGTTAGATGAAATAATGACACATTGTATTTTTTTCAGAATAACCAGTTTAATCAGGATGGATATTTTCTTTGTGCTATCTTTATATAGAATAAAATATAATTTGAAGATGTGTATGACATTATGATTAGTATTACCTTCATACCTGGTGAGCCAAAGTATTAAAACAAGGATACTTTCATTACCATCAGAATCAGAGAGAGAGGGAAGAGGGAGGATGGAAGAGAGAGGTAAGGTAAAGGGAAATTAATGGAAATAAAGTAATATTATAGGAAGACCCATATTTTTATCATTTATAAAGCATGACTGTGGATTGTTCCTATGTTCCTGGCTTAGTAATGGAGAAGGAATTAGCAAACTATCAATGAGGAAGTTTCAGAAAAGTATTCAGTCCAGGCCTGAGAAAGAAACTCAAAATAGCTCTGCCTCAATTTTGTTTAGTATAAGATGAGGCAGAGTGATTTGGCAGTCTCAGTGTTCTTGTAAAGTGATCTTTCCTTTATAATCCTGTCACCAAAGGTCTGTGTTTTGAACTATGGAAGTGAGCACCATGTAGCCAAAGAGAAATAGCTTCATCCTGTGTATCATATCATCTTACTTATCATCCATGGATAATTATACACTAATTATTCTGACTGGATGCTGAGTAATGTTACATAATTTATGCTAATTTTTAGAATTTTAGAATTTATTTTTCTATCACTGACATCAGTGAGATGGAATTTAACTGTATTTGCTCCAAAGGAATAATGCTCAAATTTAAGAGAATCACCCTAAAAAAAAAAGGATTAGACATAAAAAGATCTCCCCATCTGCCCCATAGGATAATCCTTCTTTTTAAATTATATGAGGGAAAACAGTTTTCCTTTCATGTACATATTGACAATTCTTGTCTTGATATAACTTTACGTCCTCAAAGTTGGTGGTTAGAGTTTTTCCCCCATCACATATCCTATTTTCAGCACTTGGACAAAATGGAGTAGATTTTTCAGCTGAAGGTAGGTTTAAAACAGGGCTGAGGGCAGAAGACATAATCAAACAAGATGCATTTTGCTGTATACTAAATTTATAAATCCTTATTAGTTAACATTACTTACAACATCTTAGTCTGTTTTTCCCTTAACCAACAGGAATGTACTATTCTTAATCTTTTAAAACATGATTTATTTTAGGAGAGAACAGTGTTGTTGCTATAAAAATAATATAATCTTATATGCAGTTTTATCACTTTAGTTATTACACTATTTATTATTTTATTTACTTATGTATTTATTTAAAGTATGTATTACTTTAAAATGGCAAAACTGCTTTCCAGAACAGAAATATTAGAAACTTTTTAAATTATTTCTATTACTTTTGTTATTACAAAATGGAAAAACACATATACATTCCTGCATTAAAGCATGTTCTATTATAAGTTAAGCACCAATAATATGACTAGTGCTTCACAAATAAATAATTCTTGGCTTGAGTAGCATAAAGGAATCATTAAACTTTTCTCAATTTGATGGAATTTCATTTTTACAAATTTAGCAAATTTCATCAGCCCTGGGTAAAAATGCTTAATAAAATCATATTTTTAATAAATCCAACAAGTTCATTATTTGGAAAACACATGTTGGTAAATATTTATATTTTTCTTTTGTACAAAGACAACTCCTCTGAACACACGTCATAACATTGTTATTTGTTTAAAATATTATCTTCAAAAGAGGACAGAAAGGAATTGAAATCATTCAAGCCAACATTAAAAAATACAAATTATCCCTCTATACAATTAGTCAATAATTTATTTGTTATATACCACTTTTCTCAGATCTTTAAGACTTAACAGCAAATAACAATAATGTAGCCATAAAAGCATACAATGAACACAAAACATTTAATAAAATAATTCCATAAAAACCTATTTCAAAGATCACTTAAAATATAGCTTAAAAACCCTTCTCAAAATTTGAGAGTAAGAAGTTAATTGTACTTCAGAAAAGTGCGTAAGAGAAAACCCTTTTATGAACAAAAAGTCAAACAGGCCTTTCTGTTCTTAAAATCAGAAGATGAACTTCAGCAAGTTTTAATAACTAGATAATTTCATAACAAGCCAAGTATTTTCTTATATATAGCTTATGTATTTGATTTGATGTATGTTTGGGACATTAAAGTTGATATTAGTTATCTTGAATTTAACCAGAATATACTTGGTAAGCACTGCAGTTCTTTCAATACTGGACCAATATAAGATCGATACAATATGTTAGTAGGGTAGTACTTCTTCCACTGTATTTGACTTTTCACAAATATGTCACATTTCTCTAAGTGTGATGTAAACTAGGGAAAGAAAGAGAAAAGAAAAGACTGACATGAAGAATTGTAACTGGCATGCAAAAGTTCCAATAAGTTATTGAGCCAATGGAAGATGGCCCTTGTAGCAGCTAGAGTGTTAAATCTTAGGGCAAACACATAGAGTGTATGAGAGGATCAACCCATGCAAAATGAAAATACCCATCCCTCAATATAAAGTGCCAAATGGATTTCAAACTGAAGCCAAGCTAAGACAACGTATCTTGGCAGTGAGCTGTCTATTTGGGCCAGGGAGAAAATCAAAATGGCCACTGCAACTGTATGATTGAAACCCCACCCCTAATGTACATAAAAGGAGTTGGGCTTCAGTTGTGTAGTTGCAACATCTGGACTTTTTTGGACAACTCCCCATACACCCTCTTGATTTGAGGCAAAACAAAAGAAACAAATAATCTGTATTTGTAATAAGAGCAGTTAGAGAAAAACCTTCAAAATTGGCTGACCTTATGTTATGGCTCTTAGGACTTTAACAGGAAGAACTAGCATTATGTACCATTCTAGGAAAAACTGGATTCTTGAACACACAGTACAAAAGCATTGCAGTCTTATTGGCTGAACTGTCAACAGTACGGCTGCCTTATTCTGAACTAAGGGAAGATTTCTAAGACACCTCTCCTACATGTGTTATAACTGATTATAGATTTTATACATAAAATATTCCTCTGTACTGATTTAATATTACAGATATGATCAACATTCCTTTGAAAATAGGTTGTGTGGGGTGACTTTGATACGTCTCACTGTAGCACTTTATGGTGCAAAGATATACAATGTGCAAGATACAAGAAGTAATACAATGCATCTCACCAAGATAAAGAAGCAATACAATTTGCTTTGATGAGGCCCTTCATGCTGCTCACAAATCTTGTCTGCCACTTGTAATAGATAGGAGAAACTCCTGCACATGCGTAGCACACACATACATTATAAGCAACACTTCTTGCAAATATAGAGGAAACTGTGTGAGAAACCTCAGGGAAGTCTAAAGCAGAAAAACATGACTGTTTCCGTTTTAGAAGGCAAAGGGCTGTTTGGGGGAAAGCATTCTTTCAAATCTTTATTAAAAGCAAAGAATTCTCTGAAAGATCTGCACATTCCAATTAGAGACTATTGTAGAAATATGAATATACATATATACTGAATGTTACATTTTTGTCTCAAAATGTTTGAAACCAGAAAAAATGTTATCAAAGGACTATTGAAACCCACAAACTCTTTTAACTATGGTATTATTGATATACATGGAACTCTCTTAAATATTTTATAACAGAATCACAGAGTTGGAAGGTCTTCTAGTCCCACCCCTGCTCAGGCTGAAAGTCCTATACCTTTTCAGACAAATGGTTGTCCAATCTCTTCTTAAAAACCTCCAGTGTTGGAGCATTCACAACTTCTAGAGACAAGTTGTTCCACTGATTTATTGTTCTGTCAGGAAATTTCTCCTTAGTTCTGCTTGATTAGTGTCCATCCATTGCTTCTTGTCCTGCCCTCAGATGCTTTGGAGAATGGGTTGACTCCCTCTTGAGGCAACCCCCTAGATATTGCAACACTAACATGTCATCCCTAGTCCTTATTTTCATTAAACTAGACATATTCAATTCCAGCAACCGTTCTTTTATGTTTTAGCCTCTAGTCCCCAATCATCTTTGTTGCTCTTCTCTGCACTCTTTCTAGAATATCAACTTCCTTTTTACAATACGGCAATCAAAACTGGATCAGTATTCCATGTCTAAGTGTGACTTTATCACACTTATTATAAAGTGTTATTAACACTTAATGTCAACTTAGTCTATCCCGCTTTTAATGCAGCTTAGGACTGTGTTGGCTTTCTTGGCAGTTGCAGCACACTGCTAGCTCATACAGTATTTAAAAGTGATTGTCCACTAGGACTCCAAGATCTCTCTCACAATTACTATTGAGCCAGGTACACATATACTATACTTGTGCATTTGCTTTTTCTAGAACTTTACTTTTCTCACCATTGAATTTCATTTTGTTAGATAGGGTCTAATGTTGAAGTCCATCAAGTCTTTCTGTATCTTAAGACTATCTTCTGGAGTGTTGGCTATTCCTGCCAGTTTGGTGTCATCTACAGATTTGATGAGTTCCCCATCTATCATCTAAATCATTGATAAAGATATTGAAGAGTATTGGGCCTGACAGAACCTTGGGGTATCCCACTGCATACTTCCCTCCATATAGATGCAGTTCTATTGAGGATTGCATATTGTGTGCAGTTGATCAGCCAGTTTTAAATCCATTATTAATTTGATGGAGATGGGCAGTTTAGAAATATGAAATACAAATACATAAATATAGTTTGGCTAGTTAACAAATTATTATCTATAATACTAAATAACAATGATTCAGACATTAGTAAAACTATCTGCTTGATAGAAGTCTAGCAAAGTTCAAAAAACAAATATTCATGTGGAACATGTATGGATGTCTGCCCTGTGACATAGTTTTTTATGCCTTCTAAAGTGAAAAATTGATTGCCTTGCACAAGAATAAATCATGATTTGTTCCATTGGCTCCATTGTTGAGTAGGCCATTTTTACCCTCCTTTCACACAGGGTTGCATTTTTTAAAATGTTATTTATTACTGTGGCTTTTAGATTTTTATTTGTTTTAGCATGGCTGTTTCATTTATTGCTGTTGACTGGCCAGTCCCTTTGGGGGAAATGGGTAGCTGTATAAATCGGATAAATACATTTCATTATAAAATTAAATAATGATTAACCGTATGTTTGCTAATCTAGTTAATAATTCCTCTTTCTGTCATGATATTTAGTGATAATTTGGAAGGATTCCATTCACCCAAGTATACTGGGATAAATCTATAGAGCCCTGAGGCTTCAAATTGTACGTTAGTACAAAATAGCAAAGTGCCTAAACACAATTTTGCTTAATTGTATACTTAGAAGTAGATATGTAAGTTAGATTCAAACAATTTAACAGGTATAATTATGCAGTATCAGATTTTCAGATTTTGACTGAAAATCAAAATTTGATTTGCTTTATGCCATGTAGATCTCAATTTATTTAACAACAAAGAAATGATTTCTCTATGAGGCATTTTGTGTCATTGTGTAACTTCCTCTTAAGATGCTCCAAATTTATATACTACTATTGTATGGAAGTAGACATCCCGACATCAATTTTCATCTATTGTTCATGGCATGAAATTACCCTTGTCCCCTCCCCATGAGTAAGTATTATACCAATATGAAGTATTTTTTTCTGTCCACAGGCTCAAGTTGCACAAAATTGTTTTATCATACTTTATCTTGGGGGTGAAATTTTGTGACTGTTAATAATTGTGCCTAAATGTATATTGTATGTTTCAGACTGCAAGGATATCACTTTCCTTCTGGTTACTAGTGTACTGCCATGTAGCCATTTGCTCTTACCATTAGCACTTTACCTTCCTCAGTTCTTTTCACATGACTTCTAGTTGTGATGCCAACCTCCCTTGTTTTCAACAAATGAAAAAAAACAATAGCAAAGCTGTGCTATTTTATGGGGTGGTGGTGGTGGTGGTGAGAAGCTGTTTCATTCTTGTCTCTCTAACAATGTTCTGAAGTAGCAGCTTCATTTTTTCCACATTACAGTGTCCAGAAAATGAACGATGGTAAACTAGGCTTGGTTTTTTTTATTGCCAGCTTAATAGGCCTTAAGTTTCTCCCAGGAGCTGCAAAATCCAGAAGCCTATGGTATGTAAGAGTTCAAGAAAGCTGTGGAAAGCACTGGGACTCACATCTGCATTTACATAACACCTATCAAGAAACTTATTTTGGGTTTTGCAATTGCCTGAAAGCAGGTGAGGTGTGAACAGTCCTATTTTTAAAGTTTATTTCTTTCCCGTTTTCTACAACCCAGATACAATGAAATATCTTCTACAAAGAAATGTAATGTATCAAATGTTTTGAAGAAATGGCTAGAACTTTTTTACTCTATGGAAAATTTGGGATGACTTGTTGAGATAAATTTTGCAGCTTTTATTTTAAAAATATTAAACATAAGAAAAATGTATTTTTATATATAGGATTAACAGACCAATCCTATGTATATTTATTTCAACCAATGTGCTGTTTACTTTCAGTATAACTCTCAAATTACTTAATCATATGATCTGTATTAAATCAGAAGTCTGTTTTTATTTTGATTAAGGTATTTTTATGGACTAATCTCTTCAAATTGTTCTCTGTAAAAGAGAACATTCTCACAAACAACATCCTGGAAGGTTGGAGACTTAATCTTAAAAGTTTAAATTTAATGTTAAAATACAAGGTAATCATACTCGTTAATATTACATCTTAGAGAAGAACAATTTCTAAAGCAACAAGGACTTGTACACCAATAAGGAAGAAAACCCTAACCCTAATCTTACAAGACTTTTGAAAAATATGCAGTTTCAAGCAGCAAACTTTGAACATTACTGTAAATGATAATTCCGGGCACCCCGATCACATGTATTTCCTCCTGTAGTAAATAGAATTGCACCTCCATCGTCTGCAGGGTTATCTGTTTTTGTTTCCAAATGTGATATGTTAATTTGTCCATCCATTGCCACCTTTATTTTGGGATGATGAGTGCCACTTTCTTTTAAAATAAAACGCAGGAATACAGAAGATAATTTATTGTGACTCCAGGCTGTCAGAGAAAAGACACAATGAAACATTATTGCTATAAAAGGAAACCCGCGAAATAAAAAGGTCCCATCAGCTATCCAGAGGAAACTTCCTGCTTTGCGTCTCTTTTTACATAGCTCTGTAGATAAAGAGAAAGTACAACGCGGATGATTAAATTTATAGCACATCCTTATACATGAATTTATCCCACGGATTGTGGAGCCTTTATATTCAACGAGGGGCTTGCGGGGTTAAGGTTCCTAAGCTTTTTCCTCAGATCTAACGTCGCATAGTTCAGTGAGCCGAAAGTGTCTGCCTTATCGTGGTGACCTTTAAGATACCTCGAGACTGTCCACGGCTTTGCTATCCGAGAGCAACGAGGTTTCCCACTCGGTAAAAGGTTCTGCGAGGCCGCGCTCGCCACCGCCTCAGCAGCAGCCCCCTCGAGACCTCATCGCCAACGGTCCGTTAAAAGTAAACTTCACCCGCGGCCGCCGCGTCTCTTCCAAAATATCGCGAGATTACGTTAAGGAAGCCGGGCGCTTCACTTTTCCCTCTCTTTCCTCTTAGCTCCGCTAGCCGGCCGAGCGCGAGATAGGCGCGCGGACCGCGCAGGGCGGCGTTTTGGTGCGCTGGGAGTGGGGCGGGGGAGCAAAGGAGCGAGCATTCGGCCGCGCGAGGTTCTGTGGGATACAGGCGGTGCTCTGCTTCTCCGCCTCCTGCTGGGTGCGGAGCGGCTCCGCTGAAGCAAACGAGCAAGCGAAAGGCAGGGAGAAAAGGGACGAGACCCGACTAGGGCATGAAGATGGCGGACGCCAAGCAGAAACGGAATGAGCAGCTGAAGCGCTGGATCGGCTCCGAGACGGACCAGGAGCCGCCCGTGGTCAAGCGCAAGAAGACCAAGGTGAAGTTCGACGACAGCGCCGTCTTCCTGGCTGCCTGTTCGAGCGGCGACACCGAGGAAGTGCTGCGCCTGCTGGAGCGCGGCGCCGACATCAACTACGCGAATGTGGACGGCTTCGCGGCACTGCACCAGGTCTGTGTCTCCTTCTCCCATTTCTCCGGGCAGGGCTTCAGGAGCTTCTGCTGGGAAAGGAGGAGGCTCTGCCGCCCGGGATGAGATTGAGGCCTGCTTCTTTCTTCCACCTAGGATAGTCTGGCTAGGGTGCTGCTTCCGGAACTTCTTGCCTTTGGGCGCCTTGAGGAGGGCTGTGGCCCTTCGGCGTCGGAACCTGCCTTCCTCCCCCCCCCCCATTCTTCCGACTTTTAGTGGGGAGCTAGCCCGCCTGTGAACATCCTTGTTTGGGTCCCAGGGATGTTGGGTTCTGCTGGCTAAGCTGTACCTGCTGATAAGGCCGGGCCTTGCCTTTCCCCCGAGAGACAGGAGGATTTGGTGGTCGTCTTTTTTTTCCTTCGCTGCCCTGGGGCTTCAGAGAGACTTAGTTCTTCTGGGGAGGGGGACAGATGAAGAATGGAGAACTCCCCCGAGCTTTTTATTTGTTTTATTTTTTTAATAGGGCAAGGAGGACGAGGCGAGTCCTTTCACGAAGGAGGTAACTTCGTGAAGTGATGGGGTGATTGCCATTGCCAGAATGGGAACATTTAGGGGTTGTCCTTAATGGCTGGCTGGCTGTTTTGCAGATGAGTTGAACGCCTAAACACATCCGTACTAAATGCTGTTCTTAATTTGTTAAAGTTGCTGCTTGGGTGATTCCCCCCCCCCCCCCTTTGGTGGCTCTACATTATGGAATATGAACTCGGACCCATTACTGCAGCCCTTTCTATCATTTATGGAAAGTCATACAATTATTAGTACAAATTAAAATTGGTTTTGCTTGCAAGAGTCCCAGAAATGACAGTTGAGGAAGGATGAGAAATCAACTGATTCTGAAATGTTCTCAAAATGGATGCTTTGTGGACGTTTAAGTTTTATAGGAGTCTGATAGGAATCTCAAATGTTAGCCAAATAAGGAAAGACTGTGGCAATCCCTAGATAATGTTGGATACTTGAGTTGATGTAGATTTTATTAACAGACCAGGAGCAATAACAACATTATAAACTCACTTTGTGTATATATGTATTTATACTTTAAAAAACAAGTGTAATTACTTGGACAGCTTGATTTTTATTTTGTATGGTGGTAGTCTTGGTAGTTCCTTAAAGGTATAGTAATTAGGATATCTAAAAGAAGTGCTTTTTGCAGTATACTAACAAGTAATGCTTTATTAAGCTATTCAATTTAGTCTATTCTTAAAATTCTTGATGACACCGGGAGGAAGAAAGCTTTCATGAATAAGTTGATTCAAGATAGTTGAACACATATTATGTGTTTTGCCCTCAGTATTATGCAAGATTTATAATGGAATTTGTCTTTTGAATTAAATCTACTATTCTTCCGATATAATTTAATTAGTTTAAAAATATATTAGTTTAAAAATACATCTTATTTACAAAATGAATTGAACAGTATTATAGATTGCCACTTTTGTTTTAAAGCTAAGTAATGATGTTCTCATTGTCCATAGTAATGTTAGACTTTATGCTAGACTTTATTATTTTATGTAGTACTGAGAGAAAGCCCACTCTAGAGTATACATTGTAATAGAATTTCATATTTGGTCTTTCTTGCTAGTTAGGATTTTATTGAGAAAATTATGTTTCGCACTTCAAACTGAGAGAACTTTAGGGTTGAATAAAGTCTAAAATAGTGTTAGTACATATCTTTTTTAGATACTAGATATGTTTAAAATAGCTTTTTAACCTATAATCCTGTGGTCGCTGGAATGGTATTCCAGATTGTAAAAATGTTACAGATATCCCCCTTCCAAAACAGGTACTCATTGGCTCTTTCTACAAGCTCCTTGAGTTCCTCCAAAGACAGTAACTCGTGGAGTTTGTGGGGGGAAGGTAGTACAGTATTTCAAATATTCTCTCGTTATGTGATAGAAGAAAAAAAGTTTTCTGAATATGAAGAAGACTAAAAAAATCCTACAATCCTTAGGACCTATATCATTCTTATTCTTCAAGCATTCTCCAGAAATTAGGCAAATGTATGCAAACCTTAAGGCTGAGGGACATAAATTGTGTTGTGTGAAGCCCATAAGAGGAAAAAAAAGTGGAAAAATCTTTTCTCCCCTTTTGTGACATAGTGGCATGAACTTGGCAGGCTTTTGTTAAGATAGCTTTTTTCTGTCTTTGCATTATATCCTATCCTTTGGTAGCACAGTTTAGTACATTTGGAATTTCATGAATGATATACATTACTAAATTAAAGCAATGGTGACATACATTATAGAAATTGGCCTAGCATAACAGAGAATTTCTGCTATCTTGCAAAAGAGGGATAAAGAAGACCTCATTCAAAAGGCAGAGTCATTCAAGTCAATTTGGCTACATGACTAAACACGTGTACATTTGTTTTTTTTTTACAACAGTATAGAACTGGTTTGCTGTTTCCTTCTGGGTTGTTTTTTGACTTCCTAGAATAGTCAGCAATCTTCCATCCAAATGTTAACTTGATCTAGCCTTGTTTAATTTTTCTTTTTTTAATCACATGAACTTTGTTAAGATCTACTTTCTCAGACAAAGGATTTCAGAATGTAAGGGATTCAAGTATAAGTGATTTAGTATTTTCAAGCTCAATTATAAGCTGGCATATAGAAGTCATAATGATTAAGAAAACGATACCTGACTGCAATTGAGATAGACATATATTCAGGGAGATAGCCATTTATGCATATGTGTTTAAACAATTTAGCACATTCAGTGGTAAAAAATGTTGTGAATTGTGCCTTGAAGCAAAGTGTTGATGGTATAAAGGCATGTATTATAATGCTTGCTTAGAAAACAACTATTACATTTGTCCCAGCTGAAGTTCTCTTTAAGAGCATTGTGTTATACTAGTCACTAGGTTGGAAGTTACAGAAGCAAAGAATGTTTTGGGAGTGTATTGTGCAATGATTGTAACCTATTTCTTGAAAAAGTGTTCTGGGTTTGGAAATACAGCTGAGATTCTGATTAGACATGAACATGACTATCCAACAGGTTAGATTCTGAGAAAAATGTAAATGAATTATATATTCATATATAATATTCAATATTATATTAAATATTTCCCTTTTTGATCTTCTCTGTGCCCCAATGCATAAGGCCACACGAGACTTTGTTCACATACATTGCTAAGTAACTGTGCTTATCCATGGTTATTTATTTCAAGAAGGCTTGCACACCTACTAAGCCAAAAGCAAATAAATCATATTGGAACTTGAACATTATTTATGAACTAGACCATGTTCAAGGGCAAGATAGATAATAGTTTTATTTAAATTCATTCCAATTTGGGATTTACACTGTACAGATAGCAATGCTGAGGCAGTAGAAATGGAACAAATTAGAGTGATGCTTTGAAACATTTGGGCATGAAACAGTAAAATAACAATTCATAGTTTGTATAACTTGCTTTATAATTAACAGATCAAGCTCTGTTTTTATTCATTAAATTTATATAGCTGTCTACCTCAAATAAAATTTAGATTTTGTAGTTGTGATAAGAAATCACAGAATCCCACTGATTATAATTTTTTCAATTTTTGAATACTTAATGAAAAATATATCACCCATGCAATTATTTCATTTTGTACTAGATAACTCTACAGGATATCTAGTACAAAATATCTGCTACAAAGACTCAATAAATCTTATCACTAATCAATAACCTTCATATCAAAATCTGTTAAATATGAACTTATATGTAGTTCAATTGAATCTGATAACTACAGCATTACATCTCAAGGTTGCCTCGGCCTTTCATCCTTCTAAGATCCATAAAATGAAGAGCCAGCTTGTTGGGGGCAATATGCTGACTCTGTAAACCGCTTAAAGAGGATCGCTTAGAGAGGGCTGTAAAACACAATGAAGTAGTATATAAATCTAAGTGCTATTAACTGTATCAAGAATCCTGTACAGTGTTCCTATTAATTACTTAGTTCTTTTATTGCAATAACGTCTGTTTTACATAAAGGATAGGAATAACTGAGAAGTTCAGGGGGCAAAAAGGAATGGTGTTAGTGTTGGAAGTGCTCTTTCTGTGTGTACCCAAACGTATTTTGGAATGTTTATTGTGCCACAACTAAGACTTCAGGAGTCACAAATTATGCACTTTTAAAAATATATTTTATTGATTGATTGATTAGATTTGTATGCCCATTTCTCATCAAGCAACTCAGAGCTGCTTTTTCAGTATCTGGAATGGAGAAGACAAGATAGTTTGGATGTTCCAAAAACTCTTAAGTATACTGAAGTTGTAAGGTAAAAAAGCAGGTTCTTTGAGGGGAAAAATATCAGCCTTTTATAAGGTTGTGATATAAGAAAGGTCTTTCTGTTGAACAATTTAAAGGAAAAGTAGATGAATGTTGTGGCTTCTACCACCACAAAATAACTGGAAACCCATGTTAACCTAAGCAATCATTCATTGAAGAAAGTAGCCAGAATTGGATGCTTTCAAAAGGCTATATTGTAAACCATGCTTTACTATGGGTGGTGGCTGTGTTCATATGTTATGCTAAGCTAAAACCAATAAGAAATATACTATGGCTATAGACGATATTAAAATAAAATAAAAATACTTATCTGTGTCTATGCATATTTGGGGTGGGCCAAATGACTGTAAGCCTGCATCTCAGTATGTATATAGTAGGACTAGCTGATCTGCAAGAATACGGATAGTCCTTGCTTAATGGCGGTAATTGGCTCTGCAGTTGCAGCAGTCCCAGTTGCTGTCATTAGGCAAATCCTGCATAGTCACAGCATCCTGTGGTCACATGATTGTCATTCACAACCTCTTTCCCGTTGACTTTGCTTGTCAGAAGCCAGCAAAAAAGGTTTGAAATGGCAACTTTGTGGCCATGGGATGCTGTGATGTTGTAATTGTGAACTACCAGTAGTTGCCAAGCATTTGAATCACGATCATGTGACTGCAGAGACACTGCAATGGCTGCAACTACAAGCTATCGTAAATCTCCCTAATTCCACACTCTCACAACTTCAAACAATCACTTCAACATTTACATTAACTCCAAAATTATTTCATGTTGAAAATTGAATAGCTGCTCAAGAAAAGCAAGTAATTTGATTTCATATTCATAATGGAGGATTTTAAGATGGATATTTCAGGGAATATATACAATGAAAATTGAAGTATAATAAGCTCATAGTATGACAGAAAAGTAGTACACTTTAGCAAACAAATTGTATCGGTTATTAAAGTGCCCACCGTTTTCATACTATACTCATAAAGGCCTATAAAAACAGTGATAACTGTAGGCTGATACATCAAGTTAGCACAAATGTGTATCTTGATTCTTATATAAAAAGAAACACACTACAAAGTGTTCTTGAGATTGTAAGTATATACTGTATAATGATGGTGGACAAACAAGTATATGTACATTTTTCTTCTATACAAATGTAATATTGTTTTGTTTCAGAAAAAATGTTTCTTGGTGAAACAGCTGATATATCCTTTTTTGTTTGGAGATAAAATTAAATTAACTTCACATACTATTCTTATACACCAAATCTTATATATAGACTATATGTGAAATGTAGATGAAAAACTATGTAGAAAGAGAAAATTCAAAAGAAAACACATTTCATCATTAATAATAATCAGTATAGTGTTAACAGTTTTGTTGTGTTCATTAATACTAACTTAGGAAGCAGTGTAGTTTATTAGTTCAGTGTAAATGAATCTTCCAAATTATTTCAAGAAATGTAAATTCTAAATGTAACACTGCTAATTTAAAGGTTCACAATTTTCTTTGCAATCTTTGCATATATGCCACACTATTGCATTCAAATGTTCAAAATCTTTATTACCATAACTGCTTTGCTGATTTTATTAACCATAAAAAGGCAACTCTAAGAGAGTTACAAAGCAGTAGGACTTGTAGTAAGCAGTGCATGTTCTGATGTTATCTGGTAGGCGGAGACATTCCAAGTTGTCATGTATTGCTAGATACATTCCTGAAATGACAGTCAGTGGAAACTCTGGCATAGAATAGAGGTTTTCCTCAGCTGTCACCATCTTTAGTAGCATGTCAGTATATTGTTAGAACAATAAGGAAATATGTCTCGTTTGTATTTGTGGCCAAGTATTATCCTTGAATAGCAAGAAAGTAATGTAATTCTGAGCATCATCAACAAATGTAGTTTCTTATGTTCTAAGAACTCCGTTGGGAGATCCTGTGGATAAGATTAGAAAAAAAATCAGTTAGCCTTTGTGAAAGAAGGGGAATTAAACATCTTATACCACCAGTTTCTATAAAAGATGCATTAATGAAAGTTTCACTGTATTGGAGATTTTTCATGTAACATGTCTCATAAAATAAGTATAACACTGAAGTTCTAGAATCTAATGATTCTTCTGTGTGTCAGTGGTAAGTTCTATTTGCATTTGTTGAGGCTTAGTCCTAGAAAAATACATGGGCAGTTGTGGCCTAAGTCAATTAAACACACTGCTATGAGTAAATATTTATTTATTGATTATATGTATATACTATCACATCGAACACATTCACTGCCATTTACAATACAAATAAATCCAAAATACAATGCCAACTGGAAATTTGTGTAGACAGTTGTCCACAGGAGGCAACCATGTACCCAGTCTCCATTAGGTTCTGACATATGTGGCAAACAGTGACCATATCCAGTTTTACTGCGAGGAGGCAGTAGTGAAGATATCTGGGAGCCAAACCATATTGGCCTTTGAATCTGGAAGCCAATGCAATACCTGCAGTATATCAGTAATACATTTGTTGCAGCTTTTATTTACCAGCAGATGATATAGTTAAGCGGCCTCATGCAAATAAGGGATTGAATTAATGTTACTAGACCTTCCACCCAGATAGGCAACAGCTGGCATTTCAGCCAAAATGAGACAAAAGAACCCATGGCCGTAACATCTGTCTGCGAATCTAGCAGTAGCTGTGAGTCCAAAAAGATGCCCAGGCCACAGACTTGAAACTTGAAGAAGAATTCTCCCCATCCACAATTAAAGCCAAAGCAGACAGAGGGCCAAATGGGTTTTCTGGACAAATAAAAACTGTAAAGTTGCCTTGGGCATAGAAAAGTTCCAATTCCATGTAACTACTCGACCAAGCAGATGATGTTGCTTGTATTAATATTTAAGTGGTTATGATTACACTTTTGTAATTATTTTTTCAGCTGAAGGAAGTAAAATTGTTTGGGATAATAAAACACCAAATTCAGTGCTTTGTAATACAGATCATATATTGGTAAAAAATACGTTGGTAAAATGTTGATAAGTATGTTTACATTTCAAAGTTTTCATGCCCTAAAGAACAACAACCCACAAAATGAAAATAATATTATTGCTCATCTGCTGTAGATTCATATTTTCAAACACATTCATAAGAATATAAAAAGAGCTCTCATGCATCAGGCCATAGGCCAGTCTAGTTCAACTTGAACTAAAGTTCTGTATATGTAATTGCTGGGAAATTCATAAACTTGCACGGGAGGGCAGTAACCTTCTGCTGTCAGTAACCTTCTTCCCAGCAGCCAGTTTTTAAAACTTACTGCTTTTGATTTAGGAGGTACTAAGCAACCATCATTATTAGCATCTATTGTTGGTCTTACCCTGCATGAATTTGTTCCATTCCTTTTAAACTGGATGTCATTGCTAGAAGTATTAGTAAAGAATTCCATGATTTAAGTATGTGCTATATAAAAAGATTTCTTCTTTTGAGTTCTTAATCTTCCTGTTTTATGTTTTAATGAATGACCTCAAAATCTATTGTTATTTATTTATTTATTTTTGCGATTTATATGCCGCCATTCTCCCAAAGGACTCAGGGAGGCTTACAACAACAATAATACAAATCACAAAATAACAAAATAAGTTAAAAACCCCTTAAAAACCATATTTAAAATTATTACAATTTGTGCAACCCCTAGAAAATCAAGTTATTTGATGGAAGAGCCACGTCTTCAGTTCGCAGCGAAAGGAGAGGAGGTACGGGGCTATCCTGAGCTCGGTGGGCAAATCATTCCAGAGGGTCGGCGCGCTGACAGAGAATGCTCTCCCCCTGGGGGCCGCCAGACGGCACCCTGAGGAGGCCTACTCTGTGGGAGCGCACGGGACGGTGGGAGGAAGGCAGAAGATGGTCCTGCAAGTACCCCGGGCCTAAGTCATGTAGGGCTTTATATATATAAGCACCAGCACCTTGAAACGGATCCGGAGAGCAACCGGCAACCAGTGCAGCTCGCGCAGGAGAGGTGTTGCACGGCAGTAACAAGGAACACCCGTAATTACCCACACGGCCACATTCTGGACCAGCTGGAGCTTCCGGATGCATCCCAAGGGCAGTGCCATGTGTTATGAGAATGGGAGAAAAACATTGTTCTCATTTCAAGTTATCTATGTTATCTATCATGCATGCTTTTATAAAATCCTAATTTCTCTAATCTTTCAAGAAACCTGTCGCAGCCTCAAAATAATTTTAGCTTCATATTTGCCACTTTACTCAGCTCTGTAATAACTTGAAGATGGATGATCAGAACTATATGAAATACTCCAATTGTGCTATGACAATAAATTTATGCAAGGGCATTATTATATCATCAGTTCTATTTTTAATTCCATTCTTAATTATTCCAAGCATGGAATTTGGCTTTTGTATATATGAAATTTAAATTTGGGGGAACAGTATTAGATTTGGGGGAACAGTATTAGAATCCATACAATGTGAAAGAGTAAGAATATAATTCACCCAAATTACAAGTTTAACCTGTAAAAGAAGATTGAGTACACAGTAATTCTAGTTTGCCATACTTCAGATTTTGTTGAATTGCAGTTCTTGGAATTCACAAGGTATCAGACTGGGAAAAATTAATAGACGAGAAGATGAGTTCCACACGGTCTCAGTAGAAACATGTATTTATCATATTCTGCTACACAGTACTATTTTATAGTATACGTGATTAACTTGAAAGTCCAACTGAAATTAGTGGAGCTTGCTTCTGAATAGATAAAAGGGATTTTTAGTCATTCTTTGAATGGGTAGTTTAATCATTCCTAAGACTGAAAGATGGTAAAATTTTACCTTACACTCTCTCTTTAAGTAGAATTTTGATTTTGTTTATATGTCTCTGTGCTTTTAAAAGAAATTTGTAATCTGTCACAGAACTATGGTCACTAAGTGGATTTAGGAAATTAAGTCTAACACTAACTATATCAATTTAAATTTTGTGAAGTAATAAAAGCAGGAAGACAAAAACAGAAAGGATGCTCCGTCTCGTATGTAGTTCCCCTTTTACACTGTCTAGTCAGAAGCTTAACTCATCTTTAAATATATTGTTTTTATACTCAGGAGCCAAAGTAGTTCAGATTTTTGAGAATAATTTGCAGACTAAATTCTCATACTTGTTGGATGCTTTTCATCTTCATTAAGTTTGAATTACTAGGTTCAATCCTTAACATCAACACTGTTGATATTAGCTAGCCAAACAAGATTTCCTTGATCTTTCTGTTTTTGTTCTCAGTAGTTAAGCAATGAGTACAGAGTGGTTCGGTTAGCAGTTAAAACGTAACCGGAAATAATTGCCTAATTGTTCAGTATTGTATCAATCTTACGTTCTTTTTTCCCTTGTGTTGGTGTTTTATATAGAGAAGCATTATGTTGTTTCTTCTTTTACTAAACATCAGATTTATAGAAGCTTTCTTCAAAAATCTATAAAAACTGTACTTTGGAAAGCATATTTATTGCTTTATATTATATTTATTGAATATAAAACAAATTGCTTTCAAAACAAGCAAACCATGGGTTAGGTTTTCACATATAAAACAAGTAGGCTCACATATTAGGCTAAGTCATTATTTAATATATTTTATTAAATATGTCATAATTTGCTACATTCACACATTGCATTTTAAATCACAAACATCAAATTACAAATGGCTAGCTTCACACATACTAGGTAGAAAAAATTGTGTGGCATCCAAATAATTAGGCCATTAGCTTGTGAAAAACAGCTGTTTTAGAAACATTGCCTATTCTGTATTGAAGCAGACTGATTTCATGAAGCTTACTTTTATTAATCTGGTGGAAAGGGTCTTCTGTTTGTGCAGAGCATCCAAATGGAAACAAACTGGTGATAGATTCATGGTCTGAGGAAGGAACCAAGAACTGTACTGGCAGAGTACAGTAGAACAATTACTTCCAATGATCTGGACTCCGTGCTTCTGTTAAAAATAGCATTGGACTCTTTAGCAGCAGCATGGTATACTCAGTTTGTATTGTAATAGAATGTCTAGATGTTTTCAAATGCACTTCTACAAATCCAGGTCGCCGTCATTCTATGCTTATTTTTTCTTCAGAGAAAATTTCAACCTACAAAAAGTCCTCGACTTATGACCACAGTTGGGACTTGACCTTCCATTATTAAGTGATGTGGTTGATAAGTAACTCATGCTCAGTTTTATGACCTTTTTGCCCCAGTTGTTAAGTGAATCACAGTGGTCGTTAAGTGAACCTGGCTTCCCTATTGCAAATGGTGATTGCATGGTCCCTGGGATTCTGTCACTGTTGTAAACAAATGCCAGGTGCCAAGTGCCCAAATTTTGATTACGTGAATACAGATATGCTGCAACAGCCATAAGTACAAGGTTGTACATCACTTTTTTCAACACTGTAGTAACTTTGAATGATTGTAAATCATGGACTACTAATATTTCATTCCACTGTTCATGTGTGTATTTTTTGAATATTTGCATCTTCTAAAACGTTAGTCACCCTTCACAGCTTTCTATCATCTACCCCTTTGTGAAGATAATTGAAAATAGTGTTGAACTATGACTATGGTCAGTCAATTATAAATTCATCTAACAGTTGGGTCATTTAAGCCATAATTTACCATTTTATTAACAACTTCATGACAGACTCTGTCAGATACTTTGTTGATGTATATTACGGTAACAGCATTTTCTCAGTCTATTAAGGTAGCAGTCAAAAAAGAATATAAGGTTAGTCTGGTATTTACTTATCATAAATTTAATGTCAATTAAATTTTATGAATTGTATTCCTATTCAAATATTCATTCATACTTTATAATAATCTGCTCAAGAACCTTGCCTAGTAAAGATATCAATTTGACAAATCTGTAGTTTCCTGAATTATTCTCCTTCCAATTTTTAAATATAACATTTATTGGAATTTCACCAGTTGTCCTTGAATTTCCGAACATTATAGTTAATGGTTGTGAGAAGTATGGAAATTACCTTGAAAAGGAATGCAAGAATCATGAAGTAAATAACTTAGCATTGGGAAGGAAGAGTGGGTAAGAAAGAAAGTCAAGATGATCTCATCTTGATTTTTCACTTTAATTTCAGGGAATCTCTGATAGGCTGTCAAGTTTCTGCTCTATTATACAAAATAAAGTGGAATCACTGTAGTCTTTGAAATGTCTGACTCCTGATCTGAAAGGTTGGTAGTAGTTTTCTTATCACCTCTGCTAGTTCCTTCAGTACTGATCAGTAAGTACATGATATATTTCATTTGATTCTGGAGACTTGAATTCACTTAAACCAACTAGCAATAGCAATAGCACTTAGACTTATATACCACTTCATAGTGCTTTACAGCACTCTCTAAACAGTTTACCGAATCAGCATTTTGTCCCCCAACAATCTGGGTCCTCATTTTACCAACCTCGGAAGGATGGAAGCTGAGTCAACCTTGAGCCGATCAGGATTGAACTGCTGGCAGTAGGCAGAGTTAGTCTGCAATACTGCATTCTAACCACTGTGCCACCACGGCTCCTACCCGTTATTTTCCCTTCTTGTTTCTTCTAAGCAGTAGTTCTATCATTCTACTGGTAACAAGATAACAGAGCTTTGTTTCATTTTGAAGTGGCAGTAAAACTTAAAGACATTCTTCTTTCTCACCATCACCTGCTATCAGTTCAGCCTTTCAATCTCTCAATAGATCTACAGCCTCTTTGCCTTGTATAAAATACAGACAGTATCTACAAACAAAAGAGAACATAAGTAACTCAAGTTTGAACTGTGAAGTTGGTGCTCTCTGAGCTTGGTTGTTCACTTGCAGAAGTTACCCCATCATGTAACGTGTGCTAATGCTGATGAAATTATGTGGTCAAGTAATGAAATGTTCTCCATACTGGCAGGGACGGCAGTCATCTGGGGAGGCGACTTAGCCTGATCCAATAGGACCGAGTCTGCTCAAAGAAATAAGTCCCGCCTCTTCCTGTAGGCATCCCAGTTCTTCGACTCGGTCTGAAAAGGACAGGCGTGTCTCATCCTTCTCCAGCACTTCTGCCGTTCTTCGCCTTGCAAATTGGCCTTTTTTCGATCTTCTGTCATCCCAGCGTGAAGGGCTCCTCTGCCTGGTTCCGCTGAAGAGCCGCCCCGCGGCTTCGGACTGCCGGACGGCAGCTCCGTTTCGGCGCGCACGTGCTTGCACCGTCACGCTCGCTGGCCATCTCCCTGTCATCGGAGGCCGGCTCGCGGCGTTCCTTTGAGCAGCTGAGCAGCGCGCCGGCATTCCGCCTCCTTTGATCGCTGCTTCGCCGTCTTGCCGCGTTTGTAGCTTTCGGGCTAGCGGCTCGCTTTCCACCGGCTCTACATCATCGGCTCACTGTGAGTAGCGGTTGGCTAATTTTTGGCGCGAAGACCCACGGAGCCCGCGCTTTTCAAAATGGCGGACGCCAGTCTTTCTAAGGTCCCCCGCGTGACTGGCTCCCGGGGGAAGAGAGCCCATCCGGTGGATCCAGGGGAGGGATCCTCTTCTCATCACCACTCTAAGACCCCCAGACTCAAGGATCCTCCCCCCCCACAGAAATCTAAGCCTGCTTCCTCAGCCAGAGAGGAGGAACGCAGGCACAAAGCTATGGAACGCGCTTTCAATAAAGCGCAGAAGGCGGTATCTGTTCCAGCTGCCACTCTTGTAGCAGCCCAAGGACCCTCCTCAGCAGCCCCATTTACATCAGAGGCTCCTGCCCTATCCCCAGATGGCTCATTGGTTGGGGATTCTATTGACTCAGCGGAGGTAGCTTCGGTTTTCCCTGCCCAACAGCAGTCTTCCCCTCAGGAGAGCGCAGGCCAACAGCGACCCGCTTCCATGGAGGTTGCGGATCATCAAGTACAGGAGGGTTCCCATCCGCCTCAGTCTGGCTTGTCCTCCAATCAGGGGGACAATTTGCCACTGGAGATTTCCCCTGCCTTGGCTAAATTGATTGCTGACTCCATTAAACAAGGCATTGCCCAGGGGATTCAGCAAAGGTCTGGATCTGAGGTATCCAGCTATGTCAGTCGCCATAGCCGTTCATTACAGTCCCAGCCTATGGCAGCGTCGGGGCAGGTCTACAGGCGTTCTCCTTCCCCGGAAGCTGGCAGCCACGCTTCGGAGGCTGATCTCCTCTTGGACCAAGACCTCTCAGAAGATGAGGGGCTGGAGCCGGACCAGCCCTCCTTTGTCGGCCTTTTCAAGCCTCAGATGTTCCGGTCCTTGTTGTTCAAGGCACAGACCATTACCAAACTGGGGGTTTCTTCTACTCCAGCAGAACCGGGGGCTTCCTCCATAGATCCGGCGGCATCCCTGTTTCAGGAACCTGCTGTCCATTCTGAGGTGGTACCGGCGCCCAAGTTATTCTCTGACGTGGTCACGCGCCAATGGAACTTTCCCAGCTCGGGCCCCGTGCCCAATGGCCTTGACAAGAGGTTCTATAATATGGCATCAGACTTCGCCAGCTTGCTCCACGTTCCTGCGGTTGATTCTCCGGTAGTGGCTCTATCATCACCTTCACCTCTCGCAGGTCCTTCTGACGAATCCCTCCGTCCAGAGGATAAAAAGGCTGAACGCACTTTAATCAAGGGTCACCAGGCCTCGGCATGGTCTATCCAGGCCTCCTCAGCGGCTTCTTTTTTTAATAGGGCCACCATTTTGTGGTTGCGCCAACTCCAGGAGCGGATCCCTTCTACGGATTTGAGATCCCATCAAGACATTAATAAGATTCTCGCGGCGGTGGAATTTTCAGCGGACGCAACCCTGAACGCGGCCCGGTTCTCGGCCAAGGCCATCGGCACCTCGATAACCTCTCGCCGTCTTCTCTGGCTAAGGCAATGGCAGGCGGACGCCCGCCACAAATGGCGCCTGGCCTCTTCACCATTTTCGGGCGACAAATTGTTTGGCTCTTCCTTGGACCCCCTGCTGGTGGAGACCAAGGACCACCGCAAGATCCTACCACCTCTTTCGCGGCGTTCTGATTTTCGACAACAACCATTTCGGCCTCAGTCCTTTCGCTCCGAGGGAACCTTCCAGCAGCGACAGTCTCGTTCCTTCCCATCGAGAAACAACAACCAGCCCGACTTTCAGGTCAGACAAGGGGCCCGTTTTCCCCCTAGGAAGGCCTATAGGGGGGGAAGATCCCGTCCCTACCGTCGATCCCGTTGAACCCCTTCCGGTTCCTGGGATTGGGGGTCGTTTATCATCCTTTGCGGATGTGTGGGATGTTTCTATTTCTGACCTTTGGGTCAGACGGTTAGTTCGGTTTGGCTTATCCCTTGAGTTTCGCTCTTCCCCACCTCACCTGTTTATTCGTTGTCCTGTCTCTCATTGTAGGGACAGACGTGTTCAGATGGACCTGGCCATTAAGCACTTGTTAGCCATTAAGGCTGTACAGCCAGTTCCCTCCCCTCAACGGGGTCTTGGCTTCTATTCCCGGTTGTTTTTGGTTAAGAAGTCCTCCGGGGGCTGGCGCCCCATCCTTGATCTTAAATCGCTTAATCGGCACATAGTTTACCGCCGTTTTAAAATGCAAACCCTGTCATCCATATTGTTGTCAATTCGCCCCGGCGATTTCCTAGCGTCCATTGATTTAACGGAGGCCTACTTGCACGTCCCCATTTGCCCCGAGCACAGACAGTTCCTTCGTTTTTGTTACCGGGGCCGGCATTTTCAATACCGTGCCCTTCCCTTTGGTCTCTCTTCGGCCCCCAGGGTTTTTACTAAGGTTATGGCCTCCCTTATTGGGCATATCCGGACCCTTCCGGTCCGCCTATTATTCTACTTGGATGATATTCTCATCCTCTCCCACTCCCGGGCGCAGGCAACCCTAGATATCCAGAGCACCCTCCAGGTTTTACAACACCATGGGTTTTCTATTAATTGGGCTAAGAGCCATCTAACGCCCTCTACACGCATCCAGCACCTTGGCGCGGTTATAGACTCGCTGGAGTCCAAGGTGTATTTATCTGGGGATCGCCAGTCTAGCATCGTTGAGCTAGCCAGTCGGTACCGGGCTCATGGTTCAGCCTCTCTCCTGGGTTTATCCCGTTTGTTGGGGAAGATGGTTTCCTCCTTTGGAATCATCCCATGGTCTCGTCTCCACAGTCGGGAGCTGCAGTGGCTCCTCCTCCCCTTCCAACGGGCCCGTCGGAGCACCTCCCTGTCTCGGATTGCTCTTCCTCCGGCAGTCCTATCTTCTCTCGACTGGTGGACATCCGACGCGATCTCGCGGGGCACCTCCTTCCTGGACCCTCACCGGACTGTTCTCACTACGGACGCCAGCCTCTTCGGCTGGGGGGCGCATCTCGATCACCACTGGGCTCAGGGTCAGTGGTCTCCTCAGGCCCAAACACTCAACATCAACATCCTGGAGCTCCGGGCTGTCTATCTCGCCCTCCAGGCCTTCGCAGGGGTCCTCCGGGGCCAGGACGTCCTCGTCCTGACGGACAACGTCTCGGCCAAGGCACACATCAATCGACAAGGGGGCACCCATTCCAGAGCGCTCATGGCCGAAGCCCTCCGCCTAGGACTGTGGGCGGAGTCCCATCTATCGTCGATTCAGGCAGCCCATATATCCGGCTCAGCCAATGTTCAAGCCGACTCCCTGAGCCGAACTCTGATCGACCACGGGGAGTGGAGTATCCCTCCCTCTCTGTTCCGGGACCTGACTCTCCGCTTCGGGAACCCCGCAGTGGACCTTTTCGCCTCGGGGTCCAACCACCTCCTCCCGAGGTTCTTCACCCGGTATCCAACCCCAGGGGCAGAGGCGGTGGACGCCTTACGCAGTCCTTGGCCCTCCGGTCTTCTGCTGTACGCATTTCCCCCTCTGCCACTGATAGCCAGAGTCATCAGGAAACTTCTTCACGAAAAGGCGGAACTGCTCCTGTTGGCTCCTCACTGGCCGGGCCAACCTTGGTTCTCGGACCTTCTGTCCCTATCGGTGGAACCCCATTGGCTACTACCACGGGACAGAATCTCTCTATCTCAAGGGGACCTGGTCCATCCAGATCCCCGCTGGTTCCGGCTCACCGCCTGGAGGTTGAGCGGTGCCTGTTGACCAAGGCTAAGGTTCCTCCAGAGGTCATACCCACCATCCAGGCAGCCCGCCGGCCCTCCACCGATCGAATATACAACGCGACGTGGCAGGCTTTCTCTTGCTGGTGTAAGCGTCGTCAGCTGCTCCCTACATCAGCTTCTGTCATGGACGTCCTGGCTTTTCTCCAATCTGGTTTTGTCTCTGGCCTGGCGCCCAACACCTTGCGTCGTCAAGTTGCAGCCATAGCGTCCATCCTTTCCTGTGGATCCTTGGATTCCATCTCCAGACATCCCCTCATTCATACCTTCCTTCGGGGGGCTACCAACCTCCGGCCTCCCGTAATCCACCGCTTCCCGTCATGGGACCTCAATAAGGTTCTTTCGGCCCTCACACGATCCCCGTTTGAGCCCTTGCGTGAGGTCCCCTTGAAGTTTCTCTCCTTTAAAGTTTCCTTTTTGGTTGCTATCACCTCCGCTCGCAGGATCTCTGAGCTGGCTGCTCTGTCTACCAGGCAAGACCTCTGCATAATACATTCGGACAGGGTGGTCCTTCGCCTCGACCCACTTTTTATCCCGAAAGTGAACTCAGTGTTTCACCGCTCGCAGGAGCTTATCCTGCCCAATTTTTGCCCTTCTCCCCGCCATCGTTTGGAGAAAGTATGGCATACGTTGGACGTTCGCCGGGCCCTCCGAATCTACTTGGACAGGACCTCCGCTTTCCGACGATCCGAAGCACTCTTCGTCTCCTTCCAGCCCTCCTCAATGGGGGCCAAAGTTTCGGCAACCGTCCTTGGGCGTTGGATACGGGCAACCATCTCCATCGCATACGATTCCCAGTCATTGCCGGTTCCACGCCACATCACCGCCCACTCCACAAGAAGTGCGGCTACTAATGCGGCCTGGTCAACTCAGGCCTCTTTGGAAGAAGTGTGCCGCGCAGCCACCTGGTCGTCATCTACGCCCTTCATCCGCCATTACCGCCTAGACTCCTATGCTTCGGCGGATGCCGCCTTCGGCCGTCGGGTTCTCCAGCGCATTTCTCTTGATCCGGCACCTCGGGCACGGCCTGCTCCCTCCCAATAAGACGCCGGACTTTGGTATGTCCCCAGATGACTGCCGTCCCTGCCAGTATGGAGAATGGGCGTTGGACCTACCTGATACGCCCTTTCTCAGGCAGGCAGGGACGGCAGTCAGCCCCTCCCTGCTGGGTCCGTCCCTCGGTCCTTGGGGGGGGGGGGGCTTTTTTACCTATCTTGTGTTTTATCCTGCTGTAGACACGCCGTCTGCTCCTTCGTCCTCGTCTCGAACTGGGATGCCTACAGGAAGAGGCGGGACTTATTTCTTTGAGCAGACTCGGTCCTATTGGATCAGGCTAAGTCGCCTCCCCAGATGACTGCCGTCCCTGCCTGCCTGAGAAAGGGCGTATCAGGTAGGTCCAACGCCCATTTTGCAAGCAAGCCATCAAACTCGGAGAGCATCAAAAACTCCACAGTATGTATATAGGTGCAAATCTGTCTTATAGATGACTTATATGTTACTTCTTTGAGCATTTTTGACAGCCTTAACACAATCTGCAGTTTATCCTGCAATAAAATCTATACTTTCTTGCAGCTGTTCCTTTTAGTTATATGCCTCTGCTTCCACATTCTTTACATATTCATTTGCTTTACTATTTTAGATAGCTCTGTATGTATGTATCCATGCTAGTTTTTTTTAATGTCTTCCATTTTTCATTCTAGTAGGAATTGTTTATATTGCACTTTCAATACCTTATTTTGCAGGATTTCCCATCCTTAAGGGTCTTTTCTCCTTCAGGATTTAAATTGGTTGGCTTTTACTCACTTTCTCTGAATTCATAAAAATCTGCTCTGTAATTCAGTATTTGAGTCTTAATTTTTCTCTCTTCCTCCTACCCTTGATGACCTGATCTCAGGAATAACATAATCATTTTATCCAATGTTCCAGAAATCTTTACTTTTCCCATCAATTCTGCCTTATTAGTAAGGATTAGCTCCATAATAGAACACTCCTTTGTTGCCAACAAAGTTATCAGCAAGAGTAGAGGAATTTGTTGGATGTCTGACTTTTGACCTATTGAGTTTCCAGTTCATGTTAGGGTAGTTGTCACTATAATATATTCCTTTGAAAGTTTGATCACCTGATATCATCAAAACATCCTCATCCATATTTTTGCTGTTCAGCCAATCTATAATAACTCTAATAACAATGCCACTTTTGTTTATAACTTTTTAAATTCTTATAAACATACTCAGTTTATCCATGCTATGATTCCTAGATTTCTGTTTTGGTATATGTTTCATTACATTAAACACAACTCCTGCTGCTTGGTTCCTTTTGATTAAATTATAACCTTCAAGAGCTACCAATAATACATGTTATCCTGGTAAGTTTCAATAATGCCTATGACATCACATTTCTTCATCTTTGTTAGTATTTCAGATTCATTCTGTTTGTTTCCCATATTTTGTGTACTTATGTAGAAACATTGAAAGTGTAAATGGCTTTAGTATTGTAGTTTCTTAAACTGTATAAATAAATAGAATAGAATTCTTTATTGGCCAAGTGTGATTGGACACACAAGGAATTTGTCTTTGATGCATATGCTCTCAGTGTACATAAAAAGACAAGATACATTCGTCAAGAATCATAGGGTACAACACTTAATGATAGTCATAGGGTACAAATAAGCAATCAAATCATACTAGGAAACAATCAATATAAATCGTAAGCAACAAAGTTACAGTCATGCAGTCATAAGTGGGAGGAGATGGGTGATAGGAACAATGAGAAGACTAATAGTAATAGTAATGCAGACTTAGTGAATAGCTTGACAGTGTTGAGGGAACTGGCTTTATACTGTAATTTCTTGTCAGTATCTAAGTTGATTCTCTAATCTTGTGCTTTTGCTTTTGTTTCTTATATAACTTCCCCAGTCCTTAATGATATACTTCCAAACATCAAACTAAGCAAGGAAGTCCAAAGTGCATCCACCTTGTCAACTCTTACTGGCCAGGCAGAAAATTGTAAGAGATAGTTTCAAATAAACAGGCCCTCTTCTATCTAGGGCAGGGATCTGCAACCTTAAACACTCAAAGAGCCATTTGGACCCGTTTCCCACAGAAAAGAAAACACTGGGAGCCACAAAACCCTTCCTGTGCCTGACTATTTCTTGAGCAGCCATAAAACTAGCATATGTAGTTGAATTAAATATTCTGTTTTCTTTTGAAATTTTTCTTTTCTTGGATTTATCCATGGTTGGCCTACCAGGGGTTGAAAAGCTCAATAAATCATGTGCCAATAGGTGTCGCACACTGGCGGTTGTGATGCATATTTTGACTGACAGGGAGCTGCAGCAGAGGGGTGAAAGAGCCACATGCGGCTCCAGAGCCGCAGGTTGCTGACCCCTGATCTAGAGCTTTATGATGATCAACACCTTGAATTTCATCTGGAAGCATACCAGCAACCAGAGCAGCTTATGAAGCAGAGGTGTCATTTCATCATGACAAGGCAGGCCCACCATTGCTTGCATTGCTGCATTCTGAACCAGTTGCAGTTTTCAAGTCAAGAGTAGCCTCATGTGGAGAACATTGTAAAATTGAGCTGTAGTGTGACAAAGGCATGAGTGACAGCCTGGATAGGTGTCCAATCTACAAAGGGATACAACTGACATACAAGAAGTGACTGGAATGGGTGTTGAAGGAAAAGAACTATTGCAACATGATTCTTTTTCCAACCGTACTGGAAATAGCTTCTACATCCCTATCCCTACATCCAGAAGGCCTGTTCTTTGCCTAGGTGTTTGTGCGCAAACTTTAATTCTACCTTGATTTCTTTCAGGTCAGCAAAGGTTGACCTGGCACAAATGCCATTTAGATCTAACTTATGCTAATTTTGTTTAGTCGTAGACTAAAGTACTTCGACAGCAATAGTGGTGAAATTACTTATAAGTCACATGATGAAATTTTGGGGTTTTCAAAAACTTCTTTCAGTATTTAGTGTTCTCCTCTTAAGCTAAACTGAAATGGCTTGGCCTAGGCAAGTTGGAAGTTGAAATCTTTTCCACTTGATGATTAATGTCCATCTGTTTGGCAATCTTTCTAAATAACTTACTAGATTTGTAGACATCAACATCTATAACTATCTTTCTGGAGGCCTCAGAGAGCACTTGCAGTCTAGATACTACACATTTCAAGAACAAAGAGCAAACCAAACTAAGTTCCTGGAGGTTTAAATAAGAAAAGCTACTCTCAGACTCTAACAGTGCTCTAACCATTTGCATTTGACTTGGTACATCCAAATCTAATTTTAGGTATTTGAAATAGTGATAAATGTAGGTGTGTACTTTTTCCACATGAAAAAAATATTTTTTAAAAAATTTAAATTACACAATGGATTAAAATAGTGCATATAATTTTTAAATAAGAAAATTACCTGGGTTTGTATGACACCCCCCCTCCCCCTGTGTGTGTAGGCCACAAACATAGCTAGTACTCCTTTATCCTATTTTCCCCACAACAACCCTGTGACATTGGTTTGGCTGAGAAAGAGTGATCGGCACAAAATCCTACAACCAAATTGCATGCCTAAGGAAGCTCTAGTCCCCTGGTTTCTAGGCCACCACCTTAACCACTAGACAAAACTGACTCTTATTATACCCGCATACCTCCTATATTGTTGAAATGAATACAGATCAAGTATCTGTATGTTAAATACATTGAAAATGGCAAAAGGATTTACTAGGGTGTACTTTTTCATATGATTGGTCTCTCTTGTTTTGTATTTTCTAATAAAGTAAATTCTATGTTAAATAACAGCTTTATGACTCATTTTTTTTCTGGGGGGATTTCATCTGGTATAACTATGGCTGTTTAGGTTTTAAGGATTAATAATGTTGCCAGAATAGTAACACATTCATTATTTGAATATAAATGTAACTAAATAACCGCTGGTTTTTTTGTGTTCATTTGTGAAGTACATTTATTTTTCTTACTTTATTGAACAATAATTATTAGTATGCTTTCATTTCATAATTCAAAATTGTATCAGCTGCAGTGTAGAATTTCATAACACACACACACACACACACACATATATATATGAATGTGTATGTGTGTAACATACACACACACAAACACACATATGTATATGTATGCACACACACAAACAATTCTGTCTTTTAATTTTGCAATTTTTGATGAACTTAAGGAAAGAGTTCTTGAATAGTTTCCAAGGAAGCACGGTTGTTATGAAATGAACTCACAAAAATTAGATTCCTAATCGTTTGGGAAGATGGATACTAATCATCTCTAATCTGTTAGAGTACATCATTTTAATCTTTTACAACTATTGGAGAGCCAGTTTGGAAATTAAGGAAGTTATAGTGCAATACAGTTGTTGAGTATTGCTAAGGGAGAGCTTGATATATATTGTCATTTAGCGTTAGTGAAGGGACAATGAATTCAATTGTTGGGTGTAAAATAGCTATATATGGGACAAGAGAAGATTTAGAATATGTTTTTCTTGCTATTTGTTAATCTATATAGGCAATTTATATGGCCACCCAACTTACAAATAATGACATTGGGTAGCTTGCAAATGATTAAAAACATAAAAACCAAAACACTACAATACAGAGTAATTGAGGGCAAACCAGGGTTGAAATGCTCCTGGTTCAGACCGGATCAAGTGATTCGGTAGCGATTGTGACAGTTGTTTTGGAGAAACGGTAGCGATGGCAGTAGAGGCTCTGCCCACCTGCCCGGGTGTCGTTACTTCCTGATTTAACCAGGAAATATGTGTTTTTACCTTCTGCGTATGCGCAGAAGGTTTTGTACATGCACAGAGGTCTAAGCACGCATGTGACGTGTGTGGGGGGTGCTTTCACTTCCAAACTGGTAAGGAAGGTAAATAGATTTCATCCCTGGGGCAAACCATAACATAATTCCAAATCATTTCAGGACAAGATCATTTAATACTTTTGCTGGGGGTGGGGGGTCAGGTTTTCAAGGCCTCATTGAAATGCCATTGCTCAAGGCTAACTGAATCTCAAAGGAAATGCAGTTCCAAAGGGCAGTAGCTATAATCAGGGTGGATAAAAATCGATGATTTTAAAAAAAAATATCGGATTTTTAAAATTTAAATTGGATTTTTTAAAATTTTTATTAAATTTATTTTAATAAAATGCTTTTGGAGTAAAATCTATCTAAAGATATTAATTATGTAGCATTAGGCTATATATTCTGCAATATTGGGACTGTCAGTGAGTCATTGGGGTCAGAGGAGTAGCCGCTATGGGACAGAGATGACAGTTGCTCTTTAAAAATTATGATTTAAATCGAGTTGATTTAAATCAAGCCTTTTTACTAGTGATTTAAATCATGATTTAAATTGTGATTTAAATTGACTTGATTTAAATCAAATCCACCCTGGCTATAATAGAGAAAAAGTACTGAACTGCAGACTGAACTGTATCAGTGAAATGGAATTTTTATCCAGTAGATGTATATATCCAAGTTTAAATGAGATCTATTTCCTTTGACCATAGGTTTGGCTGGGTATTTGATGATACTTTTCCACAATAGAAAATGAAACTAAGGTGTGATTCAGGATATCTGTGGTTCAGTTCCTTTCTTTTTCTAATTTATTACATAATCTTGGGCAAGTATTGTTTTGAGTCTTAGTCCTTCACCTGCAGTGATAAAATACTAGTCTATTGTTATTAGAATTCTATTCCAAATCTTAAACATAACTTATATAATATTTTCCTTAATGGCAACTGGCATGGATTTATAATAGATGCAGTGTCTTGGAGTCATGTGATTGCTGTTTGCAACCTTCCAAGCCAGCTCCCAAAATGCAAAGTCAGTGGAGGAAGCTAGATTCTCTTAACGACCATATGATTCACTTAACAACTGCAGCAATTTGCTTAACAATCATCACAAAAAAGTTCATAATATTGGGGATGATTCACTTAACTTTTGCTCCCAGTTGTGATCTAGTTCAAGATTATCTGTATATTTTAAAATGGTTTAAAAGTCATCCTTGAGCTAGTCAGAATGTTTGATTCTGGAAATTAAATTGCATTTATAAATATATGTAGATTTGTGAAAGCAAATATCAATAATATGGCTCCATTCTTATAATAATTTATTTTAATAATAATTATAGTCTGTCTCAATTCTAACTTGGCAAAGTGAATCAACATTCCATATATTAAAAGCAAATAACAAATAATAATATTTATAAGGGGGCATTCATTTAACGTAAGACAAATGATACTTTGACCTGTTTTCAGAAAATCTATAGAGTAAGGAGCTTCAGTATATCCTGAAGAAGGATGTTCCATAAAATAGGGGTGTTCATGCCTCAGATAGCTGGCCGACTAATGCAACAAAAACAACAAGTATTCCACTAGAATATTTTACTGAATGCTAGTCTAGAGTTCATACAGAAACTTGGAAACTAAATAGGAATTTCCCAGCTGCAGTTATTGTGAATTAATTAAGGCAGAGTCTTTTTGAGGGACTTTTTCCCAGAGCTCTGAAAGCCTGGCCTGATATAATCTTTTAATCAATTCATCCTCAGCTTTCCCTCAGTGTCTCCATTAAGAATGTTCCATCAACCTCACAAGAAGCGGGATCTGTAATAGTCTTCTATAGATGACTTTTGATGGGCATGTGTGATTTTGGCAGTGTGCTGTCTGATAGTTATTCAATTTCTATAGCTGCCTATCTCAATCAATGACTGCGCAGCTTACAATTTCTTATGCTGCACTGTAGAGGACTTTAAGGCAGTAACTGAAGTGAAAAAAACATAAATCCTTTTTTGTATTATTAGTTGCAGACATTATTGCTGATAAATTGTAAATTATGGCTTAATGGGAAATATGAGTCAAAACCATTCTCAGAAAATTATGGTTAAGCACAATGTGCTCAGCTTGTATCTTTGGTATACTAGTTGACAAAACTTTTATTTCAGTTTCTCTTTTCACTTCATGATTTTTATTCTGTTTTGTGAAAAAATGTTCATAATCATACTTTGGATCAGTATCCAGTTGCTATAAAAGTGTGGCTCATAAATATCCTTCGGTTATAACTGATGCTTTAAATACCCATCATCTGAAAGGAAGAAGGCAGTGGCAAACCACTTCTATATTGCTGCCAAGAAAACTTCAAATAATCATAATGAGTTGAGCTTTTATCTTCTGAAAGAACAATGACATAAATGTTCAAGGAGGTTAAATGCAATTGAATAATAAAATATAGATTGAAAATATAGCACGAAAGAATTATTTTTATAAACTGTAAGTCGAAACAGGGGCAACACTGTAAAGGGAGATGTCCAGATTTGGTTAAAGATGGATGGCTACACAAATGTTTTAGATAAATAAAATAAAAATAAAGAATATAGTTTTGATTAGTGCAAAGTTAAAACTTTCTTCACTTTTACAAGTAATGGAATGGCAAAGTTGTTATTTTAAGAAAAGATTCTAAATAAAAAGCTGCTCGAACTGCCAGCCTTTTTTATGGTAAATCTCTAGTTACCAGACTGATTATTGATCATGTTTCAACAAGTTGTTATTGAATCTTAGCAACCACATAGATAGATTTTCTTCATGATAATCTGTCCTTATCCTGATCTTTCAGGTCTTCCAGTAGTGCATTCATTGTCACTGTAACTGTCTATTTAACTTGCTTTCAGTCATTTTCTTTTTTCCTCCCACCTTTCCCAGGATTAGAGCCTTCTCCATTATCTTTGCATAATGTGTCCAAATAGGATAATTTTGTGGTCATTTGTATCTCAAGTGAGAACTCTTAAGTTAATTTGTTCATTGATCCATTACTTTGTTTTCTTGATTATCCCTGGTTTTCTCATGATCTTCTCCAATACCAAATTCAGAAAGTCAATACTCTTCCTGCCCTGTTTCTTCAAAGTTTTGCTTCCACACAGTGCCATAGGGAGATTTATTTATTTTATTAAATTTATTGGCCGCCCATTTTACCACAGGGTGACTCTGGGCAGTTTATGATATTAATATCATAGATTGCATGTTTCTGATCTTTGTAGGCATAGACAGATTGGCATTTGAATATGTTTTGCAAGGTCTTCATACTGCTTTGATGTTAGGCCTAAGCCCAAAACTGACACAATGAGATCCAACCAAATCCATTTCTTTATTTCTTAAACCTAATAGAATCTTGCCAGATTAAAGCTATAATATTCTAATGGATATACCGTAGGAATTTCTAGACTGTGACTACCCTGAACCTCCCCCTCCCCTTCAGTTCAGGACTGCACAACCTTTTGTCTTGGGCCCCCCTCTGGAATGTGGTGCCTTCCCCCTGGAAAGCTGCAGTGCTACTGCCAATCTCCCCCCTCCCAGGTCCTTCTTCAGCTGCACATTCTATCACATCTACCCAATGGTAGTTGGTGGTGTGTTTCTTGACTACTTTATCTTTTGCTATTGATGATTGATACTGAAAGGTAGAAACTAGCTATCACTTTGATGTCTCAATTGTCAATTCTAAGACTGGTTGTTCCATCTGGTTGAATAAGGGGGAGAATATACAGTCTTGTTGCACTCTTTTGCCAACCTGGAGTCAATTGATTTTATCATGTTTGGTCCATACAGTTGCTTCCTGATTTGTATAGGCTGACATGTAAGTTTCTCATGCAGGCAATTAAAAGTTCTGGGATTCACTTTTTTTCTGACTTCTCTCCACAGCTTGACATGATCAACACAATCTAAAGCCTTTCTATAATCTATGAAGCACATTGTGGCTTCTTTTTTATATTCTTTGGTTTCCTCAATTATCCAGCAGGCATCGGCAATAATGTCTTTATGTTCCTTGGCCTTTTCTAAACCAGCATGAACATTTGGCATATCTTTCTCCATTCAGGACTCTGCACTGGATGATCCTAAGAATTATTTTGCTAACATGTGAAAATAAGGATTCTGTTTACCTATAAGACTTACCTATTCTCCAGCGCGCTGCTTGGAGAATTCAAAGCGTGGGTTATTCAATGTCTATTAGCCAGAGACTGAGTGAGTGTTTCTTTAAATTTCTTCGGCCATGCCTCCCTCGCTCGGCTGAGCCTCAGTTTTATGCACTCAGTCGAGCTAGAGAGACTGCTTATTTATCGCTGTGGACAATTAATGGACATTTCTTGACCGCCAATTTGGATTCTTCACCTTTTCTCTTTGGCTGGAGCTGCAACGTTCTTTGTGTATTGAGGAGTTCTTGAACTGTATCTCCTGCGTGCGATCTTTTCCTCCTCAGCTGCCAGTGGTGGTGAGTCGATCCTGGGGCTCCACGCTGACCGCCGCCGCTCAGGATTCTTTCTGCAGCGTCACGGAGCTCTGTCCTTTCCAGGACATCTCTGTGTGTTGTGACTGCCACTGGCGTGTGTGCTGGTTCCCCGGCTTGCCAGCACAACCGCAACCGCCATTTCAGCTCCACGTGTGTTCACAGGCAGCTCCGGAGTCACTGCCTGGTACGCCGTGGCATACTCTGTTGATTCTTCATTGCTTCGCTGCACTTGGAGCACTTTTTAGTGTTAGTGCTCTTGGGCTTGCTGTCAAGGACCGTGGAGGCGCTGGAGAGTGGTTTTCCATTTTTGCACCATTTTCTTGCAAACTGACAGCTGCGGCAGCACTGAGGGACAGTTTGAAAACTTGCGCCTAATTTTTTGCTTGCAATTCAAGTCGCAGCAGCACGGAAGAACGGGATCGTTCTTGTGCACTCCTTGGGGGCTATTGCAAAGCGGCACATGAGGGAAGAGTCATTTGCCCCTGCACCTTGTAAACAGTGACTGTTCCAGTGCTTTTGCCTCGGAATCTGTCAATTCTGCCTCAGCTCTTTGGGCGGTCTGTGGACGCTTTGCTGTTTGTGCACCAGAGTTACTGCCAAGGTCTGTGTTGGGGCAAGCTGGGGCAAGCTGGGGCGGCGCTGCGATCACAGTCCTACCGCATGACTCGTGCCCCCCCATAAAAAAATATTTTTTTGAATTACTTCAGCGTTTTGAGTTAATTCCAGCTATTTCCTCTCTGGTTTTTTCAGAGTACAGACCTTATTATAGCTGATTCCAACCTTTCTTTGGACCTTGAACAGGCCTATAGCCCTCTCAAGGCCCAAACTCAAGCAAAGTCTGCGCGCAAAGGGGCCAAGAAGCGCACCAGGCATATTTCAATCGTGGTCCAGCCTTCATCTTCCCAAGGCTCTAAGCAATCATCTGCAGATGACAAGGACGCTAGTAGAAGGCATAAGGACTTAGAATGACAATTTGCCTTGGCGCAACAGAAGGCCCGGCCTTCTGGACATCAGTGGTCCTCTACACTTGAACCTCCTGTTCCTCAACCTAATATTGGTCCTCTGCCGGTGTCTACAGGACCCCAGAGTATGACCTCCACTGTTGTTCCCCTTCAATGACCCGACAGTGGGGGTTTACATGGGGATCCGGTCTCCTTGCCTGCGTGGCATGGGGTTGATATTCAAGGCCAACCTTCAATGCAACATTCTGCCCTTGAGGCAACCTTCATCCCCACAACTGCGGGGCTCCGCTCTGGGAAGGGACAGCAACCAGGTCTATTGTGTGACATTCAGACTCTTATTTCTGAGACAATCTCCAGAATGCTGGCAGTTGGAGTTCACCACGGGGTGCAGTTACCTTCCATGTCAACGGCCCCCCAGTCTCACTCCCGGCCATATGGGAATATTGACCCGGATGATTTCTCTCTGCAGGATTCCGTCCACAGTGAGGATTCCTTGCTAGATGATGAGGACCACAGAGACATGGAATTCTCGGATAACAAGGGGATGTTACCGGATAGGCCAACATTTACGGGTCTTTTTCGGCCCTCTCTCTTTAAATCTTTATTGCATAAGGCCATCGTACAACTCAATTGGCTGCATCAGAAGGTCGACCTGACCAACAGGGCGCCTCTCATATGCATGACGCGCTGTTCACATTTCCCAAAGCGGAACAAAAATTTATTCATTGTCCACAACTTTTCACGGAGATAGTTCTACGGCCTTGGAACCAACCCACTTCTCTAGCGGCACCTAATGGTTCTCTAGCGGCACCTATACTGTTCAGCTCCTTGTCTTCAGGATTTGCTTCAGTTGCCCTCGGTAGATGCGCCAGTGGCCAGCTTGACCTCCTCCACTGTCCTGTCCAATGATATCGCGGATGGCATATGGACAGAGGACCAGAAGGCGGAACTTGCCTTCTGCAAAACTCACCTAGTGGCTGCCTGGGCCATCAAAGCCGCTACATCAGTGTCCTTCTTTAATTGAGCATCACTGATCTGGCTGTGCCAGCTTCAGGAACAGCTGCCACCTGAGGACACGAGGCTCCACCAGGACATCAATAAACTGGTGGCAGCCACAGAATATTCCGCCGACGCTTCCTTGAATGCCGCGAAATTCGCTTCTCGTGCCCTAGTCTCCACTGTGGCATCTCGATACCTCCTTTGTTTACGGCATTGGAGAGCGGATATGAAATCTAAGTGAAAGCTTGCGTCGGCGCCGTACAAGGGATCCTGCCTTTTTGGGGAGGCTCTGGACCCAATACAGATTGAGGACAAGGATAAATGCAAGATCATGCCTTCCTCCTACAGGCGGGCTGATTGCTGTTATTCACCATACGCTCCAGGCAGCCCTTTTGGACTGAGACCAGGCCCAGTGGTCCTACACTAACAGGCCTTACTCCCAGGGCTTCAACCGCTCCTCTGACAGGTCCGCTTTTAGAGATTGCGGCAGACGCCAACCTCCAGCCAAGTGGCCATTTAGAGGGACAGGCAATCGGCCCTTCAGGCGAGGCAAGTGACTGCCAGCCTACCTTTCCCATTGGTGGCTGTCTCTATCATTTCAGACGCCATGGGAACTGTCAATGACAGACGCCTGGGTTCTCCAAATGGTGCGGCTGGGCTTCACCTTAGAATTCCACTCCAGCCCCCCCCCAAACGCTTCATCCCATGCCCAGTGTCGGCCAACCCTACCAAAAGACAATTGATGGATGCAGAAATACAGCATCTCCTAGAAATATGTGCCATAGAGCCGGTTCCCACAGAACACCATGGGACCAGTTTCTATTCAATCTTTTTCCTTGTCCCCAAAAGTTCCAGAGGCTTGAGATCTTGAATCTTGGATCTCAAGGAACTAAACAAGTTTATTGTGTACCACCCGTTCAAGATGCAATCCCTCAAGTAAATCTTAGGTTGCATATGGGACTACATCAATACTGAAGTCATCAAGGCAGACTTGATGACTTCAGTAGACCTCAAGGAGGCCTACCTTCACGTCCCAATTCAGACATCCCATCGAAGGTTCCTGCGTTTCACGTATGCCAATCGGCATTTCAATACCGGGCCATGCCATTTGGCCTGTAATTGGCCCCCAGGACCTTCACAAATCTCCTAGCGACTCTGGCCGCCTCAGTAGTTCTTTGCTACTTGGACGACATACTTGGGCGATGGTGTGTCAAACCCTTCAACAACACGGGTTTTCCCTGAACCTGGAGAAAAGCCATCTGTGACCCACCACTCACATTCTCCATCTGGGAGCTGTGATAGACTGGAAAAGGTCAGGTTTTCCTGTCTTCGGATCTGTGTCTCAGCATAATGACCTTAATATCTCAGATTCTCTCTCTCAGGTTGGTCCCTCTGTTTCTCCTGTCTCGGTTGCTTGGGAAAATGATCTCGTGAATTTCAGTAGTCACGTGGGTTAGTTTTCATGCCCGACCGTTGCAATGGTACCTGTTCCCGTACCAGAAGTCCTGTCGCAGCAACTCCAGAACCCAAGTACAGCTTCCGGCAGGGGTCCGCCTGTCATTCCGCTGGTGGACCTCGGCGGCCTTAAGGAAGGGATACATTTTCCAAGAACCACAACATATCACCGTGACAACAGATGTGAACTTGTTGGGTTGGGGCGCCCATCTTCTCTCCCGCATAGCTTAAGGTCATTGGTCTCAGGCAGATCTCCAGAACGATATCAACTGGCTGGAGCTGCAGGCAGTCCACCTTGCCCTGCGCCACTTCCAGTCTGCCATAGCAGGCCACCATGTGCTTGTCCTGACAGACAACGTGACCACGAAAGCACATGTGAACCACAAAGGGGGCATTTGGTCCAAACCACTTATGGATGACTCAGCGAAGCTACTAACCTGGGTGGAGAGATACGTCCTCTCTCTCGCGGCACAACACATCTCCGGATCAACCAATGTCTGGGCCGATTGGCTGAGCAGAACCCGAATAGATCAATCAGAATGGCGTCTCCATCCTGCCCTCTTCTGCGAACTGTCTCACCGCTTCGGACATCCGATTCTCGATCTTTTTGCGCACCCCAACAACACTCAGCTGCCTTGCTTCCTTTTCTGGTTCCCATGCCCAGAAGCAGAAGGGGTCGATGGTCTCTGCAGCCCCTGGCCTCCGGGGCTGCTCTATCCCTTTCCGCCTCTTCCGCTCATCCCGAGACTGATTTGCAAGATCTTGGCAGAGAGAGCGGACATCCTGTTGGTCGCCTCCCATTGGCCGCGGTGACCCTGGTATGTGGATCTGTTGAATCTGTCACACGTCTCTGGAGGATTCCACGGGACAGGATTTCTCTCAGTGGCTCCAGTTGACCGTCTGGCACTTGAGAGGATCCTCCTGAGGAAGGACAATCTCTCGGGCCGGGTGATATCAACGATTCAAGCTTCAGACATGCCTCTACTAACCGGATCTATAATGCCACCTGGAGGTCGTTCTGTTTCTGGTGTTCTAGAGCGCACATCAACCCAATTTCGGTTTCTGTGTCTGAGGTGCTCGAATTCCTTCAAGACGGTTTGGACAAGGGTCTTGCCCGAAACACGCTTCGCAGACAGGTTGTGGCCTTGAACACTGTCCTGTCCGATGACGATGATTGTCCCCTCTCCCAAGACTAAAAGATTCGAGGCTTCCTGAAAGGGGTAGCCAATCTACGTCCTCCTGTTGTCCATCGCTACCCGACATGGGATCTTTCCCTGGTCCTTCAAGCACTCATGTTCCCCCCTTTGAACCGTTGGGGGCCATCAGCCTTTGCCTCTTGACACTCAAAGTCGCCTTTCTGGTGGCGATAACCTCTGCATGATGTGTTTCTGAGGCGTGGCCGAAGAAATTTAAAGAAACACTCACTCTCTGGCTAATAGATATTGAATAACCTACGCTTTGGATTCTCCAGCAGTGTGCATAGAAGGAACGTTCAGATAAGATAACGTCCATTCTCCTGTTATTCCTGCTTGTCCAGTAAAGTCTAGAAGAGTTGGTCTGCTTTAGGTCTTATCCATGAAGTACTATCAGTTAGTGAGATCTAGAAAGTCCATCTTCGTAGCTGTGCCTTCTACTTGGAACCGTGTTGCCTTGAGGTTCATATGGTTGTGTCTCTTTGGAGCTTTCATCGAGATGTAAAAAATTGGCTTTACAGGCAAGCCCTGGGACTGGGTTTTACGGCTGTTTTTGATTGTTAAAATGTATTTTGAGCTGATTTCCCTCTCCAGTGAATTTGGTATTACTTTTGTAGTAGTAGTTTTAACCGTAGCATGCAGGCTGCTAAAGTGATCTTATCATTCGAGGTGGCAAACAAAACAAAAAAAAATCTTTCTGAGAGTATAGACTTTATTTATACCTGAAAATGTATCTTATTCTTATCTTTTTAGTATTCATATTATTCAGTGTTCTTTCCATTTTTGTGTTATTTAATGCTACGTAAAATAGTGTAAAATCAGACGCTAATATTTGGTTAAAGCAAAATACTGCTCTGTCATCTAACATCAGCAATGTAGCTCAGTATTTATGATGGTAAAGTAAAAATTGAGATGCCATTGCCTTTCATTTGTCTAGTCAATAATTTCAAATGGAATTCATAATAGACTTCTAATCATTATACATTATTGAAGTTTTTTAAACAGGTGAAATTCATATTTTAAAGGATCAGTCACTAAAAAGAACTCTAAAATACCTGATTTAGTAGTTGCTTCAATATATGTCAGAATAACAAGATGAGGACTGATCATCAGTCTTGCTGCAAGTAATTATTTGTTTTTGAACAACAGTCCAGTCATAAATAAATAAATCATTTATTTTATTGAATATTGGAATAAATGAAGCAATTTATATAAAATAAATACTGAGTCAATTGTCAAAGAAACAATGTGTTTGGATTCTTAATTCTGATATATGCAGTATTAAATACATTTTCTGAAAATCTCTTCAGCATACATTCTCAGATGTGGGCAAATTAATTCAGAAACTCAGCTACTCTTTAAGACAACCACCTATAAATTAAGCACACCATAAACAACCAATTAAATGTTCGTCATGCTGACTTATCTAGCCAAACAGTCTTTACCATCTGTGATGCTGTCTTTCCTGGAAGGGTGTTCCAAGGTTGAGAAACAAGTTGTCCTTGACTTACTACTGTAAGTGAGCCCGCCATTTTGGTAGTAAATTGTGACATTTGTAAAATGTGTGACCATGTGACCGTAACCCTAACCATGCCCAATTTTACAATGATTTTATAGAAATCATTAAGTGAAGGCAATGATCCTTAAGTAAAGTTATTGTTCGCTATGGGAGGTTTTTTGCTGGAAACCGCATCCATCTGCTTACAGCATGCTGCAAATGGTCATAAATGCAATATGGTTGGTCCCTGGACATGAGAACTTCAATTCTGGCTCGTAAGTCCCCTTTTCGAGATCTGTTGTAACATTCAATGGTCACAAGTTGAGGATTACCTATAGCAGTGATGGCTAACCTTTTTGCCATCGCGTGCCAAAAGCGGGGGGGAGTGCGGTGGGTCACACACATGTGTGCCCACATCCATAATTCTGTGTGCCCCGCCCCCCTGTGCTTCCCCCGTTTTTGGCACGTGATGGCACGGTGGGCCCAGTAGGCCCGTTTTTTGCTCTCCCCAGACTCCAGAGCCTTTCTAGGAGCCTGGGGAGGGCAAAAACGGCCTCCCCCCCACCAGAGGCCTCCAGAGGCCAGAAACAGTGTGTTTTCTGACTTCTGGTGGGCCCGAAAATCCGCTGGCTGGCGCACGCATGTGTGCTGGAGCTGAGCTCGCGTGCCCACTGATATGGCTCCATGTGCCACCTGTGGCACCCGTGCCATAGGTTTGCCATCACGGACCTATAGTGATGAAACTAAGATATAAAAGGCAGTTTCTCATGTAATTAACTTGGTAGGGATTCTTATATAATGTCCAGTGCTTTAAACACTGCTTACAAATGGATTTGCTTCTCTGGTTGTCCCAGCCCTGCCTGGTAAACCAGGTAGGAAATACGACTAGATGAGCTAATTTCTAAGGCTATATTAACAGAATCTTGCAAGCCAGACTTCCTACCACTACAACAGCCTGGTCAACTTGGGTGGATCTATCCTAAGTTTCCCTGACCTTTAAGTCATTAGGAGCTCTTCTCTTATTTTTTTTAAAAATATTACATGGCATGCTGAAAATGTCAAGACTTATAAATTCTTTAGACTATATTTGGGTAGTAATGAGGCTACTATAATACAGTACATTCAGTCCAGCCATTTTATCAATTAAGAGATAGATTCTCAAGCACATGGTGGAGGATGATTGGAATTACAGTCCAACACTTCTAGAGGGCACGCAAACTAAGGAATGCTGATTTACAAGTGCTTCAAACTACAGTATATATTTATAGTATGCTTCTAGTCTGAATTGTCTGATACAACCTGACTAGTCCAGGCTTTCTCAGTGATGCCACACATATTGTTGCAATTATAGTTCTCAGAATAATTTTTATTCTGAAGGGATGTAAATAATTTAAATGTAAAGGTAATTTAATATCCATTTGGTTGTCTTTTTTTTGTTTATATTAAAGACATGAAATGATAATGACTTCAAGTCATCTTCAACTGGACGGTTCATGGACATATCCATTTAGGCTTTTTAGCAGTGATGTGGAAGTGGTTTGCCATTGTCACCTTTTGGGATTTTTTTTTTAAATGACATAGTTTCACTAACAGATACTTAGTACTTTACCAATTTTAGAGATAAGATATATTTAACTTGGAATTGTTTTATAGAAGTCTGTCTAAATTCTTATAAGTATTTGATACTCAAAATTTATGAATAAACACTTTTTAAATAAGCTCATCAACTAAACTTTTGGCTAGTTAATTGGTATGTTCATTTCTAGCCAAACTTACACGTGGGTTTGTTTTATACACTGGAAGAACAATTCCCAGCTGTTTCTTATTTTTTTAAAATGCGTAAGGTGTAGAGATTATTTGGAAGGAAGGAAGGAAGGAAAGAAAGATTATTAAAATGCACATTTGTACCATTGGAAGCACTGTAGACATGTAAACATGAAGTTTGATAGGCAAATGAATTCTAAACATATAAAATCAAAGATGAATTCTTACTTGATTGTGTAAGCACTCAGCTTTCACATCTTTTTCATATTTTACAGTACTAGAAATTTATATTAGAAATTTATAATTTCTGACCTATGATATTCATGTACTTTTCTAATCCAGTGTTGCATTTTTTGCAGTTGGGGTGCAAGAAAGGGGTTTGGTTTTTTTTGCAAACCTCAAGCATAATAAATATGATTTTACATAGTAATTCATGAAATAATATGAGACCCTGTAATAGGAGTAGAGCAGCTAAAAAATTGGAGCCATGTCCTGAGAAACTATTATTCTCCATCGTGCTGATTGAATAGTACAATTCATGGGTGGTTCCTCTACTTCCTTGCTTGAAGCTGAGTCAATCATTTCTTTAGTCCCGCCTCCTTCTACTTTACCTCTCCAGTTTTTTGACTCCGCTTTCATGCAAGAAGCAGCAAGGAGAGGTGCTTCAGAGGTAAAAAAGTTTTAGACCAGGATCCAACTAATAGAAGCCAAATTAATGGTAGCAGAACCGTGAGTAGAAAGACCCGGCTGTCTCTGCAGCTGAGGGGGTGGGGGAGCTGTCCGGCAGCGATCCCTTAAAAGCATCAGCTCTCTTGTCTACTACAGCTTTAAACTGAAAAGCTGAGGCCCCAGGACATTATTTGAATAATAAAGGACTTAGAGTCTCTGCTCAGTTTAGGCCGAGTACACTTGTGAACGGCCATAGAAATAAGGACGGTGCAGCAAAGCTCCTGCGTGGGTGAATCTACTTGTCTTTCAGGAACAAAGGAGACAAACATGGAGGATTACTCCGAGAAAGGGGTAAGTGGGGAGGAGCAGGGATTCCCTGCTCTAAGCCCAGCCCAAGAAATGAGCTCAGAAGGGCCCAGAGCGGCTGCAAAAGTAGCTACACTAGAGATAAGAGGAAAACCTCTATTTTCCAGTAAGTACTTCAAAGCTGAGGAAAAAGGCTTTGAGGAGGCAGAAAGCCATTGAGAAAAGTTTTGCAAGAGCTGAAAAGGAGGCGGAGCGAAATGGGATTTCCCACTTTTCAGTATTTCAGCCAATAGAGATGGAGCAGCAGGACATTAGTGCCAGAGCGGCAACACCAGAGGGAGCTGGTGAGCAGTCAAACCAAACAATCCTTTGTTTGGAAGAGGATGAATCATTGCTTGGATTGCAAGGAAAGTTTTAGGACTTTGGAAATCAGTGGCAACCTCATCCAAGGAGGATGAGACTGGCACCAGAGGTAACATACACTCCCACCACTGCAGGAGCTAGATCTCCTGCACTTATGAATAAGATGAAAGCTGTAATATCAGAGGCTTTAACGCAGGTCATGTCTGAGCAGGAGGATCAGACCAGCCCTATAAACATGGAGAGAATATCAGAACAGGATCACCGCTTGCCAGCAGGGAGGCAAAAAGTGGGCCTGGCATTACAAAGATTTAACTCCTGCATCTCATCCATTCCTAGTGAAGCTTCAATTTCAGGAAAGGAGGAACAAAAGGAGACAGAATTCTGTGATGAAGAGGAAACTGTGGAAGATGCCTCAGCATTTAATGGTCTGTTTCGAACAAGTCTGTTTAAGCTATTGCTAAGCAAGGTCAAGGCAACAACTGGCATGGGCACTGACCTGATGGCATCTAGGATAAAACCATCTGTGACAGACCCAGAGGATAGGCTTTTTACAAGCCCAACGGTAGAATGCGAGATGGTTCCTTCTCCTGATCTATTCAGAGAGGTGGTGCATGGACAAATGGTCCAACCAGTGATTTTCCCAATGCCAAGTGGGAACAAAAAGAAGATGTATAATGTAGAGCCAGAATTTGCAGAGTCTCTATAACCTCCAACAATTGATGGCCCAGTGGCTGCCTCAACATCCTCAACCATCCTAGTCAATGAGGCAGAGGAGAGGACAAGAAGGCGGAGCAGACCCTTCATAAAGTTCACCAAGCAGCAGTATGGGCAGTCAAAGCTACCATAACCGCCTCATTTTTCAGCAGAGCTGCTCTGATCTGGCTTCAGGAGATTGATTGATTGATTGATTGATTGGATTTCTATACCGCCCGTCTCCTGAAGGACTCAGGGCGGTGAACAGATTAAGATTTCATATACATATAATAATTGTTTTTAATAAACAGTAAATAATAAATTGAGTCAATTTATCGTATCTGCTAAGACCTTGGCATAGAATTTAGGTGTTTATGCTAGCCCTGCTTGTTGAACAGAAAGGTCTTCAGGGCATGTGCGAAGATCTGGAATTATTCGTATTCCCAGATGCAGGACAAGACACTACCTGGTGATCTCCGATCACAACAGAACTTTAACAAGGTAATAGTGACACTGGAACTTATAGCAGATGCCACTCTCAATGGCACTAAGTACCCTTCCAAAGCCATCGCAGCGTTGGTAGTTGTAAGAAGCTTGGTTTGGCTCTGCCATTGGCAGGCAGATATAAAACATAAGTGGAAGTTGGCTTCTGCTCCAGTCAAGTGGGACAATCCATAGAATTGGCAAATCCATAGAATCTATACTGGTGGAAACCAGGGACAAGAGAAAAATGTTGTCTAAAATATATGGGCATGCCAGGCAGCACTTCTCACCCTATACATGCAGGCAGCCACAGATGCCGGTTTTGGTCACCAACAGAACCAGAGGCTCCACACATGTGGACAGAACCGTCAATCAGACAGAACCGGATTTAAAGACAAGACAGGACAATGGCTTCTTGGGAGATGTTGATTCCGGGGCTCAACCAGTAGGCCTTTCCAATGCAACAAGTGACAGCAAGAGCAATCCACCCATCGGTGGAAGACTGGGCCTATTTGCCAACCAATGGGTGATAATAACAGAGGACGCCTGGGTCCTGAACACAATAAAGCGAGGTTTAGCACTAGAATTTCTATCCACAGCCCCAAACTCCTTCAGAAGGTGCCCAATATCAAGGGACAGGACAAAAAGGAACATCATGGTTCAACATCTGCTGGACATCCAGGCCATAGAACCTGTTCCATGGGATGAACAGGGACAAGGTTTCTACTCAATCCTGTTCATGGTGCCAAAGGCTTTGGTGTGGGGGGTGGGGAGGAGACCAATTCCAAACCTCAAACTTTTAAACTGTCACATAGTATACAAAAAATTCAAAATACAGTCCCTCCAGTCAATACTGGGGAACATTCGAGAGGGCAACATCTTAACATCGATAGACCTCACGGAGGCATATCTGCACATTCCCATTTTTCAAGCTCATCGGAAATTCCTACGATTCTGCTATGCCAGCTGGCATTACCAGTACAGAGCACTTTCATTTAGTCTATCCTCAGCGCCCAGAACACTCACCAAAGTGCTGGCAGTAGTGGCAGCACATCTCAAAACCATTCCGGTTCGCATCCAATGTTACCTGGATGACATTTTGATAACAGTCCTTGACAAAGGCCACGGCAAAGGAGGACTTGGAAATAGCAATACAAGCACTGCAGAAGGATGGATTTTCCGTCAACTTTGACAAGAGCCAATTGACTCCAACCAAGCAACTGCTACATTTGGGAGCAATCATAGATACCACCTCATGCCAGGTGTATTTGTCACAGGATCGCCAAACCAGCATAAAAGCACTGGCGGATCAGTTCCTAACAGCTGAAACAGTGTCTTTGAATCTGCTACTCCAGCTCCTTGGCAAAATAGTGTCTTGCATAGCAATTGTGCCCTGGGCTTGCTTGCATGCAAGATCATTGCAATGGTTCCTCCTACCACATCAGAGATCAGGTAGAAGCAACACCAGGATTAGGGTGTGGGTCCCACCAAGGGTGAGGCAATCACTTCAGTGGTGGAGGTCACAGGCCATAACAAGGGGGTGTGGCTTCAAGGAGCCAAATCACCTGATCATCACAACAGACGCTGGCTTATTTGGAGGGCACATTGCCAGTCCCAGATAGCACAGGGTCAGTGGTCCCCAGCACTCAAGAACAACATCAACTGGCTGGAACTCAGGGCGACTCACCTGACACTAAAACGATTCTAAAGGGTTGCAATGGTTCGGCACATATTCATCTTGATGGACAATGTGGCCACAAAGGCCCACATAAACCGTCAGGGGGTGACACACTCCAAGGTGCTCATGCAAGAAGCAGAACACCTGGGCCTCTGGATGGAAAAGCATATCCTTTCACTCAGAACAGAACACATCTCGGGGTCAGCAAACATACAGGCAGACTGGCTCAGCAGAACAAGACTCGACCACTCAGAGAGGCGCCTACATCCCGACCTTTTCTTGGTGGAAAGATTTGGGAGTCCAGTCCTGGATCTTTTTGTATCCAAAACAAACATGCAGCTATCAAGGTTCTACACAAGATTCCCAACAGGGAGCAGAAAGAGACAATGCTCTCCACAGCCCATGGCCAAGGGGACTGTTATATGCATTTCCACCACTACCATTGATTCCAAAAGTGATCAGGAAGGTAATGGAGAAGAGAGCAGAGGTCCTGCTCATAGCACCACACTGGCCCAGACAGACGTAGTTCACAGATCTGGTCAACCTGTTGATGGCCATACTGTGGAGGATCCCCATAGACAGAGTATCTCTCAGCCAGGGGGATCTACTACACCCAGAACAGCACTGGCTTCAACTGACCATCTGGCACTTGAACAGGCTATATTAGGTCAGTTCAAGTGCCCCACCAGGGTTATTCAGACAATACAGGCCTCTAGAAGGCCTTCAACCAACAGGATCTACGATGCCACACGGAGAGAATTCTGTGGTTGGTGTGATAAGACACATACCGAACCAACCACAGCATCAGTGATACAAATTCTAGTATTCCTACAGGAAGGTCTGGACAAAGGCCTGTCTCCCAATACCTTACGTAGACAGGTAGCGGCGATAATATCAGTCTTGGGCAGCGGGAGGTTAGGGTCCAGCACCCAAGTGTGCGCAGCTTCCTCAGAGGAGCAACCAATCTAAAACCCCCAATGGTTCATAGATATCCAACATGGGACTTGACAAAGGTCCTGATAAGATTAATGGTAGAACCATTCAAACAATTACACTCCACCAGCTTAAATGTCCTCACCTGGAAAGTGGTCTTCCTCGTGGCAATTACTTCCACCTGACAAATATCTGAACTGACAGCCCTGTCCATAAGAGAGGATCTATGTATTTTTCACCCAAATAGGGTAATGTTGCGACTAGATCCCACTTTCCTACCAAAAGTGAACTCCACTTTCCACAGGGCACAGGAGATAGTAGTACCGGATTTCTGTCCTAAGCCGGGACACAAGTTAGAAAAGAAGTGGCACTCCATGGACGTTAGAAGAGCGATACGCATCTATCTAAAGAGAATGGCTTCTATGAGGAAGACAGAATCAATGTTCGTTTCAATTAGGCCAAGCTCATTGGGCAACAAGATTTCACCATCTACAATAGGTCGGTGGATTCGCTAAGACCTATGAACTGCAGTCATTGCCACTGCCGGATGAGTGAAGGCCCACTCAACGAGGAGCGCTGCTACAACAGCGGCGTGGAATACTCAGGCTTCCATCGAGGACATCTGTAGAGCGGCAATGTGCTCTTCTCCATCACCATTCATCAGACATTACAAACTGGATGCTTTCGCATCAGCAAAGGCAGCCTTTGGCAGAAGAGTACTTCAGTGAGTACATATGGTGTTGGGGACCCAGGACCAGACTTTGCCCCACCCATAGGACAGCCAGCTTCGGTATGTCCCATGAATTATATTATCCAATCAGCACGATGGAGAAAGCGTTGGTCTTACCTGAACTCTTCTTGTCGTGCTGAAGGATAATACAATTTCACCCTGAAGACAGTCAGGTCCTTGGTCTGGAAGTGATCAGTAATAGAGCCAAAGAACTCCGAAAGTCAATCAATCAGCCTTCGTCAAAACTGGGGAGGCACAGTAGAAGGAGGTGGGACTAAAGAAATGATTGAACCAGCTCCAAGCAAGGAAGTAGAAGAACCACCCATGAATTGTATTATCCTTTAGCACGATGAGAAGAAGGGTTCAGGTAAGACCAACACTCTATTTCTTCTGAATTAAATAATTATGTAATATATTGCTGACAATATCATCTGTAAAATAGCATGGATATCAAATAGATAAATCAACATAGTAACTGCATTCAAATAATAGCATAATTATATATAAATCAGTGAAATTGTTCAATAATGTAGTCTTATAGATAATGATAGTGTAATATAGTAAAAAGAAGAAACACCTTTAATTTGCTCTTAACCTATTTTTGCCAGCATGCCATTATATTTAGTGAATTATTTTTAACTAACCACATTACAGTGGTTGTATTTAACTTAAAATGAAGAAAACAAGATGATTACAAAATTATGGGTCAGGGTTGGTTGCCCTCTGCCTCCCAGTCTTCAGAATTTTCTTGTGTCTTTGTTTCTGAAAATAAGCACATGCTTTTTGCCATTGTTTCAGTGGGGAAACCTATGAGAACTGCAGTGTCTAACAAATAAAGCAAATACAAAGAAAAGTAGGCAAGTTTTGCTCTAGTCACGTATTTGTCACAGTCTTCAGTCAAATATTTTGCATTATTACCCTGCTTGGTGTAGTTTCAGGTTCCCAAACAAAGTGACCCTTAATAATGAAAATATTATTAAACCTGCACTGATTGATGACATTAGTGAAAGACATTTATTATGAATAATATATTTATTTAAGCTGAAACAAACGAACAATCAAAAAGCTTGCTTTTATGAGTTGGAAGTAATTTCTGTGATTCAGCCGTGTCCACTTTTGCATCACTATGCATAGAATATATTTTAGCAAATTCATAATGTAAAAGTACTCCTGAACTCTTGATTAAGGTATACAAAATAAGTGTATATTTTCTAGTTTTAAAATTCTGCTAGGGAACAATTAGCAACTTTAAAAAAAAACCATTGGTCTAAATTACAGGTATCAAACTTGATCGTGTCACATGATGTATTGTGACATTTTTTGCCTTTGCGGAGCTGGGATGTGTGTGGCCTGTGCGTCATGCATCTGGCCTGCGGGCCGCCAGTTTGAAAGGCCTGATCTAAATAAATTCACTAATGGAGCTGAAAACAATTTTATTGATAACATTAATTATATTCTCTTTTGTATCTCTGTTAACTATCTTTCAACATTTAGAGTTAGAATAAGATGGTTCTATCATAGTGTTTCATTTATTCCACTCTATATCTGATGATTATATTTTTAATTATGACTTTTTAATGATTGGTTTCATATATTTATTGTTTAATCCAATTATATGCCACCCAGAATCACTTTATGAGATAGGTGGCCATATAAATTTGATTGTTGAATGACTGAATGACTGAATGATTTCATGCTACTTTTTGACAAGTCAGATTCTTAATTTTAATTTCATTATAAAAAAAATTGTTTGGAAGTAGAATAAATCTATGCATTGCTTCAGATCAGGTGTATGAAAATGAAGCATGTGTCTATGTGTCTGTAGCTCTTTAATCCAATGAGGCTTTTCCTAGGATGGCAGTCCAAAGGGCACCTCTTTGATCCCTGTAAACTGCAAAGTCTAGTGCCTTTAGTACTAGACTTTAGCAGGATGCATTCTTTCTTTGAATATTTGAATATCTCTGGATTTATATGCCCTAAGAAATAAGGCAAATATGACAAACAAATATGACAAAAACCTGATCCTTTCTTCTGAAATATTTATAGCTGCAGGAATGGAGATATAAGAGGTAAATCGTGTTGCCTATGTCTAATACTGGTAATAGAGGAAAAAAAGACAGGTCTCTTTTCCCCCCACTGGTGGCTTAGTGGTTAGAATGCAGTATTGCAGGCTGACTCTGCCCACAGCCAGTTCAATCCTGACCGCCTCAAGGTTGACTCAATTCAATCCATCCTTCCAGGGTCAATAAAATGAGGACACAGATTGTTGGGGGCAATATGCTGACATTGTAACTGCTCAGAGGGTCCTGTAAAGCATTATGGAGTGGTTCCTAAATCTATGTGCTATTGCTATGTTCTTGATATGAGAGGAATACTTATGGTACTGTGTATAAAAAGTTTTGTTTAAGAAAATAGCTGGACATATGTGCTCAGTGTGGATTATTATTATTGGAAAAGAGATGTTTGTAAAATTTATTCTGAATAAAAGCGAAAACTGAGTTCAAAGGGTCAGTTTGATTTGTGGGTTTTACACCCCTCCTTCAGCCTTTTATTTCTGGCTTCTAGGCTTTTAGCATAATTATAACTTATTTATGACAATCATGTCTTCATGGCAGTTTTTATAAATTGCTGGCATTTTGTGATACCATTGATATTTTCTCTCATACTGCCCATGACCCAGAAAATATAAAAAGTTATAAAAATATCTAAAAACTCTAGAGATAGAATATGAAATAAACTGAATAAACAGTTGTTATAGAATCCATAGTTCTGTATCCACATAGGTGGATTCAGTGTTATATCGCTAAATACTTCTGTGCTACATTATGTACCATTGCATCTGCCAGCACTGAAGACTTATCTTTCGGGAGTGAAAAATAGAATCCTTATATTTCCTGGTTCACACACAGTAAACTTTGTGAACCTAGTGGAGTCTTGAATAGGATTTCTGACTTCTGATCCTATTTTTTAAAATGTCTTGCACTGTTAAGTGTGTTTTATCATTTGCACTAACATGATAAACATGGGGTCATTTTGACAAAATATCAACTTAAATTCTAAAACAACATTGACAACAGCTTGAGATTCCAAACTATATAGGCCATTTGCAACCACAACTTGCTATTTGATATATAAAACTATCTGCATAAAGCTGTCACGATTACACTATTGGTATGGAATCTAAAACTTGTACACTATCAAATATAGCAAGAAGTGGCATAGCATTCTGTAAAGCTTCTGTGATTATTAACTGTTGAAGAACAATACTTTTTGTCCTCATGGCTACAAAAGACTTAACACAACTAAGATGATTGTGTGTGGGGGGAGGGGGGGATCCCAATGGATTTTCATTTAATCAAATGGAGTATATGACATAAGTACAAATTGAGTGCAGTCTTGGGGGAATATTTGATTGAAGCCTTGATCTCAGTGTCTTTTGAGGTTGTTCCATAAAATGTCGAAGTATCTGATACTTGCCAATAGCTTGGTGTAGCCAAACATATTCAAGCAACTATTTCCAAGTTTTTACCAATTTTTTTCTCATACATTCATTTTTGCAGAAGCTAACAGCACATCCAGTTAAGAAGCCACTGAAGAGAAGTGACCTGCACCAGTACTTTGATTGGTGGTGTTGGAGGTGGAGTGCCTCACTTTTTTGAGTCAAGCATTAAATTGAATTGCTCTTTCAATTCAACTGTAGAAGTTCCACAAATAGAAGTGATGTACTGCACAGGCCTAATATGCATGTCATCTGTTAAGTGACATGATACTTACTTTTGTTATGATTATGTTTAGTAAGAATATAGGATTCTAAAGTTCAAGGCATTTTTTTTGAAAGAAGTTTCTATTTACTCAGTGCTCTTCAGAATTTTTGAACATTATATAAAGGGTTTATACTTTCTCAATTATTGCAACTTTAAAATTTCCTGCCTCAATTTAAGAAATTTCTGAGAGAGTGTAAATAAGGATTCAATAACAAAATAGACAATTTTTCTATTTTTCTGTACCTATTTAACTTGTGGTAAAGATAATATGTAGGTTGAAGCAAGCAGTAGATGGGATTATGATTTTTTTCCTATCTAAAATCCTCCTTTCTTTCTCCTAAGGCATTTGGTATCAGGGGAAATAGATAGCTTTTATCCAAGGTCTCAATTGAATGTTTGCAATAAGGTTTGGAAAACTGTATGACTTAGAGCTGCAAGTCCCCTATTCTTTGCATTAAGCAGATTAGTTCTGTTTTCCTTTCCTGTATGGACTTCTCTTTCATAGTTAGTCTTACTATAGAAAGCCTTAAATTAACATAATTCTACATCAGTGAAGGAACACAAAATAAGATAAAACTGGTACTGCTGTTACAGTATTACATAGAAACAGGGTCTTCCTCTACTTTTAAATCTAATGCTCCCCTATCCATCTTTGAACACTTCCAAATGTTCTTTAAATTGGAAATTTTTAAATTATATTACTATTTTCGTACTGCACACTTTGTTTTAGCAAATATATAGTTAATGTGTCTGAGCATTTTACATGGGAATCCCAGAGCCTTATATGGTCAACTTAGTTTGCACTGCAGTGAACTGAAGGCACCCATCCAAAATGGGAGAAATTACAGTTGCCTTTAACCATATAATATCTGTTTTCTAATCTGCATTAGAACTGCAGCCAGCAGTTTAGAATTTAAAATGTAGGCATAAAGATAGATAGAATTTTGTGATTGCACATAAACATTAAATGCATAATACTGTTGTGTATCAAAGTTTCTGCACAGTACCAAGTTTTGGAAAATGACATCACTTTGCATGGAGACTTTTAATCCATTTATCTCAATTCCAACTTTGTGATTTTGGCCTGCCAATAGCAAATTGAATGACCATTTATATTCATGTGGAACTAAGTCATTGCTTAGTGGAAAGTTGAGTTTGGTGAGCCTAGTAAAATATTACCCCCTGCCTTCCCATTCTTCTCCCCCTCTTCAGGATTTTTAATCTCATTTTCAGAGTATTTCAGGATTTAAAATAAACAATGTTGATTAAACAAAATAGACTCTCAACGTATTACTCGATATGGGGTGTACAGTATTTAGAAATTGAGTAAGATTTGCTTTAAATCAGGATTCTAGTTTGAAATACAATATAATGTGAGATGAGATTTGTCTTCCTTTAAAAAGTTAATATTCTGTTTACAGTGGATAATATAAACACACCTTACACACTCTACACACCCTTATTAAAATGCTAGTTATTTGAGATGTAAAAATGTCAAACCAAAATAAATCACTTCAGAATTTTTTCCACCTTTTACATAACATATAAGATGTACAATTCAGCTGAAAAACAAACTGAAATCTTTTAAGGGTAAAATAATTAAAAACAATAACGTGGCTGCATAAGAGTGCACACCCTCTTATAAGTAGGGATGTGGTTGTACTCAGAATTAACCAATCACATTCAAAATGATGTTAAATAATAGTCTGTACATACCTGCTATCAATTAAAGTTGACGCTGATCAAGCCCATATAAAATTCAAGTGTTCTAATAGGATTTTTTGGACATTTACTCAGCTGCTTCTTACAGCAAAAACCATAGTGTATTTTGTTCTAAAAATCTCTTGATTTTTTTGGAACCACTTTAAAAGTATGTTGCTAGTTTTGTTTCTACCTGTACATACAGGCAGTCCTTAACTTACAACCACAATTGAACCCAAAATTTCTGTTGCTAAGCAAGACAGTTGTTTTCCTCCATTTTATGGCCATTCTTGCCACAGTTGTTAAGTGAATCACTGCAGTTGTTAGTAACATGATTGTTAAATTAAGCTGATCTTCCCCATTCACTTTACTTGTCAGAAGGTCGCAAAAGGTGATCATATGACATTGAGACACAGCAAACCTCATAAATATATGCCAGTTGCCACATGTCCGAATTTTGATCACATGATCATGGGGATGCTGCAATGGTTGTAAGTGAAAAGTTTGCAGAAAGATCATAAGTCACTTTCTGAATGCCTTTGTACCTTCAATCGGTCGCTAAGTGAATGGTTTTAAATCGAGGACATGTATAGAATACCTGATGTCTAAGCTTAATCTGTACATCATACAAATCATGTTTGTGATATGATTAGAATTACTTCATAGTTTTTCATTATCCAAACCAGAAAGTTGTGTTTGAAATGAGATTTGCATATTTTGATTTGCAAGACTAGGTACTGTCATACTGAGTTTCTGGGCTATGATGACAAAGGTATTTTTACAGACTTTTAAAGCAAACAAATGGAAAACAAAATTAGGGAAACTGCTCTAAAGAATTACATGTCAGTTGTATTTGTAAATACAAATCTGGTTATTAAAAATATAGTTTAGTTTTGAGTCTTGAATTGATGGTTTAAAGGTAAGGAGCCTTATGACACTTATGACTTAATTTTTAAACTGTAGCTTAATGATTTTAACAAAAGTCGGCAATAAACATGAAATATTTATCAAGCAAATTTAAATAGTTGTCTATCTATCAAAACGAACTCTGGGTGCATAATTGCAAAAAAATTGATGCTTTTTTTTCTCTGAGTAAATTAATTGTATAGAGTTTCTTCACAAGCAGTTTTTGTTATTATTTCAAAAGAATTGCTCATTCCCTAAATCAAGCATTAAAATTGCTAGAGGCAATAGGTTCATTTGTGTGCCATTGATTTTAGGCTGTTTATGAGGGGTCCTAAAAGCATTACAATTAGAAGATAACAGTTTAGCATTCAGCATTGTTGGATACCTACCTTAACTGAAGGGCTAAAGAACAAATAATTTCATTTAGTGTGTTTTTAAGCTATGTATTATGCAGACATTGATTTTGATAGCCATAAGTCTGTTATTTTAAAGAATTCCTTTGGGAAGTCTGTGTCTGCCTGCTTGCCTATTTATCTGTCTATCTCAGTGCATTTCACAGAACAGTGAAAATGCCAACAGTAGAAGTTGGAACATGCAGCTATTGATGGAGAATTGTGTTGACCAGAGTCTGGGCACAGACATCTAACATTAAAATATTTAAATATTGTGCTGAAATCTACAAAATCATTAGTTTTGTTTTACAAAAAAAAAAAAATAAAAAATGCCAAATCCATTGAAAGCTGGTAATCTTTTTAGATTTGGAGCAATTTAGAAAATAGGGTGAAGTATTTGCCAAACACTCATATTGTTGATCTTTATAAATAAAGGGGGAAAAAGTAAAATAGAATTTCAGAATTTGCTGAACACCTTGGTGCATATGTAGAAGGTTTTCAGAGATGAAATTTTAAGACAAGACACAACAATACCTTAAACTGTATTATCTAATTCAAATGTAAAAGCTAGTTAAGTTTTTTATTCACTTTAAAATTTAAATTTGATTTAAATTCCCTGAGGAAAATTGACTCAGAACACAGATTTATTATTTTCCTTGGATGCCACTGATTTGGTATGATGTCCTTTGGTATGTGTTGCTTTCTCTTACTCAGTGATGGCTTAAACCTGAATGTCTTTCTTTTAAAATCTGTGAATCTCCCAGAATCATTTAGATAGTGAGATGGGGTTTTGTGAATTTAATAAATAAATAAAAATTAGTTATAGAATCTGGTTTTTGTTTCTTGTAAACTTGTCAAAGAGTGAAGAATATTAGGAGAAGACATAATGGATAGATTATTTGAATAAAGCTTACTTATGTCTGGATTTAGATAATTTAATCTTACTCTCTCATGTATATTACAAAGTGAAGACTTTTTCTAGGATATTTTAAATTTCTGAAGTTGCTATTGAGTTAACACAGAAATTACCAGTCAGTTATATATAAAATAAGTGGCAGGTTTCAAACTGAACAGGAACTAGCAATGCCTTTTTAAAAAAATCAGGACAAATTAAGGAAGCATAGATTAATTCATGCATCATGCATCAATATGCTATATGTGTAAAGGACTGCTTGTTTCACTTCTTTGGTGACAGACAGAACTCATTTTTCTCTGTTTTTAGAGGGATATTTGGCAAATCTCTTGTACCAACTTTAACCATTTTTCTCTGTTTATAGGCTTGCATAGATGATAACATAGATATGGTGAAATTTCTTGTGGAAAATGGAGCCAGCATTAATCAACCTGACAATGAAGGCTGGATACCTCTACATGCGGCTGCTTCTTGTGGATATCTTGATATAGCAGAGTAAGAATGTTTATCTTTATTTGATACAACTTTCTAAATGTCTAGTGGACTTTTAAAACAGCAAATGCCAGTTAAGAGTTAACACAAAAATAGTCGCAGCAGTCTATCAGGTATGAAAATTGGGGTCTTTATAGCAAGGAAATACAGCATCCCCCAGCATAGAGGATAAAATTTATATTTCTATGTTTGCAATGAATAACCAGATATAATAGTTTCCTATATCTGATGAATTTTGTATTATAGAAATGAATTTTATGCTCTTTGTTTCTCTTATACACTAAGAAGATACTGCTATAAATTCTTATGTAGATGGAATCTGATTATAAGTAGATTTAAGGAAGGAGCTATTAATTGCACAGACAAGGAATGTGGTGTCTGAAATAGCTTTGCACAAGGTTTAAGTTTCTATGTTGTATTGCGTTGGCTATCCATATGAAGAAGAATAATGGATTTGAGAAGGATGAAGTTTCTAAGCACCTTGGCCTCTTATATTTCATACAGTAAGCTATAAACCTGTTTGTCCTTAAAAGGAATTGGTCCTAGCAGTTTTCTTTTTCATTCTCTACTTCATGTGTCAGAATAGTGTTTGAGCAAGCATATTTATAAGGATGGCATTTTAGCAGCTGGAAAGTTCAGCATTGGAAAATATTGCATTGGAAAATATTGAAATTTACAGATAAAAGATATTCTAAATTATTTCTTTTCCCAATTATCACTTTGAAATAGGCCCATAATATTTATTTTGATTAAAACAGTTGGAATTGGGGCTGCTCTCATTTATTGCTTTGATTTTGGTGATATAGGTAGACCATTAATTTAGCAACTGTTTGAAGTTAAGATTGTGCTGAAAAAAGTAATTTCCAACCAGTCTTCACACTTATGTCTATGATCAATTACAGTATCCTTGCAATCACATTATCAAAATTTGGACGGAACATCTTAGGGTCATATGATTGATACTTGCAATCTTCCCAGCTGGTTTATGACAACCTAAGGCCATGAGGGAAGGCAGATTTGCTTAATGAACATAGTTCACATAACAACTCTGGCAGAAAGCCCATAAAATTGGACGTGACTAACTTGCCTTGCTTAGTTCCAGTCCTAATTGTAGTTGTAAGTTGAAGACTATATTTATTTCATGCTGCTTAACAATTGAGAATAAAGATCTTTAACTGGTTTAACATGCTTCAATTAGCATATGTGTTCTAAACTATTGCTGTAATGGAGTGAATGAATACCACGTTATAGTTTCATTTAAATTGGATACAAGTAGAAAATATAGATAAATTCATTTGTAAATTCCTTCTGGAAATGTGCCATATGTTCTACAGTAATAGGAGGCCCTAGTAATATAAGCTAATTCTATTATGATTGGTAATCTGTAGCACAGTTGTGAAGAAAAACTGATTTAGGATCTTATTCAAGTAAATAATTCCTGTTCACCCTGCGTGGGAAATAAAATATGACACTGATACGCTGTCATCTGTTGACATCAGGAATTGCATGGGGAAATCCCATCTCTTGAAACCATTTCTAGAATTGATGAGAAATGGGGATGCATGTCTTCAGTTTTCCTTAATTGAAACTTTAGCATGGAAAATGTGATGAAATCATATCTATTCTTAACTAATTTGGTATTAAATAGTGGGTTTTTTTGCTACTCTCACGACCTAATTCTGTACTTGTGTTTTGGACAGACCATGTTTCTTTTAAGGATGTTATCAGTTTTATTAAAGGATAGCAAAGGCAAACAATTTTAAACATGGACAGGAGCTTATCTGGAGAAAGATATAGGGATCTAATATGAGAAACTTTCTCATATCTGTCAAACTCCATTAATTTCAGATGGTTATATGTTACTTAAATGCTAATTCTCCAGTGTGCTGAGTAGAGAATCCAAGGAATGGGTTAACTCTGCCTTTCTTCCTGGAGACTGAGTCTGTCAATCTTCTGGTCGCTCCTCCTTTGCCTGTGTGTCTCCCCAGTTTCGACTCAGTCTTCACCCAGCCGAGACGCTTGAGTGAAACGGCTTCAGGCAACTGTCAATCTATAATTCCTTGGATTCTCAAACAGCCTCAGTAAGATAGCGGATTCATGTAGTGTTCGCTAGGAGAGCGAACTAGTGGCTGGTTTCTCAGTCCGTCTGGCACAGCCACCTAGCTGGCTTGAATGGAGAGCCAAGGACTCTGCCATTCCTGCATTTAAGTGGAGGGGGCTAAAACTTAATCCGGCTCAGAACCGACAGAGCCGAGCTCCCTGGCACCGTCCCGCGCCTGTTGTGGTCCGCCAGCAGCCTGCGGAGCTGGCAGCAGAGTCAGACAGTGAGGAGGATTGGGAGGAACATGGGCCAGTCCTGGAATCTGGGGAAAGCTCACATGAGGGCTCTGTGTCAGAGGCAGAGAAAGGGCCATCTGGGAGGTACATGCTGCTTCTGGAGCCTCCAGAGTCGGACCTCAGTGAGGCAGAGGAACAAGGGGAGCCTGTTCCCAGTGCACGCATGCACAGAGCTGCCAGAAGACAAAAACAGTTAAAACAAAAGGGACGACTCGGGAGTAGGGTTTGGAGATGATTGCCCCCCCATAAGACTTAAAAGAAGAGCAAAGGCACGTGGGCCTTTGCAGGAAGCAACGTTGTTAATTCTGTGCAGTTTAAAGTCTGAAACTCTGTTTGATTCTGGACTCTCGCTTTGCCAATTAGGTCTTTGGCAGCGTGTCAAGGGAGATAAAGGTGGGTGATTATCCGCCTTATCCCGAAGGACTCTTTACAACTATTTGGGACTCATCTGTGAATGACCAGAATTCATAGCTGTTAAAATAAATCAGGTTTTTGGGACTATTCGTGTGTTTTACTGACTCAGGAAGCCTAGGTCAGAACAGCGCCCTGCGGAGAGGACTAAGTCACTGCCCGGTTAATCTTGGGTGTACTGTTTATTGGCAAGCGCAAACTAGTGCAATACAAGCTGCGGCAGCCTGCCTTGTTATCACAAATGCCCAGGATTTGAAAATGGTGGCTCCTGTGCCTTCAAGCAGTCAGGAGGTGCCAGGCAGAAGTGGGGAAGACAGGGGTGTCCCTGTCAAATCCCAGATGAGCAGAGGAAGCTCCTCGGGCCAAAAATCAGCCGTTAAAGGAGCAGCGGTGTTCTGCCCCAGCTACGGACCCCAAAGAACGCAGCACACACAAAGTCTGTACAAACTTTAGTTTACTAAATTAAATCAATCTTTTTCAAACAAAGGCTGTTAATTAACTTTCTTAATAGCCTACAAGAATCCAAAGAATAAATAATCATAATCTTACTATGGTTGGCAGAAAGCCCAGAAGCAATTTGCAGGAAGCTGATAAGAGAACTAAGATCAAGACGGAGAGTGAACAAAGTTGTTCCCTGCAAATTGCCTCAGTCGTTGTTCTTCCTTAAATAGGCTAAGGGAGTGGCCAATTAGCCCCAAGCCTTACTCTCGAGGAGACCTTCTCCTGAGGAGCTACTCCTGCCTTTTGGCAGCTCTGTGTGCCCGTGCATCGAGAAGAGGCTCCTCCTCTTCTTCCTCTTCACTTATAGGAGCTTCTGGAGGTGCTGAAGGCCCTGGCTCAATCCCCGCCTCTGGCACTACATCTTCTCCAGCCTCCTCATTGTCTGACTCGAGTGCGAGCTGCACAGGCTGCTGGCACAGCACCACACCAGCCTTCTCGCTGTCGGAATCAGCTACTAGCTGCACAGGCCGCTGACGGGCCACAACAGGCAGCCCAAATTAGGGTGAAAGCCTTATTGGCCAAGAAAGTCTCTAAGGCCGAAGAGAAGGATGCCAGAAGGCCATAGACAGAGAGATGGCCAAGGTTGAGAAAGCTGCGAAGCACCAGGGGCAGGGAAGCTCCCCTAGGGGAGAAGGTGTCACTTCCCGCACTTTGGAAATGCAATGGAACCTCTCAATGAGGCAAAGCAATTGCACTCTCTCAGCTACTGAGCCTGGTCTCCAGATGGTACCAGAGAATAAGCCTCCCAACCTCTAATGGCAATATTAGACAGAGATGAGGCATTTTCTGCTCCAATACCTAATCTGCCTTCAGCAGAAAAAGGTTGGCACCCACCTCCAGAGGTCAAATTCTGTGCCAGAAGCTACCTTTACTCCCACAGCAGCGGGACTCCACCCAAGGGAAGACCAGGGGCCCGAAATTTTTGAACAAATGAGAACTCTCATCTCAGAGGCCAAAGTGCAGGGGATTGCTGCAGGCTTGCAGCAAGGATGGCAGACTGCCTCTGTGCCATCTGACACCCTCTTTCATCAGAGCTAACATCTAGCACCCCTGACTCAAAAGGACTGGATAACCTTCCAAGGCCCTCACTCACAGACTCCATCCATCCAGAGCAGGGAATCCCTCTCCGTTGATGAAGATCTAAAGGATCTGATGCTGTCAGAGGATGAGAGAATGGCCCCGGATCCTCCAGTCTTCACAGGGCTTTTTCGCCTGGACCTCTTTAAGTCACTACTATACAAAGCAAAAGCTGCAACCCACTTGGGGGCTGACCCAGTGACATCGGAGTCAACTTTGGGCCTGACAGACCTGAGCGAGCTGCTCTTCTCAGAATCGACTACGGAGAGTGAGGAGATTCCCTCACCTAAACTATTCCTGGACATGGTCCAGAGACAATAGGCCAACCCAGGAGCGTACCCTCCCCTACGTTGGAGTGAGAAAAAAATCTACAATGTGGCCCTGGACCTCTTTGAGGCACTACAGCCACCAACAGTAGACGGCCCAGTAGTGGCCTTAACATCCTCCACCATCCTGTCCAATGATACAAAGGACTTTATGAAAATAGAGGACAGGAAGCACATCAGGCGGCGACCTGGGGGGTCAAGGCAGCAACTGCCGCCTCCTATTTTAATAGAACCTCCTTGCTCTGGATTTGCCAGATGCAAGCGAAAGTTCTGCCTGCTGACACCCACTCCCACCATTGACATTAACAAGCTGGTGGCGGCGATGGAATTCTTGGATGATGCCACCTTGAATGCTGCTAAGTTTGCTTCCAGGGCCATTGCCTCCTCGGTGACAGCCTGCCACCTGCTGTGGCTTTGCCACTGGCAGGCAGATATGAGATATAACTGGAAGCTAGCCTTTGCTCCCTTCAAGGGTGGCAAGCTTTTTGGAGAGGCTCTGGAGCCCATTCTGGTGGAGACCAAAGACAGGAGAAAGGTCCTGCATTCTTTGTACAGGTGAATTGACTGCAGCCACTCGCCTTATTTTCATAGGCCTTCCTTTTGGTCTACAGACACAGAGTTTGACACCTCTCACCCCCAGAGGGCGTATTTCAATAGGCAAGACTGGCAACCGGACAAATTCGGATTCAAGGATAGAAACAGACAAAATTTCCAAGGCAAGCGGCCATTTCAGGGCCCAGGAAGTCACCCCTTTCATCATTTCAAGTGATTGCCAATCCAACCCTCCCATTGGTGGCCATCTAAGCCTATTTGTCAGTCAATGGGAGGCAACCATGATGGATACCTGGGTTCTGAATATGACTGGGTCTTACCCTTGAGCTCCTCTCCACACCCCCGAGATTCTTCATACATTGCCCCATATCAAGGGACAGGAGAAAAAGAGGCCTCATCGAGGCAGCAATCAAACATTTGTTGGATATCCAGGCCATTCAGCCTGTCCCAGAGGACCAACACTGGCAGGGATTCTATTCCATCTTTTTTTTTAAAATTTGATTTATATGCCGCCCTTCTCCAGAGACTCAGGGTGGCTCACAGTGCCTTAAGCAATAGCCTTCATACTTTTTGTATATTTATACAAAGTCAGCTTATTGCCCCCACAATCTGGGTCCTCATTTTACCTACCTTAGAAAGGATGGAAGGCTGAGTCAACCTTGAGCCTGGTGAGATTTGAACTTGCAGTAATTGCGGGCAGCTGAATGTTAATCACACTGCTTTAGTCTGCTGCGCCACCAGGCTCCTTACTTTTACTCCTACTTTGGGACCTTGTTGTGGTCCCAAAGACCTCTGTGTGTGTGTTTGTGTGGAGAGCAATTCTGGACCTGAAGAGATTGAACAATTGTCTCATTTACAAAAGATTCAAGTCTATCCTGGAGAGCATCCGGGAAGGCGGCCTCCTGACAGAGGCATACCTCCATGTGCCTATCTTACCATCCCACCAGCGGTTCCTACAATTCCACTATGCGGGCCAACATTATCAGTACAAGGCCCTACCATTCAGCCTATCCTCAGTGCCTAGGACTTTCACCAAATTGCTGGCAGCTCTGGTGGCACACCACAGAGTGCTTCCCGTCTACGTCCAATGCTACCTGGACGATATATTGATTCAGTCCTCCTCTCACGGGTGACGGAGGATTTGCAAGTTACAATCCAGGTCCTCCAGGATCATGGATTTTCATCAATTTCGACAAGAGCCACCTTGTTCCTACCAACCGATTGCTCCACCTGGGGGCAGTCATAGATACCATTTTACGTGAGGTCTCCCTCTCTCAGGAGCACCAGGTAAGCTTAAAGACCTTGGCGAGTCGGATCTAGAGGGAACGAACAATACCCTGGCCCTCCTATCACACCTCATGGGCAAGATGGTGTCTAGCATCTCCATCGCCCCATGGGCATGCCTGCACGCCAGATCCTTGCAATGGTTTCTCCTGCCTTACCAAAGGTCCAGCAGGAGCAACTCATCTGCCAAGGTTCGGGTTCCACCAGAAGTGCTCCAGTCCTTCCAGTGGTGGGTGTCCCAGGCCATCACCAGAGGATGCGTCTTCAGGGAATCCAATCTCCTGACCATCACGACGGATGCCAGCCTCTTTGGCTGGGGTGTCCACCTGATGACACAAGGGCAGTGGACTTAGGCAGACCTGCAGCACAACATCAACTGGCTGGAGCTCAGGGCAGCCCACCTGGCCCTCAGACAGTTCCAGGACATGGTATCGGGCCGGCTTGTCCTAATTCTTATGGACAACATGGCCACCAAGACCAATATCAACTGCCAAGGGAGTACCCATTCCAGGCCCCTTATGCAAGAGGCCAAACAATTGGGCCTCTGGGTGGAAAGGCATCTTCTGTCCCTCAGGGCAGAACACATCCCGGGAGTGAAAAATGTGCAGGATTCTTCTGTGGCTCAGCAGAACCACAGAAGACCACTCAGAGTGGCGCCTGCATCTCGACCTATTCAAGGAACTGTCAGAATGGTTTGGTCTCCCAGTCCTGGACCTGTTCACCACTCTGTCCAACAGCCAGCTACCCAGGTTTTATACCAGGTTTGTGGCACCGGGGGTGGAGGGGGTCAATGCACTTCGCAGCCCGGGGCCCCAAGGGCTACTATACACCTTTCCTCCTCTTCCCCTCATTCCAGGGGTAATCAGGAAGGTGCTGGCAGAGAGAACAGAGATCTTGCTCCAGGCCCAGAAGACCATGGTTTGCCAACCTGGTCAATCCGTTGGTGTCCCGGCCATGGAGGATTCCTCAGGACAGAATCTCCCTCAGCCAGGGGGCCCTTGTCCATCCGGAATCACAATAGCTCCAACTGACCATCTGGCATTTGAGAGGAGAGTTCTGAGCCAGGACAATTTCTCCTCCAGAATAATATGAACCATTCAGGCCTCTAGGAGGCCATCCACCAACAGGATTTATGACGCAACTTGGAAAGCCTTTTGCGGCTGGTGTTCCAAGGCTGGCATTGACTCCACCTCTGTGTCGGTGGCCCAGATTCTGGAGTACCTCCAGGAAGGACTGGACAAGGGCCTGTCCCCAATACCATACGCAGGCAAGTGGCAGCTTTGTCCTCAGTGTTATCATACCGGGTCTTGGAGTCACTTGCTCAACACCCGATTGTGTGCAGCTTCATTAGGGGTACAACTAATTTAAAGCCCCCAGTGGTACATAGATACCGTATATGGAACCTGCCCAAAGTCCTGCAAGCTCTTATCTCTACACCCTTTCAACCGCTTTGTTTGGCCCGCTTTTTTTTTTTTAATTTGATTTATATGCCGCCCTTCTCTGGAGACTCAGGGCGGCTTACAATGCGCTAAGCAATAGCCTTCATACTTTTGTATATTTATACAAAGTCAGCTTATTGCCCCCACAAACTGGGTCCTCAATTTACCTACCTTAGAAAGGATGGAAGGCTGAGTCAACCTTGAGCCTTGGTGAGATTCGAACCTGCAATAATTGCAGGCAGCTGATGTTAATAACAGGGCTTTAGACCACTGTACTATCCAAGGCTTGCACTTCCTTAATTGCAAGGTAGCCTTCCTTGTGGCCATCATGTTGCCCAGATGGATTTCTGAACTAGCGGCCCTCTCTATAAGGAAGGACCTCTGCATGTTCCATTCAAATAGGGTGATCCTGCGGCTGGATCCCACTTTGTTCCCAAGGTGAATTCCTTGTTCCATAGGGCACAGGAAATAATTTTGCCACACCCTGGAGAAGAAGTGGCACACATTGGACTTTAGGAGGGCCCTCTGCATTTACATTAAGAGGACTTCCTCTCTCAGGAAGACAGAGTCCCTGTTTGTGTTCTTCCAGCCCTCTACACTGGACAAGGTCACACCATCGACCGTGGGCTGGTGGACTCAAGTATGCATTACAAAGGCATACGAGCCCCAGGCTCTTCCATTACCTCGGCAAGTGACAGCCCATTCCACCAGAAGCGCAGCCATGATGGCTGCGTGGGCGACACAGGCCCCCATTGACGAAATCTGTCGAGCAGCAACATGGTTTTCTTCATCCCCATTCATTAGGCACTACAAACTGGATGCCTTTACTTCAGCTGAAGCAGCCTTCGGCAGACAGGTACTCCAAGGGGTAAATACAAACTAGGGGACTCAGGACCACACCACTGCCCTCCCTTAGGACTACCAGCTTTGGTATGTCCTATTCCTTGGATTCTCTACTCAGCACACTGGAGAAGGGGCTTTGGTCTTACCTGATACGCTCCTTCTTGGTGTGCTGAGAGAGAATCCAACCCCACCCTGGCGACCGTCTGGTCCAGAGTCCAGGAGTGGCCAGGACCAGCACTGATGATATGTCAAGTCAATTGCTACGCCTTCATCAAAACTGGGGAGACACACAGGCAAAGGAGGCGTGACCAGAAGATTGACAGACTAGTCTCCAGGCAGAAAGGCAGAGTTAACCCATTCCTTAGATTCTCTCTCAGCGCACCGAGAAGGAGCGTATCAGGTAAGACCAATGCCCCTTTTAATGTATTAAAACTAAACATTTGATACTAATTACTGCGTATTGATTCATATTGGATACTTTCCCAAAAAGATTCAGATTTATCTCTTTTTTGTTACAATTGAAAAACATGTCTGTTATTTGTTCACTAGAGAAAACTGCTTGGAAAGATACAAACAAATGCAAAAACAAAAAAATAGGATCGCTCTGAGGTTATGTTACCATATTTGACATTAATTTTATAATCTTCCAATGTTTTATAATCTAATAGGGGCAAAGAATAATGAAAGAAATTCCTTTAAATTCTTCATATCAGTGTTTCGTATTTTAGAGATGCAGAAGGTCGCTATTTTTAGTGGGATGCTTTCACAGTTGATAACTAGAGATTTAAAACAAATAGAGGAGAATATTTGTAAGTCAGGATTAAAATAAGGAGCCCTTGGTGTTCTCTGAACTTGATTGTTTCCTTGCATCAATAACATCATCAGAGATTTCATAATGGTTTAAAATTTCTAGAAACTCTGTATCTCTAGTTTAGTGATAAAGGAACTCTACAGGGAATAGGCTCCCTTTCTATTGCATTTCTGTCATGCTATAGAAATGTTCTTTTCAGACTTCCGCTTCCGGTTCCGCTGGCGACAGACTCTGATCGGGCTAGCTCTGGCCCCAGAGTCTGATCCCCCCCCATCTGGGGGCCCTTTGGGCCAAGCGCCCCATTATTGGGGCGTTTGCCGTTTGAGGGTGGCTCGCCAGGGGTCCCCTGCCTCACTTCCAGGGGCCGGGAGGCCGATGCTGGCGCGCCCGAGGCTCCAGAGGGGGTGGGAGGCGATCGGCGGCTTTTCTTTGAGGCCGCGGAGGCGCCACAGCGCCTAAGGGGACCGGTGCTAACTAAGAAGGCACAACGGACTGAACTGATTGGTTGGAGTTGGAGCAGGCATCCTGGAGGCGAGGGGGGGGGTTGGAGTTCCCCCCCCTTGTAGCTGGAAAGGAGCCGTGGCAGAGAACTAGGGGGAAGGAGATGGAGTGAAACCCCTTACCTTGCTGACTTTTCCTTGGAGGATGGCTGTGGCAGAGTTGCTTGGAGAGGTCTGGTGGCCTCTCCTCCCGGTAGGCAATGGCGGCGGTCTGACTTCCTGCTTCTTTATTTATGATTGAAGACAACATTCTCCTCTGGCTTCCTGTTTGACCTACTCTATACTTCGGACTCGTTGCTCCTGTGAGCGCCCACTGGTGGATAGTTGAAAAACTACTCTGATTGCTAATCCCTCTTTCTTCTCTGGAGGTTTGCCTTTTGATTTCTCATCTTCTACTGATCTAAGATGGCTAAGGGCCACAAACCAGCAGCAGCTGACATGGGGAAAATTTTGGAAAGACTGGCAATATTGGACCAGAAGTTGGACAAGTTAGATGACGTGCAAAAAGGATTATCTGAAATTAAATCTGAAATGACATTTATGAAAAAAGATTTAAATGATGTTCAACAGCTGGCAGAGCAAAACAAGAAGAAGATGGGGGGTCTGGAGGGGGAGGTACGGGCACTCCAGAAGGTGGAGGACGGGAGAGGAAATGCAATGTTAACTTTACAATTGGATAAGATGTCTTATTTTCTCAGGTTCCAAAATGTGGAACAACTTGACCAGGAAAATTTGAGAGAAGTGATGGTTAAAATGTTGGGTGAATTTTTAGAAAGAGATTTGGAGTCTATTGGAAGGGATGTGGATTTGGTCTACAGAGTAAACTCACAATTTGCAATTTTACATAATTTACCAAGAGAGATTCATATTAAATTTGTGAGAAGGGAACTGAGAGATGAGATATTGAGAAAACAAAGACTGGGGGCGCTGGTGTACAGGGGCAAGGAGATCACCATCCTGAAGCAGATTCCCAGACAGGTACGAGAATTAAGAAGAAAATACTATTTTTTATCAAATAAGCTGTACCTCAAGGGAGTAGGTTTTAGGTGGCTGATTCCGGAGGGTTTGATGATTTTTTGGGAGGACAGTAAGAAGAAAATTAATAATGTAACGGAAGCTAAGGCTTTTCTTGACCAACATAAATCCTTCCTAGGTGGAGAAGATACAGGAGCCGAAGAGGGGGAAGTATTAGATGATCAAGGAGCGGAGGCGGACGGAGCTGCTGCGGCCCGGGAGGGGGGGGGGGGAGGCCAGACCATGGTTTTAAGAGCCAGAACTAGGAAATGAAGAAAGGAGGGGAATCTACTGTTTAAGGTTTTTTTAATTGACATTTTTCTTTTTTCTCTCTTCTTTTATTGTATTTTGTATAACACTTTTTTTTTTGTTTATATAATTTTTATATAACCTGGTTGTTTGTTTCGATTTAAGATAATAATGTCTGTTGTGTGAGAAATTAAAAAAAGAAAATAATAACTGAAATATCTTTATATAAAGATATTGAAAATTCAACATATTGTAAACTATAATATTGTATATTTTTAACCAATAAAAACTTTTTATTAAAAAAAAAAAAGAAATGTTCTTTTCATAGGTCTTGAAATGTTAAATTCCTGAGCTTGCTTTATCTGGTAGGACATAATAACTTCTTCTTTACTTACTAGTTTTATTCAATTTTGACTGCCCTTATTACTTTTTGTACACTTTCCTCCTAACTGAGGCTTGAAATAAATTTCCATAAGCATGCTTTTTAATGGTGCTGGAATTATTCAATGAAGTGGGGAATCTTGGCTCATGAGCCAGATTTCCAAATCGGTATTTTCAAGGGTCCTGTCTAGTCTTGCTATTCCTTTGCCATCTGTTATAAATGTGTGATGTAGGAAAAGTTTTGGATGCCCAGAACAGAAATAGATTCTCTCAATTCAACCCTATACTTAGGTTAGGTCTAAATATGTACCATAATAATTAGAAGGAAGGAGTTGTTTTAGCGAAATATGATAAAGGTGGTATATATGCATCAGCACTGGAAATAAAAGGGATCAGCATGGTGGCCTCAATGACTCTGTAAAAGAATGCAAATGCCCAGCTGTCTGCAAGGAGTATAAATCCTTCCATTCCCCACCATCCATTCAGAACTGAAGAAGCTTCTTGGATGAGAAGCGAAATTTCTTCAAAGAAAAACAAGAAAGTCCAATTGCCTCTTGAAAAAGCACCTTTGGGACATTTGAAATTGTCAAGTACAGGAATCCCCAGGTTAAGAATGAGTTCCAGTCCCTAACTCTGTCTTGAATTTGAATTTGAATTTGTATGGCTAGTCCTCAACTTATGACTAGTTTGGGTCAGAGTTTCCATCATAAATCACCACGGTGGTAAGATATGTCATACTCAATTTTATGACTATGTTTACAATGGCCAATAAGTGAATCACCTTAGTCATTAAGCAAATGTTGCAGTTGTAAGTGGTAACTCATTCTTCCAAAGGGGCGTTTATTGTTGGAAGCTGGCCAAAAAGGGTGCAAGTCATGATCATGTGACTGCAGACCACTGCAACTGGTCATAAATGCAAGCCAGTTTCCAAGTGCCCAAATTGCAATCAAGTGTCCATGGGGGTGGCAAGTGCAAAGACTAGACTTTTTATAGCATCATTGTAACTAAATGAGTGGTCATAAGTCAAGGAGTACTTCATTTAAGTCGGAACTTGTACTGACAAATGGACTGCCATTACTAAAAATGGTAGATGGTGTTCTTGAGTTGACCAAAGTGTTGAAGCCATGCAGTGCTTTCAGGAGGCATTGAAAATGGCAGAGAACAGGCTGTATAGTAAAAACACATGGCTTCTCTGTTTCCTGAAAACATTGTGTGGCTTCAGCATTTCATCACCTTGGGGGGAAAAAAGCCATTTTAGTAATACAGTAAGCAGCCTATTTTTTTTTTTATTGGAAAAGTTTTAAAAGTTTTACATACATTTTCTCCCCCCTCCCCAACCACCCCCCCGACTTCCCAGAGCAAATATAAAATACAGCTTAAATCCCCTAAATTCAACTCCATCTCTCACTTACCATAATCATTAAACAAATAGATAAAAGGAAAGCAAGTCTTCTTTCGTCTTATTCCATCTAATTCAACAAAATTAGTATCCATTTATAATTACAGCAGTTAATAAAACAATTAAGTATTACCTAATCAAACCTATCATTACTCAATTTAGCTAATAGATACTTAACAGATTATTAGATCTATACATTTTTACATGATATTTTATAACTTCTTTCATTTAAAACAAAAAAAACCCCTCATTCAAAAACCCCAAATTTAAAATAAAATACTATATAAACTCTTCCGTCCTCCACTTTTAAACCATCAAGGTCCAATTATAATTAAAACGCTTAATAAAAAAAAAATTCTAACTAAAAAATAATAATCAAACCTCTTATTAATTTATCAATACATATTAACAAATCAACTAAAAACAGCATTTAATAGCTATATCAAACATTTCAATTCTTCATACTAGATTGAACCAGTTGCTAATCTTATCTTCACGTCTTCCAACAGCATTTAGAATGTCTTCATTTGCGTCTACCCACCTAAATAAAAATTGCTTCTTTATATAACCCCCCCCGAGTGACTTTGTAATTGTATTTCAAATAGTATCCATCAAATCCTGCCAAAAATTAGATTAATAAATTCATCAGACGTATTAGGGAAACCACCAGATCAACTGCAATTGCCCTAGGCCCATAGTCCTTTTGCCTTATATTTATTACCATCAAACAGAAAACTCCAATTTACTATATTCAATAAAACTTCTGCGATTGCAATTAAGTCCAAATTTATTACAGTCCTTAATAAAATATTCCAAATCATTCAGGTCAAGGCATATTTCACAGCCCAACACACCAGCATTGCTGTGATCTGTTTATTCTTCTCAAAATATTCCAATACAACTGTAGGTTACCTCCTCATCGTCGCTCATCGCTTAGTTAACTGGCATTAAGCTGCTGGATGTTTTCTTCCAAAAGTTCAAAATCTTTAAACACTTAAACAATACTTTTTAAAGACCATCATCTCATCAAGCAGGGTTATTTTCCATGTCTCCAGTCTTTCTTCTTTTCCTTTTTACGAACTCTTTTCTTAACTTTGATCCCTCTGCCTTTTTTAACTCCAGAAAATTTTGCATTTTTTGGGATTGCATATTATAAAATTTTTGCAGAAATATAACTTCTCCTGGAAACAGCTCTTTAAATGCAAGTTGGATTTTATAAGAAAAGATTCGTGTAGCCAAAGTCTCATCAGCTTCCAAAATTTCTTGCTCCTTATTCTGCACAGCATCCATCTTTCTCTCCCCCCAAAAAACTACTATAGGCTGTTGTTGTTCTTTTCCATCTCCCAGCTCTTCATTCAATCCCCCACTGCTAGATTGCAACTCAGTATTTCCATGTATTTCATTGTTTCCAGCTTGAGAAGCTTGAAATATAGTATCAATTTTTTCCAATAAAGCAGAGGTAATTGAGCTCCAAGCTTCCTCAAAATGAGACCATATCTGAGGGTTAATTAACCCTTCTTTGCTTTCTTTGCTTTCAAAAAGACCAGCCATCTTGCCCCCCTTCTTCCTTCCCTTCCAAAAGGACAGGCAAAAAAAAGTATCAAAAAGAAAAAAAAAGACCCTTTGCAATTTGTAATTTATATTACTGCTTCAATTATTATAATTACTTCCTTTCTTGTTTCATCCACTTTTCAAAAAAGAGTTTTACGTTTCAAACAGGGGCTTGTCAATAATTACTTTTAACTTTCACTTCTTCACGCCCCGTTGAAACTCAAACGCCATCTTGCTTTCACTTTCAGCTTAAGGAAAATCTTTTAAAGAAGGTAAATCTTTGGAGTTAAAAAAAAGAAAATACTTGCTGTTTTATTCATGCTGCTTATGCTCCGCCAGCTTGATTCAAAAAGTATTTGTTTAAAGTTGGTTGCTGGGATGGTCATGACATCTAGCTCTGCAAAGCAGAGACATCCAGGGTCCGGAGTACTGACAGGCTTAACGGGGAGCTCTCATCTTCGAGCGCCAGATTATGGGTAAAATCTGGCACTCTCAGGGAGCTCTACCCCACCCGTCTACTCACTTTCCCCCCTCTTACCAGGAGGAAAGTTTCCAAACCGCAAGACAGCTGATAGTCGCTGTTCTTGCGGTTCTACGGAGCCCTGGGTTGGCGCTTCAAAAAGAAGCGTCCGGCGATGTCGCGATCCCACTGGAAGTCAGCAGCCTGTTCTTACCTAGGAGTTATCTTTGTTGGATATTCCTCCGGGACTGTCTGTACAACAGATTATACGTACCCATCATAAACTTCCATTTCAGGATGAGTCACATTATGGAAAGTGCAGAAAATATATAGTATGAAAAATAAGTTAAAAGACATCCTTTTCTTCCACCATATCTATTCACAGTTTCTTACACTGCGTTTTGTTTAAAGTGCTCACTCTTTCTGCCTGAGAATATTGCAAGCTCCATTTATCTATGAATGCCTTAGTCTTTCCCTTCCTGTCAACATTTACTCTTTATAAATTTGATTAATAATTGGATTTTCATTCATCTATTGCTATGACTGAACCACATCAATATTTTTATGTAGTGGTTGCTCATTTACCTATTCAATCTACATTCATTCATTACCTTTTCCGTTTTCACTCTCTCTTGTTTTCTGACACACAAGACATCACATTTATACACTAATATAACTGAACTGTTCAAATGTGTATTATTTTTATGACTTTCTTGGTATTTTTGAAAAGTTTAAAATGTTTGATATGAGCCTATAACAACAATCACTTAAGGATTTTATTTCACATCAAATTAATGTTCCACTTCTTCCGTATCATCCATTTTTTACAAAAGAAATAGTTACTCATTTTCTGTGGTTGAGATAGACCTAAGCAACAGTTTTGCATATATTTATAAATGCTTTTCTTTTGAAGAGTTTGTAATTAAAAAGATTACAGTTATTGTTACCGAGTGGAGGTATAGCACCAGTTTCTTCTGTTCAGCACCTGTCTCAAATTCTTAATGCAACTTCCTAAGCTTATATGATGTTGTTCTTCCTTTTCAAATTTATAAAGCTATTTTCTAGGTGTGTGAAATCAAAAATATGTTTTATAACTAAACTGAAACAAGCCATTACATTTTATAAGTTATGCTTAACTGGATAAGCTGCAATTCAATAACAAGAGCATCCAGAATGTTTCAGTTGTTCTGGACTTTGGGCAAAAGAAAGCAAACCTAGAGAGAATTTTACAGGAGAAGTGGGGCAAAACTGATACAATGGTACATGACACCCCCTGTTTAGCCTCATCATGTTGCCTATGAGCTTGTTTATTATGATCTTAGTTGCTGCCATGGTGAACCCCACCAGTTTGTCTATCCCCTGATACTCCAGTACTTTCCCCTTTTTTCTAGCCATGGCTACCATGGCCAGTATCCTGACCAGTGCCTGTAGGTTTTTTCTCCTTCTCTGTAATGGACTGGTCTCACTTAGTATATGACCTATTATCTCCTCCCAAACTTTTTAGTGCTCTCTCTTCTCTCAGCATTTCAGAGGCAGTGGATATATTTTATGCTGGCTTTATATCTTTAGCACCAGTTTTTGTCCTTAAAACTGCTTAGTACAGTAAAATGCTGTAAGGAAATGGAAGAAGTTTCTAAGGCAGATGAGAAAGTATAAAAGATGTGTGTTGCACAGATTTTTTGGGATTTTAAAAAATATTTATTTAGCATACACAATTATCAAAGCAGTCTTTAAACTTAAGGAAAACAAATATCATGCAAAACAAAAGAAAAAAAATTAGCGTCCCCTACAAAAAACTAAGAAAAAGGAAGAAAAAATTGATGTTTCATAATTTCACAAGTCACTGCTTAAATGCACTAATATAATAATATCAGCACAAAATATCATTGTGAAATATCACAAAATAACTACCGCAGTACCATATATTATTAAAATCTCTTATTAATAAGCAAATAACGCCTTTTCCAAAACAGATAAATCACAGATTTCCAACAACCACTCCTTAATGTATCAAAACACTTTTTCTAATTTCTCAATACTATCACTTTTGTTTGATACAACTATAATTCCTGATTAACACATTCCAAAGCTATAGTACATATATTTCAACATCAAATCAAAATGTTTAACATTAAATTAATTTTCCATACATGTATGTTTACATATATTAACATACTATGCCAAGAAGATATAAAACAATCATATGACCATATGGTAAATGAACCAGAAAATTTTTTACATTTACAATATAGAAAATTTCATCAAATCAAATACCGTACATTCTTTTGGGGAATCCAAAATACCCTAAATACATTTTTTGATGACTCAGTCTTAATCTCAGATCTCTAGCGATAAATAGTGCAATCATTTTATTTATCATTTTGTCTGGGAATTATTTTTGATCTGGGCTTTGACAAAATATTAGTTTAGTACATGAAGCTTCAAGTTTATTTCAAAATTAAGACTCTTTATATTGGGGAATTTAATGAGTTGGGTTTGTATACTGAAAAGGCTTGGATTTATATAATTTAAAAACTAGGCATTGTGAGTTTTTTGTGAAACTAGATTATGCTGGATTAAATAATGCTGAGAACAGTAAGAATAATTACTTCCTATTAGGTTCATGATTTTGAATCAAAATTTCTCTTGAAACATGAAGGGAGAAGGAAGAACCATTTCCAACCCTTTGCATGTTAAGAAGGAACACAGTCTTTTCTCCTTTCAGTAGTGAGTGGAAAAATCATGCATGGGAAAAATTCTCAGCATTCAGAAACAATGTTTCTGGATAGTGATTATTTCTGGTGAGATGCTGATTAGTGATAAGGCATGGATGCTGTGTGGAGAGGAAATTCTAGAAGAAGCAGGAAGGGGAATTCTCATGAAAGGAGATATCTCATTAATTTTTTTCTTATAAGGACCTAATGCTTGAATCTTATTTAGAATTTATGCTTAGTCTTTCAGAAAGCAATGAAATACATTTAGCAAACTATTAGAAATAGTGTCCCCTTATTATGTATTAGCACTGAGGAATAAAGGGCACTCAGTACTTCTATTGTTATGCAAATAACATTGGTGACACTCTGAAATAAATTCATGAACAATGTACAATCCACAGTATGCTTCTTTAGCTGTGAATTATTTTAATGAGTGTTGGTTGAATTACATTTTACTTTTTAATATTTGCATTAATTTTTAATTGTGTATTTAATATTTTTAGTATGAGTATTCACATTATATTGCTTTTACATATTTTTGTTATCTAATAGAAGACAAACTAGTGCCTGTAAGCTGATACAAATTGTGCTTCCATTTTTAACCTAACAACTGGAAGTCTGCCTGTTATACAATTTTTTTAAAAATCTAGAAAAAATAATCTGAATAGCCTCTTTAGTCATTTCATGGAAAAATTAAACATTGCCTTTACTTCTCTGCAAACACAAGATTAACACAATGTATGTTTCTGGTCAGAATTTAAAGTATTTAAAAGTCAATATTATACTACCCCAAAATCTAGGTTTTGAAACTGATTTGGTAGTTGAGAAAACAACCCAGTTTAGCTCAGTTCAGGCTAGTTTAATCTTCTAAGTCTAGGAGGAAGAAGCAGGGGCACTCATCGCTGGAGGTAGTTGATGGGGTAAGAAGATCACATTCCCCTGCCGCCCATTGCCTTATTTCTAGCTGTTATATAGCTTTTTAAAATTGTAATTGTTTGTATATTTATTTTTTTTACTGTTTGTAAGTCACCCAAAATTACCTTATCCATTACGAGACATATAAATTTAATAAAGTAGTAAATGGGGGGGGGGGGAGAGATAACTGAGCAGCATCAGAGAAGTTGGATATGTTTCACTGTCTGCATCAGATTGTAATGTTTTGTTTTGTTTTAAATTTAAAATAAGTCTGAAAAAATACCATACAGAGCTATGGAAAGAGATCCTCTTAAATATTTACTCCATAATTTTACTATTATAGTGCAATTTTCCCTCATAAACATTTTTTTCAGGATCAAAGTTTAGATTCCTACCAACCCTACTTATCTTAGGTCTAGAAAAAACACTGGTAGAACTTAAGCAGAGTGCATGGGAATTAAACTTTCAAATAAGCAAAGCCAAACTTCCCTATCTTCCATACAGATGAATTGCTCTCTCCTACTAGACAGACAACAACTACTACTATAAAATTCTATATACCTCATAAAGAAAGGACTTTTCCCTAGTCCATATAGATGTTCTATATGTATATCAGCCGTGAACTAATTCTACTTTATTGTAACAGAATCTGTCAAGTCTGAAAGTACACACTTCCTGTTTCCTGCTTCCACTTTTAACTGCTTGATCCATTAGGGCAGGTCCTTCCTAAGTTTTTCTCTGACCATTAAGCCATTAGGGACTGCTACTGTTCTTGTCTAATCGTTTCCTAGTCAGCATTTCTTCCCTTCATTCTCCAAAGTCATCCACATATTCCATTATACCGTACTAGAGTGATAGTTAACATGCCAACCTTCCATATGAATTTGAGTCTGTTTCACAAATTCTTTTAAAGTGCCCACTGTACTTAACATTGGTAATCAGAGCTACACTTAACTCCTGAGTTTGATAAACTCCACTTGTAATGAAGAGATTGAGGCATTTTGAGAGTGTTTCGAAGGCAGTAGCAAATTTTTTTATTCATAACCTTGGCTTATAAAGTAATCTAGTGCCTTCAGTGAATCATTAACTAAAGGGTTTCTTCCCTTTAAGGCTGTATGCACTGTTACTTAAGATGTATTAATGCTGAACTGCACTTTTAAATTCTGTTATTTGGTCTTGGGCTGTAAATAAATAAAGTTAGATTACATTAGTTTATTAATAAATACTTTGCTTGGACGGTTTTCATCACTAAAATACAAGCCTGCATTTGCTTATGTATAAGTATTTTTATAATACACTAATTCTATGCTTTAAGTTATTTGTTCTGTTTATGTAGCTTAACTACAAAGTTCATTGTATTAATAAAACCAAGTATTAATTTGGAAAAGTAAAATTACTTTTTTTTAGTTGTTCAAATTGCATGTATTAGCTGCTTTTCAGGATACATTGAGCTTCAGTTTCAAATGCATTTGCTGTCCTTGATTTTATGAAAAGTATAAGGAATAATCTCTTAAGTGAATAGTAAATGAAATTCGAAAGGCATAGAACTTTGCTGATCTTTTTAATGATATTCACTGGTGATGACACACTATCAGGTATAAGGATTGGTTTGAATACCAGAAGTGCCTTTGGCATTATGACTTAAAACAACATAGGAAAAATAAAGACCTTTTAATTTTCTTGGATTTCTTGATGGGTTTGAAGCTTTAATTATGCAGTAGTTTTAGATATGTTGCCCTAGTTAGGAAGTTTCACTCATGATTTGTTTGCTGATGTTAACATTTACTGCTTTGCCGAATGGTGAACTCTGGAATTTATTTCTTGCCTCCTGTGCTGTGTAATAGCTGAATAATTTGTTTTCAGTGGCTGTGATAGATGGAATTTCTCCCTTGAATCTGATCAATTTAGGATTGTTGAATCAGTAATTTATTGTCTCAATGATCAGTAGAAGAACAAAATAGATACAATCCAAGAAATCAAACCAAAATGAATTAAGGTAAAATACCAACATAAAATGTTGTATAAATTACTATAACGATGTATAGTAGTAATATGAGCGGCATGGCGGCCTAGTGCTGAGGACACTCACCTCCCTCTTGGAAGATTGAGAATTCAATCTTAGGTAGCAGCAGATGTTTCTCTTCTAGAGCACAAAGAAAAAATATCTGCTGTGAACTGTGCATGGCATCAGGAAAGGCATCTGGCCAGTAAATGCTCAGCTGCATTCAGTCACCCTGACCCCAAATTAAGGGATTACAGGGTCATATAAAGAGAGTTTTTATGTATAGTAATAATCTCTGCAAATGTGATCTTTGTATTACATTATGTAAAGTAAAAATATATGCTCTTTAAAACAAGTTATATAAAGGATTGCAGATGTACATATTAATATCTTAAATAAGAAATAAGTGAAACCTAATTAGCCTTGAAGATGATTATATCTTATATTCATTGCAGTAATGCAACATTTGGCTGCCATACAGGTAATAGTGGGCTTTGTGTCTTCTTGATAGAATATTTATGTAAAAATTATCTTATCTTCCTGGAAATTTATTTATTAGGGGCAGAATATAAATAGACATAATACTATTGCAAAATTTACAATGTAATAATCCATGAAAAATGGTTATGATCTCATTGCCACTATACGGGCAGGTGAGCTTGATTAATGGATTTTAGAATATCTGCCTTTTAGCAAAGCAGATGGTAAACTATCGTGTCTGGCTTTGAAGAAGGTTGTCCTTGGCCTCTGGAGAAAAAGGTTCTCTAAATATTTTGCTGGTTCTCAGATGCTCTTGTTTATCTATTTTTTGTGATGTAGACATTGATTGTTAACTTTAGCTTGAAACTCCACATATTTTATTCTTTAATTGAGTAGGTGTTTAACTTGAAATATTAGGAATGGTGCTGAGAGCCAACAGAGTGCAAACTTTTGCAATGCAGGCTATCTATGCAACTTAAATGGGTAAAGCTATAAAACACTGATTTTTCAGCTGACTAATTCATCACCATCTTCCAGGCTCTTATCAGGATTGCAATAATTTATTTTTCAAATCTTAGCAGGGCATTTGATCCGAGAATTGATCAAGCAGCGAGAATTGATCCGAGAATTTTTGTTTGGACTGATTCCTGGACATTCTTTGTGTAAATTCTCACTTGTGTGTTCCAGAGGATTTTGAGCTAACAATTTGGTCTCAAAGACTTGCCACAGTAATTGGTTGACCTCCATTTAAGTTAAATTTTTAAAAAAAGGGCTTAGAAGCATTTGAGGATCTCATGGCTGATTGTACTACTAGCAAGATTACAGTTGAGACCAGAATCTTTATTGCTGAACTGTACCATTATAAAATGTCTCAAAGATCTCAAAATGATGCCACAAGATAGATTTAAAATGAAATTAATAACTGACTATAATTATTCCATAACTAAATTATACTTTTATATTTAACATGCCAGACATAATGATCTAAATAAACCAAGTTTTAATATGGTACCGTACTACTAAGTTATTAAAAGAACAAAATGAATTTAGCTCAGTCCAAGATAACATAAGCATGTATTTTACTGTATATAATGTATATTTAATTCTCCATAGTGATGGAGATAGCATCCAGGAATGCTATCTCTCTCAAAGTGACAGCAGAACCTTCCATTGGGGGCTGTCTGGCGCTATTTGCCAAGTGTTGGGAGGACATTACCACAGATGCCTGGGTCCTGGATATGGTAAGATCGGGCCTCTCCCTAGAGTTCCTCACCACAACCCTGAGGTTTTTCATTCGTTGTCCCATCTCAAAGGACAAAGTGAAGAAGGTCCTCATGGAAACCTCTATTCAACATCTGTTGAACATTCAGGCGATCCAACTGGTTCCAGAGGACCAACAGGTGCTGGGATTCTATTCCATCCTCTCTGTAATCCCAAAGGCCTTGGGGTGGGTAGGTGGGTGGGTGGAGAGCAATTTTGGACCTGAAAAGGCTAAATTGCCTACTAATTTATAGGCGGTTCAAGATGCAGTCACTCCAGTCCATTCTGGAAAATATGTTTACAATTACTCCTTACAAATCTCCAGGATTCTCTTCACAACAGAGATCATTGAACAAACTACCACCCAGCTGGCTTCTGGTCTTGGCTGGTGGAGCTGCGGGTTTCTTACAAGTGTGAAGGGATAACCCTGAGCCCGCTATAAGCCGAGGGAGTGGGCAGCAGCCGCACTTATTCAGGTGGACTTCCTGCACTCTGGACCCTCTTCAAACAGCTCTTCCAAGCCTTTAGACTCTAGCAGTTTGTGGAGGCATCTTGAGTCTCTGCTCGGTCTCTGAGCATACTCTTTGGCACCGGACTTTTGCCGCGCCTGTAACAGCGGCTCCCCAAGCGGGTTTTGGATAACTTGCTATTTCTGGCTTCTTCACATCAAAGACCCTTAGGGGGAGATTGACACTCGTTTGGCTGGCTCCTGGTGGAGCCGCCAGACTGATCCCAGCGTGAAGAGCTTCAGCTTGAGCCTGCTGAAGGCTGATCAATCGGCAAAATCACAGATAGGTATTTCGTGATTGCGGGGTAGCGTGAATGAGCCTGACTCCACACTGCAACCCCAGGAGCTCGGTAATCACTCCCTTTCCGCGCCAGCCCAGTGTGAAGAGCTTAGCTCAACTCCATTGGCGATAGTAAATGAAGGCCACAAAATAAACTGGCTGGAACTCAGGGCAGTTCACCTGGCCCTCGGGGTTCCAAGACATGGTGTTGGAGACATCCTAGTCATGACAGACAATGTAGCCACCAAGGCCCACATAAACCGCCAAGAGAATACCCATTCCAGGTATCTTATGCAAGAGGCAGAACAACTAGGCCCCTGGGCGGAGAGACACTTTCTGTCCCTCAGGCAGAACATATCTCTGGAGTGAAGAATGTACAGGCGGACTGGCTCAGCAGGGCCACAATTGACCACTCGGAGTGGCGCCTGCATCAGGCTTTATTTCAGGAGCTGACGGCTCACTTCTGATTTCCAGCTGTGGATCTGTTCACCACTAAGGACAACACGCAGCTGCCCAGATTCTTCGCAAGGTTTGCAGTATTGGGGGCAGAGGGAGTCAATGCTCTTCATAGTCCTTGGCCCGAGGACTCCTCTATGCCTTCCCTCCACTTCCCCTCATTCAGAAGGTGATCTGGAAGGTATTGGTGGAAAAGGTGGAGGTCCTACTTCTGGCCCTGAAGGCCATGGTTTACCGACCAGGTCAGCTGGCGAGTGACCAAACCTTGGAGGAAACCGCCGGACAGAATCTCCGTCAACCAGGAGGCCTTGGTCCATCCAGACTCACAGTGGCTCCAACTGATCGTCTGGTGTTTGAGTGGAGACTTCTGAGCCAGGACAATTACTCCTCCAGGGTAATCCAGACCATACAGGCCTCCAGGAAGCCTTCCACTAATCAGATATATGATATGGCCTGGAAAACCTTTTGCGCCTGGTGTTCCAGGTCAGGATTGAACCCTCCATTAGTATCCGTGGCCAGATACTGGAGTTCCTCCAGGGAGGACTAGACAAAGGGCTATCGCCCAACACTATCCGTCAACAGGTGTACCCTGTCCTCAGTCCTCTCTTGCAGGGATCTGGAGTCCCTCGCTCAACATCTGGCCATGCGCAGGTTCATTAGGAGTGCAACAAACCTAGACAAATTTCAGAGTTGAAGGTTCTCTCTGTCAGGAAGGACCTCTGTATCTTCCATCCCAATAGGGTGGTCTTGTTATTGGACCCTTCCTTTGTCCCTAGGGTGGATTCATGGTTCCACAGGGCTCAGGAACTTATACTACGTGACTTCTGCCCGGGCCCAGTACATACCCTGGAGAAACAATGGCACACCTTGGATGAAAGGAGGGCCCTCCGTATGTACATTAAGAGGCCTTCGTCCTTCAGGAAGACAGAGTCCCTCTTTGAGTCCTTCCAGCCCTCTACCCTGGGCAACAAGATCACTCCATCAACAGTGAGCCACTGGATTCGGGCGTGCATCGGCAAGGCCTAGAGGCTCTTCCTTTGCATTGACGGGTAACAGCCCATTCCACCAGGTGTGCGGTCATGACAGAGGTGTGGGTGACGCAAGACTCTATCGAGGAGGTTAGTCGAGCAACTACATGGTCCTCTCTGTTCCCTTTCATCAAACATTACAAGCTGGACACCTTCGTTTCGGCTGAAGCGGCCTTTGGCAGGCGAGTCCTGCACAGGGGACTTCAGACCAGACTGCGGCCCTGACTGTAGGACAAGTCAGCTTTGGTATGTCCCATTCCTGGATGCTATCTTGACCACAATGGAGAATGGGCGTTGGTCTTATCTGACACGCTCCTTCTCATTGGGTAGAGATACCATCCAGCCCCACCTTGAAGACCATCTGGACCTGTGTCCAAAGGGGGAGAACCTTAGCATAAGACATGTCAAGTCTGTCAATAAGTCTTCGCCAAAAGCTGGGGACCATTGGTAAGGGAGGGATGTCCTCACAGCTCTGACAGACGAGGGTTGATCTCGTCTGCTAGCTGGTTGGACAGACTCAGTCCAACCAGCTAGCAGATGAGGTCAACCCATTCCTGGATGCTATCTCCCACCCAACAAGAAGGAGCGTATCAGGTAAGACCAACATCGCTTCTTTCCCAATTGTCTGGAAAAAACACTCATTTTTTCCCTCATTTTTAGAATTTACAGAAGTTTTACATTTCTAGGTCAGCTAAATGCATTTTTTGACTAATAAAATTCATTGGATATTCTTAATGGTAACTATATTTGTTAATATCCATATGAACAAGAAAATCATCACTGCTATGTGAGAGTACTTTAATCTTTGTACTTTATTATATACTTAAAACAAATACTTGGTATTTTTCTTGGCTTTTATATTATTGACTGGAGTGATTATTCAGTTGTATTGCATCAGTGTCGCTTTCTTTCCTTGCAGATTGGAAACTATATAGATATGCTGTATATATATCTCCTTAGGCTAATGTCAGCTTGGAGAGTTGTTAATAGCAGACAATCAGCTTTTCTTCCCTAAATGAGAAGCTTAGGATTCTTTATAAGTTTCAAACCTGTAAAAACTTCAGTAATTTATCTAGACCAGAAATACAGTACTACAGAAGGCCATTATTTGTAGTTTTATAAATCTCATGGAGATTGCCAGTTTAGGAAGTGATTTTTTTGATGAATAGTAAATTTTATCTTGCCTTCTGATGGTTACATGCATTCTCCATTGATAACTTTGTCTTCCTATAATAACAGTGTTTTTTCCCTGTAGCATCCTAGACTATAGGATATTGCAATAAAATTGCATAGAGCTTTTTGATGTAAATGGGGCAACTGAAAAAGTCATACTTTTAGGTTATTTGCTAGGGGAGAAATCCACATAATGTAATGTTTGTCAAATCCAACAATGTCTGGTTTCCTGAAATTGTTTTTTGTATCTTATCATGTTTTGATGAACCATTATGGTGAAGGTATTTTAGGAATAGAATTCCAAGGCACAATTCTCTGGAATCCAGTACACATTGGGAAACTTAATACCTTTGAAATATTTGCTAATTCATGTCTTATCTCCCACCTTTATCATATCAAAAGTTAAATGTACATTAATTTGCATATATCATCTTGTGAAAGATGTTTGCAACATGTATATATACTGACCTCATGGTGATGCTAAATGAAATATAGCTCATAATTAAAAGTCAAATTGTTAATGTAAAATGCAAACCTTTCCTTCCCGTAGACTCCTGGGTTGATGAAAAATTCATATTCTGTCTTTAGGATTATAACAGCATTAGTTTAGTTGGCAAATCAAAACAGTTCTGTATGTTTTTTGTGTACAGGAATTCCCATTACGTAGAAACTAATAGATAATTTATGTGCTGTATTAAAGATATTTGCTAACCTGAAATTTAATTGCTTGCAGCTGTCTTAGTAATGTTAATACATTAATGCTTAATTGTAATTCTTATTGTATGGCAGGGCTCAACATTTCTGTTGCGTAGAAAAATAACTTCTAAAATTCACTCATAAAATGCCTCACAACATCCTGATCAACTGATTCATTTTAGACTCAGCATAATAAGTTCATCAGCAACAGAATTTCACTTAGTTTCTGTATTACCAAATATAAATTTTCCCTGTACAAAGAGATGATTGTCATCTTGTCATCATGAGAAGGAATGGCATCACCATGCCTGGAGAGAGAAGAAGGGTGCAGCTGTAACCTTAGCCTCACATTGTGAGATATATCTATCTATATAGCTAGCTGTGTATTTAGAAATATAGCCGACTTTATACCTAGGTGTGGAGCTATTTCTAAGATGAGCTCAACAGAGATTGGTGACTACAAAAGTATTTTTCTGTAGAGTATACATACACATGAGGCAGTTTTTATTTTCTGCTACCAATGAGCTGGCACTTTATTTTCCCCTCCATCCTTCCCTTAGTCCAGCCATCTAGTTTGCCTTCACCTCATTTGTTATACCCATGGAAATGACGAGGGAGAAATTCTGATTTCTTTGAGCTAATAGTTACTGGCCAAGAGACGGATGCTCCCCCTCCCCCAGCTTATTTTTGCCCAAGTATGGTCATGAGCTGTAGAAAATAACTTGAGGTCGCATACAGCCTGTGACTTTGAGTTCTCTGATACTACATGTTCTCAACACCTGTGCAAGTTCACATAGATTCTTAAATGAGTTCTGGAATGTGTTGACCTTTCAGATTAATCCGGAGTTGAAAACAAATTTTAGCCTTTTTCATTGTTCCCCATTTTTTTCCAGCAATTATTTGTTTCCAAACTTTTGGGAACTCTCTTCTTTGTGAGAAAGCAACAGAAGAGAGGCCTTTGTTTTTTCTCGGAAGAGGTAGCACGATATATTAGCAATCACATACATACATTTCATGAGGGAAGGTTTGCTGTAATATGTATGTTCCATTATTCTTGAAGGTTTTAAAAATAAAACTTATTATCCGGCCATAAGAACTGTGAAACAGTGGGATATTTTTTTAAAACAGTGATAAACTCCTCCTCCTCCTTCATTTTCTAATGGAGATAAATGGCTATCTGCATGAGGTGGTCCCTTACATTTCTGACTAAGAAGAAGGGATAAAACAATGTCCTGTATGATTTTTTTAGTTCATACATTTTATGAGGTGCAAATTGTAACAAAATAAGGTTGTGCTTTGCTTCTGATTAATATTAATGGGATGATTACAGCAGGGGTCTTCAAGCTTTTTGGGTTGGTGAGCACATTAAGAATTTTTAATTCATCTAGGTAAAAAATAATATGATCTGAACAGAAACCATAGACATCTAACATCATATAATGGTTATTCTCACAAAATGAGTGCTGTCCCCTGGCAAGTAAACCATTACTCAAAGCCTCTTTACATGAACCTAGCAAATGAGTGAGATTGCTCCCTGTAATCTCCCAAGATGCCGTTTAATACTTCAACAAATCTTTTTACCTTTTCCAGGGAAATATACACACTTGTACCATTTTACTTTCTAAGGATTCTTTTAAGAATTTATGAAACATTTTGAAAAAGAAAGCCATATTTCAGGCTTTCCAGTTTGCATTATGCTAGCTTTCCATGTGTTTATTTTTAAGTATAACAATACTTTTAAAAATATCAGGCAAAGCATAGTGCATGGGAGACACCAAGTGTGCTGTTTACTGTCACCACTTTAAGGACCAGAATCTACAGGATATAGAAGAATTGTAACCATGGTAGAGAATTTAATTTAAGGGGTCTTATTAGGGACCCAACCACATTGAGATAATCTTATTAAAAGCTTTTACAAATTTTCCCTATATGCACAGATTATGCTTTTACTATTTTATGAAAAGTAATCTATACTTATATTAAAACTATTCAGCATATTTGTCATTTTTTCTTCTTTCCATTAACAGATACTTGATTAGTCAAGGAGCATATGTAGGAGCTGTAAACAGTGAAGGAAACACTCCATTAGATATTGCTGAGGAAGAAGCAATGGAAGAATTGCTTCAAAATGAAGTGAATCGACAAGGTAAACATAAAGATTTAGTGCAATAACTATGTGTAATGGTTAGGAAATTCCATATTGTAAAGAAAATTAATGATACAAGGAAATTAACTATAGAACACTAAACAAAACCCATATAACAGCATTCATTCATTTTGTACTAGCTCTGATGATTGATGAGTTTTCTGTAAACAATTTTATTTTGTCTTTTTCTCTGCAGCTCTTTCTTCTCACTTGTTTTCCTTTTCTTCCCAGTGTTGGTTCCCCCTCTCCCCCCCCCCCCCATTTCCATTCTGTTTCTTTCCTCTGTTTTTGCTGGGAGCAGGAATAGGAGACAAAATGGCATGTAGTTATAAACCAAATGGGATGAATTAATTTTTGCAAATCGGGTGCTCATTTGATATAAATTAGTTTTGTGAAAACTGACAGTTTTTTCTTTGCCCGGATGGTGGTCTTTATTGGAATCTTGTTTGTATCCAATGGGTTCTTATACATATACAATTACATACATATACACACATATACATATAACATATACATATACATGTACATATAATATATACATATACATACACATACAATACATATACATATAATATATACTTATTCTATAATATATACATATACATATAAAATACATATACATACCCTGCTTCCCCCAAAATAAGATATCCCCTGATAATAAGCCCAATCAGGCTTTTGAGTGCATGGCAATAAGGACAAGTGCGTATTTCAGGGTTCTAAAAAATATAAGACAGGGTCTTGTTTTCGGGGAAACACGGTACAAGTGTATCACTTGGACATCCTTTCTGGAGGTGAGGGAATCCGCAATTATTTTCAGCTTATTTTAACAATGTAGAGGAGCTGTGAGTTACATAGAATTTTTATCTATATATTTTGGTGGAGGAGAAGAAATGAAAGGTGATGTTGAATGTAGGCTTCTTTTCTCTTTGGGATATAACAGTATGTAAGAAAAATACTTTGAAAAACTATATTCATGTTCCAGCTAGCAAAGTATTTTAAAATTTGGAAACTAAAGGATTTCCCCCTAGCTTGGCTGATAAGATGGGAGCCCAACTACTGACATTAAAAAATTCTAACATTAAAAAAAAGATTGAATTTCAGTCAGTATTTTTTAAGATAAAAACACACAGTATTTCAGATAAAATAGAACTGTATACAATTCTTTAATCATTGAGTCTGTGCTTAGTGTTTGGAGCATTAATCTGATCATTTAATTAAAATTTAATAATTTAAAATATTCCTTTCTGTCAGATTAGAAATTATTCTGACAATAATTTACAGAACTCTGTTATGGCCAAACTGAAGATTTTCTGGAAGGAAGAACTATAATGCCGGGGCTTTAGCTGTGCGCTTCTAATCTGAATCATAGCAAAACAACCACTTCAGCTCTGAAGGCAGCGTAGCATGTTTGCTAGTAGCATTTGATGTAGAGCATTCCCAATATCACATTTCCATAATGTCTATCCAAATATAAGTGGGAAACCAAAACAACTGTTTTGAAGACATGACAAATATATTATAAGCATAATTTCATTTAAAGTAGTTTAATAAAACATGTCAGTTTGAAAAATCTTTGAATTTTAGATTGAGATATTAAAACATGCCAGTTTCACACAAATATAATCCATAAGAGTCAATGCTGTTTTTACAAGTAGGTGGGATTTTAAAACCTTGCTTATTTTTGCTTGTTTAAATACATCTTATATATAAATAGAATAATGGTGGTTGAAATAGTGGAGAATATTATAATATTAATAGTGGAGAATATTTTATGATTTAATATGTGAGACAACACATGTTTTGATCTGAGGTAAAAATGTAATGTCTCTGTGAATTGCATTTTGATATATTAAAGTGATGTTTTAACATCCTGCCAATTAAAACAATAAAGTACCATTGGATACAATCTGAATTGATTTCTTATTTTAGTCCACAGCAAGAAAGATTAAGCTGACTACCAAATTAACATACAATGTTGCCATATGTGGACCATTGGAAAAAGTATTTTCTTTTAATTGTTTTTATTTAGTTCTGCAACATAATAAGTAAATGAAGAAACTTAGCAATATTCAATGGTTTGATTTATTTTTGAAGCTGCAATATCTACTTATGTGCATTTTTCTAGCTATTCTTCCTTTATATCCTAAGATTGACTGCTGTTCGGTTCTGGCTTTTTAATCTTTATGAGGTAATTAGGTAATTTTAAATGTAATATTTATTACACATTTGTATTTTACCTGTAAACATGATAATTAGATGGATGTATTGATGCAGGATCAAAAAGCTAATTCAATGCTTTATATAGATCTTCAGTAATGTCCAATGTTCAATAAAAAGAAGTTTAGAAAGAAAATGCATGTTTGGAAAAAAGTGGGTGACATGGGAGGCATAGGCTATTGCTATTAGTTTTTAAAATTTTAGCTTCAGAAATAATAAGCTCATGGTGGTTGCCATAGAGTACAAAAAAGGAAAAGTTTCTAAGTTTCCTTAACTTTCCAAATTAAGATCTTGGAAAACAGATCTATAAGAAACTAATAACTAACATGGAAACTACTGAGATTGCAAATCTTACTCTGGATCTTAGACTGTACAAGTTAAATACATATTTGTCTGGACTGTGTGTTAGAAAATTGACCTCAGCTTGTATCTCCAGTCTGTAATTCTGCCTCACCTTGTAATTATCTTGACTCAGTCCAGCTTGTTGAACAAGATCCTATATTGCATTTTAAAAATGTAATTATCTATATAATACCTGAATTTTTAGAGAATGATATTTGTGCCAGTACATGACATGCAAGCTTCTACATAATAGATAGAACTGGAGGGGAATTGTCCAATGTCTTTTTTAGAAGTTGATGAATTTCATGCAGTTTAAATAATAAATATATAGGTTTTAAAATGAATATTTTTCTGTTCTTTTAGGGGTTGATATAGAGGCAGCTCGGAAAGAAGAAGAGCGTATAATGCTTAGGGATGCTAGACAGTGGCTTAATAGTGGTCATATAAATGATGTTCGGCATGCAAAATCTGGTGGTACAGCTCTTCATGTAGCTGCTGCTAAAGGGTATACGGAAGTCTTAAAGTAAGTTCAGCTTCTGAATGAATTCAGATTTCACATTTAAAATTTGCTATGAATGCTTAGATTTACATATACGGTTTTAAATGTCTTCCTAATCATTATAATCAGTCATTACTGAAATATTAACCACATATCCAAGCCAAGGAAAAATATATATACCATGTTTCCCCAAAAATAAGACCCTGTCTTATATTTTTTTGAACCCCAAAATAAGCGCTTAGTCTGATTTTTGGGGAGGTCTTATTATTTTGGGGCGCATGGAGGAAACCAGAGGAAATGGCGGGGACCGGCTGCACATGCGTTTAAATATTTTCAGGGAGGCTTATTTTATTGCATGCACTCAAAAGCCTGATTGGGCTTATTATCAGGGGATGTCTTATTTTAGGGGAAACAGTATTTGTTCCCAATGTTCTTAATTGTTAGTGCAATATCTTGAAAGTTGGGTGTGAGGTATCAGTAGAATTCAGATACTCTATTTATACTTCACAAAAGCTTAAAATTGTGGACCCAGGAAGGGCAAGACAATATTCAGGTCATATCTATTCTTCCAGTTTCTTAGACATTTGTGGAGTTCCCAGAACCCTTCCTGCCTTGTTGTCACTCTAAATTAAGTGAATCCGCAATGTATGTGATGCAGTTTGTGATTTACTACTTAATTTCAGTGATAACCTAAAATTTCATCGTTTGTGACAAATCTTAGAAGTTCATATTAACTCTAATTTTTTTTTTGCCACAAATCTTTATAAGAACTTTTACATTTCAGGTTCCACTTTTGGCATACCATATTTTTCGGAGTATAAGACCCTCCGGACTATAAGATGCTCCTACCTTTTTTGGGGAGGAAAACAAGAAAAAAACATCTACCTCCGCCTCCCAGCAATTTGCCTCCTTGCAGCAAACAGCGGAACCCTGCATGGCAATAGGCAATGCCAGTCCCTGTAGCCTGAAACAGCTGAGGATCGGGAGGCTGATCCAACCGACAATCAGCTGCTTGTGCTAATCAGGCTGTGCTGAAGCTGAAACAGTCTGTTTGCTGTTTGCTGCAAGGAGGTAAATTGCTGGGAGGCAGAGGCCAAAGGGTGGGGGCCAGCAGGTGGGCAGGGCTACATTCGGTGTATAAGACACACCCAAATTTTCACCCTCTTTTAGGGGGGGGAAGTGTGTCTTATACTCCGGAAAATACAGTATATAAAAAATAGCCAAGCAATTAGAAATGCTGCAATTTCTTTTTTCTGCAACTATTATTTATATGCAAATGTAGCTGTAAGCAGAGAATTACAAGCAATTAAAAAAACAGCAGATAGTGAAGACAGTCTTCTTTAGTTTCTCTTTTTCTGTTTTGGTTGTCAAGGGAGATAGAAATTTCTGACTCTTGCTCTTCTAATGACCCCAATCATTTTTAATTGATGTTGTTGTAGTGTGTCTTTGATGTTGTCTCTCCATCTTCTTCTGGATCTGCCTCATGTACAAAAAGCTTCTCTTTTTGTATATGCCTTGTACGGTATGGAATCCCAAATTGTCCAATAATTAAGATGACAGTAGTGATGATAATAAAGATAATAGTACTAATGATAAATGAATAACAATGATCTAGTGATAGTGATCGTACTTTAATTATCACTAAGTTATCACAGGAGCTGCCCCTCAGTCTTCTGATTACCATAGTCACATGATCACAATTTTAGTCAGTACATGTTATCCGATGCCTACCTATTGTTTACTTTTTTCTTCCCATGCAGACCAGAGAGATTGGAAAGAAAGGGACTGCAAGAGAGTAAATAAGCTCACAATGGGAAATACACATTGAAAGCAATGCCTACTTACTCTCTTATAATTCCTTCCTCATCTGTCCACTCTTTGAGAGGGCATACAAGTGATTTCACTAGGCAGTCTTTCTTATATCTGAGTCATATTCCCCTCCCCTTCTTGCAGAGTGGAGGGATTGGAAAGGAAGACAGTATCAGCAGATTGTTTGCTGAGTGTATTTGTAACTGCCAGTGAATTGCTTTCAGTGTGTATTTCCCATTATGTGACTGTTCACTCTCTTTTAATCTCTTCCTCTCCACTAAATGTAAAAATAAACAATAATTCATTCTTGCTAATTATACCAGTGCCCAAGTGATCATTCCAAAGAGCAGGGGATGGTTAGGAAGCACACAAAAGCCCAAGGTGTCAAACTGATTAGCTTTGTCAATTTTGAGTTGGCTATCCTGACACTGCAGGGATTGTGGGGAGCAGTCGAGAAAAAGATAGCATAGTTGCAGCCATGTGATTTTTCCACTGAGCATCTACTTCACTTAGCGATGAAGTTGCCAGTCCCAGCGATGACGTGGCCAGTCACTAAATGAGACCTATCTGTATTCATAATAAAAACAATGTAGGGTATGATAATTGTGATGAAAGTATTAATGATAATAATGAAAGCAATAGTGATGATGATGACACTAAGTGACTGAGAGGGCAGTTTTTGGCACAATTCTGAATATGAATGTAAAGTGGTCTGTAAATGTTGTCCTCCTTCTAAGGTTTCTTGAAACACTTAAAATCTTTTAATTCAATCACATTATCTGTTCTAACTTAATAGGCTGTTAATACAAGCTGGGTATGATGTAAATATTAAAGATTATGATGGATGGACACCACTTCATGCAGCTGCTCATTGGGGAAAAGAAGAAGCATGTCGAATACTAGTTGAAAACTTGTGTGACATGGAAACTGTCAATAAAGTGGTAAGATTTCCATTTGACTTAATTCACAGCTTCTAACTGTAACAAAGATATTCTTTAATGCTGTCAGCATTTGAACTGTATATCTGAAATACAATAAGCTGAGCCTGTGTTATTTTTTTAAAAAAGTTTTAAGGCAACTTAAAGCTTGTGCAAATATTTTATGGTATTTGCTTTACCACACTTTTAAGTTTTCACTTGTGACTTTGCTACAGTCTCAACTAAAATTATATATAAATTGTTTTTTCAGGAGGTCTTTCACTTCATCGTTTTACTATTCAACTTTCTTTCATTTTATCATTCCAACAAGCATTCTTGTTCATGTTGCCTCTTAGGAAAACTTTTAATGCTTCAGTGGCATTCTATAATATTCTTTTCATCTTGGTCAGTGTAGTTTTGACATCCTTTTTTCTTACATCCACCTTTCATTCATTCTAGTAGAAGAAATACCTCTGTAGTTTTTCTTCCTGCACTCATTTTATACTCTCACTCTTACTGCTTTCTATTCTTTTCTTGGTCTTGCTTCCAAAGATTGGGCTTCCAAATAATAGTCTTCTTAAATTTAGTGTCCTTTATTCTTGTATCTTTCACTAATATTATTTCATCATAAACAATAAAATCATGTTTTTATTCGTTCCTTGGTCATCTGTATTCATGCTTAAACCTGTGTTTTAACCAGATATTCAAAACAAACCTTTTTTACTCATCAGATATTTACTATTCTCATTTATTATTGATCAAATAGGCTATTTAGTTTTACTGTATTCTCTCAGCTTATTTCTTATTCATTAGTGTCACCTAACATTGATCAGCCAAATATATGGGTGGGATCAGGAAATAACTCTGTGAGTGCATCAGAGTTTGTTTGTTTAACAAATTTATATAGCTGCCCAACTCACACGTAGGTGACTCTGGGAGGCTTGCAACATTTAAAAATCCACCACATAATAAAAACTCATAAAAATCTCTATTCGACCCACATAGAAGCAACAACACAAGCAAACCAGTCACTTGATCATCTCCATCTTCATTTGTAGTCTCCAGGATTGCAGACAAAGCCATGCTTTTAGGGCTATTCAAAAATCAAGAGGATGGGGGCCAACTGTATCTCAGGTGAATGATGTTCCATAGAGAACATGCTGTCACCGAGAAGGCGCTTTTTCGTGGACCCACCAGATGTACATCCCCAATCGATGGGACATAATCTGCTTTCCCATCCTGGTGGGCTGGGTGTATATAATAGGGGAGAGGCAATTAAGTTTTGTATTAGGAATTCATAGATTTAGTTATCCATATATTGATTTTTATGTTTTTACATGATGTTTTTTAAAGAATTTTTAGCTTTTAAAATTACTAACTCTTTGTATTTTACTCTTCCTATGGTGGTCTATGGCCATAATGAAGTTTTGATTTGAGGAGAGAGGCAGTCCTTCAAATAGCCTGGCCCAAAGCCATGTAGGGTTTTAAAGGTGATGACCAGCACCTTAAAGTGTACCTGGAAGCAGATTGGCAGCCAGTGTAGCTCCCGCAAAAGATGTGACACATGTGCAAATCTAGGCTTGCACAAAACTGTTTGGACTGTGGCATTGTGAATCAACTCAAGCTTCTGGATATTCTTCAAGAGCAGCCCCATGTAGGGTACATTACAATAATCCAGATAGGAGGTGATCAAGGCATAGGTGTAAAGGGAATGTTGGTCCAGGAATGAGTGAAATTGGTGAACAACTTGAAGTAGTGCAAAGGTTCTCCTGGCCATGACTGCCACCTGTTCCTCAAGCAGGCATCACAAGTCCAGGAGAATCCCCAGATTATGCCAATATATTCTTTTTTGGGGGAGTATGGGAAAACTGATGTTGTTTCAGAACAAAACTTTAAGCTGCAGCTCTGATTTTAATTTCTTTAGAATGTATTCAGGGCTTTTGTAAGATTTAGAGCTACAGCTAACATGATTTTCACTGTCACACACACACACACCCCAAATCGTGGGAGGGAATTTGGCAGATATTTCAAGAAGCAGTTGAGGATACATTGATATCTACAGACAGCAGGTTTAATAGATTTCCTGCTGGCAAATTCTTGTTCATTATGGTTATTAGTTTAATTGCACCATAATCTGTTTTTCCCCCCCTCTTCTGTAGGGTCAAACAGCATTTGATGTAGCAGATGAAGACATTTTAGGTTATTTAGAAGAGCTTCAAAAGAAACAAAACATGGTAAGCTCTTTTAGTGTGCAAGAACAAATTGTGAACCAATATGAAGCTTCCTATTAGAATATATAGAACTAACACAAAAGGACATACGCATTCATATTGAGTTCAAATTAAGAGCTGTTCAAATAGAATATTTTAATAGCCAGTGTTTTGCATATACTAAACTTACATCTTGCTAAGTTTTGGGTTTTTGAGCACACTACTTAAAAAAAAAAATCTAGATTTCTGTATTTTTCTTTCTGAGGCCATATTTACTTCCTACTTCAAGCAGCATGGGAAGTGTTGTATTTATTCCTTGTTCCCAAATGAGAAACACTGCTTGGTCCTTTAGCTTTATAAGATGTTGGGAAGAAGTTTAAACATAGTAGAATTAGTCTAGCTTATTTCCAAAGCTTTATTCAGCTGCCAGCTAGAGTTTGTGGCCCCATATTATAAGTTGTCATGATATACCACTGTGAGTAAGAAACTGCCTTCTCCATATTAAGCTACAGCAACATATAATCTGATGTTGCTGACATCGTCCATTTCTGCTCAGGGAGTTTGGTATTAACTCCCAGGGCTCTATTTGCTAATAACTGCGAGTTCTTAGCTATTTTGAAGTTCCAGAGATCCTTATATTACTATTGGTACCAAACACAGAAACTTCACTTTCATAGTAGTTTCTCTTACAATACTTTCAGATATTTTCTGAAAGCAGTGCCTAATAAAATAATTTATTGGTTGTGAACTAGCGTTATTTTACTTTTTATCTATTTTATTTATTTTTATCCTGCCTTTATATTTATGGAAATTTTATATGATCTTCAGATATGAGAAATGGGGGTGGTTTTAGACAGTTTGTTTGCTCCAGGCCAGGGTTGCTTTTTATTCTGAAAATTAGTTTTGAAAGATTAAAGGATTGTACTTTTTGAATTATTAATACTGCAACTTTCTTAGTAAATTTTACATATAATAATTAAAAATCTAGTTACGTATTTTAACTTTTCTTAAAGCTTCATAGTGAGAAGAAGGAGAAGAAATCACCTTTAATTGAAACAACAGCCAACATGGACAATAATCAGTCTCAAAAATCATTTAAAAAGTAAGTAGCTAAACTGAAATTAAGTTAGGGAGGGGGGCAAAGAGATTAAGACTACGCAAATTTGGACTAGAATATGCTGTGGAACAAACAGTCCACCTTAATATTCATTTTTCTCCACTAAAAATAATAAATAAATATTTATAATATCAATATTCCAGTAAAGATACTTTGATCATTGAGCAAGACAAGAATCCATCAAACATTGAGTCTTTAGAACAAGAAAAGGGTGATGAGGAGGAAGAAGGAAAAAAAGATGAATCCAGTTGTTCTAGTGAAGAAGATGAAGAAGAAGATTCAGAATCTGAAACAGAAACAGGTAATGTGGAAAAATACTTCGGTGACCTTTTTATTTATTTTCACTTCATTTTAATTTATTGTTTTAACTTTTGTTTCTTCCTTGTTTTATGTTTGCTGCTGCCTTAAAAATAATATGAGTTGATGCGGAGGGACAGATGGAAGGCATTAAGTATTTTTAATTTTTTAAAGAAAGCTCATAATGCATTGGATCAATTTTTATCTCTTACCATGTTTTACATGTTCTTAAAACATCTATATATAATTTTTGAACAGTTCAATTAGCTTCACAAATAGGTAATTAGATAACTATGAGAAACAAGGTGCTATATTACATGAAAATGAGCAAGACGTCTTGCAGCAAGAGTTGAAAAATCAAGTATTACATGCACTTACATTTCACTTACATTATCAAAAGAAACTTCTGTGGTAATGGGTTGCATTGATTTTGCAAAAACATGCAGCATTGCTAAAGTTAGCTTGTTTAAAATTGCTGTCTCCATCACTTAAGGTCAAGTGTGTCCTGAAAGGTAAGTGAGCAATGGTGATGCATGTTAAGATTATTTTGTTGAAAGTCTCAACAAATGGATGTGGGAAAATTAAATATATGCTTCAGAGTGCTCTATTTATGCAAATTACATTGGTCACTTTTCTGTTTTGTATACTAACTTGATTACTTGTTTTTAATCTTAATAACGAAGAATAATCTATCAAATATATACACAAAATACTAGATATGCTATTTTTAAAAAAATATACAAGCAGTTTACAGTCAATATACTGGAAGCTTAGTTTAGAAATTATTTCTAGCAGTTTAGTAATTAATCTATAGCTAGAAAATTTTAAAAAGTAATGCATAAATTGGCCTTTGAGATTAACTTTTGCTGTAGCAGAACAATTTCAGCCTTGTAAACTTCTACAAAATTCATTTCCTTCTTTCCTTGCTTTCTTTTCCTATAGGCCTTATGGTTTTGCTATATAGCACAATGTGATTAATTTTAAAATAACAAACCAAAAAGATATACTTTTAGTTCACTTAATTATAGTAATGTAATATTGAAAATCTTGCTGCAGTGTACAATATATGTCTTCCAAGAATGACTTAAAGGTTCAGACTCATCACTTCAGCATTTCTTGAGTTACATGACTTTCATTGCTGTGTTTTCTTTGTTCCTACTATGCAATCTTGTGCCAGGAAAATATGACTGTGACACAAGAATTAATTTATGTAAACTTGGAGATTTTAAAATATCAACAGGACTTTCATCATACTTTATTTGGCATGTTAGAGAACTTAAGTTTTCCCTGAAGCTGAATCTCTATGTTCCAAATTTGTACTTTCATTTTTCTCCCAATTATTCATTATAAGGTAGAGTCAGAGGTCTACTATAAGTACTGGTACTTGAAAAAAGATTCTAGATGGATTAGAGGCCTATTATAATACCTCTTTTGCATAATATGTTTATAGACAGGATTCAACTCCATACAACAGTATTTCATTTTTTAATGAAAAGCACTGGGAATATTAGTTATTTTTAAATGTGTAGAATATGAAAAGGTAAATTCTCTAATTAGAGAATTTTTCACCCTCCTCTAATGATTCAGTATCCATTCACTGAGACTAGATTGTACTTCAATTTGTTGAATACTTGCTTGGTTATTAAAATATATTTACTGTTACATATTGACATATTGTATAAAATTATATTCCATGTAGTCAATTATTTTTCTGGGTGCCAAGAGTTGTAAAACATGAAAGAGTGCCTTCTCAACTGTTGCATTTGGGATTGAGAGCCACATTCCACTTTGCCTGATTTACATCAGAGACTGACAACCATGATCTGTGGAGCATAAAGTGTTTCCCAGTCATGTTTTTGCAGCTCATGAAAACTATGAATTCTGTTACTGATATTTGATGGTATCTGGAGATTATTAAAAAGAACCATTAACATGATACATCAAGATTCTAATAGGCTCCAAAAATTAAAAATGTTCTGAAATTCTGTATCATTTTCATTATTAAGGCTGTGTCCCCTGTAAATTTTGACTGGAAGAAAATAATCCTATTCATCACCATTATCCTAATATGTTTCTAGCCATTTAGGAACTATTCTTGTGTTTTTAGACATTTGCACTATTCTTAGTTTTGGTTTCATCTTGTTTTAAGTGTTTTATCATATTTGCATTATTATCTTAAATGTTTATTGTAAACATCACTGCATTACTCAGAACACATTGATAGCATATGAATACATTAATTAAAAACAACACTATTTTCTTGTTGCATCCTACTGTTAATTAGTACCAGGAATGTTATAATAATTTGATCAGTTTTTAATAGCAAAATATAGTTTTCTGCTATGAGAATACACTGTGGGAAGTATTCCTCTCATAATCTTCCCTTCCCCTTCCCCTTCCCCAGCTTGCAAGAAAGATGGAATCTTATTTTGTGCTTTAAAGTAGCTACTACAAGTAGTCTGTGACTTATGACAGCTTATGACATTGTATTTTTTATAAAAGTACAATATCACTGACCATGTTGTTTAATGGCAGAAATACCAATAGTCCCGGTGGCCGTCTTTAAACAAGGTTTATGCAGGTTGTTAAGTGAGAACCAACATGACCACAACTTCCTGTTGGCTTCTCTTGTTTTTGTGGGAAGCCGCAGAGAACATAAGAAATAATGATCATGTGACCATGGCTTGTTGCAACATCATAATTGTGAGATGGGCACCAAGCACTCAATTATGATTTTGTGATGGCAAGGATGGCCAGAACTATGAAGATTCATCATAAGTACTATTTGTTGATAATTTTGCGAGTAGTTAAAATAATTAGAAATATTTCTTAACAAAATTAGTTCTTTAGTTTGAGGTTTAAACTAACACCTTTTGAGAGAATGGGATAGTTACAGACAGTACATTTATATTATATGAACTGTGAATGATTTTTTTTAATAGAAAAGAACAAATCTATAGCCAATAATTCAAGTACTACCAATGTGCAAGCTTCTTCGATTGTTGTAACAACACCATCTGTTCCTACCGGTCAAGTGACACCTACATCCCCTCTTAAAAAGGTAAAAGATGCTTTTATTCATTTACTAGTACTAACATTTAATTGTATGTAATTGCATATCTATTTAAAAAGCAAAATTTTAATCTAATCATTGAGGATAAGTTGTCCTGGTCCAGAGGGAAAAAAGCTGTCCCAAATTATGATACCACTAGTACTATGTATTTGACACACGTGATAAGTATCTTATGTTGGAATACAGTGGTTTGTCTTTTGCCAAATGTCATTCAAGCCGAGAACTTTATTTTGGTCTCATCCATCCATATAGCATTCTTCCAATAGCAATTTGGCTCATCCATGTGTTCTTTCGCAAAGTGTAATTAAGCAGCTATGTGCTTTTTGGAGAGTAGTAACTTTCTCCTTGCAATCCTACCATGCACATTATTGTTGCTCAGTATACTCCTGATAGTGATCTCACGAACACTAATGTTTACCAATGCAAGAGAAGCTATTAGTTCCTTAGATATTACCTTTAAGACCTTACCCTTGGTGTGATCTTGGTTGATCAACCACTCTAGGAGAGGGTGACAGTGCTGCTGAATTCTTTCCGTTTTTACAGCCTGCCTGACAGTGGACTGTTGGACTTCAAACTTTTCTAGTGTTGAGAGCATTAACGACTATATTTTGGAGGTCCTGAAATCACTTTTGTTTAAGCATGACACATTTCCACATAGCCAACTATAAAAAATACCTTCATGAAATCTTAAATGCTACAAATTGAGCTGAACACTTGTGTTTACTGTGCTATATAGCTACATTGGCAATAATTAAGAAATATTTACTATTTCTTTCTGGAATATTTTTTTAGTTTCCCAATCTAACATATAATCATTGGTTTTCCTTAATGGTCTTTCATCCAAATACTGTGTAGTTTTCAATGTTTGTTAGATGCTGGGTATGGAAAACTACTGTGTCAGTTCTTAGTCTTCTCAATTTAGAGTTCTGTCAATTAGTTAAAACTGTCAATTTGCCAGTAGATTTGAGAACACCCTAAAAGAAAAATCCTAAAGAGTAAGAATTCCTGATACCCTTTACCAATGATCTCAGCAAATCTTGAGGGATATGGTATGCTTCAGATTTGAAGCTGAAAAGATGCTTCAGAGCATTTCTTAGTGTGCTTACTGCATCTCTTGGCTCATCTATAAAAAAGATGTGTCTATCTGCACTTGCATTATAACTTTGCAGTCCAAGAAAAAAAATACTTTTAAGCTAAGGAAGTGCCAATAGCATGCTCACACCTTTTCTGAAACTTTACACTGGTTGTCACTTTCTTACACAAACACTTATTTTCTTGGGAAGCACAGCTATTGTGTATTCCTTAATGAGGTGCTGATATGTATAATCTGAAGCATCTTTTGGGTTTAGATTCAGAACATAGCACATGTGTACTTTTCTATATATTATGTGAATATGGAGAAGCACCAATTAATTCATAACATAGCGGTAGGTTTCAACTATTTCCACATATCGTTGCAATACTAAGAGAACTTTTATCCATGTCTCTGTTAACTTGATCAAGTAGTGGTGATCTTTAGTGAAAAAGAAAATAGAAAATGAATATCAATTTTATTCTACAAATCTTTTTCTTCTGACTTTCCTTTATTGCTTTTCTCACCCTTCTCTTCTTTATTTCCTTTTCATATATGGTTGGGGGTCTTTCAACATCAGAAGTACTAAAGTGGATTCTTCATTAAAGAATATGTCTAGAGTCAAGGGATGAGGAAAACATTTTGTGAATCCTTACATCAACATTTTAATATATTTTAATTCTATATTTCAGTAATTAATTCTATTGTCATTAGGGACTTTTGATGGAATAAATTTAAACAAAGCGTCTAGTGCATTTTTGTGAAAAATAAATAGGGTACAAATACATGTAGCTTTTTAAGGCAAACGCCCATTTTTTTCTTCAATCTTTATATCTTTTATGTGTCTTGTCCCAATTGGCTTTAGTATGACTCTCCCTCTCCTCTCATGCCTGTGATGGACTCTGTAGATCCTGCATCATGGAGGCAGGGGTTACATAGAACTGGCATTATTCTTGTGCCAAGTAAAGGTGAAAAGTCTCTGGTGAGGGCATTGTATGTTTAGCTTCTTTTTCCAGGTTACCAAATAACAACTGCTAATTCCAATGTTGGCATCATAATTGCATGATTTTAAACAGTGATATTTTTGCATCATGGCAAGTATGTATTCATAGTGCAACATTTAAAGCTAACCTTTGGGGAAAAAATTAGTTATTTTAAAATTTTAACTTGGTCAGGAAATGATATGAAGCTTTTCTTTCTTCTCCAGAAATATAAAATATATATTTGAAGAAAACCTCATAAAGCATGGAATTCTAGAATTAAAATGATGGAAAATTAAGAGTGTCTTATGTGACCTGTTTATAGACCCAAAGAAAAGCTCAAAATCTTGAAGTTTGACAGAAGCAATTATTGTTTGCATTCATCCCCATTATTTGACCTTATTTTCTCAGCTTAAATAAATATTTCTGTTATAAAATAAAGCACCAAACAAATTATTCTATGGACTACCAGAAATATTGCATTCATACATTATACAAAGCCACATTAATAGTTTAGTGTTTTGCACTGTTGCAATCCAGACCATTGCATTTTACTGACGAACCATGATACATCATAATCACAGTTTATTATTGCACATAAGAAATCCAGCATATTCATAGTTATACTTTAATTATTAAACTTTTTCATTGCTGCTGATTGGCTAGGAAGGAACCTTTCATTTTTGGAGAGAGGATAAGAGTATTAACAAAGCAATACTTTTAAAGATAATATATTTTTCACTATTGCTTTATTTGGAAAGTATTCCTTGGGTGGGTGGGGGGAGAGTTATCCTGAGTAGCAGAACATTTCTAAGAGATTTTTTAAAGGAGGCTTGCTAGAATTAGTTTCCAAATAATCTATGTAATTTTGAATCAGGCTTCACATAGTTGCTGTACATGACCCTCTGATGAAGTCATCTGTAATGTTTATTTTTGCATTTTTAAGGTTTTATAAAGATAAGTGGAAGAATGCAAAGATTAATTGCTATATTCCTTAAATATAGCATCCATGTTGTGTAAATGTGGTTTGAACAAGGTAGAGTTCTAACTTTCACAATCTCCACAAAGCAAAAAATAGAGTTGCTTGCCTGAACTTCTGTTCTCTAAGTGTGCATTGTGTGATTGTGTATCATACCTTCATTCTGTAACACAGAAACTTATATTTTAGCCAATATTCTTTGTTTTGGTATTAAAGATGATCGCAATGTAATTAAGCAGAATGATGCTATTTCTGTGATTTATGTATACTTGTCAGTGAACAGAGCAGAAAACCTGTTATTGTTGTTGAGATTCTAGAATTTCTTGTTTTCTGGTTTGTGCATGTCCTTTCTTAAATGTTTGACTGCACAGTGGATGCTTGGAAGCAAGCTTATAAAAAAGCAACTCTGTGTTTTGCAGTTTCCAACTTCAACTAAGATTTCTCCCAAAGAAGAAGAACGAAAAGATGAGTCTCCTGCTTCTTGGAGATTGGGTCTTCGAAAGACTGGCAGTTACGGGGCTCTGGCAGAAATTACAGCTAGCAAAGAAACTCAGAAAGAAAAAGATTCAACAGGTGTTATACGTTCAGCTTCAAGCCCTAGATTGTCATCTTCATTAGATAACAAAGACAAGGTAACTGTTTTCCTCCAAAATTTGCAACGTAATTAAGTTATTGTTAATTAAGTTACTCTTGGTAGTGATTTCAAACCAAAGCAGTACATGTTTGAATGACAACCAGATTATGAAAACGCAGACCAGATTTTTATGTCCATAATTTATGGGTTAAGGTCTTTACCTGCATGAATGTAAAGTCAGTTTGAAACATAAAATCTCAGTGAGGAGCAGGGCTTCAAGTGTCTTTCTATGTATTTTTCTTTGATTCTTGATTAGTATATGCAAACTAGTGTCTTGCAGAAAGATTATGGCATCTTTTCCATCTCTCCTCAGATATCTGTTACTAATAAGTTTGAGGGTGCAGCATATGTCTGCTGTCGTAATACTTTGTGGAAGGAAAGTAATTCTGTGAAATTATCTTGTTATTTGCCCTTTCTGTATTTTAATTCAGGTTTAGCAACTAATCAGCTTTCTACACAATTTTAATTTTGTAAGTATTTTAAAGTATAAATCAGAAGGAGTCTGGTACTATCTTTTCACATTAATAAATTCTATGAAAAGATGTAAGCTTTTCTAAAGTACAGCTCACTTATTCTAATGTCTGGAATAGCTAAATTTATATAGCATTTAAATTAGGATGGCAGTAGGGGAAAAGAAGCAGACTAGTTATGCAGATGCAGAAAAGAAGTACCCTGTTTCCCCTAAAATACGACATCCCCTGATAATAAGCCCAATCGGGCTTTTAAGCGCATGTGCTAAAATTCCCCCCCCCCGAAAATAAACCCTCCCCAAAAATATTAAAACGCATGCCCAGCCGGTCCCCACCATTTCCTTTGGTTAGGGTTAGGAAGACAGAGCTGGAAATCAGATAAGATGGCAAGAGGAGCCCCGTCTTGGTCCACGTGCCCAAAATAATAGGACATCCCTGAAAATAAGACCAAGCACTTATTTCATGGTTCAAAAAAATATAAGACAGGGTCTTATTTGGGGGGAAACACGGTATCGTTATCAACTGTTGTAATTTGTTTAAAACTCATTGTGTTTATTGAGATCTTCTGAGATAGTCATATAAATTTGATAGACAAGACAGGCAGACAGACAGACATGACACACAGTCCAGAAGTTTTTGCAGTATATGAGTTTAGCAGTTTTGCACTCATTTGTGCTGATTAAGATTCTTTGTTATGAAATAGCTTCTTTGAAAATCTGTAATGGAATATCCCGGAAGGTTGAAATACTTTGATGTTATTTTTCCTTATTCTGGGACCTGATGTCAAATTTAGCTACATTAATTCTGTTGTGCAAAATCTGGCTTGATTTTCCAATTTAGAAGCATGGTCAGCTGATGATGATACTTTTGGGGAAGAGCATGAGATACACAGTCCTTAGATTAATTTCATGAAGCCCTTAGCTTACTGTTCTGTAAAATTGATTGCAGGAAATTGTAAATTAATTAATTAATTAATTAATTAATTTATTTATTTATTTATTTATTTATTTATTTAATTTATATACCGCCCTACTCCTGAAGGACTCAGGGTGGTGAACAAAATACATGTGATATAAATATTTATAATCCGTTAAAATAGTCAAGATAAATATGGTCCAGAAGACAATTTAAGGCATCTCAAATTTATAGGACAGATTTAAATTTAGAATCTAAGCAATTTTTTAAAGAGGTTAGGCTAGGCCGGACTGTTGAAATAGAAGTGTTTTTAGGGCACGGCGAAAAGCGCAAAGATCCGGGATTGTCCATATCTCCGGGGGGGAGCTCATTCCATATGGAGGGTGCTCCCACAGAGAAGGCTCTCCCCCTGGGGGCCGCCAGTCGACATTGTTTGACCGACGGCACCCTGAGAAGCCCCTCTCTGTGGGAGCAAACTGGTCGGTGAGAGGATATTGGTGGCAGAAGGCAGTCTCGTAGATACCCCGGTCCTAAGCCATGGAGCGCTCTAAAGGTGGTAACCAAAACCTTGAAGCGCACCCAGGAGATCACAGGGAGCCAGTGCAGCTCACGCAGGAAGGGTGTCACATGGGAGCGCCATGACGCTCCCATAACAACCCGCGTGGCTGCATTCTGGACTAACTGGAGCCTCCAGGTGCTCCTCAAGGGGAGCCCCATGTAGAGAGCATTGCAGTAGACCAGGCGGGAAGTGACGAGGGCATGAGTGACCGTGTTTAACGAGTCCCGATCCAGAAAGGGATGCAACTGGCGTATCAGGCGCCAGTAAAAAGGCCTCCCGGCCACAGCCGTCAGGTGTTCCTCTAAAGACAGTTGAGAGTCTAAGAGGACACTCAAGTTGCGAGCCCTCTCTGTGGGGGCCAATGACTCACCCCTGATAGTCAGTGATGGTACCAACTGACTATATCGGGATGTCGGAAACCACAGCCACTTGGTCTTGGATTGGTTCAGCCTGAGTCTATTACTCCCCATCCAGATCCGTACAGCCTCCAGACACCAGGACATCACTTTAAGGGCATCATTGGGGTGGTCTGGGGTGGAGATGTACAGCTGGGTGTCATCAGCGTACTGGTGGTACTTCACTCCAAAACCACGGATGATCTCACCCAGTGGCTTCACATAAATGTTGAACAGGAGGGGCAAGAGAACTGACCCCTGTGGCACCCCACATACAAGGGGCCTTGGGGTTGATCTCTGCCCTCCTGCCAACACAGACTGTGACCGGTCAGAGAGAAAGGAGGAGAACCACCGTAAGACAGTGCCCCCCACCCCCAACTCTTCCAGCCGGCGCAGCATGATACCATGTTCGATGGTTTCAAAAGACGCTGAGAGATCTAATAGGACTATTATCATGGAATATATCAAGAATGAATATACTTATTCCATGGAGGAAATTGGTTCTTTAAAAAATAAAACTTTAAGTTGGTTGTAGTGAAATATTATTTTTAAAATTATTTCAGGAGAGAGATACAAAAACAACTAGGCTTGCATATGTGGCACCTACAATACCAAGACGGCTGGCCAGTACATCAGATATTGAAGAGAAAGAAAATAGGGATTCTTCAGCCAGTATAATACGTGGTAGTGGTTCTTATACTAGAAGAAAATGGGAAGACGATGCAAAGAAAAATATCTCAAATGAAGGAACCGCATCACTAAATTCAAGCTATCAGAAAAGGTAAATAAATAACACTTCATAATATGAGGTACCGTATATACTCAAGTATAAGCTGAATATAAGGTACCCGAATATAAACAGAGGCACCTAATTTTACCACAAAAAACTGGGAAAATGTATTGACTTGAGTATAAGCCTAGGGTGGGAAATGCAGCAGCTACTGGTAAATTTCAAAAATAAAAATAGATACCAATAAAATTACATTAATTGAGGCATCAGTAAGTTAAATGTTTTTGAATATTTATTTCAAAGAAAAACAGTAAGCTATCTCTGTAAGTGGAAAAGAGGGTCAACAAAAACAGTATGGTATCAACAATAACTTTAAAAGTACAAAAACCTTAGCTCAATCAGCAACCAAGCTAAAACACAAGAGTTAAAATCCTTCAAAACTGGATTCCTCCTCCTCATCTGTATGTCCAAACAGAGCTTCAGCTTTAGCTGGTGTGAGGTTATCAGCATAGACATTGTCATCATCACTGAGTTCGCAATCATCACCATCACTGCTGTCGTTCTCATACAAAGCGCTGTCTTCACTGCCATCCATAGCATTACTAATGCCACATTTCTTGAAGACGCGTTGCACTATGTCCTCTGGAATCTCTTCCCATGCATCACAAACCCATCTTGCTATCAGTTCTATGTCAGGCTCATCAGATTTCCAACTTTTGTCAGTCGGGCTTGACCAGATGACATCCATTCATGCCACATCATTCTCACACAGTCTTTGAAAGGTTTATTTAAACACACATTATCAGCATAAAAAATGTGCTGAAAAACTCGGCTTATACACGAGTATATACGGTATTTTCCAGAATGATTAGCAAAAAGCAAGAGTGTAAAAGAATATTAACATTTTTTTTCTTTCAGCTATATAGTGAGTCCTTGATTCTGAGTATAATTTAATCAAAGAGAAATTTAAAGAATAGCAACATTTAACTATTTTAATATAATTCAATACACAGTTGAATAATATATTTAGTATATGTAATTTATACTGAATACATAAAAATAATAGTTTTCCATAAATAAAAAATAACAATTACTTCTTTACTACAGTGATTTATGTACTTGTTTGACGGGAAAGTTGATTTTGGTCTTATCCTCCCATCTTTTGGTACGAGCATATTCACATATGAAATGTTGAGGCGGGGTATTATTCTCTAAGATGTTTCTTTGGATTTGTAATTTTTTTCTACCTCCTTTTCTTTTGAAAGGAATCTTGCCAAATATAGAGTTGTCTTTCTTTTGATATTAATAACTAAAAGGCACATTTTATGTAATTCACTGGGTTTTTTTTTAAGTGTTCCCTAATGTAATGAACTAAAAAATGTAAGAATATTTTCTTTCCTGTTACTGGAAGCAACAATAGAAATAGGATTGCCTTTCATTGATATGAATGTTTTAGGTAGGTATCAGTTCTTCACTAATGAATTTGCTTTATAATTTTTATTTCTTTATAACCAGTATGTAAGTTACTAGTTTTTGGTTTCTTAAAACATGCATTTTTAATGGATTTCATTAGCTTGCTTTTACCTGCATAATTGTAATTATAGTTGTTATTAAATATATAAAATAGTATTAATAATTACATCATTACTATTTGCTAAATATACCATAGTATTACATGGATATACGCAAGCATATTGTTTTACTGGGTTAAGACTGTAATCATATCTAGAAAAGGGGAAAAGTAGTAGTCATGTATTATAATTATTTTTCCTTCTAGTGGATTTAATTGGCATTTGGTCAAAAAATCATCAGTGTAAAAATATTTCAATTTTTTTTATTTGGTAGCAGTTCCTTTGGTAGAAGACAAGATGACTTGATTAATACTAGTGTTCCAAATACTACATCTATATCAACTGTTACCTCTCTCACTGGTCTTCAGAAAAATCTGCTTTCTAGTACAAGCACTGCTGCAAAGGCCACAACAGGTTCAGCAACATCAGCCATGCAAAGCAGGTAAGATTAATGTGAACTTTTGTGCATAAGGTACTGGGCCTGCAGTTTTGTGCTGATTTTGTGCCTACAGGTGGATTAAAAGCATTTGAGGCCAGAGTAATACCACATGTGCGCTTAAATTAATTTTCAACTCAAGTTGTAGTAGTGCTCTGATTCTAAGATAAATTCCTTTTTTCTTGGCGTAATTCACTTATTTGTACCTTAAGATATTATGGATTTCATACACAGATTTCTGTGGGTTTTGAACATTCCTTAAGTAAATTGCCAGAGATATTGATCTCCAGAATGATTTCTGACAGACTCCACCTTACTTTATCCCAGAGAGACCAGAAAAAAGCTTTTAGATTGATCCATTTTAATTCCCATATTTGCTTTTTTGGAGGGCAACATCCTAAAAAAACCTTGTGTGTGTGTATGTATTTAATTAGTCCATTTATATTGCTTCCCATCTCATATCTCTTCATATTTGTTGGCTCACAAAAATATAAAAACAAAAAACCCCACCAAAACATTTAAAACATTTATGGCTCTGAAATTGTAACTACAATTTCAGAGCCATAAAATACTTTTAAAAGGCTATCCAACAAAATCCATAGCAGAGGTGTTCTCATAGCCACCAAAAACAGTCAATAAGGCTGCTGCACAGGCTCTCCCACTTCTAACTCCTCACCTCTGATGGCAAAACCATGTTTTCAGGACTTTATGAAAAGTCAGCAGGGTCAAAGCCATTCTGATTTCCGCGGTGGGTGCGGGGTTGATCATGTTCCAAAGACATGATAGAAAAAATGTTCTTTCAGATGACATTTCTTGGTCAATGGAACTCAGAGCATGTCTGTCCTGCATTTACTTTCCCAATAGAATGAGTAAATGTAATTCGAAGGAGGTCATTGTATCTATGTGCACGTGATTAGGTAGAAATCAGAACCATGGATTATATACTGTTCTGCCAATTTCATAGCATTATTTGTGTATATATCCAATTATTATAATATTATTTAGATATTATTGAGAATAAGTAACATTTATTCACTGATCAAGAAATGGAAATGTCGGGTAGTTTATCTGGGTTTTTTGCACTGAAGATGATAGAATATAAACATAGCTTCAATTGGAGTATTTATTTAACTATTAAATATGACACACATTTTGCTATCCAAAGCAACTCTGGGTATCTTACTATATAATAAAAATAGAAATATAAAAACAATTATAAATTTAAGAACAATTAAAATTGCAAGGATTAAGATTAAAAATCACAGACTTGAGCAGCGTGAGAGATGGTGTCATTGCACCAACCACCTCTAGCCTAAAGCATTGCTAACTGACAAAGTATTACTACTTGTTAATATAATTTGACATTTCTTTCAGTGTATTATTTTAACCATATTATGTTTAAATTTCATGCACAAATGCATTTTGTCATTTTACATATGACTCCGGCCCAAAATCCAAATAATATTCACATAAAAAGAATAGCTATGCATCATTGCATAATAATAACATCAGTATTTGAGAAATAAAGTGAAAAGATAGTCCAGAAAAATTCACTTGGAACATTTGGATAATTTTAAAGCAGAGCTTAGCAAATTTGCATATTTTTTTAAAAAAGGAAAAAAATCATTTCTTTGTATCACACTCTTTTAGTGAACTGCTTTTATTGCTTAGCCATTTTTCTTTTGTTGCTTTTGCTGGGAACCTGTAGTACCTCAAATCGTTTATGGGCTGATGATAGCACTGAGAAAGACAAAGACAATGTTTCTACAGCACTGACTGTTCCTGTTGCACCCTCAGTTGTAAATACTGGGGTTACTACTACTGCCTTGACTACAACTACTACTGGTACTGTGTCATCTTCAGAAGTCAGGGAGAGACGCAGGTGTGTAAACATTATAAAAATATTACTTTTCTTGTATAGATAGATATTAGTATGCTTCTTGCTAAATATACATTCAAATCACGGTTCAGTTATACTGTACTTTTCTAAAATAAGATCTATGGTATTTGTCTCTTTCTGTAACTCCTTGCATATTTTAAATTTAAGATAATGAGTAGTATTTAATGTTTTCATTGTCATGGTCTTTCGTTATTTGTAGATTTTTTTAGAAGAATTCTCATGAGAAGAATTTATTTTTTCTTTATAAGCGAAGATTGATTGATTTAGTAGCTATTTAAAAACACTACTAAATAGAAATGCAAAAAATAAAAGAAAATAGAAAAACAAAAAGAAAATAAGACATTTTCCAGCTATAATAAATTGAACTAACATTTTAAGGTAGTATTAAATCAATCCTACTACAAAAACATACTAGGTCTTATTTTTGGGATAGGTCTTATTTTTAGGGAAACACTCTATTTGAGATTTTTAAACTATTATTAATATCAAATCAAAGTTCAAAAGTTAACTCTAGTGGCCAGTAAATTATGAATAATAAGTCAGAATAAACCATAAGCATAAATTTCTATCATAATATTTTATTATTTATAAATGGTTTTCAAGTTGAATTAAATTGTATCACAGCCTTGTTCTTAAAATATGTTGTGATTTATGACAATGATGATTACTTAGTTTGCTGTTCATTTAAAATGAAAATGTGTGTGTGTGTGATATCTAATAAAAGGCATAAAGTGTCATGGTAGCTGTACAAAGCTAACTTGGTACATTGTATAAGAATATTAGAATTAGTAAAGTTTATAGGAAGAATTCTGTTTAAATAGTTAAGTTCATAGTATATTTTTAAATAAGTAGTGTTAATTAATAAATATTAATTTTAAAATCTAATAAACTGTATAGTTGTTACTTAAGCAATTTTCCATCATGTTTGAATCATGTTTGAATCTGATGGTAAATTTTCTTATGGTTGAAAAGTTATCTGCCCACAAGCAATCTTTTTTCTATGTTAAGTATCTTGAAGATAGTAGCCCCATCCTCTAGCTGAATGGTTCACCTGGCTACTTTGGAGTGTTCCTCCCCAAGTTTTCTTGCAGACTGCCACTGTGTGGAGGATCTTGTTGGGTGATTCTGGAACTCTTACTACCCCAGGAGAATCATATGAACTTAGGGAACTTGGTTTCCTTGTTTTTAAATTTAAAAAGCTTCAGTACAGAAAAAGCTCCCTTTCCCAGAGCTTTCCCCTGGGCTGGGTCAGTCAGTCTTCTTCATACAATTGCTGCTTTCTGTTGAGAGGTTAAACAAGGTGATCTCTAAGGTTCCTTCCAATCCAATGAGTCTGTGGAACCATTCTGAAGTACAACAAAAATACATGTATGCATATTAATTGTGTAAGTATGCATGTGCTGAAACACACTTCAAATGCAGATTCGGAGCTACAATTAACTTTTAAGATTCTACAAAAGAATGTAAAATGATGAAGTAACCAATAAATTAAATATAAATATTCTTAAGGTTTTTTGACCTTTTCAACACAAAGCTTACAAAGGAATAACTTTCATTAAAAAAAGGTAATGGAAACTCAGTTGTTATGTAATATATGTAAGATTAGGTGCATGATGCATATAATGACTGTTTCTGTTCCAAGCTTTTTATATGTAAAAAGCCAGTTAAATGTAAAAGAAAGATTTAAAAAGCAAGTAAGTTCAAAATTTAAGCATTTGATTTGTTCATCACTCTCACTAGCATGTCAAGATGCATATGAACATTTCACAGAATCAAACAACAAATTTAAGTTTCTAATTTTCAAAGTATTTTTTATTTTTTTTAAAAAATATGTGTTGCAGGTATCTTCTTATAAGACTTGATATCACATTCATACAAAATAGCAACTATTTAAAATTATCTGGTAATTATATATGGGTAGTCCTTGACTTATAACCATTCATTTAACAACTGTTTGAAGTTAGAACAGTACTGGAAAACATGATTTAAAACCGGCACACATACTTACAACTATTGCAGCTTCCCCACGGTTATATGTTCAAAATTCAGGTGTATGGCAATTGGCATGTATTTATGATGGTTGCAGTGTCACAGGGTCAGGTGATCGCCATTTGTGACTTTCCCAGTCAGTTTCCAACAAGCAAAGTCAATGGAGAATCAGATTTGCTTAACAACCTTGTTACTAACTTTAACTGCAGGTGACTCGTTTAATAACGATGGCAAAAAGGTTATAAAATTGAGTGTAACTCACTTAACAGTTATCTTAACAATAGAAATTCTGGTCTCAATTGTGGTTGTAAGTTGAGGACTTGTGAATTATTTTCATAGTACTTAGGGATAAAAATAGTGTGTTGAGCTAAGCATGTGTGGTTAATTATCATGCAAACATCCTTTCAAGTCTAATTAAAGAATTAGAAATGCAACATAGGCAGCCTTAGCATTATTTAACCAAGAAACTTAAGGAATTGTGTGTGTGTGTTATCTAAAAGTCCAATTATTTTATGCTGAGTATTACCCACCAGATCTTTTATTCCAGGTCATACCTCACTCCAGTTCGGGATGAAGAATCAGAATCCCAAAGAAAAGCTAGATCAAGACAAGCGAGGCAATCCAGAAGATCCACACAGGTACAGCAATCTTTGATATCTTACAACTATCTCACAAAATGGTGGTATTGTGTGCTTTGCATTTTTTTAGATCCTGCCGAAAATTTATGGTATATAAAGAAGTGATGGAATTTTATAGTGATCTGGAAATGTGCTGTTTGTGGAGTCCTTGATGCTGTCTGGGCTTGGTTGTTTGCCCATAGACATTTCATTATCAGAATAGATAATATGTTCATTGCACTGCATAGCACTGAAGATATTGTGTAAAATGTGATCTAGACTGATCACAAAAAAGTCTGCAAGCAAACAAACAAGCTCAGAAAGCATCAAGGACTCCACAGTTCAAGTTTGAGCTACATTTATTCTCTCCTAGTGTATTTGTTTTACCATATTAATCAGGTTTTTTAAACAAAAATTTAATCATTTTTTTTCTAAACTTTGCCTTAGTTTCAATAGTCGCATTCAATGAATAGTTGCTGAGATTTTCCCAATTACAGAAAAGGATGCATTTGCAAAATAAAAGAGTTGAAAAATGATGAAATTGGCTAGTACTGAGGTGGTTTTAAAAAAAAGCCCTCCATAATGAAATTTGGAACAGGAGGGAATAGCTAGAGTAAATTGTTATAATTGTTTTAGAAGATGAGGCAGAGGAGAGAAGTTGCCTTTTGCTCCCCATATTAGAAGCCCTTGACAGAGCAAGGGAGCTTTACCATGAAAAGGATTAGCGGTAACTACCAAGGCCTAAGTCTCCAGTTTTATGTACCTCTTCTCTCTGCTTACCAGTCAGGCTATGGAAGAGGGAAAAAAGTTACACGTGATTTAGCACAGAGACAAGCAATATTTTTCTCTTTAAGGCATAAGTTCAGGTTTATTTGTTTGCTTGTATTTATCTCATTTTTATTTTTTATAAATAACTCAAGATGGGAAACATATCTAATACTCCTTCCTCCTCTTATTTTCCCCATAATAACCCTGTGAGGTGAGTTGGGCTGAGTGAAAGTGACTGGCCCAAAGTCACACAACTTGCTTTCATGTCAAAGGCGGGTTTTTAGCCTGATACCATAGCCACTAAACCAAACTGGCTCTCCATTAGTCTTAATTAAATATTATTAATCTTATTAAGCCTATTGTTTGGGTAGAAGCATATTTCCTTCTTTCATTGGGATCCCTCCATAGTTTCCAGTCACTTTCTTCTCTTTCCTAGGATTTTTCTTCATAAAATTAGATTAGGGACATACATCTCTCTTTTAATTGATTTGCCTTCTTTTCTTTTATGTACACCGACAGCGTATGCACCAAGACAAATTCCTTGTGTGTCCAATCATACTTGGCCAATAAGGAATTCTATTCTATTCTATTCTATTCTATTCTATTCTATTCTATTCTATTCTATTCTATTCTATTCTATTCTATTCTATTCTATTTCCTATTCCTATTCCTATTCCTATTCCTATTCCTAAATAACATTATTCATATTCATATTGGTGTCTCTTTGAATTTAGCTACATATACCTGTGTACAAAATATAGAATTAACATAAATGATGAAAATGTATGAATTATATTAAAATATGAAAAGGATTTTAATCTTGTATCTTTAATGGCATTCTACTATTTTTCAGAAATTGCCTATCCTTAATTATTATGCAATATAGGTGTGTCTAGTATTTATATCAGAGAGAGATCCCTGAAATGTCACTAATTAATTAAAAAACTTCATAATATTGCTTGAAAATCAAAATACGTTAAATAGGATAATGACAAGTTAACATTAGGATCATTCTTTTCTAGGGTGTAACATTAACTGATCTCCAGGAAGCTGAAAAAACAATTGGTAGAAATCGTCCTACACGAACTAGAGAACAAGAGAATGAAGAAAAAGAAAAAGAAGAAAAAGAAAAACAAGACAAAGAAAAACAGGAGGAAAAGAAAGAATCTGAAACTAAAGATGATGATTACAGGCAAAGATATGCACGGACATTAGAGGAGGTATTTTATATTTTTAAAATATGTGAATAAATATTGTGATGATTTTAAAACAGTATGAGAATGATTTTGATAAATGAGCCTATTCTGATATTTCAAAACTGATCTTGATTTTTTTTTATTGACAAGCCATATCATCGTTATAGAACTACATCTTCAACTGCTTCATCAACTTCTTCACTAGCTACTTCTTCTAATTCTTCAAGTCAATTGAATAGACCAAATAGCATTATAGGTATAACTTCTGCTTACTCAAGAAGTGCAGCAAAAGAAAATGAAAGAGGTAAATTTTCTCGGATTTCTTTTCCTTGCTTTCTTTTCATTACCAATAAAATAACTGTCCTTCAAAAGTTTATTGGAGAGGTTAATGAATAACTAACTAACAAAACATACAGAAATCTTCTTGCAGCATTACAGGCTAGGATACTTCTTTTCATTAAAATATTTTTAATTGCGTCCAATAGATCAAATATAACTTTATTCCTATTATCAAGTGCCATAGGCTTCATACTTTAATTCAGGCGAATGGCGGGAACTTTTTTTTAAAAAAAGCATTTTAGATTGTGGCTGAAGCTAAATATTGTGTCACCTTAACATAGATTCATTTTTCAGCCCTGAAGACTGGAACACTGAAATAAACAAGTACCTGGATGTTTATCATTTCTTAAATTAATTCAAGGGTAAAGACACTTATAAAATGCATGATGGCAAAGGAATGTAATGTGCTTTGTGCAGCCATGCTTAATAATTATTGTAAAAGTTAATAAAAGCATTTTGAAGCTGAACAATCAGTTTGAAAGTTAAGATTTGATTTTGTTATTATCTTAAATTTATTTGTACCAATGGATATTTATTATTTTGTGAAAACTGCATAGAAAAGAAAGCAGATCTAACTAGCTTAAATGCAAATCTTTCTCCAAAGAGTCTGTTGCACGCTAAATCTTGATGCTTCTGGCTAAACAAATACTTATCTAAATAAGTGTGCTCTGGATGCCTTAATGAATTTGTGTTTGTAAATGTCATGATGTATGCAAACATGTTAGACTTTGATAGCCAAGGTTAAATATATACATTATTTCACTGAGGTGAAGATAGAATTGGCTGAAATGAAGAATTATAAATAATGAGAATAATGGGGTGTCAAAAACTATATATTTATCAAAAATATTTAAATATTCTTTCATAAAATTGGATGCTGTCTTGGTTTCAGGAACTGCAATTGAAGATTATATGTTATATCAGAATGCTTTCAGAACGTCTTTAAATCATTAACATTTACTACTTATGCAGAAGCAGACAAGAAGGAAGAAGAAAAGGAAGAAGATAAATCACAAACAAAATCAATAAGAGAAAGACGGCGGCCAAGAGAAAAACGAAGATCAACAGGAGTTTCTTTTTGGACTCAAGATGTGAGATTACATTAAGTTTATCCCTAAATATGCATTTTGAAACAATTTAGAAGACTTAGTAAGATGTTTTCTAGTAAAGGTTACAACATGATAAATTGTATATAATATGCATTATGCTTGTCATGTCCATATTCAGAGTAAAATGGTTATGTCTAGTGATCAATTTTCTATCTATACAGTAGTTTAGCTATTGATCATCAATCTACTTGCAAGTGATAGTTCTTATATCAGCAACACTGTAAATTGCACAATTTTTCAAGTAACGTTTAATTTTGTTGGTAGCCATTGCCTTAAATAAGTGTGACTTTAAAACATCGTTTACAATATAAAAAGTTTTTCTAAAAGATGTGGTATTAGTTGTAACATAATGTGATAAGAGTGAATTGTTGCAAATTATAGGATTGAAGCTTAGGCAGAACATATTTTTTTTCATTATGGATTATATGTTGTATAGTAAATTTATGTGTAATAGAAAATCCTCAGTTGTAAGAATTGTTTGACAAAACTGAACTACTTAGATATTAATGTGTTAACTAAAATTCTAAATACAAGATTGGATCACCTTAACATTTATATACATTTATCATGAGTTCTATCAATCCTGCATTCAGGTGTCATAATTTTCTCAGCTGTGTTTTCTTTATGTCTCAAAAATCTGCTCTGGAGAATCTTCCAACAGACTGAACCAGATTTGAATAACACATTGAAAACTGCAGGGAACGTTAAATCTATTCATGCAGAAATGTTCATTCTGCTAACAATCAACACAGTACAGCCCAGCATTAATGAAATCTGAATAATAAGAATTCACTGAATAGTGAACAACATTGTATATTTTATTAAAAATGGATTTAAATTATAGATTAGATGTCTGATAAAATAAATCATGTCAAATGTTATAATAATTAGGATAAATAATTAAATTGTTTCTGATCAGACTGGAGAAATATGAGTTGTAAGAAAGTGAGATGGCAAATATAGAATAGTGCTAATACATCCACAACCTGTACATAAAAGGGAGTGTAGATTTTTTAAAAAGCTTGCAAATTGTATTGAAAATTGTCTTACAAGCAAGAAAAGACAAAATTTTAAACTTTTTGCAGAAATAAAATGTATTAGAAAAAGTATCAAGTTACAAGTAAGGTTAGAACAGGCCATTTTAGTAGCCTCTTCTCTGATAAAATGTGAGTTAATCTCAATTTTCTCTGTTAGAGTGATGAAAACGAACAAGAACACTTGTCTGATTCAGAAGAGGGAACAAATAAAAAAGAAGCACAGGTAATTTTTATTCTCCTTACATTAAATATAAGATCCTGTATTTTTCTTAAAGTGTTTGTCAAATAAAAGTGTGCCTCCTACAACAGAACTGAAAAAGATGACTTATGACCGTTTTTCACACTTGCAACCATTGTAGCATTCCCATGGTCATGTGATCAAAATTCACATGCTTGGCAACTGACTCATATTTATGACATTACAGTCTCCTGGGGTCATGTGATCATCTTTTGTGACCTTTTGACAAGCAAAGTCAATGGGGAAGCCAGATTCACTTAACAACCATGTTATTAACAACTGCAGTGATTCGCTTAACAACTGTGGCAAGAAAGATTGTAAAATGGGGCAAAACTCACTTAGTAAAAGAAATTTTTGGCTCAGTTGTGATTGTAAGTCGAGGACTATAACTTTATTATGAATGATTGCTTAATTGATTAATTTTTAATCTAACTATTGTGGATAATGAGTTAACTAAGGTCAAATATTATTATATATATCCCATAAATTGGAAACGATAATTAAATATATCAGACAACCAAAATATCTAGTTCTATAATACATTGTCAATAGTGTAGTCAAATGTGACTATCTGATTCACTTCTCAGGATAAGAGTTAAATCGGAATTTTTTTTTTTTTTTTGGCCATATAAGACCCAGGAGGAATGTTCCTTTTTAAGCATAATTCACATACTTCTATCCTGTTTTCTTTTGTTGGCAATCCTTATCATACCATCTGGACCAGAATTATAGTGTCTTAGAACAGATTGTGAAGAGGTTTTAGGGATGTACAAAATGTTCTGAACTGAATCACTTGAAATTGAAAATATCCCATTTCAGAATTGAAACTCCCCAATTTTGAATGCTAAAGAGATAATTTAAACCTTGGAAAAGTATTTTAAGTTTAAAACAAAGTAAAATGTTTAAGTTTAAAACAAACTAAAAATGTAATTATTTCATGTTCAAAGCATTTTTAATATGAAGATGGCTCTGAAATGTGGATAGTTCAAATTCAAAACATATTGCATATGCCTCTTCATTCCATTTAATGGATATATATCTTCATAGTAGAAATACTTATTATCACAACTTTCATAGTTACCATGGCATGTGGCATTTCTGGATATACTAGAAAGAAATGTACCAAAGCATCAAAAAATCTTAAATAAAATTTGAATTAAAATCACAAATTTGTGTAATTTCGGTAGGTATGATGCCAAAGAATATAAACTAAAAAAAAAACATTTTTAACACAGGATTGAGAGCCAGCTTGGTTTAAGTGCTGGCCTAGAACCCAGGAGATTATAACTTCTAAGTCTGTCTTAGACATAAAAGCCAGATGGGTGACTTCGGGCCAGATACTCTCTCTCAGCCCAACTTGCACAAAAGGCAGTTAATAATATTCACTATTGCAGTTAATATTCTCCTATACTTTTACTTTTTTATATCGTCCGTCCATCTGTCTGTCTGTCTGTCTGTCTGTCTATCTATCTATCTATCTATCTATCTATCTATCTATCTATCTATCTATGCTACCCAGAATCATTTCTTGTGAGAAGGAAAAATTTATCAATTTTTATTTGATAAATAAAAATATTTGTTGCCTTGAATTGATCAAAATATGTATTTTTAAAAGACAGGATAAAAATCTAACAATACTAATTCGGGGATAACTCTTTGCTGTGCTTGCTAATTCAGTTGATTTGGACAAGAGCAAATACCAAGCACATGGGAGCAAGACGCTTTAAATGCAAACCCTACCATGGAATTACCCTCAATCTTTAGTAAGATATCCATGCCAATAATTCATCTTCAAACAGAGGTTTTTCCTGTCTTCATAGGAGTCTGCCAGGCATGTGTCCTGTCTATTGCTATTCAGTACTACAATATGCACCATCATGGAAAAAAAATCACAATAGATGCAGAGTTCAATTTATCAGGACGTTCATGTTCACTAGAGTTCCAGATCTTTAAGGATGCTTTGAATAGTAACTTTCTGAGCTATATGATGAACTAACTTTGGATTGGAAAACTGAAAAAAATGCTTTGCCTTGAGTCAAGAAATATTTTATTATATTATTTTTTTTAAGTAAAAAGATATCACTGGGCATCCCGGAGACTTTCTTCCACCGTTCAAATAGTCCTTGTTGTTAATCTTACTTAAGTGGTATATGTTTAATAGAATCTATATTTTTTTCAACTGGTTCTATAGTACTAAACTTACTTTATTTCTTCATTTTTCAGAGCGACAGCCATTCAAGGTATGGATTTTCATATTTGGATTTCTTTATTACATAATATCATAAAATTTTTATATGTGTATTGTAATGCTATAAAAGCTTTAAGGAAACAAATATACTCAATCAAACTTAAATTATGCATATATAATAAATCCATCTAATTTAAACATGGCAATATTATTATGCCCTAATACAGACATTTCCCTTGTAGGATCATAATCTTCAAGGGATTATAAAATGTTTTATTAGTACCAAGCAAAATGATTAATTAAATGTGATAACAATAGTTTATTATATATAAATCATCAAGATTTTAATTATCGTTATCAAACATGGTCAGACCTATAGTTGTCTGATACAACACATACTGTACTTGGTCTGAAAATACATCTTTAATTAGTCTTATTTCCTGGTAAGAATGAATTAGATAAATAAATGGATTGAATTTTGCATTGTAAAATTTGTAGACTGTCTTGTTTCAATTGTGTTTTCCAATTGACTATGTTTCATTTTATTGGTGGGGTGCCACACAAGGGTCGATTCTCTGTCCTTTCATATATAACATCTTCATCAGATTACTGAATGAGCTCATCCATTGCCATGGGTAAGGTATTATCAATATGTTGATGATACTCTATTTATTTGTATATCTCCCTCATAAATTAATTAGTGCAATTGATGCTTATCCCAATGCCTGGAAGCATTTGGGTGCTGAGTTGGGGAACAGCAGACTTTAACTGAACTCTGTTAAACCTGAGTGGCTCTGGATTTGGGGCCTGCCAGTTCTGGGACTGTGCCATCTTTGGTATTGGATGGGGCTGCAGTACCTCAAAACGGACCCTGTGCATAACTTCATAATCCTTCTAGATTCACAACTCCTGCTCAAAGAGCAGGTGGCCATTCTAAAAATTTGTGTTACGCAGCAGTTGAGCCTGACTCTGCTCATGATCACTTATCACTGCTGCCCTTTCCGTGATGTCCCACTGCCTGGAAGCGGTGCGGGTTTGGATGGGGAGGAACAGACTCAGACTCAACCCTTCCAAGACTGAGTGGCTGTGGATGCCGGCATCCCGGGATCTGGAGGTTCCATCTTTAATGATCGGGGGAGAAATTCTTGCTCCCTCCGATAGGGTCCGCAACTTGGGTGTCCTCCTGGATTCTCAGCTGTCCTTAGATGACCATCTGACGGCCGTAACCAGGGGGGCCTTTGCACAGGTGCATCTCGTGCGCCAGTTGTGCCCTTTCCTAGACCGGGATGCCCTCGCCACGGTCACTCATGCCCTCGTTACCTCTAGGTTGGACTACTGTAACACCCTCTACATGGGGCTGCCCTTGGGATGCGTCCGGAGGCTTCAGCTAGTCCAGAACGCAGCCGCGTGGGTAGTTATGGGGGCATCTAGATACTCCCGTGTAACACCTCTCCTGCGTGAGCTGCACTGGCTGCCGGTGGCACTCCGGATACATTTCAAGGTGCTGGTGCTTACCTATGAAGCCCTTCATGGCTTAGGCCCGGGGTACTTGCAGGACCATCTCCAGCCGCTCTCCCATTGTCCTGTGCGTTCTCACAGAGTTGGCCTCCTCAGGGTGCCGTCGGCCAAACAATGTCGGCCAAACAATGAGGGCGTTCTCTGTGGGAGCCCCGACCCTCTGGAATGGATTGCCCACTGAGCTCAGGACAGCCCCCGACCTTCTTTCCTTCTGTCGCGAGCTGAAGACGTGGCTCTTCCGTCAACTAAGCTGATCTGTTTGGGGGTACACTGTGATAATTTTAATCTGTTTTAATTGGGTTGTCAATTTTAATTTTTTTCTCTATTGTGATTTGTATTGAAGTAGTCATTTTGTAAGCCGCCTTGAGTCCCTAGGGAGAAAGGCGGTATATAAATCACAATAATAAATAAATAAACTTATGTCCTGGTCACTTCCCAGGTGGACTATTATAATAGGTCTGTCTTTAAACAGTGTCCAGAAGCTTTAGCTGATACAAAATGCACCTTCATTGGCAGTTATATCTGCCATTAGAGGGTTCCCCATATCACCTTTGCTCTGCCTGCTGCATTGGTTGTCAAGTCCAATTCATGGTGCTGGTGTTAATCTTTAAAGCCCATCATAGGGTGTTATTTGAGGGACTGCCTCTTTCCAATTACATCTTCACATTCATCAGCATCAGCAGGAAAAGTATGTTGTGGGTCCTGTATGCCAAGGAGTTACATCTGGCAGGACCCAGGAGACTGCTATGGCACTCATCTTGTGCATCACAGAACATCTCAGAGATTAGCCCCATCTCTACCGACCTTCTGGAAATCCGTTAAGTTCCTTTTGTTAACAAGGATCAGAAGGAACGGTCATTTGATGAGGTGGCTCCGTTGTTTGTAGTCTGCTGCTCTGTCTTAGCCTTTTTATAATGATATTAATTTTTGTACTTCCTGAATGTTTTTTAAATTGTTTTTATGGTTGGTTTGTACACCCGACACAATCGCATCACATGAGATGGATGGCCATATAAATATGAGTAATAATAATTATAATTCTGCATTCATTCAGGAATGTTTTTGGTTTTGCTTTTTGGTTGTAGGACTTGAGGAGGGTGTTACCGTAATATTTTTATTTTGACACAATTAAATGCAAAAACATAAGAAAATCAATTCCCATTTTGACTCAGACCCCAAGAAGTATAGGAAGACACATTCAAAAGCCATATTGGGTAAACAAGCAGCGTTTTATGGCTTTCTTAAAAGTTGGTGATAATAAAGTATATTGTATGCATATATCTTGATAGTGCAAAGGGAAAAAATAGTATTTTTTTAAAGATAACATAACTATACATTACTTCAGGAGAAAAGAAAGGAACACTAGAATGTTCCTTATTAATTTCCCTGATCAATTTTTTTCCTTTGCATTGCTTTTCTTTTCAGGTGATAATTTAACATTTTGATGATAGAAGCAGTTTAGATATGAGTTCAAGTAGACAAAGAATTGGGAATGAATGAAATAACCCTTTACCTTTCATTTCTGGTGTTATTCAGTTTGTATTTTCTCTGAAAACACTCCCAAAAAAGACAGGTAGCAATGGAAAGTACATCTGCATCTGTGCTATTCTTCTGCTAACAAAAGGCAACACAACTTCGTTGTATTAATTGCAATAAAACAAGGTAATTTGTTTCTGGGTATCATTTCAGCATGCTAGGTAAGAATAAGCACAAAAACCTGAACATATTGTGTTTTGTATAAAGGAAACCCCGGGTCTTTGTGATACCTAAATTCAGCTGTGAATACTTCAATATTTTAAAAGACTTTTCAAATTTCTACTTTATTAATTTTATAAATAACTCAAGGCAGAGAGCCTTCCTCTTCTTATTTTCCTCACAACAACAACTTGGTGATTTAGATTGGACTAAGACAGAATGACTGATCCAAAGTCACCCAGTCATCTTTCATGCATAAGTCTGGACTAGAACTCAGTTTCATGTCCCAAAGGTGCTTTATTCAAGAGGCTACTAGACTTTCTGGTTTTTCTTTAAAGACATTTTGCTTCTCATTCAAGAAGCTTCCTTAGCTCTGAAGAACCATGACCTGGATGACTGAGAATCTCCATAGTCACAGTCTCCTGGTTCTAGCCTGGTGCCTTAACCATTAAATCAAAACTGTCTCTCTTTTCATTTCAAAGATATGACACAGGGTCATCTGGAGATCGCTATGATTCAGTACTAGGACGGACCGGTTACAGTTACTTGGAAGATCGCAAATTATACACCAGTAAACTAGAAAAAGAAGATACAGCTGACTTTAAAAAGGTATTTGATTGTGATAGTAGTAGCACATCATAACTTTTTCATTGTTCTGAAATAATTCTATATTGCTTGATATACACATATACTCTGCCTCCAAATTAAAGTAAATTACTATATCAAAATAAGGACATTTGGAGGAAGGAAAGATATTTGGTTATTTGTGAGGGGATAGCATTATTTGACTTGATACAAGAGAGAATTGCACATACTGTTTATCTAAAGAGAATTGCAAAAAATATGATATGATCTAATTATGGACTCTTAATATAAAATGTCCTTGCCATTTAAATTATGTTATTATTATATAATAATGTATATTATGTAAATTATTTTGGGAAAAACTAGTCTTCCTTTCAGGCAATATAGGATTAGCTTGCAAGTTTGAAACAATACTTTATTTAAAAATCTGTACTTTTTAGCTTTACGAACAGATTATAACTGAAAATGAAAAACTGAAAGCACAGTTGCATGATACAAACATGGAATTAACGGACCTTAAGCTGCAGTTGGAAAAGGCAACCCAGGTTTGTACATTTAAACTTTCATTGGTAAATATTTTGCGCAGAATCAAATACAGAGTAGTACCAGTACAATGAACAGCATTTTTAATGAAATCCTGTATTGCTTTAAGCTTGCTTGGTGGGGAGGGGTAATTCAGTATATTGCATATAACATATCAGAAAAGTTAAAGTGAGCTTTACTCTGTTTGCATGGAATATTGACGTTTGATTTGAAAGAAAAAACCACAAATAGTTAAATACCTTTTATGATTAGGCAATCTTATAAATGGCTTTACTTTTGTATATACGATTTATTCATAAATCTGTTTATAAGTTCCCATGGCATAGGAAGTTTGTAAATCTGAAAATATATTGAATTTATTACAGATTAAAGATTGAGAGAATTAATGAAGGATGCATGTTGATGAATCCTTGGGACAGACCATTTTGAACACGTTGGGGGGGGGGGGAATGGAAGACAAGATGAAAAATAAGCCTCTCCTTATTTAGTGACTGCAATTCATTCCTTAAATCAGATACTGGTTGCTAAGTGAATATATGACTCACAGAGAGAAATGTTGCAAAAATCACTAGTTGTTGCCATTTCATTTAGATAAGCTTCTCTCATGCAGTGTTCTGTACCTAACCCATTTTTTACCCCTCCCAGGGTAGAGTGATTGTTTAAACAGGTTATCTCGTCCTGAGCAGTTCTTTTCCAAAGCCCAGTGTTGCCAACAGCAAGTTAATAAGTTCAGTTCTGTGACCTTAGTTGATTAGAACCCTCCAGTGGGCTTGTACTGCTGCCTGAAACTGATCAGATCTTAGTCAATTTTACACTGAAGGCTCTTGTCAGGCATAAAATTTGGTCCTAATATGCATATTGGTCTTTTGGGAAATGATTTCTATTATTATTATGGTTCATTGCACAGTCAGCCAGATGGTCAGACTAGATTTGGCATTTTTATCCATCTATCAAGTTTTTCCCAAGAATATGAGATAGGCAGATGTGGATGTTTGATAGTGTTATAGGTATTGTCACAGGATGGAAGTTCTGAATGAAGCTGCTTTTTGCAATTGATGGCTGGTGAATTTGTCAGTGCGGATGGAGTTCAAGTGGTGCTCCATTTGTTTTGGGATTGCACCCAAGGTGCCTATTACTATTGTTACTACCTTTGCTTTCTTTTGCCATAGTCATTCTGTTTCCGTTTTCAGATCTTTATATTTTGTTATCTTCTCCAGTTCTTTCTCTACTCTTCTGCTGTCTCCAGATACTACCATGGCCACTATCCAGACTTTTTTGTCTTTCTTATCAACAATTGTTAAGTCTGGATGTTATGTGGCAGAGGTGTTTGTCTGAATTCTAAAGTCCCATAACACTTTAGTGTCTTCATTTTCAATTACTTTATTTTATGGTGCCATCATTTCTTGCTTGCAGGCAAATGGTATCTCTTGCAGATCTTCTAATGCATCATTATTGCTACTTTGTAATGCTGTTGTTTGTAGTCAGTCTGTGTGGTCTTCTTGTCCACTGTTTCTTAAGCTTATTATATTATTATTATTACTATCATACTTGCAAACAGTCACTAAATGAGTAGCCTCTAAACAAAGAGTAGCTGTAAAATCAGCTCAGAAGGAAAAAAGTTTAAGTTCTGTATGTAAAAGCCTATGTGGCTTAATTCCCAGGTATTTCTAGAACTGTCTTCTCTAAATTGAGCTTGTTCACCTTGTTTCTTCAGTATCTTCCTTTAAGAAGTTGATGGGGGAATGGTTTTGGGTGGCATTACCTTCTTTCTGTATGTGAGAATAAAAAAAAAAGTTTTATATTTTTAAATGTTGTACAAATAGTCATTTGTAATTCTCATAGCAAATATAGAGTTCATCTTTGTAGGCTCCAAGTGACATGATGTTAAAATATAAGAATTTTGCATATAACTCTTGTTCCAGAGTGCAAAACTAATAGGAATGAATAGTATTCAATACTCTCCTACCATACATAATGTTTCTACATTCAGAAATAAGCATACATTGGCCTTTGGAAGGAGAAGGAGAAGTTCATTGTTGCTAATGTATTTGAACCTACCTCTCCTTCCAAGGGCCAAGCCATTATGTTGGTTCCTAAGCAGCAGTTAGTGCTAATATGTGGTCCATATAGGAAGTGTCCACCTGAAATTCTGGTGACCAGGCTACTGGTCACAAAAAGTTGTGAAAAATAATAGCAATGCAACAACTGATTTAATTTTCTCTGATTTCTCTTCAACTGAAATTTGTTGTGAAAGCATGCAATTGCTTATGTATTTCAGAGACAGGAAAGATTTGCTGATAGATCTCTGCTAGAAATGGAAAAAAGGGTAAGCTTTTTTAATTTTAATTTTTATCTTTATTGTTGCTATAGTGTAAACATTATAAAATAATAATTTTGAATTGTAAAAGAATAAGGATGTACAAAATGCTCCATTCATCAACTGTACACTGAACAGTTGCTTTTGGATGATCTGTGATTAAACTGAAACATGCAGTTTTAGGTGTTTTGGTCCATTCATGGAATAGAATAGGCAGAGACAGTTCATGGAATAGGCAGAGGCAGTTCATGGAAGGAGAGGAAAAATCAAAGCTGCAGTGCTGAGATATTTGAGGGGGGAAAAGACAAAGTACATGCTGCTCACATTTCCCCCTTTTTTTCCCATTCCCTCATCTTCTCAGTGCATTCCCCTTTTCCTTCTCTTTATCTGTCACTACCACTGATACCCCAGTGTAAAATATTTCACTGACATGGTCACCCACACTTTTCCTAATGACTTCCTGTTCCTCCTTTCCTCCCCTCGGCTAGCACTGATGTTCCAGTGCACTTTTCATCATCTCCACCCTGTTGAATGCTGGGAACTCCTATCCATCACATTACATTCCTAGAGGCTCTTCCATTATAGTACTTCTCAACCTGGAATGTTCCTGCTGACTTTTATTATTAGCTGAAATGAATATAGACTGCATTCTGTGATATGGCCAATACCATCCTAAACTTATGGAGGGGGGAAGGAAGGAAAGATAACAAGAAGATGATGATGATGATAAGCTGGTAAAATATGCTGCACTGGAACATCAATAGCCACAGCTGAGAGGAAGAGAGGGTTGCAGTTAGAGTGGCTGTGGTATATGCTACTTCGGCAGCTTCTGAAGGGAGAGAGAAGATGAAGCACCAGGATTCACCCTATCCAGATTTTGTTTTGTCTGAAACCCCAAATAATTCATTTCTCCTGAATCATGAACTGATTTGAAAGACATTAAGAACTTGGTGATTTGTTCCAAGTTCAAAATAGTTCCCCCCCTTCCCTGATTTCGCTCAATTCCCTAGAGAACAGTATGAAATTATTCAGATATCATAACTAGATAATTTTGTGATGATGTTGGTTAGGAATATATTATTTCAGAATTCTAAAAATTTAGTGTTTTAGAAACTTTGTGAACAATATTTCCCAATGAAGTATTTTCTTACCATAATTACAGAGTGCTGAAATACTCTGAACGTAGCTTAATGTAGGATTTCCATTTATATAAGTTGTCAATTGCATTTGTGTTCTACAGACTGTATAAGCAATTGCTTACACTTGGATAAAATTCAATGTGAACAGTGATTTTGGCCAACTCGCATCTAATAAGTCTCATGAAGCAATCAATATCAACAGATATAAAGCCACAGCTATGGTCATACAGGGATGTCACAGTCACCAGCATTATTTTTAAAAGCACAGTGGGCTGGACCAGGGATTTTAAAACTTTTTCAGGCTATAGCACCTGTTGTTATAAAACAGGACCCATGATCAATTGGCAAGTGTCCAGCGTTAAGAAACTGGCAATAAAGCAGAGCTTATACTTGTGGTGTATATGTGTTGTATATATTTCATATTTTTCTCTTAGCCTCATGTGGAACCCATAAATTTTCTTTGAACCCAGTTTGAAAATCCTAGATTAGATAATTGCAGTATAGAACCTTTTAAAAAATAAATTCCAGTACAGTATGCAAGGTTCCATATACCTGGCTGATAGGATAGCTTTTTAGCCTAGAAAAATGTTTTCCATTTATACTTCCTAGAGATATGCAATATGTATTAATTAGAAAATACTAGACAGACACATTTTATTTCAGCCATTGACCAATAAAATTATATTCAATAAAACGAACAAGAAACTAGCCCTGGCAACAATTTATTAGTAACTATTTGTGGGCCAAGCTTATATCCTATGTAGCAAAAGTTTGCTACTTTTAGAGAAAGAAATTTATCTTGATTGTTTAACTTAACTTAACTAAAAGTTATCAGAGGGCTCCAGAAATTTAAATAAAAGATTTAAATACAAAAGCTATGGTACCCAAATCACAGAAGCAGAATTGGTTTTCATATGGGTTTACTTATGTTTCCCTTCCAAGATAGCTGTGGGTAGTATAAGCCTTATAAATTTGTAGCTTTTTCAGGCTTATGCCAATTAACTCACAGTTACTTAACTTATCACTGCTACACATAAACATACTTTAGTAACTCATTTTTTACCAGTTTGTTAAGTAACCAGCAAATTTAGAAACTAATAACAGTGAATCATTATTGTATTATATTATTTAAGTTATTTTCTAAAACGGGGGAAAATATGCCAGCAAATTCACTTAACTATGATTAAACTAAATTCAAATGATTTGTATCTGAAAGGTGACCGACAAGAGTCAGTATCCACGGGGCGGTATGATCTAACCAGAGTTTTACACACTCAGCTGATGCTGCTTGTTTTGCATAACACTGTAGAATGCAGATGTTAATGTACACTTTGCAATAACTTGCTTTTCTCTTTCACATTTGAAATGAATGATAAACACAGGTTTTAGCATATGCTTTTTAACTGGGCTCACAGCATTGGCAGACTGTCAACCAAAATTTGAGCTATAAAAGCTTTTGCTTTTTGGTACCAATTATAATAGAATAAGTCAAGGACTCACATGCAATATTACTGGTACACTAAAGTGTGTGAACTAACATTTGCTTGACTATGATAGCTTATGCTTTGTGCTTCCTTTAACTGAGTTCTTACCTCTATTGTATTTTAAAATATAAATTAAAATTTAGCTAAAGGAGTAATAGTAAACTTACAATATAAAATTATTGCTTGTATACATTAATACAAATAATTTATTGAATAGAGTACGATCAACATTTTGTTACATTTTCTTAGTTTTAAAGTGGATTTAGTTTTTTATACATCACTGGCCTTGCAAATTTCCCCTCACCATGCTTCTGATTAAATGTAAACATCTTGGACTGTAGTACAATAAAATGAGAGCTATCTATCAAAATTATACATTCATTATTTCAAATGTTTCACTATAGGAACGAAGAGCTCTAGAAAGGCGAATATCTGAAATGGAAGAAGAACTCAAGGTAAATGTACTTTCTTAAATTCCTCCAATTTTTTTTTAAATTATCCATATACCATGATCATAACTAATATTAGTGCAATCCAATATAATTCTGCTTTTTTAAGTGACATATTGTACCACACAAATTCATTTATGGCACTATGACTTACAATTCTTAAATGTATTCTTGTAGCTTAGTTTAAAATAGTACTGATGATTTGTTTTATTCCAATTGTGAAAAATACAAGCTATTATGTTTGGAGTATTGCCTTGAGACTCTACTGAAATCACCCATATAATCCAAAGCTACTAAAAAGGGAAGTTTAGTTGACAGTTGTCAGTCATTTTATTTCTTACTTTGTAGGGAAAAAAAGATATTCCCCAACTCAAAATAATAATCTGCATTACTCTTTCTTTCACTCTTGTTCACGTGGAGACAAACAAGCCGTATTTCAGCTATTTTTATATTTATTATTAAACTTTTACCCTGTTTTTCTACTCATATAAGTGCTCATTTAGAACAATAGAACAGGATATAAAATACAACATATTGAAATTATAATCAATAACATTAGCATCAATTACAGTTAAAAGCTTGACTAAAGAGATGCCTCCTTATCATTTTCCTAAATAATAGAAGAGGGAGTACAAAGTCATTTCTTTTTGGAGAGCATTTCATTCTCCCTTATCCTGCTGGTACTGCCATTAGGCAAAGCGTAAGATGCGGAATGTTTCTTCGAAGTTAGAGGGAAGAAGCAGTAAAGCTGAGTGTCCTCGGTGACCTTCCTCAGTTCTTTCACTTTTTCAGTGGTTTCACATAAATATTAAAGAGCATTAACAAGATAGAAATCTGTGAGACACCATAGATCAGTGATCAGAGTATCAAGCAATAGTCTTCCAGCTCTGTTTTCTGGACACATTCTGATAAGAAGGACAAGAACCATTGTAAAGCAGTGCTCATAATACCCATACCTACTAAGCAGCATGAAAGGTACCATGTCAATGGTATTAAAAGTTGCTGAGAATTCCATCCCCACCCCCATCTAATTACCAGCAATCATCTGCCAAGGTAGTCATAGCATTACAGTGCCATATTCCAGATAAAACTTCTGATTAAGATAAAGATTGAGCTTTAATGATAGAGATTCTATGGCCATAGGAAGCTTTTTCAGTACAGATTTTATAATTGGCTTTTTAAGCAGATAGAATACATTCAATACTTTTGTTCAACAATAAGCAAGAATCAGGCAAGCAAATAGCGGATCCTCATTTTTTCATTCACCTGTTCACATTCTCCAAGGCTACAAGTTGAAAAGAATCTATATGAAAAGTTGGCAAAGTTACCTTCCTATAATTGCCCCAACATTGAATTCAAAATTGTAAATAGTAATGTTCATTTGAAAACAACGTATGAATATATATCTTTCCATACTTAGCAGTAATTGTATTGCCTTTCAGTTTATCTGAAACAACCTTAAAATCTGAATTATACACAAACACAAAATCTGAATTACTGCCTTGTGCATTTGAATGCATGCTTGAGGCATAATCTTTCAAATGAATTTTCAATATAGATGAAATTCAGTATTAATAAGACAAAATCAGAAAATAATTTAAAATGCATTAAGTGAATTTAAGAATAAACAAAATCCTATATTTGTGCAGCAAATCCAGCATATGTTATATAAAGGAGGTTGGTTATTTAATTCCTTCCTTGCTCCCTTCCTTGCCCTACTCATTTCTGAGAAGGCAGAGCCTTCTTAGCCCTGCCTTCTCAACAAAAGAGCAAAATAACTCTACCAAAGAACAAATTGTCTTTTCACACGGCATCCAACTACCTATTTGTTAAGAAACCATAGCTTTTGCTAATGCCCTCATTTGTGATCTGGTTCAGGAGGGGGGTGCAGACCTGGTAGGTATCACGGAGACCTGGTTGGGCCAGGAGGGGGGGGTCACCCTCGTGGAGATGTGCCCACCAGGTTTCCATGCATTCCATCAGCCGAGGGCCCAGGGGAGGGGTGGGGGGGTGGCGGTTCTTGCAAAGGAGGGTCTTGCTCCACTGTACCTCAGATAGCCAGATGTGAGTCTCTCCTGGTGAAGTGGGGACATGGGAGGCAGATGGGCTTGCTGATTACGTACCTGGCTCCCTGCCACATGTCGGCTGCCCTGCCCGAGCTACTCAGTATAATTCCCGAGGTGGCGGTGGAGACCCCCAGGCTTATGGTCATGGGGGACTTCAACCTGCCATCTAAGGTGGTTCAGGAGTTCATGGCTTCCATGACGGCCATGGACCTGATCCAGCTAATTCATGAACCGACTCACATGGGAGGACGCACTCTGGACTTGATTTTTGTCTCTGGATAGTGGATGAATGATCTTGAGTTAGGGGCGATAGCGATCGAGCCCTTGTCATGGTCAGATCATTCCCTTCTTAGGCTTGACTTTCTAACCACCACACCCTGCCGCAGGGAGGCGGAACAGACCAGAAGGTTCCGCCCCAGGCGCCTGATGGATCCTGATAGGTTCCAGATGGAGCTAGGGCCATTTTCTGAGGCTCTGACTCATGACTCGGCCGAGGCGCTCCCATGTGACACCTCTCCTACGTGAGCTGCATTGGCTCCCGGTGGACTTCCGGTGCGCTTCAAGGTGTTGGTTACCACCTTTAAAGCGCTCCCTGGCATCGGACCTGGGTATTTGCGGGACCGCCTTCTGCCGCCAATAGCCTCCCACCAGCCAGTACACTCCCACAGAGAGGGACTCCTCAGGGTGCCATCAGCCAGGCAATGTCGGCTGGCAACCCCCAGGGGGAGACCCTTCTCTGTGGCAGCACCCGCCCTCTGGAACAACCTGCTTCCGGAGATACGCAGGATATCAGATCTCTGGGTTTTTCACCGTGCCCTAAAAACTTCTCTCTTCCAACAAGCAGGGCTGGCATAACCCCCCCCCCCTTTTTTTAAAAAGATTTTGGATTTTTTAAATTGTCTAAACTAGGTTTTAGCTATGAGGTTTTTAAATTTATGGCCAAAATTTATAATTCTTTTAAATTTTAAATTTTTCTATCGATTGTTTTTTATTTCTGGCTGTACACCGCCCTGAGTCCAGCAGGAGAAGGGCGGTTTATAAATTGAATAAAATAAATAAATAAATAAGTTGTACATAGATTATTTAGCACAGGGGTCCCCAATCCCAGTCTCTGGACCGGCAGCAGTCCACGGCATGCTAGCAACCGGTCTGCACAAACAAGCAAAGCCACTTCCATTCTATGCAGGCAGCACACAAAACCACACCTACTCCGGTCCACAGAAGAACCTTTCTCCATGGAACTGGTCTCTGGAGGTTGGGGGCTGCTGATTTAGCATAATCAGGCCAACAGTCAAGAAGTGAACAATACTCCAGTCAAGGAAGCTAATAATAAACAGCCCAACCAAAGAACCTCCAAGACCAACACTGGCAGGGCAACACATTAGAATATAAACCCCAAACTTTACTAGCACTGATGATGTTACCTAGTTTGGGTAATGAAATGTCTGTAAGAGAACAACCAAGCTCAGAGAGCACCAAGGAGCCCTTTGAACTTTTATTAGATGATCAAATTATATAATATTTATCTATAAAGATACTTGTTTCTGGGAAAAAATGGTTTTTTTTTCAAATATCATAGTCCTATTTTTTTACTTTTATAGATGCTACCAGATCTGAAGGCTGATAACCAGAGGCTAAAGGATGAAAATGGGGCCTTGATTAGAGTGATCAGCAAGCTTTCCAAATAGAATTGTTTACTCTCATCAGTGAATCATGGGATTGCACATAATTAGTAACTCCAGTGGACCATAGCATGGAAGTCACTGGATGCCTGGGAAGATTTCTTGGAAACTGTTGTTTTCAGATATTCTGCCAAAAGCCCTTTTACCTGGGTGTGTGTTTTTTAAACCAGGATCATATTTTCATGTGTTAAAGCAGCTGCTGAGAAGACAAAATGACTGAGAAATCTTGTTTACAGCTACTGCATATAAGGAAAGTGTTCAAGGCCTGATAAGCCTCAGATATTTAACCAGTAAGCCTTAGTTGTACATAAACATGTTTAAAAAAAGCTTTCTGCTATCACAGTTACTTTATTTTGTTGTTTCGTCACTGTTTCTGGTTTTTCCCCCTTATTTTGATTTTTTTTTAAAAAAAATATCTAAGTTTGGATTTGTGTGTTCCCTTCTAATTATTCATGTACCAGATTTTTTCTTTGTACAGTATTCTCACAGCTTTATATATACAGAGACACAATCCTTTAGAAATACTACAGTGTAACTAACTAATCCTGTATTTTTCAGTCATCCACCCCAAAATGGTTTCAAGGAACCTTTGCTTTCACAGTTGTGCAATATGCATTTATTTCTATGAAAGATGCTTTAAAAAGTCAACTGAAAATAGATTATTTGAAATTTTTTGTCTCTAGCCTCAATTGGTCACTTTTTCAAAAGAAAAGAAAACAGACTGTAGTGCAAAACATTAGATTCTGTAACCTTCACATTAATTTTAGTAGGTACTGAGTGATGCTGTATATATTAATGTATATTGTTTGGATTTTTCAGACCCACATGATATGCTTGAATAAAAATTCTCTATTTGCAAATACAGTAAATTAGGCTGCCCCAAATTAAATGAATATATATTCATTTTTATGATTTAAAGTTTAGAAAAATGAGTTATGGAGCCACTCTTCGAAAGCCTTTTCCTTCCCAATTTTCAATTGAGTAGTGTTCACTTTAATAAAACTTAAATAGAACATATTCATTACATTTCACATATCTTTATTTGAGTACATCCAAACCTGCTGTGCTAGTCAAAGTAAACTTCAAAGGGATTTGAAAACCCAGCCTTTTATTTTATACATGCACTGCTGTTGCCATGTGAAGAGGACCTCGGTTTATACCATCATCAAGTTAGATCATTTTATACATTTCAGTGGCCTTCTAAAAAGTATTCCAATGATGATAGCTTTTCTTAGAAAAAAACAGCTTTTATATGTTCTCTAAAACTATTAAATACAGCTGTCTTATTGGCCTACAGACTAATGCCTAAAAATCACTGAACAGTTCTACTGCTAAAATAAATTGTACATTGTAAAGCTTGTAGTAGCTATTGTATTATTGATTGTATACTATATTAAATGTGAATTTGTACCCCTTCATTTTAAAAGGTCATTGTGTTCTACTGCCTACTTCTTGGGGAACTACTTCATTTTGGGGTGGAAAGAAGAAGGATCGGGTTGACCTAAGTCCCCTTTGTGGGCTGGGCAGAGGTGAGAATGGGAAGATTTTTTTTTTTTTGAAGATGTTGTAACATTTTGCTCTTACTACCAAGCTCAGGATTCTTGATTCTAAGGTACAGTACGAGGATAGTTCTGGGGTATCTTGTTACAGGTTAGGTCTTTATAACTTTAAAGATGGACATGGTATTTCATGCTCTTAAGCTAATAAACAAACCAAGCAGAGAATTGTTCCATCTGAGCAACTGTGACACACTGAGAAATGTTGTGGATTGGTTGGGCATACTGTGGATTATATTTGGTAATGTTTTGGATGCCTGTGAATGATTAAATATGTCTCTAATATTTTAGTGTTTTTATATATAGGTTATTTATTCTTTCAAAACTGGCTACTGTGTTGCATTGATTTTATTGGTAGTATTGAGCAGACCTTGCATCTGCATGAAACTATTTGCAAAACCCACTATTTTGCAAAAAAAAAATGTATTTTGACATATACAAATAAAATGAATAAAATAATTTCAAATGTGTGAATTTTAATGAAAATGCATTTGAAAGATGTGAGTTTAGTTATTGGGGGACATCTTTTTCACTGTTTCACTTTTCAGAGATTGTATGTATTTGCGCATCCATAAGCATGTAGATGAAGCCGTTTCTATGCAATCTGTTACAACTGGAGAAAGGGTTTACAGTGCAGAATTTTACATAATTCTGCCTGCATGCAGATGCTACCATGCAAAGAAGTTTCTATGTTTTCTAATGGTAAAAAACGTACAGTCCTACTTGATTAAGTTATTGAATTCTTCTGTAGTTGAATATATTACAGGCTTTATATAGATTATTTTAATCTACACTAAGCATCCTTTCTATTCCAACATATCAGTAAAGGCCGAATCTATGATTACACTGGATTTCTTAGAGGAAATAATATTTTGTTATCTCTACTTCTTAAATAATAAAAACACAAGTTATGTAGCATTTTTCCCAAACCATAGTGAATAGTAAACTTTTCATGCGGTTAATATTTAAAAAGCTTGTATGGCATAGAAAAAAAAACCTGTACATTAAATAGCAATTGCATTGAATTGAATTTCATAATCATTTCAGTGGGAAAAATGGTTTTCTTAATATATCAGCTAAAAGGAGTGGAGTATTGCAAAGAAGCAGTAGTGGATAAGAAGTCTCAAATCCTGTGCTGTGGGAATGTTATGCTGGGCAATACGCCTGCTGATAAATGCCGTAGTCGGAACACAAGGTCAGAAACTTTGCTTTGGAGGAAAATTGTCCTCATGTAGGGGGAAAAGACATAGTTGTGAGCACTGTATAATTTAAAACCAGTGTAGCAGCACATGTGTGGTATGCAGTAAACAAATTGTTCTTCTAAAAACACTAAAGCTACAGAGTGGGCCTTTTTTAATTAAGTAAAGTCAAAGCATTTTTGTTTTGAAAAAGCAAAACAAGGGGGGGAAAACCTCTCTGGATTTTTTTCAGCAACAAAATGTTAAATCTGCAATAATGAACAAACTTTTTAAATATTACTATTGAATTGTTTTATGCAACACTCATGGGAAATAAATTTCATCTGTTACCCAGACTTTTTAAATCCTCTTAAATAAATGACCCCAGTCTAAACTGAGCCATTGGTTTAAAGTCTGATCTGGTTCAAAAGCAGTTTTACTTAACTAAATGGTTGTGTTATAAGCCCTTTTTAACCAAGCAAAGAAGAAAGCTATAGTCACATTGATGGACTAAGTGCAATAATCCTGACTTTGCCTTTTAACAATTTACTATATGCCCTGTGATTATATACATTTCTTTAAAGTGAATCAGGCCTTGAGTAACAAACAATTCCCTCCTTCTCTTATGAGCATATGATTCTAAAATATGGATCATATCCTGCCAAAACTGGGTTCTTCCTCTGCTTTAAATGCTAACTCACATAAGGAAAAAATCTGTCTTCACTTAAATAAATGATTGGTTCTTAAAGAACAGAACTATTTATCATTAAAAATATATGAATGAATCGAAGTTGAATATTTCTGGAGGAGTTTTAACATTCCATATAGTACTTTAGCCTTTGATACATTTCTGTTCCTGCACTCCATACAAGTAAATTAAATTGCTCTTGTAGCTGCTGCTGTTAACAAACATTCCCTTCAGTAACTTTAAATCGTGGCAGAGAAAGGTATTCTAAACTGGGACAGCAGGTGGCATGCATGAACTTCCTTTTTTAAAAGTAGTTACATATCACTAAAGAAGGATGTTTCAAAGTAACCATAAGCAAATGTATTTATGTATGCTTTATCAAAATAGGGTTTTTCCTCAAAAACAACCTTTTATTTTTACAGCATATTAAGTAAAAATAATGTGTTCTGAAATTTAGTATGTTTTCAGAATCAGTGGATACAATAATTAGTAATGCATTATAAAACTCTTTCTCCATTGGTGTTAAGACTACATTTTCCAGAATTGCCAGTTGGCATGGCTTGTGTTTCACTAAAAGGTTATTTGCTATCTCCAGTAGTATTTCAGCTTGTGTATGTTATTCTCTCCTACTCAGTCCATTTAATGACGTAGGCTTGTTGGCTAGAGAGTTTAGGTCTGTGAACTTAGTGTTTTGAAGTATCACAACATTCCCCCTCCCCCAAAGAATAGCAGTTTTTCTTACCCTCAGCCTAATTGTACATTACATGAAAATATGTTTTCTGGAAGCCAAAGGTTGTGCTTTTTTTTTTTAAGGAAAAATCATTGTTGGAACTGTTAGAGAAGGGGCTACCCACACCCTTCCCTGCCCTCCTTTCTCCAATCCAAATTATCTGCAAACTTTCCTTTCAAACATGTTTGAAATATGGGATAAATTTGGAATAAAGAAACAAGAATTTAGAGAAACTGGCAAATTAAGAAAATATTCCATCCCTCTCAACTCTGCATTCACCTCCTTCACCTTTCATTCAACTATGCACTTAATTATTGTTCATTTATTTTAACAAATATTCATGCAAGTTCATAATCTTGCTGCATCGTACACATTCCTGCACAGAGCAAAAATCCTAGTGCTGCACAAACTTTTTGATAAGTTATCATTGTGCATGTTCTTGGCTATGATATCACCTCTTCGGTTCAAACCACCATTATAGCAACAGTATTTGCATGTGGGTATTTGTGTTACTGTTTTCAACAACAGTAAAGATATTTATATGATTTTGCTCCTCCCCCCATAACTACCTGATTGGTAGTGAATATTTACAAAGCAATGGCATCTGCATGGGGCGCAAAGGGGGGACAACAAACTGGTGGAAGCAGTGCTGTGACACTACCCTTGCTCCTTTTCTATCTGCACTGCAACAATCCATGAACAACTAAAGGGGGTGTTGGTGAAGCATGCAGCACAATGTCATGTTGCTTTACTTATCCAAAGTAATTCCACCTATTCCACCTGATACCTGCCTTCTACCAATATTGGGCAAGTTAACTGGCAATTTTCTTTTTTGAACCAAAGAAGAAATTGCGAATTACTTATTATATCCATGAAGAGCTAGGAGATGAGCAAGGCAAACCTGAAGGAGAGGTCCCAACGTGTCATCCGTCTGGAGTCCCTTCGCGCCCACGAGTTCTAAGCCCAGCCCACCTTGAATTCCATTGACTCTTATCTACCGCCAATTTGCTTTGACCATTAGTAGTTCAAATTCTTGCAGAGAGCATAAGCTTGCAATAAATCTTTATATTCATTTGAACTGCCTGGACTTCTCATTTTCCTATGCTTGACAGTAGATGTTTAACTCCAAATGCAGCTATGATTCTGTATTGGATTATTTCATTTCTTAAATCTAATCTATCTTTCCTCTGGCTACAGCATGTAATGAGTGTACCACATACAAACAGGTGCCAGAAGAATGTCATTAGAGACCTGTTACCTCTGGACGTTGTCTAGTGAGTCCTGAAGTTCACCAGGACTCTACCTACTTTTTACTTATTGATAACATTCTTCAAAGGGAGGCAGAGAAGGCTATTCAAATATTCATGTGTTCTTATTCAAGTTATTTTTTAACATTGATTTGCTGTACCTATGTACAGATATTTTGAATATACACTTATAATTATGTGTTTTATTTAAAACATTTGTATAGCCAACTATCTTATAACCAACTCAAAATGACTCCCATTTTCAGTTGAATATTAATGTGGGAATTAAAAGTTTGGAAACTTATAAATGTTTGTTATGTGCCTTTAAAAAATATTCTAGCTCCCTCTACAAATTTAGGATTGGGCAGTCCAACCAATTGATGCCCAAAAGACATGATGGTTTTGGTTCACCACACTTATAATTTCTCTCCAGTTCTGGGCCGTTATTCAGCAGCTCATTTTCCTAGCCATTTAGACAGTCATCACTTCTTACAGATGAAAATTCCAGCATTTTAATTGTCAATCGGGATTCCGCTTATATAGTTTATGCCCACAATTCACCACACAGAAGATTCCAAAATGGCTTATAAACTCCCATGTAAACCATTTGTGGATGCTGGTCTTTATTATTTGTTCTGAGGTTTTTGACTACAGTTACTTTTGGAAATCTTTTGAAGGTTTCTATCTCCTTTGCTTGTTTCTCTCACGAGTTACATGCCTTGAAAGCAGATCAATATTACAATTTTATATGAGTAAACTGGTTCTTTAGCACAATATTTTTTCTTCCACCAAATACTGTACTTGCTGAATCAATTAGCTGTAGTTCTGTGAAGTTTCTTTTTTACTGTCTTCTAATTGTATTGAACGGTCTTTCATTCACTGAAGATTTATAAAAGATTAGGTAGAATACACAGTGGAGTTATTTGTTCAGGCTTCCTATCTATTTTTGTGGTATGAGAGATCCAAGAAGAGATTGCCAATATCAGGTCAGTATTTGGTTTTCATTACTTTTCATTGCTTGGTCCTCTGCTTCTGATGTAGCGTCATCTGATCTTTACAAAGCTGATTATGTGGCCATAAGCTTGTACATTCTTGAGGCATTTTCATTTGGATATCACTTCTGGAGTAGATTTTTCTTTTGGCAGGATAGTGTTGTTCTTTATGGCCATATGACTGATTTCTATTGAAGTAAGCTTTGATAAGTCCATGTGTGTCCCAATGTCTCCAAATCAGAAAACTTGTATTTTCTGATCTGCTGTAGCAGTTCAGAGGGAAAATATGGGAACTACATGCAGGAGGATATGCACTAGATGATGGAATTTTTTTCTCCTCTGCAAAGACCCTCACAATTCTAGATGCTGCACTGAAAACACAAATGAGGTTTTTAAACCATTGGTTCTCAAACTGGATGATATTATGATTCCAGGTGTTGCAAGAATTTGTGCAATACCTCACCAAGGCAAATAAAATAAATTAATTGGGATTAAGATTGGAAAGAGATGCACACATCACTTTTAATCATATTTTAGTCTATATTTCAAATAAAACAGCAATAGAACTGTTGGAAGAAATGTCCATCTGGGTTCAGTTCCAAGTGGGAAGAAAGGCACTGGAAACATGGATACTGCTTGGAAAGATGGTTTAATGGTGGACAGGACCACATGGTTTGAAGTCCTGGGTAGCTGATCACATGAAGTGGAGAGTGAGATACATTTATACCCTCTCTTGGGCTTTGAACTTGCTTCCTGTTCTTGTGAAAGAAATGTATTCTGATTGGTTGTCAGATTCTCATGGGGCCATGCAGGAATAATTTTGTATGTTGTCTTGAGTCCCAGGCTTGGTAGAATCTTGCTCAGTGATGTAATCTTCCCAGGTGCCATGTGGTGAGATTATACTATTATGCCCTGAGGGTGAAGGTCTTTTGATAAGCTGGCCCAGTCTTTCTGGGGCTATTACCAAAGGTGGGGGCTGCTTTCCAAGAGCATGTTTCTCCTTTTCTCATCCAGGGAGGTATAATATTCTGCCTTTTTAATATTTCCTTGAATATTTCATTCTTTTAGGAGAGGGGTGGGTGCTAATTTCTTACAGAACCTTTAACTTTTAAATAAAAACATTCACATTTAAAACTACATTTTCTAGTTTAACTAGCTTCTTTTTTCACCACTGTCCAATGGTAATGTTTCTGCAGATAGTTACCTTATTTTCATAACAAAAAAGAAAAGCCAAAGCCATTTTTACAGGAATTATATGCTGTAGTTATATAAAAGGTAAATATGTATAGGCAGTGACTGACTCCAGTCAGTGATAGTCAAATCTAATTCATTTGTATGAACAATTATTTTCACTTCCTAGAGTCAGAGGAAAATATATTAAAAAATGCTTCCTTTGCCTGGACCATGGATATGGGAAAAATTGGTTTCACTTAAACTGCTGTTAAAATGCTGCAGTTTGCAAAACATTGGCAGGTGATAAGCTGCTTTTGGTGGTGCACTGGAAGAGCTGATGCTTGTGATAAATCCTATAAGCCTAGAGCTTGGTATTACAAACCTTTAGCCCTACTTTTGCAATTCCCTGCTTGCTTCAGCGTTACAGCTCCTACATCAGAAGTTCCTCTGCAGACTGAAGGTCATATCAGATGATCAGAGATTACATAGGAGCCTCATGCCCTCCAGACATGATTATTTTTCCTTTTAAAAAGTGAGTACAATATATTTTAAAACGCCAAAACAAATGGTGTTCATTTAAATTTGTGAAAATTTCATTTCTTTTCCATTTTTTTTTATTCTACTCAATCCAATTGTGTCTGATTCTTGGAGACTGTCTGGACAAGTCCCTGGAATTTACATGGCAAGGTTTTCCAGAAGTGGTTTGTCACTGCCTCCTTCCAAGGGCAGAAAGAAAGTGACTAGTCCAAGGTCACCCAGCTGATTTTGTGCCTAAGGCAGACTAGAATTCTCAGCCTCCCAGTTTCTAGCCTGATGCCTTTACTACTACACCTTGTCTGTCGTATTTTGCATACTCCTACACAGAATTAGTAAGCTTGCAATAGAGCATAGTTTCTCAGTCTTTGCATCTTTAAGACATGTGGACTTCAATTCCCAGGATTGTCCATCCAACATGCTAGGAATTGAAGTCCGCACATCTTAAAGTTGCTATGGTTGATAAGTGCTGCTCTAGAGGACCATCCAGATGCAATCTCTCACCATCCATTGTTTTGCAATTAATCCTCCCCCCTCAACTCAGGGATTATTAGTCGCATTTTGATAAGTACATCTGTAGTGCAACTGAATTTTACTTCATTTGCCTTACCTGTCTGAGTTTTGTTAATATTTATTCTGTACAGCCCGACTTCCAGTGGGACAGCGACATCGCCAGACGCTTCTTTTTGAAGCGCCAGCCCAGGGCTCCGTAGAACCGCAAAGAACAGCGACTATCAGCTGTCTTGCGGTTTGAAAACTTTCCCCCTGGTATGAGGGGGGAAAGTGAGTAGACGGGTGGGGTAGAGCTCCCTGAAAGTGCCGGATTTCACACATAATCTGGCGCTTGAAGATGAGAGCTCCCCGTTAAGCCTGTCAGTACTCCGGACCCTGGATGCCTCTGCTTTGCAGAGCCAGATGTCGTTAACCATTCCAGCACCAACTTTAAACAGATATTTTTTGAATCGAGCTGGCGGAGCACAAGCAGTATGAATTAAACAGCAAGTATTTTTTTTTCCTTTTAACTCCAAAGATTTACTTTCTTTAAAAGATTCTTCCTAAGCTGAAAGTGAAAGCAAGATGGCGTTTGAGTTTTAACGGGGCGTGAAGAAGTGAAAGCTAAAAGTAATTATTGACAAGCCCCTGTTTGAAACGTAAAACTCCTTTTTGAAAAGTGGATGTAATAAGAAAGGAATAATAATAATTGAAGCAGCAATACAAATTACAAATTGTAAAGGATTCCCTTTTTTTTTCTTCTTGAAACTCTTTTTTTCTTTTCTCTTCCCCCTTTTTTTTTTCTGTCCTGGGAAGGAAGAAGGGGGGCAAGATGGCTGGGCTTTTTGAAAGTAAAGGAGGGTTATTTAACCCTCAATGGTCTGAATTTGAGGAAGCTTTGAGTTCAATTACCTCTGCTTTATTGAAAAGAATTGATACTATATTTCAAGTTTCTCAAGCTGGAAATAATGAAATACATGGAAATACTGAGTTGCAATCTAGCAGTGGGGGATCGAATGAAGAGTTGGAAGATGCAAAAAAACAACAACAGATTATAGCAGATTTTACTGAGGAGAGAAAGATGAATGTTGTGCAAAATAAGGAGCAAGATAAAACTCAATCTGCACTTAAAGAGTTGTTTCCAGAAGAAGCTACATTTCTGCAAAAATTTTATAATATGCAATCCCAAAAACCACAAAATTTTACTGGAGCTAAAAAAGGCAGAGGGATCAAAGTTAAGAAGAAAGTTCGTAAAAAGGAAAAGAAGAAAGACTGGAGAAATGGAAAATAACCCTGCTTGATGAGATGATGGTCCTTAAAAAGTACTGTTTAACTGTTTAAAGATTTTGAATTTTTTGGAAAAAGAAAAAAAAAACAGACAGCAGTTTAATGCCAGTTAACTAAGCGATGAGCGACGATGAGGAGGCAACTTACAGCTGTATTGGAATATTTGAGAAGAATAAACAGATCACAGCAATGCTGGTGTATTGGGTTGTGAAATATGCCCTGACTTGAATGATTTGGATTATTTTATTAAGGACTGCAACAAATTTGGACTTAATTGCAATCGCAGAAGTTCTACTGAATATAGCAAATTGAAGTTTCTTGCTTGATGGTAATGAATACAAGGCAAAAGGACTATGGACCTAGGGCAATTGCAGTTGATCTGGTGGTTTCCCTAATAGGTCTGACGAATTTATTAATCTAATTTTTGACTGGATTTGATGGATATCATTTCACATATAATTACAATTACAAAGTCACTCGGGGGGCTTTTTTTTTATATACAGAAGCAATTTTTATTTAGGGGGGTAGATGTAAATGAAGATATCTTATATGCTGTTGGAAGATGTGAAGACAAGAAGATTAGCAATTGGTTCAATCTAGTATGAAGAATTTAAAGGATTGATAAAGTTCTTAAATGATGTTCTTAGTTGATTTGTTAATATGTATGGATATAAGAGGTTTGATTATTAATTAAAAAATTATTGTTAATATTATTTCTTATTAAGTGTTTTGATTATAATTGGACCTTGATGGTTTAAAAGTGAAGGACGGAAGAGTTTATATAGTAATTTTTTTTTAAAATCGGAGGTTTTTTGAGTGAGGGTTTCCTTTTTTTTTTCTTTTTTTTGTTGTTGTTGTTGTTGTTTTGTTTTAAATGAAAGAAGTTATAAAATATTTTGTTAAATTGTATAGACCTAATAATTTGTTAAGTAACAATTAGCCAAATTGAGTAATGATAGGTTTGATTAGATAATACTTAATTGTTTTAATTGCTGTAATTATAAATGGAGATAATTTTGTTGAATTAGATGGAATAAGGAGAAAAAAAGACTTGCTTTCCTTCTATCTATTTGTTTAATGATCATGATTATAATAAGTGTGAAATGGAGTCTAATTTAGAGAATTTAAGCTGTATTTTATTTTGTACTTGCTCTGGGAAGTCGGGGGGGTGGTTGGGGAGGGGGGGAGAAAATGTATGTAAAATTTTTAAAACTTTTTCAATAAAAAAAAAATATTTATTCTGTACAAAGTTAACCCTACTGGACTCTTTGTGGAGACATTCTTCCAAGTCTGGGAATTTTTGTCATGACTTTTTTCCAGCTTTTGGCTTACTATTATGTGGATTGAATTGTATCTTGTATGATTAACTCTCCTCTGAGTTGTTTAGATCCATTACAATTTTTATTTTGCTCTGATGACTTCATGTAGATGCTAACCTCCCCCATCCCATATCTTTATATGAACCATTATGCCACAAATGAATAAAACCAGGAGCAATGAATAGTGTAAGTAGTTAGTATTTATTCATGTAATATGTTTATTTAAAATCAATATTCAGCACAACACAGGTGAAAAAGAATCCCTCCCAAGATGCAGTTTAAACTAATGAAATCTATCTAGAAAAAACTCTTCAGTAAATTCATAGACAACATTACACAGCTAGCAGGTAATTTTCCTATTACATGAAATAGTCTCCATCCAACATGAACTGTCTGACTTCAATTTTAGCCTTTCATATCTAAAGCAATAGATTATTTCTAAGGCAATAGATCTAGATTGAAATATTTGCTTAATCCAAACAAGATAGGTCTATAACTACACTTGAAATATTACCCTGAAGCCAAACATAAAAGATTCACTTGTGAATGGTAAGACAAAGCAATAATTATTCCAATTTATTAGGGAGTTATTCATAACAAGCAAGGAATAACTGACTAAAATAAGGGGACCTGTTTTACTGTAACCTTTCAGTCATATATAGTTTATATGTGCATATTATACACAATTAAGTGGTAGTATTAGAAGTAGTAATTCAGTAAAAATAAACATTAAGAATGAAGTAATCATGACATTCCATAAATGTCTAAAATGGAATCTGGACTTTGTTTCTGAGAAGACTTCTCAGTAGGAGATTGATTGTGCATTGTAGTGGTTATATACGCCTATCTATTTAATTGGCACAGTTCTAAGCTCAGAAACACTCTTTTGCTAATATCAAGTAATAATACCAAGACCAAGTCTGGGTTCTTATATCATGATGAATTATAATGGAGTTTACATAGTGTAGGCTTAGAATGTTACATGAAGCTATCCATTGTAATTTAATAAATCAGTTTTCAGAGAGGGAATTTGGGTATGCTAGACTAAAAGCAACCTTGTATTATATTTCTTCTACTGCTCACATTTCCATAATTGCAAAGTTTAAACAATAATTAGCTTACCGAACTTAATTTCCTATTTAATATAAAGCGACACTCTTTCTTATTAAAGATACAAAATTAAAAATAAGCATCTAACATTAACTGGCTTTTCACATTTCTATATACATTTTATCTTTGTTTAAACATGAATTTGACTAAGATCATGTCTATATGTTTTTGTCCCAAACTGTTTTCATTTTTAGTCAATCTTGCTTAAATTGTTTAATGGCTAAGCATTACAAGATAGATCTAGCCAAGATCAATTTAACTGTTCCTTTAACTTAATAAAAAAAACAGGATTTCAGGAACTTACCAGAAAATTAATACAAAAATGTGAAAACTCTTAAGAGCAGTTAACTGGAATGGGGTGGCAGTGAAAGAGATGGAGGAGTTAGTATTTACAAACTTGTAAAAACATGATTCTAATGGAAATTGAAAATGAGCCAATAACTGTTGGATTGATATTAATATCATGGGCATTTTCATCTTTGAAGCTAGAAGGTGGCAACAGCTGGAATGTGATGTCTAAGGCTGAGGCAATTAAACAAGTTAGAACACACCTAAATAATAGCTCCCTTGCTTGGTACTGATGCAAGCAAATTCTTCTAGAAAGTTCTGTCTTTAAAAAGAATAGCTATTGACTTATATCACAAAAACAGATATTTGGGCTACACTAATTTTGGCACTAAACAATGCAATGAGATGCTAACATGTGGTTAGATTGCTTTTAAGGGCATTAGGTTCTATAATCCAGAGCAAAATAATTACCTGCCAAATTAGAAACAATATAACCCTTACATATGGAAATAATTACTTCTTTTTACAGGAGATGTTTTGTTACTAACTTTATAAATTATTTTATTATTTGAACCTCGCTTTTATTATTTTAAAAATAACTCACAATGAAAAACATATTTCCAAAATCTTTCATAGGCCACTATATGACACCTTACCTCTTAATGAGTTTGGGCATATTATAAAGATGCAGTAAAACTACATACTGGAACACTGAAAGCAGGACAACTACAAAACACAGGTTGCTGATGAACACTGGGTCTGTAACTAGTAAGATAGAATCTATAATTTGGTGCTAGAGGAACAAATAGACTTGGCATGTAATATTGAGATCTAGTCATGCAGAAATGGGGAGGCTGACCCTTTGGTGATCTGTTCTGGGGTCCAAGTACTGCAGAAACCATGAGCCCAAGACTGAAAAGGAAAATTTGTGCCCAATAGGAACACTCCAGTAATGATCAGTAGCACAGCCTCAAAGGCAACTGATTACATATGAATTTGGGCGACAGGAACAAGTTTGGTCTGTTGTCAGTATGGTGCCTCTCTCACTATTCACAACTTTTCACATCAGGAACTTTTGGATTTTATATGTGGACTGGGCTTGGAATTCGTTGGATAGTCCATGTTCAGGCCTACTTAATAGCAGTAATAGTGGTGAAACTATGTACTTCTTTACCCTCAGGCAGAATCCCTTGATTTCTGCCTGGTAGCTTTCTTCAGAGTAACCCAAACTCTTTTAAGGGGATTAAAACACTTAAAATAAATAAATACAGAAAGCAGTACACTAAGGCAGCTGAGTAAAAAATAAAATCATTCATAATCAAGTTTTAAATGGTATACATTCTAAGTATATTATTGCCCAATATGATTAAAAACTCTGGACAAAACGAAGTGATTTTTTCCAAAATGACTATCACACTCTTCACAATGGAGCTCAAATAGCATTGAAGTGCTTTGCAGTACTTCATCCACACAACAGACCTGAAGGGTTTCCTTTCATGATTCTCCATGAATGCAACCAGGGAGGAATTTGTTTTCTGCTACTGTCACTGTTATAGCATAAGCCTCATAATGGTATCTCCACTCTATCCTGACATATTCATCCCTGTGTACATAGATATGGTTCAAGATTCTTGATTTATGTTTCATCATTTATGAAAACTCTTTGTAACATGTAGCACTACAGGCTTGATTGTGGGACACAAAACACTTAAAAGCCACAATATCTAATGCTGATTATTCCAAATCTCACCCAGTTGCAAAAAGGTGATCTACCAGATTTGGGAGGGAAAAAAACTGTTCCACAGCTGTTTGGAAACAACAATATAATGGGGCAGATGAACTTAAAACCGGATCCTACCACTTGTGGAAAGAAACATGCTGCAACAATCCAAGCCTCACCAGGAAAGGAACATACCGGCCCAAATTGTGCCAAACCTCAATTATCAGGAATGAATAAAGCAAACAATAAAGTTGTTTCTATTGTATAAAGCCTATGTTTCTATTTTACTAAAAGAAATCTATATGCAAGCCTTGGTTAACTAATACCATGATGGGTAGAAAATGTCAATACTTACGGGTTTAGCTCATATAAACTGAGGAATATGGAAAATAACAATTTGGGATGTAAGGGATAAAATAGTAAAGTGTATGAATTGATGAATAATAAACACGTTTCTGTGAAACTAAAAAATATTGTGAAAAACGTAATGGATCTGAATGAAGATAGTCTGATCTTGTAGAGTTAATAAATACATGCATGGAAATGAAAATGTAGGTTTAAATATAAATATGAAAAAGCTATCAGAAAGGACGAACTGATATCATTAGATTGTTGTGACCCTATCTGAAAGTAGGAATATCCATGTTAGTGATAAAATACATTATTCCCTAGTGAATGATGATAATGGAAAACTCAGGGATGAGTTCTGAGGAAAATTGCAACATTCTGAATGAGTTCAATCCATAAGAAAAATGTATATGATCATAGGTGAAATTAATAGATAGATGGGGTTCAGAAATGGATGTGATTTGCTTAGGCAGTGGCTGTGAAATTTGTTTAAGGCATATGTTTTCATTACATCTGTTCTTGCCAATTGGCAAAATACTATTGTTCCTCAATACAAAGGAAAGTGTACTAAAAATGAATGTAAAGACAATAGGAATATTATCTTATTATTTATTATTTTTATTACTTTAATGTTATGCATCCATTCCCCAAAATGGGCGTAAAGTTAATTTTTCATCATCACTGTAACTGTGAATGGTCACTAAATGAGGTACTCACTAAACAAGGACTTGTACAGACTTACCGTATATACTCGAGTATAAGCCGACCCGAATATAAGCCGAGGCCACAAAAAACTGGGAAAACTTATTGACTCGAGTATAAGCCAGGGGTGGGAAATGCAGCGGCTACTGGTAAATTTCAAAATAAAAAAAGACTGGTCAAAAGTGCGAGGACCTGTCAGAAATCACTTTTTTCAGCCCTCTGGGTAGTCCTTTTGTGCATATGGACTACTCAGAGGGCTGAAAAAGTAATTTTTGACTGGTCCTCGCACTTGTGACCAGTCCTCGAACTTACGACTGTCCTCACATTTTACATTTTTGCCCTATCTTATCACCATTTATCTCTTCCCCTCTCTTTCTCATTCTTTCTCTCTCCCCCTCTTTCTCTCTTTCTCTCCCCCACTCTCTCTCTCTCTCTCATTCTCTTTCTCCCCCCTTTCTCAAAGAGAGAGGTGGTAGGTTTGAGGAGAAAGATTGCTGTACAATAAAAAAGATGAAAGGGAAGAAAACCAACCCCAAACAAATATAAAGATATCAAGATAAAGAATGAATTGTTAAACTTTAAAGAATAAAAGAGAACAAATATGAATAAATAGCAATAATTAGAAACACACATACAAACATACAATGTATTTTCTTTGAGCAGAGTATTTGGCCGGTTCACAAATTTAAACAGTGTTTAGTCATTTCACTTAAATTTACAATTTCTATATTTCCTTTTTGCCATATTTATTCCTCATCTATTTTTTTAAAAAACCAATATTACCCTTCATCCTCATCTCTAATCTTAATCAAATTCAATTTTTCACTTCTATTCTATATTATACCCCTTCCCATTGTCATCTATTTTTATATCCATCTTCACATTGGTTAATTATGTAATATTACAGTTGTTCAATACAAATTCAACATTTTAATATAAATCAATTAGTTATATAACTATCTTTTTTGTATATTAATCAATATGAACATGAATATTTCAATTATTTCCATGCAATCCAATTTCTTACAAATCGATTACTGGTAATTATATTTACCAATAATAATAAACCAAATAATTTCCCCCATATATTCTTCCAAACCACAACTTAACCATTTCTGCTTTCAACACAATATACAATTAATAGTATCTCAATTATTACAATTCCCTAGTTAAATAGAGCTTTTTTTTCTTTTGTGTTTTAAAATCTTGAACTCTCCACTTTTGCCATCTGCCATAAATTTCCCATTGTTTGCACGTACCTTTTTGGATGAGGAAAAAGAAAAGAAATCTGCCTTTCCAACGTGGCAAGGAAACAGCAAAGCCAACAACCTGCTTTAGTTTCAGTTTCATTTCCAGCTTGAATTGCACAAGGAGAAAAAAAAAATGTGCTCCAGCAGGACTCTTTGCAGCTAGGAAAAAACTCCTGCCCAAAACAGCTGAGAGCAAATCAGCTGAGAGTCAGGAGGCTGTTCAAATCAGCTTATGGTAATTAACCTATACTGAAGCTGAAAGGGGCTGTTTTTTCTATTTTTGCAGACACGGGTCTACTCATTTGTTTTCTTTTAAAAAGGCATTTTTTTTGTGACTCGAATATAAGCCGAGGGGGGCTTTTTCAGCCTGAAAAACGTGCTGAAAAACTCGGCTTATATTTGAGTATATACGGTAATGGTAACAACCAGCACCTTTAATTGCACCCAGAAGCCTACTGGTAACCAATGCATCTCCTAAAGCAGTAATATCATCAGAGTATATCAGAATAAATCCATCATTCCTTGGGCTATTACAATTCTGAACCAATGGAAGCTTCTCCTGAAAGATCTTCACATTACATGTGACCAGGGCATGAGTGACTGAGAGAAGGGCTTCCTGATATAGGAAAAATCACTATTGATACATGAAATATAATTGCAAAATTCCTATCCCAAGCCACAGATGTCACCTATTTTTCAAGCAGGAGCTCTTGAGTCTAAGAGAACTCCCAAATTCTAGACCACTTCTGAGCAAGGAAGTACAGGTAGTCCTTGCTGAGCAACCACAATTGGGACCAGCAACTCGAAAGATGAATGTTCTCAAAATGAATATTATTCCCAAATGAATTTATATTCTGAGAGGAATTCTGTTCAAATTCCTCAAAAATATTTTCAGAAAATAAACTCTTCAAAAATTTTGTATGTGGTTCTTCAATTCCAACAATACTTCACAGAAAATGCAATTATCTATTAATAAAGGAGAATTTGGTTTTCAGATCCTGTAGCTATACACTAATAAATTGTAAGGTGCAAGGCCATTTTAATAGTCTTGGACAATTTGGAGGAACACAAAATGGAAGGGATGCAGTTAACAATGATTTTTTTAGGAAACTGAGTTCTTAAACCTAAAACAGTTATTTTGTTCAGTTGAATTGACACTATTAATTAAAAGGTTAAACGTTTAATTTGCTTAAAAGTGGTATTTACTTCTAATAATGAATCTTTTGTTCATTTAGTTATATATTATGTTAACTTTCCCTCAAAATGTCCAAAAGACTATCCTGAAATTATAATAGTAATGAATTTTGATAATTATTTCAGTTATCAGCATTTTGCAGATTAAATAAAGTTACCTATATTTATTGATTCATAAAATTTAATTCACTAATCAAATACAAGGGTATAACAACCTTTTTTGCCTGTTCTTTTGTTTGTGATATTTTTTGTCAAGATTTACTACTGTAGCCTTAAGGGCTAGAAAAAAGAACACTAAGTATTAATATGTGATCCTATGTATGTTTAAGAGAGGTTTATTTCCATGAAAATTATATAAAATTTCATTCCAAGTTTTGTACAATATTCATGTGGAACTAATAAGCAAGATATTAAAGTACCCAAAATCATCATGATCCAGTCCTTTTAAATATTAAGAAAAAGCACCTCACTGCTTCCTGTATTAGTATCATTTATGTCTTTGGAAAAAGGCTTAGATCTACATTTATCTTTTTAAGAAATCAACAATAGCATATAGCAATACTATATAAAGTATATATGGATTACATAATGCTGCCATTTGGAGACAAATACATACTGTCCTCTCAAATCAACACAGCTCAAAGTTGACTCTAGTTACAAGTCTCCATCAGTAACACTCAATTGTATCTTTCAATCCCAGCCTGACTGAATAAGGCTTTTGACGCTATGTTGCAAAGCTACGTAGGCCTAGATGGGAAAAACTGCCTCCAGTTGAATTCTGCCAAGATTGTTGGAACCTTTCAGACACAGGAATTTTCTGACATTACTTCTGGATAGAGTTGCACTTCCCCAATTAGGAGTGATGTGTAATTTGTGCATTCACTAGCGATCTAGACTCACACCCTTGTCACCTCATGGTTCAACCCACTTTGCACATTGCTGCCTCTGAAGACCACTTGGAAGATTCAGCTAGTCCAGAATGTGGCAGAATGTGGAGTTATGGACTTGCCAGAGTACACCTATGGTTGCCACTGTGCATTTGGATAAGATTTAAGATTTATTCTTCTCTTCTGTGGTTTATGACTATTTGGTATGATCTGGCAGACTAAATCTCCTTGATTAAACAGTGCCATTTTTCAAGTCCCAGGAAGTACACCTTCTCTGTAGTTCCGTCTTTCTTCTGGAATGAGTCCCCCTCTGAAATGGGCAAGATGTTTTCTTACTGTAACTGGAAACATATAATAAGAGTTAGTGGAAATATATTCCACTATTCCAAGAAGTGGGTGAAAAGAGCACAAAAACCTATATTTACATTTATTTAAAAGTTATCCCCAAAAGCTCCCATTAAGAGATACCACTATTGAAATGCAAACATCTTAAGTCAGCATTTTTGCAATGGGCACTTCACCAATCTTACCACAACAGAACTTGAGTTAATCAATAACAGACCATGGGGTCAGTGACTGTTTTTGGAATTTAAAATATGCTGTTTTTTAGTGTTGGGAAAGATCTACAATGATGGATGCAGATATAATGATGGAGCTCAGATACAGGAAAGAATCATAAAATCTGATCCAATTCCTGTTTACTGGCTAAAAAAAAAACCCTAGGATGTCATGAGACTGTAATTTTAATTTTATATTCAAATTACTGCTGACATCTTTGAAGAGTTTGTTTATTTACATCATGCTAAAATCATAAGCAGATCCTTGGCAGCTCATGCCTTATAATACATAATGATAAAATTAAAAAATACAAAGTTTACTAGCTTCTGGTAAGCAGCCTCCAAGTATTTTCTGGAAAAGCTGTTTTTAGCTGCTTCTGAAAGGTATACACATGAGACTAATTGGACTGTCTTATTCCAGAAGACCAGCCTGATTTTAGGGGGTGGGGAAGAACATGTATCTGGGCTTCACCTCCTCTAATAGCCAGGATGCTGAAGATTCAATTTTTCCCCTGAAATCTTCCCAAACTGCAAAAGGCAGCCACACATTTTGCATCCCTGTTCTGTGTAAAAGTACCTTGAAGAAAATATTGTGTAAATATCTTAGAACATACATTTAAAATACAAAAAACTATGAATATGTATTATTGCCATCTCAACGCTATTGATGCTAAGAAGTAATTTTAAGTCTGATGACTATCAATGGGAGAGAGTTAGTGGTTTATTCTCCGAAAGTCATAAGTAGGAAATAAAGTGCTGAATAATGTATTTTGCTTAGAGTGTGTTTTTACTCACTATTATTATGCTCAATGACGATCAATTCCTCTTTCTGAACACTGCTAGGCATTTTCTTATTGAAATATTTCTTATTGTTTTATTAATACCTATCATGGTTGCAATATATTGTATTGTTGGACTTCTGTGGTATGTGAATTTAGTCAATACAATAGATTTCTGAAGTTATATGTAAGGCCATACTGCAATAACACAATAGTCATTTTGTGAACAGGAAAGGAAAACAGGAATGGAACACTTTTGTCACTATATTCTCCAAATAAATTTCAAAAATGAGATTGGCCAAATAGACTACTTGGCTTTGGTGTGCTGATTAGACTGCTGGATCAGAAACTAGAAAACCATAAATTCTCATTTTCCCTTAGGGAATAAATCCTGGCCCAGGGACTTAGACCACTTATATGCTTGAGTTATGACAGCAATTGGAACCAAAATTTCTGTCACTAAGTGATGCAGTCATAAAGTATAATGTCAATCCCTGAGTCTGAGTTGTCGTCATAACTCCCAGGTCCATGCAGGAAGATGCAGGAATCCCAGGCAAGCAGGTTGATAGGTGAGAACTGCAGGTGAGCACTATGACTGGGTGGGTGCTGTGGACAGGTGCTATGGAGTACAGCTGCAGGTGTGTGGGTACTGCAGGAGTGTACATAGGCAGTCACCAGAAGCATAGGTGGGTGCATGGATGCTGATGGCCAGTGGAGGTGCAGTGGGTAGGAGCTATAGAAAGATGCAAAAAACCCCAAACAAACCAGGAGCAACTTATGTCCTCACTGACCTACCTTTTGGGAAGTCAGCAGGGAACACTGGAAATTGTGATGATGTGATGTGACTTGCTTCAACATCATAATTGTGAAAAAGCACCTGAGGTGCTGGGAACCTGGATCACAATTGCGCAACCATGGGGTGTCGCAATTGGATCTAAACTCCCCCTTCAGCATTACTCCAACTTTGAACAGTCACTGAACTTTGAATAGTCACAACCAGAGGACCACCTGTACTTTCTCTCATTCCAATCTCTATCACAAGGATGCTAATGTGGAGAAAATATAAGGATGGAACATTGGGTGTTTTCTAATTACAAAAAGATTCTGAGTCAGCACAGAATCAAGCAAGGAGGAATATTCAAAGACTATAGGATTTTCAATCTTACTTTAGTAAATGTCTATAAAATCTATTCAGTATCAATTCCCATGTAACTTTTGAGATAGGAGAAAGTTATAGTTCATCTGTGAAACAAATAATACACTATCATTAATCAGAAGAGAAGACTCTTACAAATAAAATTTCAATTTTAATTAATGAAACAGATACTTATTTGCTTCTCTAATTCATAAGGCAATCATCAGTGATAATCAGGTTCTTTTTGCTGAGCAGCATTTATTGAAGTCTGGCTTGATTTCCTCCCCTAACAAGTACTCAATTATCCATTCTAATTTCACTGTAACATTTCTAAACCTAATGACATGTGCCAAGAATATACTGAAGAGTATATTGTTTCAAGAGTACATAATATTGTAAATATGCCCTTTATTCATCAATTTCCAATAAAATAAGTATCCAACCTGTGACAAATAGTTTATTAGGGGAGATTTTGCTTTGCTGTTGTTAAAAGTTGTATCAAACGTACTTAGGAAAGTCAGGTGTAAAAGAAGACTGGGTTCCCCTATTGTGAACTGCTGTACTGAAAACCTAATTTCAACAACTTTAGTTCGCATAAGAATCCTGTCTCCAAAAGTTAATACTGAAATGTTAAACTGCAAATGGAGGGAGAGGCAGACCTCAGTTTCCTAAAACAGGCTTTGTACAGTACACGTCTTAATAAAACAACGCTATTATTTGTACGCCTGATATGTATTTCCACCGAACTGGTCTTACTTCAGGCGGAAGAAATTATGCTATCCTAGAAGAACGCAGGTATTAGCTGTCTGTCACCTGGGCGGTCATGGGAGGCATCCTGGGCGTCGTACAAACAAACAGGCGCCGCTGCGATCAACTTACAACCAGTTCGGAGGGAGTTACTTCTCCAGGCATTCAGGGTTAGGGAGGCTTCTCCACGCCCCTTTACCCATTGTCAGGGCCACCTCGGCAGTTTCCGCTGCCGCTTCGGCTCCTTTCGCCTGGTTACTCTCCGCCCTATGGGAGAAAGTCGGAAAGTTTCGGGAGCGCTGCTGAGTCTTCCGGGAACCGCTTCGGCAGTTCCGCGCCGCAACCAGGCAACTCACCTGGGGAAGCCGCAGCCTCCGCAGCCTCTTACTAGGCAGCATCAGAGGGTAAGCTGGAGCCTGCGCCGGCGCTTAACGGCGCTGGTTAGGGTGCTCTGAATGCAAAACTTCGTCGACGCCGGGAGTTGGAGAAAGGAAACTGCTCGGTGGGGGAGCTATGTACCCCGTGGGAAGGCGAGAAACGCGCGTGTTCCATAAAGTTAGGTTAAGACGGGGGTATCTGCCCGTCTTCGAGGCTTCCCATCGTCCGTCCACATTGGTTTGGGAGGAGAGGTCCGAGAAGAGCAGCTTTTATAGGCGCTTCTCGCGCGTGAGAAAGAAAAGAGTTCGCAAGATGTGCGCGTAGAGAGAGTGTGAGAACTACAGCCATTCCAGCGTGTAAAGTTGGCTGCGGTTTGAGTAGCCGAAAAAAGTCCAGATATGCTGGTAAACGGAGATGGGGGGCGGGCCAAAAGAGAAGCGGAGCGACGCTCGAGGGGCTGCGGGAGACCCAATCGGGGGGCTGCCCTGGGGATCTGGAGGAGCACCTCCCTGGAGACAGCGCGCTCGCCTCACTCGCTCCCTTTTGTTTCCTGCAGAGGGTTGCGTGGAGTCCTCCTCCCCACCCCGCTCGGTGACTCCCCTTTGGTCGGCCAGCAACTTTTGCCAGTCCGCTCGGTTAGTAAACCTCGGAAGGTCAGCAGCCACGTCGGGGCTCGTTGGGAAGGCGCCAAGGAATCGGCAGCTTCCCTGAAACATGGCCACCGGGGGCTATCGGGGCAGCGGCGCCGCTACGACCGATTTCTTGGAAGAGTGGAAAGCTAAGCGGGAGAAGATGCGGGCCAAACAAACACCGCCGGCTGGGGTGAGTGATGGCAAAGCTGCCACCAATACTGCCACCAGCGGCGTTGGCGGCAGCACCGCCGCCACCGCCGCCGAACTTAATAACAACAATGGCAGCGGCGGCATGAATTGTATCCCTCTGGCCAGAAACACCCCGAAGGAGCCCCAGCCGACAGCCGGAACCAGAGCAGGAGGCGCGGAGCCCCCAGGGAGCAGAACCAGCGCGGCGCCGACTTCCCCCGAGGAGGAGAAAGTGGCTCCCAAGGGCAAAGGCTCCTCTGGCCCCAGCGCCCGGAAAGGAAAAGGGCAGATCGAGAAAAGGAAGCTGAGGGAGAAAAGACGCTCGACAGGTGTCGTGAACATCCCGGCCACCGAGGTGAGTCGGCGCTGGGACAGGAGGGCAGGCGCTGGGGAGGAAGGGGCGGCCCAGCCCGGAAGGGGAGCCACGCCTCTCCCTTCGGCTGCACCTGAGGAGCCTGGCGGCGTGCGAGACGGCGGCCCCTCTCCGTCTCTCTCGGGCCTGCCTGGGCTGCCTCGGTGGTGCGTGAGGCTGGATGCCTACAAATTACTTCGCGGGCAGCGGGAGGCCGCTGGAATGAAACTGCTCGAGGCGCTAAAACCACAGAGTGCTTCGTTCATTTCTGTGGTTGTGTCCTTGTGGCTTGAGAAGTGCAGTCGAATCCAACTAAATGGATCGAGCTGGACTTAGCGCGCCTGTAAAGTTGGGGCTGTTGTTTTCCATTAAAGAAAGTAGCCTTGGTTTTTATTCTGTTTATATGAAGTTACTTAAACCGCTTGGATCCGGAACAGCCTTACTTGGTCCGCTTGCAGGTTTCACAGGCTTGTCACCGTAGATCTGTGGAGTTTGGGTAAATTAAAAAAAATCACGGTAGTCTATAGGAGTTTTTTTTTTTAAGTGAAAGTAACTTCTAATGAAATTAAAACAATTCATTATGGATTAGTATAGTTAACTGTTGTATAACACAGGACCTTAGTTTTGTATATGATGTGTCTGAAGATAACGTGTTAAAGGCCTAAAAGAAAAATGTCATAAAATATGATTGAAATAAATCCATATAGTGTGTTCTGAATTAATACGTTCCAAGAAAAAAAACCTACTCTGAATTTTTAAATTGCTTCAAAAATATTGATCTCTGTTTTTAAATTGTCTTAAAAGATGTCGGTCTCTGTTAAATACAACAGGATAATAGAGATGTTATAACCAATACTGTTACTGTCGGATACTGAACTTTTCTCCCCTTCACAGTATTGGTTATAACATCTCTATTATGTTGTATTTAACATAGACGACATCTTTTAAGACAATTTAAAAACAGATGGTATACAGTTCAATATAGTTTTTTTCTTCTACAATACCAACATATACGGTGGCTTAAAAGGGAGAAAATAACATTTTGGTTAGCCAATACAGCTGTCTTTTTAAAAAACTTACATGTATTCTGGCATTAATTTAAAATGCTGCCAAAAGTTATAAACATGTGACAATAACTCTTTAAATAGAAAAGCAGAAAACTTAGAAAAAACAATATTAACAATCCACTTTAGTATTCAATAATGTAAAACAATATTGCTGTCCTTTTTTTCTGGAATGTAACATTTGAAATCACCTAATACTTTATTTCACAACTGCCTAATTATTTCACAGCTACTTAATGAGACTCTTAGAGGATGCTGTTGATGAAAACAGTCTTGACTTTTTTTTTATGAGATTCATGCTAGCATCTGCTAAGAGCAGCTGTCTAGGAACTTGCAACAATCTTGGGCAAAATATCTATATGAATCTTTAGTTTAAGGAAATCTATTGGGAAAGTAGGCATAATCAAAGTTCATCTTATTTCTGCAGTTCTTTCAAAGGAAAACCAATTCGTTTTTTGCCATTGAATAACTCAATGGTTCAGTACCTTCTGCCCATCCTCCAAAAGACATTTTTTGTCTAGTTATTTATTCTAGCATGTGATTTGACTTCAGTTTGAAAGATAGAAGACATGGATTCTTTGAATATATGACTTCACAATCCCTCCTTTGTATATTTTTCAGCATGTCTGATATATCAGAGTTTTGTTTCCTCATTATTATGAAAATACTGATACGGCAATTAGAAGATAGCTATATTATGTCTTTTATTATCTACAAATCGTGAATAATTTGAACACATAGACTAAGATAATAACTTTCTCTTGCCTACTGCTAACTGGTTTTTCCAGTCTTGAATTAGGTAAAACAATTTTTGTTGTCATTGTCCTGTTTATTAGTTCTCTTCTCCTTCCATTAGTTTAAATTGGTATTTGGAATGCCATATTATGCCTACTCTAATAGATCTTACCAGCATTGTAACGTTTTGAAGCAGTTCTAAAATTAATTGTCCAAATCTTCAAAATCGGAGAAAGATTTATGTAAAAGGAGTGTTAAGTGCACCCCTGCCCCAAAAAGGGCCAGTTTCACATTCAGTAACAATTTATTCCAAAAATGAGTTCTATAATATGCCAAAATGATCCCTTTGAATTGGGCTTGGAAAGGAAATGATGGAGGAATAGATGGTTAATCAGTCAAAGCTAGAAGCAGTAAGGGGAACTTTTATTCAGAATCAGCTCTGGAAGGAGGACCCCCAGACTACGAACCTGTTCCTTAAAGAAGAGTATATATAGAGATAGTAAATAACTTAAGAAACAGGACAGAACTTTGCGAAATGCAGCTCAAAATTCTGGAGGCCAGGCAGATGTTAGGCATTACCTCCTGTTAGCACCCAAATACAGGTAATCCTTGACTTACAACTTTCACTTAGTGACCATTCAAAGTTACAAAGGCTTATGACCATTGCAACATCCCCATGATCGCGTGATTTACATTCAGTTGCTTGACAACTGAATCACACTTCTGACGGTTGCAGTGTCCCGGGGTCATATGACCATCTTTTGCCACTTTCTGACAAGCAAATGGGGAAGCCAGATTCACTTAACAACCAGATTACTATTTTAACAACTGCAGTAATTCACTTAACATATGTGGCAAACGTCGTAAAATGGGACAAAACTCACTTAACGAATTTCTTACAACACACATTTTGGGCTCAATTGTGGTTGTAAGTTGAGGACTACCTGTAAATAAGGGTAGAAACAAAAATACTACTACCAGCTTACTCAGGTACTCCAAAAAGATACCACTGTCAATGGCAAAAAAAGGCCACTGATATACCTAATGATATCAATAGAGTCATAGTTTGCTTTAGGTAACTTATTTGACAGGTAACCTTAGCTTTTCTGTGGCAAATACAGACCTAATCTCACACTAAAAAGGGTTTTGATAATCTATTTCCTACTAATGTTTTTGGAGCCACAACACCACTGCATTGTTTATGGTTTGACTAAACATGGAATATTGGACACTGGGCTCCACTTGTTCAGATTACCAAACTTGTTGTTTAGTGGGTTGTTCTAGAGCATTATTTCATTGTTAAAATTGTAACAGATTTAGAACAAAATCTCTGAACGAAGAAGGTTATGTGTGCATGCACAGATCTATGCCTGCTCCCTGATGCAGTCTGAGATGTGGCCTTTGAGATCAGAAATACTGGAGTTATTATGGACTTCAAATAGGTTTGCAGGACAATTTGAAACAAAACAGGTGAAATATGGAATATTTCCATATGTAGTATAAGATAGGTATAATCTTATAAGAGTATAAGATACCCTTCTGAATATAGAGTCTAATGGGGAGAAGTAGCCTTTTTTATATAATGAGATCAGAAGCTTTAATATAGTTGAGGGAGGTAAAATTGGTGAACTGAATGCCATGAATGGGAATGTATACAATAGAAAGTAAAGGTTAGAAAAGGAAAACATAGGTGCATTGATGAAGTAAAATGTGGACTTTGATCTTGAACAAAAAGGTGTATAGAAAACCAGAGAAAGGATTCTGATTTCAGATAATTTTTAGGTTACAATGGATGGTAATAAACACAAAGGTGCCACGAGGGAAGCCAGGAAGGATTTGGAAGACCCAGTGCAAACTGTACACAAGTAGAGGGTTAGGGAGGACCTGCAGAGGCTATGCATGGGCGGGTGTGTGCGTGCTATGGGTGGGAGCAAATTGCTGTAATGATTACTTTGTGGGAAGCTGGCAGGGAAGGTTACAAATGACGATCATAGCTCCTTACTATGTCATAATCACGAGCTGAGTGCCCAGATTGTGATCATATGATTGTGTGGGTGCTGTGATTGCCAGAACTTCAAGGATCAGTTTGTATGTTCATCTTTTCAACAGCACTGTAAGTTTGAATAGTTGCTGAATGAATGGATGAAAGCTGAAGACTGCTTATAGAGCATCTTGTATTATGAATAATGGATGTGTTAGATGACTTGAGTCTGTAAATTCTGGATATATAAAGGATGATGAACTTGCTTGGCAGCTATACATACTAAGCATATTTGTTTATATGTACTTTTTCACTATATAATTTATATTTGAAGTATTAATATACTTCAAAATATTGATTGAAATATTTGCAAGCTAAAATATTCTGTGTAGAACTTTAATTATCACTTCTTGGATTCAATTCATGTTGTGCAATATGTTTTAACAATTATAAACACTTTATCAACATACATCTTAATTTACATGTAAGAACCATGGATTTAACCAAATATTCTAGAAGCATCAGTATATTCTTATATTGTTCTGTATACAGACAACATGGAATTTTAAAGTACACTATATTGTATATTTTGTGTACAATTTTCCCTGTATTAATTTATTACATGGGAAGCAGGATCACAGTTCATAGATTAAAGTTTGTTTTTTAAAAACCCATTTGTTCACAGCCACTTTGGGAAATTCCACCTTGTCAATTAAAATAACCTGCTATTGGTTATTTTTGACAACATAATTAATTCTATTTTTAAAAAAACTGTTTTCTATGTGAAAATCCAATGGTGTGGTATAAGGACATATGAATCAACTTTTTTTGCTAAAGCTAAGCAGAGACTAGGTGGTATATTCCTTAACGTTTAGGTGACTGGGAAAATACAAGCATCTCGGGGAGCTTCATTAATACATTCTTGCTGTGTATACAACTAATAGCTATTGACATACTGTCATTTTTTTCAATGTTTTAAAAAGGATTTTAATAAGTTCCTATTAAGTTGTCTATCTCTTTATCGTGTATATTTGTTTCAAATTAGTCACCTAGAGTTGCTTGTTAGAAAGCTGGATGGCATACAAATTTAATAAATAAAATAAATAATTCAGTCCTCAGGTATTTAACAGTTATAATTAGCAGTATATTGGCATGAGCTGCTACATGATTTCTGTTACTATTGTCAATTTGATATAATTTAAAACTACCATTCAGGAACTCAATAATAAGTATGTGTGATTGTTTGCTTGTTTCTATTAAACAATTTGGTTATAAAATTACAACTAAAAAAACAGCAGTTGACTTTGAACTGCTCATTTTATATATCCCCACTATTTTGAATAAAAATACCACTAGAGCATAGGTAGAGCTAAGCCATATATTCTCACTAAATACATTTGATATGTAAATTAGCACTTGATATTTGAAAAAACGTAAGCTTTAGCTATGATTGGTGAAAAGAGCCATGGAAAGTATACAATATCATCAAGAGAGTAAAAGAATTGAAATGGAAATGGGCTGGTCACGTAGCAAAAACTGATGGCAGGTGGACCAAGGCAATCATAGAATGGAACCCACTTGATAAAAAGTGTCCATGGAAGAGACCTAAAACAAGATGGATTGATGACATCAGCAAGTATTGTGGGCCCAATTGACAAAAGAGCTCAGGACCGTATAGGTTGGAAACATGCGGAAGAGGCCTTCATCCTGCAGTGGATAAACAATGGCTAAAATGATGATGATGATGATTTGAGAAAGTTAGTTGAAAAATGTAAACCTTAATTCTTGGACTATAGATTTAAACTTATTCTTTACATTTATTTATTCTTTTAAAATTAAACCATTGCTTTGTTGGCTAAGCAAGTACGACATTGTTGGCTGAGTGGGTACAAAGATAGCCAGGGAAGTGATTAAAGCCTGGGAAATGGGGCCCCTTGTCACTCAACAATGCTGATTTACCACCAGCTTATCAGGTAGTTAGGAGCCAAGCACAAGGAAACAACAGCCAGTGACATAATAGCTAGCCATTAACACCCCAAAAAAGCCACACACAACCAAGCATCACATAAATACTACGCATAGAACAGCCCAAAGTGCACATTCTGGTAGAGAGAAGTTCCCTGAGGATGGGCTCTAACATGAGTCCGAAAGTTCAAAAGATTAAACCTCTGGTCCCGGTGACCAATCCTGATTGTATCCTACAAAAGCTATCAAAGAAAATTGAAGGAAATATTGATAATATTATTTTGCCCCAAGCTGATTTTTGCTATATAGCAAATAATAGTGAATTTATTAATACACATAATACAATTATTATTATTATTAATTAAAATGAATGAGGCATATCTGATTTTTTACATAACTTTTATAATGAGTTGTTATAATGACTTCCAGAACAAAACATATTATCTTAAGGTATTGTATCTTCAAGAAATAGAGATTATATGATACAACAGTAATTTTGTATTTCTGTCCTTTGCCATCTATAACAGAGGTCTCCAACCTTGGCAACTTTAAGACTTTTGGACTTCAACTCCCAGAATTCCTCAGCCAGCTTTGGAGACCCCTGATCTATAATGATTTAATATATGCAAACCAGCCACTGGGGTCAGACTGTCTTTCAGTCAGTCATATATTTAGCCCACCAAATTCTGTTGACAGCTTTAAATATACAAAAAATAAAGTCGCAAATATAGTGTCATTGGTGATAATACAATAACCAACAGTCTCTCTAATCCACAGCAACAAAAGATCATCTGTTTATATACTAAGTCATGGCCTGGGGAAATATACATGTTTTTAGTGCCCTCCTTAAGCAGGAATAATAATGAATTCCCCCTCCCCCCCCCCCAAGAAACTGTATCTGGGGGATAGGTGCAGAGAAAAGGCCGTTTCACACTAGATGGTATTGCTTAATTGATGGGACCTAAAGCGAGTCAAATTTTTTTACAGGAAACATAGGAAACTGATGATCCCTCAAATAATTGCCCTATGACATGTAGTGCTTTAAAGGTGACAACCATCACCTTGAATTGCACCTGGAAACAACTGGTAACCAGTGTAGGTTTAAAAACGAGAGCAGAATCCAACTAAGTGCAGTCACATTTTCTAAATTAATAAGAATAGAGTGCATTCCTCAGTTTGTCCAAATGTGAGATCATTTAGTATTATCTCTGTTAAGAGGGATGAGGAATTAAGCCTAAAATCAAACACATCTTATGAAACAATGCCAAATTCTTATTGAAAATGTAGATTTTTTCCCCCCAGAACTATCTGCATTTTATTTATGAAAAGGAATACATTAATATCTTTGTGGAGAATTTCTTGATTGTATATCTGTTATTAATTTTAAAAAGAGAAAAAAATAGTGGAAGATTTAGAAAAAACAGAGCAATAACAAATAACTTCCCTTCAGGCTTCCCCAGTGAATATAATATTAAAAGTTGGCCAGGTTATTTTGGCACCTGAGGAGTGGAAAATGTTTTCTTTCAATAACAATGCAGCATAATAAATAAAATAATCAGCTGAGCTTTCTTAATGTCAAAAATAACTCATGTTAACGAGTTCATTCTGGTGGCATTAATACCTTTTTCTTTATTTTGCTAGCTTCCGAAACTTTAATAAATAAAGATTCAGTCATATCTCCTTTGGTAGGATGGACATATTTCTTTTTCCCTCTTTTTATTGCTTATTCGTTTGTACTAAAATTATAACAAATGTTTGGGCAAACAGTCTTAACTAAATATTTATATCTTGTGTTTCCCTTCAAAAGAATCTGTAAGGCAATTGAACATTACCAGAAAAACATCACAACACGATAAATGATTACAAAAGCACATTCAGCCATCTACTGTACATCAGATAATTATTTATTAAGATGGATGGTTTTTGTTCTGTTTTTCAGAGATCAAAGCCAGCATTTTGAATTAAGAAGTAAAGTAGCAGATACAAAAAGACTGCATTAGTTCCCCTAAAAAACTGTCAACAAACATGCATGGCTGTCAAACTCAACACAAAAATAGTTTTCCAGAGCTATAGTCATATTAGTCTGTTGCATTATAAGCAGTTGTCTTATGATGTCCTTAACACCTTTGTTCATTGCAATCCACATCATTGTATTTCATGAAGGGATGGGGTTTGGAAGTGTCTATGGTATTTGAGGGCTTGCTGAAACAATGTAGTCAAGATGAAGTGAAATATAGGAACTACAGACTTAGCTGATAAGAACAGCTATTGCCCAGACAATTGTTGGACATCATAAAAGCAATTTTCAAGTAGGGTTACTACAAGTTGTAAGTAAAAACAAAATATTTATGAAATATTTATAACTGATCTTTTCAGTTATAAAATGAGACTAATGTAGTTCATAGCACTGTACTGAGACAGCCTGATTTGTTCAAAGGGCAAATTCAGGCCTCTAATAATATTTTGTAATAATAATTAAATGTCTTGTATTGGCTCCACATAACTTTCACTGGCTTGTTTTGTGCCCTGAAGTATGATTTCTGAAGAAATTGAGCTCAATTTTTGCAGGGATAATTCTTTCTGTAGTGTTAAAGTTTTTAGGGCTGTGTGTTTTTCTTTATTCTCTTTTTAAAGTGGTTGAGATCCAACCATTGCAACAGAGATATCCCCCTTTTTAATCATCCGTCTTCTCAGTAGCCAGTTATCTAGAATTTGTCCAGTCTGAGCCTCAAGACTAGGTTCCTCCATCACGCTACTGTGTAGACTTACTAGTTCAAGGCTCAGTGAAAAATTAGAGCAATAACAAAGCATTTTGTGTGAGGAGTAAATTAGATACTGCATTCTTCTTTCAAGGCCTAATTTGAGTCATCACAGAAGTGGTTCTAGGTAGGACTGCAGTCATTTCAGAGTCTGGCTAGACCTGTTAGAGAAATCTTATTCAGAAAATTGTCTCTTTTGATTGTAACAGGATTCCTAAAGCTTTCAGTAATCATCTGTGAATACTGTTTGACTAAGATCCTTTATACCGTGCCAGTCAGGTCCTACATTACCCAATCAGAAGTTTGCCCTCTATACTCAACCTTTCAAAAGGCTGAGATATTGCAATATGATCATAGGTCACTTGTTAGCTGAGGACAAAACTGCTGATGTCTGAATTCAAACCCCTTCCTTCTCCTTTGTCCAGCGATCATTTTACATGTTCAGACACATTTTTTTAAAAACAAAATCCTACCTGCATTGCTGATAAATTGGAGCCATTTTATATTTTTTGAATTGAGATAGACTATTTTTTGTAAGTAAAAATCTGCCCCAATAGTTTCACCTTGTGTTCTGACATCACCCTGATTTGGAACATAGCCCTAAGTGTTTCTCCCTCTCTCACACACATGCACGCACGCACGCACGCACGCACGCACACACGCACACACACACACACTGAGAGAGAATGAGAGAGAGAGAAAGCTGGAAAGAAATTGTCCTTATCAGCAGTTCAGTGAGCTTCTAAATCAAAGCTAGGCATCTTTCTGTCCTCCATGCTACTTTTTAAAATACATATGTCCTGGAAATGCATTTTAAAGTAAATTTACAATTCAGAATGAACTAATGAAATACATTTCTTACTAGACATATTTCTCTTTCAAGCATGAAATCAAATATTGTTTTAAAATCATAATGTTCTTGTTCATTTAAATGTAATCAAACATGTTCTAACTGTAGCCCAGTGCAAATTATTTGAAGTGATGACGTTTTACAGAGATTCAGTATTAAATGTATTATTGATCAGTTTATTTAGTTTCTGAAAGGCTATATCTTTTTTATATTTTGCAGAATGAGTCCTCTTGTTTAATGGGATTAATTGAAGAAAGGTCACTATTTTAATTTGAAAATATTTAACTGATGGACTTCATTGTTCAACTTTATTTACCTTAGTTGTTTTTACTGCCTGTGATGACTACTTTAAAGTTAGAAATTTGGATAATCAGTTACTAGTTTTACTAATGATGATACAGTGCTTCCTTCTCAAAGGATATGGAATTCTATTGTAAAATACTTGACTATTTTTCTTTGTGTTTAGAAGCAGAAGATGCTGTTTACATATAATAAGTCCTACCCTCAAATTCCCACCTAGAAATAAAACTTGCAGGAGAATCATGGACAATTTCACAAGTTTTTAGGATGAAATAGAGATGAGAGCAGGTATAACAAAATTGTTAATAGGACAGAATAACAAGTTGTATATGTAAGGAAAACTGCATTAAGTTATACAAATATTGATGCTTTATTAACATAATATTTATTTATTCTACTTTATATTTAACACCTATGAGTCATGGCTTCCACCCATATTTTATTTTGCTTGTAAGCAGCTCTAAAAACTCCTTAAATTGATGAATATTATAGAAAACTTTCAAATAAAGTATAGCTAGTCCTTGTTTAGCAACTGTTTGCAGTTAGGGGTGATGAAAAAGTAACTTTCTGATCAATGTATGCATTTCTGACCTTTGAAGCATCTCTCAACCACATTAGTGAATTACAATCAGTACCTGTTGTCCTGGTCCTGATCTGTTTTTTCTTCTCATGGTGTGAAGAGTTTACTTAAACAACTTATCTTTTCCTGAGTTGTCCATATCTTAAAAAGTACTCTGTAACTTTCATTAATTGATTAGAATCCTCCAGCAGGCTGTGCTGCTGCCTGACAATGACAAAACCCTAATCAATTTCACATATAGGCCTTTTTGTCATCTAAGTGGCTAGGCTAATACAATTGTGCATGTGCGCTTATTCTCTTGAAATCCCTTCCTCTACAGTGAATGTAAATACAAACATTAATTTGCTTGTTGCTAATTATCCCAGTACCTAGGGTAAGTATTCCAAAGGAAGGAAGAGTGGGGAAAGAGTTATAATCTTTGCCCTTTTACCTAGCTTTCTCTTGACTCAAGTTCCAGAAACTGTCCCCACTATTTGAGCTCATCTGGCTGTTTGGGATTATATGTTTCTGATGCTGTAAAGCAAAGAAGAAAATATATACAAAGTAAGTATAGTCTTGATGATTTTTTTTTACTTAGCAACTGCTTTGCTTAATAACCATGTCACTGGTCCCAATTGGAGTACCTGTAATAGAATTCTTGAGTTATTGTTATGTGAACATGAAGACAAAAGGACCAACAATAATAATAGTCAATTTTGGAAACTGAAATAGAAAATGGAATTAGACTTCTGACTAGAATGAAAACCATGAATGTTTTTACATTTATCCTCACCAGGATAATAACTTGGGTGTGCGTGTGTTGTTTTCTCTGTGATACATTATACATTTTTCTTGTCTTTAATTATCAAAAAAACATACATTAAAAAAAACCTTGTTCATTGCATGCCTATAAGGACAGACTGTTAAAACTCTGAAATAAGTTAGTTTTAAATGATTTTGTAAAACTCTGATATCTATCTAATTTTTGAAATATCAGTGAGGCATCTCCAGTGCCACCTATAGTATTGAGTCCTACTTTATAATATTAGGTACATCACACTTTATCACTGTAGGTTGAAGAACTTAAAACAAGGTATTTTTTGTATGTTTTCAAATGTGATCTAACATGGTTTGATTTTTGTATGATTTTCGTAACATGGTTTCTACATGGTGAAAATCTTGAGGAAAGAATACAGTGCAACTGTATTCTGGTAATTTGATACAACCTTTATTTTTCTCCTGACTATAAACATAGAAAGTACTTGATGTATCTTTATTTTTAAGAATATCCAACTTGAAAAATTGTCATCACTGCCATTGTAGTTGAAATATTTGCATTCTTAAAAACCTAACAGGGCAGAATGAAAGAAAGGTTAAAGATTTTCAAATTGGTAGCCATTTCTTACATGTTGGCTATATCTTAATATATCAACTTCTAGATCAAGTAACCTCAATTGTATTAAAATGTTTCTGGTGGAAACTTTTGGGTTTTTATATAAAATTTGTATGAGTAAGTTTTAAATACTTGCTAATGTTTAGTTTATTTGGATCACATTGAACTTTTTGTTCTTAACGGTACTGCCAGCTATTAAACATCTGCTCCTCACTTTGAATTAGTAAGTTTCATCTGCCTATACAAGGCGTGTAGGACCCAGTTTTTTTTCTTTCCAACATGGCTAAATACCCTAGCAAAATATGTATAAATACTGCCAGAAGTCATGAGAGTTGATCTCAAATGAACACTTAATTGTTTAACTGCAGAGCACTTGCCATATCTTCTCAGATTAAGCTAATTGAAGAATATTTATATTAATTTTTATTTTTTCTGTATTTCAGTATTTCAAATGTGGTCTTGAGTCATCTTGCAAATACTGTATTATGTTCTTGAATACAGTAACAAACATTTCTTGATTTATATATGTTTTACTAAGTTGTTTTTCAAGGCTTTGTAATTTTTTAAATCAATTCTACATGTTGTAGCAACAAGTAGTACTTCCACCTTCTTTTTATTTAGATGAATATTTTAGGTTTTTAAAAATCCCTAGGCTTTGATGGAACTTATTAAAGTATAAAACAGTTGGTGATTGTTTAGTTGCAATGAATTAGTTTAGCAGAATATAAATCAGGAAATTCACTTAAGAGAAATATTTAAAAATGAAAAGATAATGTTAGTCGATTTTATAAGGTATCCAAAAGATGTTTGATAATGACAACAACTGAAGTAATTAATTTTGCTGCTTCATACCCTCTTTAATGGCTAGAAGGATTATTACAAATTAACTCACACTTCACAGGGGTCATGTGAAAGAGAGTTCTAGAAGTATAGGGAAGCCACCTAGTGATGACTAAAAAAAATGGTCCATGACTAAAAAAAGCAAAACGATGCCTATATATATGGACATCGCTAGATGAAGTATACCAAAATTAAATTGACTATACTATTGGTACAGGGAGTTTGAAGGGCTGAGTTATAAAGCAAAGAGGCTGACTATGGAGCAGATTATAAAGTCATGCAAGTTTCAAGTCAAGATAAAGTAGAAGAAAGCCAATCACAATATGAGCTTCAGTATATATTTACAATTCTCAAAGAAAGCATCAGGATTTATTCTGAGTCCTGAATTTCATTGATAAGGAACCAGGGGAACTATTAAATGGTATCAAATAATTGTTATGGATTAATGAAAAAAGAGGCTGCCAAAGACTAAGAAAGCAAACTGGATGTAAGAACAGATGGCAGAATTTGCCAAGTAAAGAAGAGAAGCCGAAGACAAAGCTTTCAGGAAGCAACTTAACAAGAATTTTAGGAAGCTGTTAAAAGAGACATGAAGTAGTATTACAATGACATCTGTAAAAACATTGTAGATGGAAATGGGCATAAAAACACAAGATCAGCGAACGTAGAAAGAGGTTCCAACCTTGAAATGGCATGCTGAAGTATTCCAATAAAGATCACTGATTCCAAGAAAGCCAAACAAAGGTGGAAAGTTTAAACTGAATATCAGTACAGTATAGAAAATATTGAGGGTACTTTAGAAGATATTCCTAATGACAATAATGTCTAGTATGAAAAAAGAACCTAAAACAACAGTCCAGTCATTACCAACTTGGAAGGTAATAGAAATTTATGGATGTTTTCATAAATATGGAAAAAGACAGAAGAAGAATCAATAAAACGTCTAACTAAATAGTGTCAAGAAATCTAGAGAACAACAGCATGGCCAACAGATTCCAAGCATATATCAATGCCAAAGAAAGATTTACTGAATGTGTAAACTGTCATAGGTAAAGGTAAAGGTTCCCCTCACACATATGTCTTAGTCGTTCCTGACTCTAGGGGGTGGTGCTCATCTCCGTTTCAAAGCCAAAGAGCCAGCGCTGTCCGAAGACGTATCTATGGTCATGTGGCCAGCATGGCTAAACACCAAAGGCACACAGAACGCTGTTACCTTCCCACCAAAGATGGTCCCTATTTTTCTACTTGCATTTTTTATGTGCTTTCGAACTAGGTGGGACAAGTAATGGGAGCTCACCCCATTATGCGGCACTAGGGATTCGAACCGCTGACCTGCCGACCTTTCGATCGATAAGCTCAGCATTTTAGCCACTGAGCTACAGTACACACACACACACAGCCACAGTACAATACAGTATCCTTAATTCCATATGCTAGCAAATAGTTGTTACAGTAATCCAACACATATTAGAACTTTACATGGAAATAGCAATGCCAAATGTTCAAAATATGAGACCTTGCTTGATGCATGTTGAATATGTAAGAAAGCAAAAGAAATACAAATAAGCCATAGTCCGTACAACATATGACGAAAAAACTGGCTTTAGGTTGGCAGAGGAGTCAAATAAGGCTGTTCACTCATTCATTCAACTACTGGTATATCCTTGAATACATATTGAGGGAAGCTGTATTGAAAGAAGATGAGAATGGTTTTAAAACTGATGAAGGAAACATCAGTGATGTGCTGTGATGATGACGCTACTCTGATAGCTGAAAATTCAGAGAACATAGTGAAAAAAATGTGACTTACATTGAAAATAAGGTCAAGATAGTGACAACTAGCAGAGCAACAAATCTTAGAATTGGCAGTGAAAATATTGAAGTTGTAGTTAGCTTCTGCCTTTTAGGATTAACTATTGATAGTTTAGCACTGATAGTAAAGAAGACAGTAAAGAAACCAGTAGAATAAGCTGTAAATTTTGCATTTGATGGCCTAGCAATGAAAGCCTTGGAAAAGATACTCAGATGCCATGATGTGTCTATATCAAGCAGCCTTGTACAGCCCACCAAACATTTTTCAAAAATGTAGAATTTTGAGAATGAAAATACCACCAATAGTCAAGAAAGTAAATAAATTAGGGGTGAAATCCAGCAGGTTCTGACAGGTTCTGAAGAACCGATAGTGGAAATTTTGGGCAGTTCAGAGAACCAGTAGTGGAAATTTTAAGTAGTTTGGAGAACTGGCAAATACCACCTCTGGCTGGCCCCAGAGTGGGGTCGGATTGGAGATTTTGCTATATCCTTCTCCCAGGAGTGGGGAGGGAATAGGGATTTTGCATTATCCTTCCCCTGTAGTGGGGTGGGAATGGAGATTTTGCAGTATCCTTCCCCTGCCACGCCCACCAAGCCATGCCCACAGAACCAGTAGTAAAAAAAAATTGGATTTCATCACTGAAATAAATGTATCATAGAAGAAAACGACTCGGTTCTCAGTTGATACGTTGGACACATTATGCACAGATCTAACTCTCTATTGAGTTATTTACAATGCAGGAAAATATATAAGAAAAGTGAGGAAGAGAACAACAAAAAGGAAGATTGATGTCACTAACAGTTACAGTTGGAAGTCCACCGTTGGAAGATGTTGGGGACACATTATGATCCATAATCAAATTTCTATTAGCAGATGCAATGTGTTCTCTGATGCCAGTCTTCAGTAATACAAACAGAATTGTGTTCAAATTAGTGTTTGTGGTCATCTGATGTACCGGTATATCAAATTAGTTAATTGTGAAATGAAACACTAGAGCAGTAAACACTCTAAATAGGTCTTTGGTCTGCTCCAGCATGTTTCTTTATTTTCCTAAATAAGTTCAGATACCAGATCTTAAAAGTTCCATCAAATGAAGTTGGGTATCAATAGAACTGTGGGGCTGATTCTGCTTTCCATTTCTTGTATAGTGCTTGATCCCTTGAAAATAAATCTTATCACATGCTATAGAAAAGGGCAGCTCATGAATTTCTATTCCTGCTAAACCTGAGGGATTAAAACCATTACATTGCACCAGAACAAAAGACCAACAGTGATAGTGTGTGGATTAGATTAGATTTTACTTACTTCAGTCAGTGATCATATTAGAATAGTATGTGGGTTGGTATGATGAATAATACATTAAGTTTTGATCTCTGTTATTTTTCTTCTAATAGTATTATGGCCATGGAATTAGATTACCTAATACCTACATTGAATTTAAGTCCCAGAACACAAACTGGCACAATTAATATACTGTTTTAAATAGGAACACTGCTCAAGAGGAACATACAGCAACAATAAACAGTAATGAGAAACCAGATTCACTTAACAATTATGTTACCAATTTAACAACTGCAATGATTCACTTAACAACTGGCAAGAAAAGTTGTAAAATGGGGCAAAACTCACTTAACAAATGTCTTATTTAACAACATAAATTTTGGGCTCAATTGTGGTTCTAAGTTGAGGACTGCCTGTATACCAAACTAGGTGCTCATTACGACTAATTTTGGCCACAGATCATCATCTGATGAATTTTGAGCACTGTAGTACAGACCTCTAGTTAAGATTGGCAGCACACAAATCTAATAAATGAATAAATAAACTTGGCAACATTGCATGTTATATCATATTGATATCAGGTAGCGACATTGCATGTTGTAACACAGTTGATATCTGAAAGCAGCAGGGAGATGTAGAACTGTCTTGTGTGCTGTGGGTATTTATACAGTAATGATAAGGTGAGGCTAGTATGGATGTCTCTAGTATTTGACAGTGGAGAAGCACATGCTTCCTTGTTTCTGGGTGTCCAGAGTCACAGGAGTATTGTCTTTCTGGATAAGGAATCTTCCTGTATTGGTTTTCAAGGAGAGCTGAGGGTAGGGTAAAGGCTCCAGTCTTTAGGGACTTCAAGTTAGGTATGCCCTAGGGCCGTGATGGTGAACCTATGGCACGTGTACCACAGGTGGCATGCGGAACCATATCGGTGGGCACGCATTTCCCTAGCTGAACTCCAGTGCGCCAGCTGGTTTTCGGGCCTTCTGGGCCCACCAGAAGTCAGGAAACAGGCCATTTCCGGCCTCTGGGGGGTGAGGATAGCCGTTTTCGCCCTCCCCAGGCTCCAAGAAAGCTTCTGGAACCAGGGGAGGGTGAGAAATGGGCCCACCGTGCCATCACATGTCAAAAGTGGGGGAAGCGCGAGGAGGTTGCATGTGTGAGGTGCATTGAATTATGGGTGTGGGCATGAGACCCACTTTTGGCACACAATGGAAAAAAGGTTAGCCATCACTGCCTAGGGCCGTGATGGCGAACCTATGGCACGCGTGCCACAGGTGGCACGCGGAGCCATATTAGTGGGCATGCCAGCTCAGCTCTGGGGTGCATGTGCCCGCCGGCCAGCTGATTTTCGGGCCTTCTGGGCCCACCAGAAGTAGGGAAACAGGCTGGAGGGACTGGGGTGGGTGGGGAAGGCCCGTTTTTCTCTCATACCTGGCTCCAGATCCTGTCTATTTATCTGGGAAAAGCAAAAACAGCCTTTCACACTCCCTTGGAGGCCCTACGGAGGCTGAAAGGGCCCATTTCCTGACTTCCGTGGGACAGGAAGTGACTTTTTTGCTGTCCCCGGCCTCCAAAGACTCCTAGAGAGGCTCCTAGAGATTCCTAGAGAGGCTCCTAGAGACTCCTAGAGAGGTTCTGGAGGCTGGGGACAGCAAAAAATGTCACTTCCTGTCCCACTTTCAGCCTCCGTAGGGCCTCCAAGGGAGTGGGAAGGGCTGTTTTCACCCTTCCCAGATAAATAGACAGGATCTGGAGCCAAGTAAGAAAGAAAAATGGGCCTACCAGGCCATCATGTGCCAGGAGGGGGGGAGGGGGGTTGCGCGCACATGCATGTGGGCACGTGCGCGCACGACCCTCCCCGCCCCCCCTCTCCTGGCACATGATGGCAAAAAGGTTAGCCATCACTGGCCTAGGGAAATCAGAGTATTTATTGGATTCACTGGCAAAGGTGTATCCTGATTAGGTCCAGCTGGCGATCTGTATTTGTTACAAGCTATTTAATAAGTGAATATTGACCTGTTTAAGTTACCCTTGTTTTATTCAAGCAAAAAGGGAAAAGTGTTTTCATTCTTTTGGTCTTGTTTTTTGTAATCCTGGCTGAAAGCAAGGAGACAGTATCAGCAAATATAATTTGGATGCCTAAAACAGATTTATTATCTTAAGTGTCCCATTTGGGTGCGGCAGGCCCAGTGATGAAAGACAGTTTTGCAGTAAAAATTAAAACAAAATTGAAAAAAACCCCGTAAGCATGTTATCTGCAGACTAAAAATTTGCACTATGAAGCATTTTGGCTATATTTTGTTTGCTACTGCAGTACATTGCAAATACAGATCATCATTAACTTATGACCATAATTGAGGGTAACTTTCTGTTGCTAAACATGACAGTTAAGTAAGTTTTGCCCCATTTTATGACCTTTCTTGCCACAGTTGTGAATTCACTGCAGTTGTTGTTAGTAACATGTTGTTAAGTGAATCTGGCTTCCCCATTGACTGCCTGTCAGATGGTCACAAAAGGTGATCACGTATCCCTAGAAGAATACAACTGTCATAAATACATGCCAATTAACAATCACTTGAATTTTGATCACATGACCATGGGGATGCTGCTATGGCCATAAGTGTAAAAAAACAATAAGTCCCTTTTTTCAATGCCGCTGTAACTTTGAACAGCCACTAAATGAGTGGTCATAAGTCCAGAACTATCTGTATACATTGTATCTAATGCTGTTTTCTCCCTTTTAGAAAATCATGGCACAGGGATAGTGTTTTCAGTGCTGTCATAAATTCAAATGGTTGTTAAACAGGGCAGTTGTTAATTGATGACTACTGATATGCTATTGCTATTTAACTGGATTTTTTGGCTATTGTTTTCTGTGATAGAAGCATGTTTTTATTTAAAAACAAACATGTCTTCCTGTTACATATTTATATGAAATAAATCACCATGTAAGGATTTGCTTCTAAAAGGCAACTGAAAGTTACAAAAATGGAAAGTTACAAAGCCTCTACCCAGACTTGTTACCTTTACTTGAATTTTTGGTTAAATTACAGGTAGTCCTTAATTTACAGTCATTTATTCAGTGACAATCATTGATTCGATGTTACAATGGTGATGAAAAAATGGACTTACAATCTGTACCCAAAGTTACATCCATTGTAGCATCCTTACAATCATGATTAAAATTCCAGCATTTGGTAGCCTGTTCATACTTAAATTACAGGGACATTCCAACTCCCACTCACCTATCTTCCCCTCCCCATTTATGCCCTTTTACTGCCTGTTAACCTGCCCTATGGGGTTCCAATCAGATCTAGAACTTGAGGCTCTGGGCTAATTTGCCATGCCCTGAGAAATCTCAGTTGTCCTAGCAAGCGCCAGAGAGCATTCATTCTCTCAGCTGCCTTCTCTCCCCAGCCCCACATGAATTCCCAGCTTGGCCCAGCAAGCACCAGCAAACATTTGTTTGCTTCCAAATGCAGTGGGGAATGCCACGATTGCCATTGTAAGTCAATGTGGTCATGTGATATCTTGCTTTATGACTGCCTCAACTTAATAATGTCAATTCGGTCCTAGTTGTGGGTGCAAGTCAAGGATTTAAATATTGGTGTTGAGTCTGGCCTTTCTTGTCTAACAGTAAGATGAACAACACTTTCTGGTTTTGTTGACTTGCTAAATTATAATTAATCTAAAGTGGAAGCAGACATTTCCCTTTTTTTTTTCTGCTTCACCTAGCAAGATAGAACTTGCAAACCTAGGGAGATTCTAGGTTAATTTCCATTGTAACTAACCTCAGATAATAATGTTTTGCCAAATTCTGTCAATTAAATTTTAATCCATTTGTCACTAGTAGTGCAATAAAGAAATACAAAGCAATAAACTCTACTTGGTGCTGGAGATTATTAATGAGAGGCCTTTTGAAGCTTCTCCCAGTAAAATGGGGAAGGAAAACCTGTTTGTTGATTGCCTCTTTGCTTAAACTTCCCTTACCTTATATGCAACTTTCACAATCCTATCCATTAAATGGAACACACGTTTTTGATAGCATATTGGAAAGTGTAGCAGATTCCCACCCTATTCAACTGACATAAACCATTGCCAGATTAAAGAACCTTCCAACAGCAGAGGGTCACCCTAAATAAGGCACTTTCAAGCAAGCATATAAAAATATAAAACAATAACAATAAGACCTGTTTTGGAAACCTCTGTCTTTTATCTCCTCCTTCTCTTACTGGTTTGAATTACATGGCTATCCTAAAATAGTCTAATGCTAAAAGACAGCTGGATTATATATATTAAAACTGGTTATAGCATTCTAAATTTTCATTTCCAATTCCTTAAAAATGCTGTTAACACTTAGAGATGTTACGTTTAAAGGATTGTGTGTTCTCTTTCATACATTTAGTACGTATAGCTATACATACAGGAATGTAAGATTGGTGCTTATATAAATCCATTTATGTACTGTTTTTGCCATGATAACATATAAGTATAGCAAAACCATAGCTTTTCTTTGTCACATAGAAATGACAGAGTATTTCAAACAATGACATGAAAAATATTTTTTTTTAAATTACAAAGTGTACAGCTTTCATGTATTCTGGTTGAAGGTGTTGCAAAGGTTAATAACTGGGTTGCAACATCTATTGTAGGAAAATATTTTTTTTAGCTTAGTCAGTGTTAGCTTCCATTTAAGGAAGAATGTCTGTTAAGACCAGTGGTATTTACTAACTCTGCCTGTGAAAACATTCCTTTTCACCCTCAGATGCTGGTTCAGCTGTCTTTCTTCTAAGAGAAATTATTTCAGTATATTCTGTACACTTGAAAAATGTAAGCACGCATTTTAGTACTCTGGACAGAAAAAATTGGTTGCACTTACTATTAGGGAATATGTGACAGTGCTGTTGTACTTTTAATTATTGAAGAACCATAGTGACGGTTCTAAAACTGTTTTGCATTAACTTTGTTTATTTGCAGAGGTGTAGGTGCTGTAAAGTAGTATTGAACCTTGGACTCTATAGTTAAATTCATACTATTTTGTCGGCAGTATATAGAAATAGAGTTAATCCCTTGAAATTTAGCTGTATTATACCAGGGACCAGGTAGCAACAACTTGCCAACTTTATCTATGTTCAGAAATTAAGCTGGGTTAGGCCTGGTTAGTGCTTGGATGAAAAACCTACAGAAAATAACAAGGCTGTAAGCTTGAAGCCTTTTAACACTGGAAAGTGGGGGAGGAGAAATCAATAGAAAACCATTTCAGTGTTGCTGTTACAAAAAAAAATCCCTATATGTTTGTATCCATGAAGACAGCAGATATTGAATTTGTCTTATCTTTTAATATACAGAGAGTAATGTAAATGATAATCTTTTAGTAAGCTACATTAAGCCTCAAGCTCTTTTATCCTGGAGATCAGCCAGAAATATCTCATAAAAATATGTAGGAAAGGAAAATGAAAAGTAACTGATTAAAAAGCAATAGTAGGAAATTTGGTTCTGTATGCTCCTTGGTATCATAGTTTTGCTAATGTTTTCCATCAGATGTCATCAATTTGATTCAAACCAAAAATGTAGTACTAGAACATTTATTACAGTCAGAAATGTAACTTTGACTACTTACTATTGTTCGGAGAAAGAGCAGCTGAAAAATCTGTACATGTGGAATAAAAACAAGTTGAATCAATTTCATCTTTTTATAATTCTTTAATATAAACAAAAATTCATAGGAATACCTATTAGTAGTAGCTCTTAGCAAAAGTAAACAACTTGAAATAATTTGAGAAGAGCTTGCTGATCAAAACCAGTTTAGGAATGAGTTTAGCATGGCAATCAGCACTGTAAGTGCAACAATCCTGGATGAATCTGAATTTTTAAAATCAGTTTTAACATTTATTTAAAATTATTAAAAATTTGAAGGGTATATGTTCTTTCATGAAATTTTGTAAAACTTCAGTTATATTTTTACTTTAATGTTTATTTCTTACAGCAGTAAGAATACTGTGCAACCCATTTCCTAAAAAAGGTTTCTGACTTATAGTTTAGTTTCCCTCAAATAAGCTGTCATATATGCTTCTGTTTGCTGATATATGCTTTCTGTTTGCTGATATGGAAACAAAGTACAGGACTTGAAGACACCACAATATTAGAGAAACAAAACTGACCCTATTACACCTAGCTTTCTCTTTCCTTTTCTCTCTCACCTTTCCTACCTGTCAAATTGGAAAATATATAAAGTTCTTGGAAGTATCTTTTTTTAAAAGAAAAACAAAGCAACTTGTGCTTTTCAAAATATCTACAAGTAAAGCAAATTTCTATATGCTCATAGTTATAATTTCTCCATGCTTTGAAGTCTGGCTTTTATTTTAGATGTTTAATTCACATCCTTTATTCAACGTGATTAGAGTAACATGCATAGGTCTTAACTATGGTCTAGTGCCGTGATGGTGAACCTATGGCACGTGTGCCACAGGTGGCACGCATAGCCATATCAGTGGGCACGCCAGCTCAGCTCTGGCGTGCATGCACGCACTGGACAGCTGATTTTCAGACTTTCTGGGTCCACCAGAAGTAGGGAAACAGGCTGTTTCCTGCCTCCGGAGGGCCTTGGAGGGGTGATGGTGGCGGGAAGGCCCGTTTTTCTTTCTTACCTGGCTCCAGTTCCTCTCTCTGTATCTATGGAGGGTGAAAACAGCCTTTCGCCCTCCCTCAGAGAGCCTCTGGAGGCTGGGGACAGCAAAAAATGTCATTTCCTGTCTCACTTTCAGCCTCCAGAGGGCCTCCGAGGGAGTGGGAAAGGCTGTTTTCACCCTCCACAGATACACAGAGAGGATCTGGAGCCAGATAAGAAAGAAAAATGGGCCTACCGGGCCATCGGGCCATCGTGTGCCGGGGGGAGGTGGGTTGCATGCGTAGGGCAGGCCGCATAGAATTATGAGTGTGGGCACACACGCACGCGAACCTCTCCCGCCCCCCCTCTCCTGGCACACAATGGCAAAAAGGTTAGCCATCACTGGTCTAATGGTTTAGCTGTGGCTTAGAATGATGTCTGACTCCAGTTATTGTAAATCATTATTTACATTCTATCTAGATGAATCAATTCTGATTTATTGACAAATTATGACATAATATATCCTGGCTCTGAATAGATATCCTCCTGGAGAGCTAGTGCAGCACACAAAGTATTACCTGGGCAAACTTCCTGAGATGCATCCTTGACTATGTGCCACTACATTCTAAACTAACTGGAATTTCCAGATAGTCTTTGACAGCATTGTAATAGTCCAGTCAAGAAATGACTAAAGCATGAATGACTGTGAGTGTTGATTTCTGGACCAGGAATGAGCACAATTTGTACACTAGATGGACTTGTGCAAAATACTTGCTGGCCACAACTGCCACAGGCTTTTTAATGAGGAGCCTCAAATCCAAGAGGAGTCACAGATAACTGATGGACTCAGTTGGATTCCAGAGGAAACTTCATGTTTTCTGTAAGGATCTAGAGGACAGTTTGGCTGGAGGCTTGGCTGCAATCTGGAATTGGCATGTGACAGCGATCTTGGACTACATTGCTATCTGTGCACTGATTTGGGGCACACATAGCATATAGTTAGTCCACATACAGTAAACACAATTGGAATTGGCAATTTTCCAGTACGCTGCTCCTCCCATCCATTGGCTGGGATGTTCTTCTCATGTTGCTAGGGAACTGAGTGAAGATTTTTTCTTTCCTTGTTGGCTGACCACGCCCACCCTATGTCATCACCTCAGTCTTTCTCACTCAGTTGATGAGAGAACTTCTTTGGTGCATTCCTGCTTATTGGAATAGTGTTGGCTGACCGTTAGGTTTTTTTGTTTTTGTGTAAATTTATCTTTTTACTGTTTCTCGGGTGTATTAGCTTTGCTTGCTGCCATTTATTCATTTGTTTCCTGTGGAGCTGCTACGAGGGATTGGTGAGGCTGCAGAGGAGCGGTAACGTGTCTGGGGCTCCAGACCGTTCCGCTCCTTCTTTTTCATTTATTTGACTTTCTAGCAAGCAGCCAGCCGGATTCCGACCCGGCTGGGTGGTTCCGTGCTTCCGTTAGCCGCTGGCGTCTCGTTGGCTTCCTGGCGAGCTGGGAGAGCCACGAGCGCCTCAGCTCCATATTTGTTTGTGGCTCCGGAGTCAATGCCTATGAAAGCAGGCACACTCTGATGTTTGGATTCCCCCTGCCTCCCTCTGTTTCGGCGCTAAATCGTCCCGTTTGTGGCCAACGGCTTCAATTTTTGGCGCAGTCGCCATTTTGAATCGCCCGTCAGCAGCGGCAGCCATTAGTGAGGCCTGCAGCCACCAAGCAGTTCGCGGCCGCCATTTTGTTACTGTTATCAGCAAGCGGCCGCCATTTTGAGACTGTTGTCAGGGGGCGGCCGCCATTTTAGGCTGAGCTGTCTGAAGACTTTGTGGCCTCCAATTTGGGCTCCTGCCTAGTGACACCGGAGGAACCTAATTGAGGGATTCCAGCAGCAGCCACCTTGAGGGAGTGGCCTGCGCTGTGGCATTGGGGGAAGGAGGCTGTTAGGGCCGCGCTCAGCGCCCAGCCTCATTACCTGCATTATTACACTTGGGGGACATTTCATAACACTGAGGCCTGCCACCCTTTCACCTATTGCACCCCTGAACTGACACTGGAGGTGCTAGGTCTCGACTGCAACATCTGGATCCACTCTGTGTGGCCTTTGACTCATTACTGCCGCCTCCTATATCTGACACAGGGGGTTATCAGCAGATACCTCTGATTTTTGGGGCGTTTACATTCACTAGTGTTGCCTCAGTTTCCCTATTATGGGTTTGGGATGGCAGATTCTGACCTGTCATCTGACCTTGAGCAGGAGGCCAGCCCACCTACCCCTCCGAGCCGCCATCAGCGCCACCGCAAACATAAATCTAAGGCGCCCATTAAGTCTGCTAAGGCTTCCCATGCGGCAAAGCCAATGACTTTTCACAAATCTGAGCTTAGATGCCACAAGGCGCTTGAAAAACAGTTTGAGAAGGTCAAACAGACCAACGCTCATATTTCTTCTCTGGCAGCTGCCGAACAACTACCTTCTGCGTCTCACCTCTACCCAGGGGATCCTGGGTCAGTGCCTCAACCGCATTCTTTTGCGAGTATTGACCTTCAGTCACCCACGCCCTCGAACTTGAAAGCTCTAAGAGGGGTCTCTGCTTCATTGCCCAATGTTTCTCTGGCGGTTCCGACGGCTAAGTCTTCCCGTCTCACTTTACCGACAGCAACCTTCACCCGCCCAGAAGAACCTGCAGCCGCAGTGAACTTTCAGTCTATGCTTTCTGATGCGTTAGCCAAGATTTTGGCGGCAGGGCACAGTCCTCTTCACCTGCCACCCAATCAGAAGTTCGGGGTACTTGTTCCTCCAAGGCTCCTGTCTTATCTCAGGCAGACCGGGCATCTTCAGATGACTCAGATCAGTCGGAGGAATGTCCGGAGGACCCAGAATTCTCCGAGGATGAGGGGCTTCCACCTGAGAAACCGGTTTTCACTGGACTCTTTCGCCCATCTGTGTTCAAGTCCCTCCTACACAAGGCGAAGGTCACTACCCGATTCAGCCTGTTGACAGCTCCTCCGGCTGAGGGGTCTACTCAGCCTTCAACTGTTCATGATGCCTTATTTCAAGTCACTAAGCTGGACAAGGACGTTATCCCTTGTCCTCCACTTTTTGCCGATGTGATCCAAGGGGCCTTCGGCCAGTCTGGCTCCCTTACGGCCCCTAGTGGTTTGGATAAATGGCTGTATTGCGCTGCCTCTGAGTTGGAGGATATGTTGGTGTTACCATCCGTGGACACACCTGTGGCGAACCTCTCCTCAACATCGGTGGTGTCGACCGACGCTATGGACGGGTTAAAGTCAGAAGGTCAAAACGGAGATGGGGTTCCGAAAGGCGCACCAAGCTGCCGCGTGGGCAATCAAGGCTGCCACAGCAACATTGTTTTTTAATAGGGCGGCTTTGATTTGGCTGAAGCAACTACAGGAGCTTCTCCCTGCCACTGAGACTCGCATCCATCAGGATGTAAACAAGATAGTTGCGGCCACGGAGTACTCGGCGGATGCGTCCTTAAACACAGCCAAGTTTGCCTCTCGCGCATTAGCGTCAACGGTTACCAACCGGCACTTGTTTTGGCTGCGTAACTGGAAAGCCGACGCCAAAACAAAGTGGAAGCTCGCTTCCTTAACGTTCAAGCCACCGACTTTGTTTGATCCAGCACTGGAGCCCCTTTTGGTGGAAGATAAGGAAAAACGTAAAATTCTTCCATCTTCCTTTCGAAGACCAGAGCGCTGGTTCGTTCCATACAATCAACAGCAGCCCTTTCAGGCCTACGCCGGACCCAGTGGGTCCTACGCTCACCGGTCCTTCTCCCAACGTGGGGATCATTTTCAAGACTGACAGTCATTCAGGGAACGGCCGCGGTCTCAGACGTCATCTAAACGTCCCTTCAGGGGTGGGGGTTACTGCCCTGCAAAGCGTGGCAAATGACTCCCACGAACCAGGTCCCATTGGTGGTCGCCTCCAGCTGTTTCACCACCAGTGGGAACTTCCAACACCCGAGGAGTGGATCCGTCGCACTATACGTCACGGCCTCCACCTCGAATTCATCGGCATCCCACCAAGTTGGTTCCGTCGTCCCATCTCGCACCTTCTACATCAGCAGCAGTTGATGGAGGCGGAAATCACCCATTTCCTCACCATAAGGGCGATAGAACCTGTGCCTGTGGGACAAGAGATGACCGGCTTCTATTCCACTCTATTCTTGGTGACCAAGGCCTCAGGGGGTCACAGAGCCATCTTGAACCTGAAACGACTCAACAAGTACATTTTGTATCGCAGGTTCAAGATGCAGTCGCTGTCATCCATTCTGGCAAGCGTCAGGTGCAACGATCTTCTGCAGTCTGTGGATCTTCGGGAGGCCTACTTACATGTCCCCATACATCCAGCGCATCGCAAGTTCCTGAGGTTCGAGTACAATTCCCATCATTATCAGTACTGTGCGATGCCGTTTGGACTCTCCTCCGCTCCCAGGACCTTCACCAAACTGGTCGCAGTGGTAGCCGCGTCTCTGAGATCCCTTCCAATCCGTCTTCTATGTTACTTAGACGACATCCTTGTCCTGTCATCATCTCCACCCCAGGCGTCGAGCGACATGGAGACGGTGTTGCGGGTGTTTCAGAGTCACGGCTTCTCCATCAATTACAAAAAATCACCTCGTACCAACCACGCGGATCCTCCACCTGGGGGCGGTGATCGATACAGCAAAGGGTCAGGTATTTTTGTCTCCCGACCGGATCCACGACATCAGGACGTTGGTAGCTCACGTAAAGACCAAGTGGACGGTTCCCCTTCTCCAACTATCCCAACTGTTGGGGAAGATGGTGTCTTGTATCGCTATCGTTCCCTGGGCACGCAGACACACAAGGCCGCTGCAGTGGTTTCTCCTGCCCTTCCAGCGGACCAAGTGCAGCACCTTGTCAACACCGGTCTCTCTACCGCCTCAGGTTCGGTTGTCCCTGATGTGGTGGACATCTCCTGCTCTTCTACGAGGGTGTGTCTTCCTCCAAGTCGACCGTCTCGTTCTGACATCGGACGCCAGTCTGGTGGGCTGGGGCGCCCATCTGTTAGATCAAGTGGTCCAGGGTCGTTGGTCTCAGGCAGAGAAGACGAACAGCATCAACTGGCTGGAGTTGAGGGCGGTTCGTCTTGCTCTTCGCCACTTCCGTCCACTCCTGGAAGAGCAACACGTGTTGATCCGGATGGACAACATGACGACCAAAGCGCACATAAATCGCGAAGGCGGCACTCGCTCCAAGCGCTTGATGATGGAGGCAGAGAATCTGCTGGCCTGGGCAGAACGGCACACAGCTTCACTGAGAGCCGATCATATCTCCGGACTTTCCAACGTACAAGCCGACTGGCTCAGCTGGGAGCGCATCGATCCAACCGAGTGGTGCCTCCATCCCAACAATTTCCAGATATCGTTTGTCGCTTCGGCCGGCCTATTGTGGATTTATTCGCAACACCTCAAAATGCTCAGCTGCCCCGATTTTTCACTCGCTACCAGTGCCCAGGAACGGAAGGCTGCAACGCCCTCCGCTGCCCATGGCCTCGAGGGCTGCTTTACGCCTTCCCCCCCATTCCTCTTAATTCCGCAAGTGATACGGAAACTGTTAGCGGAACAAGCGGAAATTCTACTGGTGGCGCCTCACTGGCCGCGCAGACCTTGGTACGCGGACCTCTTGAGCCTGTCATCTCACCACCTTGGACCATACCTCAGCAGGAAATCTCTCTCAGCCAGGGGGTCATCGCCCATCCGGAGCCCCAGTGGCTCCAGTTGACCGTCTGGCACTTGAGAGGCTCCTGCTGAGAAGGGACAGACTCTCTGATCCGGTCATTGAAGTCATCCAGTCAGCCAGACGCCCTTCAATGACCCGTATATATCAAGCATCGTGGAAGGCTTTTTCCGTCTGGTGTGTGACACATCATGTGGATCCTACATCAGCCGATATCCCAGATGTGCTGGGCTTCCTGTTGGATGGTTTGAACAAGGGCCTCGCTCCGGCCACTTTAAGACGCCAGGTTGCCGCCCTCACCTCGGTTATTACCTGTGAGCCGCACCGTTCTCTGTCCCTGAATCCTCGTATCCAAAGTTTTCTCCATGGCGCTTCCAACATCTCTCTGCCAGTGGTCCATCGGTTCCCTTCTTGGGACTTGTCTCTGGTGCTGCATGCACTTACCGCCTCTCCATTTGAGCCGCTGGCATCTGTCCCGCTTAAGTTTCTGACTTTCAAACTTACCTTTCTCCTTGCCATCACTTCTGTGAGAAGGATCTCGGAGCTCACGGCATTGTCGGTTCGTCAGGACCTTTGTATATTTTATTCAGATCGGGTGGTGATGAGATTGGATCCTTCTTTCACACCGAAGGTGAACTCCTGGTTTCACCAGGCCCAGGGGCTCATCCTTCCTAATTTTTGTCCCGACCCGCAGGATCCCCACAAAGAGAATTGGCACACTCTTGATGTGCGAAGAGCCCTATGTCGATACATCAGGCGAACGGCATCGTTTCGCCTTATGGAGGCACTTCTCGTGTCATTCCATCCATCCACCATGGGGAGGAAGGTGTCCTCGGCGATGGTCGGAAGATGGATCAAGGCCTGTATTGCGACTGCCTATGTCAGTAAGGACAGACCTGTTCCGGCCAAGATATATGCACATTCGACCCGCAGTGCAGCTACTACTGCGGCCTGGGCGACACAAGCCTCTATTTTAGACATCTGCCGTGCAGCATCGTGGGCGTCAGCATCTTATTTCACTCGCCACTATAAGATAGATTCGTTTGCCTCCGCGGAGGCTTCCTTTGGTCGACGGGTGCTGCAACAAGTTGCTACTTTCCAGGACTCAGGGAGCAGTCAACCTCCCGCCCATGAGTGAACTTGAGTAGATCCCAGCCAATGGATGGGAGGAGCAGCATACTGGAAAACGGACGTTGACGTACCTGAACGTCCCTTTTCAGGACGCTGCGACTCCCATCCATACCCGCCCTGTGTTGGGGCTTCCTGTTCCTGAGTTACTTACCAGTTGATTACCTGTTTTTCCTTGTTGTGGTTGTAGTTGTTGGACTTCTAAGTTCCTGAACCTTCATGAGGAAAGACTGAGGTGATGACATAGGGTGGGCGTGGTCAGCCAATAAGGAAAGAAAAAATCTTCACTCAGTTCCCTAGCAACATGAGAAGAACATCCCAGCCAATGGATGGGAGTCGCAGCGTCCTGAAAAGGGATGTTCAGGTACGTCAATGTCCGTTTCATCAGTAAGTGATGCAGTTGCTAAGCAAAACATCACATGATTCCAGTGGACTTACAGTATCACTTCTCGTTTGGTCATTAGGCGAGCTAACATCGATCATTAAGCAAAACATCACATGACCATGAATTTTCTGTCAGCTTCTCCATAAATTCTGCTTGTTCAAAATTGGTTGTGAAGTATGAAAATGACGCTTGGATGACCACAAGATGCTGCAACAGTTGTAAATACTTCACTGTTGTGAAGCTCCGTAATGTTGATCATTTAACAAGGAGGCTGTGATGGTCATAAGTGTGAGAACTGGTTATAAAGTTATTTTTCTGCACCATTGTAACTTCAACAGTTGCTAAACTGTAAGCAAAGTCGACCTGTATGAATGCTTGTATTTAAAATTGCATTTATTTATTCTCTGGGATAAGGCAGCTTAGTGATCACCTGGTATTGTTTAAACCTAACAGTCTCTTTCCCTGTAATTCATATATTTCTAATTTAGATCAGTCTTTTATCTAATATCAGAAACCATAGCCAAATGTTGTTTGCTTCTTTCTCAAGATAATTAGCTAATTTCAGAAATTTAAGTATATTTAAGTATACGGCCATCTTCTTTCTACTGTATGAAGACAAATCATGCACTACAAAGACCTTTTGGTGGTGGGAGAAACTTCAAATGTACCGTATATACTCGAGTATAAGCCGAGTTTTTCAGCACATTTTTAATGCTGAAAAAAAGCCCCCCTCGGCTTATACTCGAGTGAGGGGAAAATGCCTTTCTTCCTGCAACTGTTTTGGCTCCCAGGGGCTGCAGGGAGGCTTGCTAAAGGTAAAATGGGGTGTGGGGGGTGCGGCGCCCCTCCCCGGCTCCCAGGGGCTGCAGGGAGGCTTGCTAGGGGCATAAGTGGGGTGCCTAGCAAGACTCCCTGCAGCCCTCTGGAAGCAAAAATGGGCTGCGGAGGGGGGGGCTTCAAGGGAGAAATAAACAAAGAAATACTCACTACTTAGGGAGATCCCCATGTGCACTGAGCTTGAGTTGAGAGCTTATTGTAATTGTAATTGATAGCTTATTGTAATTGGCTGCTAGCTATCCTTGCTCAGGCTAAGCCAGGGGTAGGCTTATGTGGCTCTTTTACAACCTGTGGACTTCAACTCCCAGAATTCTCCCAGCTTGGCTGTCTCAAGAATTCTGGGAGTTGGAAAGAAAAAGAGAGAGAGAAGAAAGAAAGAAACAAAGAAAGAAAGAGAAAGGAAAAGGAAAAGGAAGGGAGAGAGAGAGAGAGAGAGAGAATGCAGGTATCTCTTAACAAAGGCTTGAACTTGCCTGAAATTAGATCAAGCCCTACATCACTTAACCCAATGTATCAGATTAAATTGTTATTGAATTATTTTTGGTATATATACTACGTTCTCTTGTGTAATTTAGTTATAGTGTAAAACTAATCTATTATGTCTCAAAATAAAAGGAAGATCAAAAATCCAATTAGTGCCATGTAAATTCTGGAATCCCCAAAGACCTTTCCCATTGTATTTCTTAAACAAATTTATATAGCTACCCAACTCATATACAGTAATTTTAAAGTTATTGTTGATACCATATTGTTTTTGTTGATCCTCTTTTCCACTTACAGAGCTAGTTTACTGTTTTTCTTTGAAATCAATATTCAAAAACATTTAACCTACTGATGCCTCAATTAATGTAATTTTATTGGTATCTATTTTTATTTTGAAATTTACCAGTAGCTGCTGCATTTCCCATCCTAGGCTTATACCCGAGTCAATAACTTTTCCCAGTTTTTTTGTGGTAAAATTAGGTGCCTCGGCTTATTTTCGGGTTGGCTTATACTCGAGTATATACTGCGATTTACCGGATTCCCTGCATACAGTATCCCTGCCACTATGTGGAACAGATGGGGAGGAGGTTAACCACCAGATTGCGAGAGCATAAATGAACAGTTAGATGAGACCTGGATTCATTGGTAGCCTCACATTGCAATAAATAAGGCCATACATTCAATTTTGCAGCTGCCTTGATTATTGGCCAAGCAGGGGAAAAATAGCCATAAAAACGATTGAAGCCTGGAAAACGGTCCCCTTGTGTATAATAAGGAAGGCAAGGATTGGAAACATCAAAGAGAGAGCTAAAAGAAAAGGTAAAAGAAAAATAGAAAAGAAAAAAAAAGATACAAACCCCAGTGCCATGATGAACAGGTGTTGCCCAAAGTGATGGCACATATTCCCAGTCCCTCAGTACTAGCCTTCCTAATTATGGAGTTTGACTTTTTTATTGACCTTTTAAAATCATTAACTTTCTAGGAAAAAATCTCTGACTTCCTGCTGGCTTGCCCATTGACTTTGCTTTTAGGAAGCTGGCAGGGAGTGTTGGAAATCACAGTCATGTAACGATGCTGCAGTGACCACAACTTTGCAAATACATTATTTTGAAGACCCTTGAAATTTCAATTACACAGGAGTAATGGTTATCAGATTTTGTACGCCTTCTTTAAGTTAGATTTGAGGAATCTTGTTCGAAACGTTTTGCACCATAATGCATCATTTGGGCTAATTGAAGATTAGTTAATAACAAACAATCGAGTTTAGTAGTATATTTAGTATATAAACAGCATGAACAGTCTAACATGTCTTCTAATATGTGCAGAAGATTCAGAAGACTTAATTTCAAGAAATTATCACTGGTTAAAGAAATGAAAAGAAAGTAAATGGTGTGAGAATTAAAAGGGAAGTATTGATTGTGAGTTTTAGTATTTTCAAAGTAAAATAATCTCTGCAACTAACAACTCTTTTCCAGTTTAATTAGGGTGGTTGACTTACAAGTTGGTGTCTTAATTGAGTGGATAATTAGTAATAGTATATGTAGAGAACTAAATAAAAATAAATGTGCATGTAATTTATTATAATTTTGCTGCTGAATTTGTCATTTTTATGAGAGAGTATCGGTGTATAGTTTTTATTCTGCTGTACATAAGCATTTAGTTCAGATCTGTCTGTTAACAATCTTGATATTCTTGCTGAATTTGAATGAATTGTTTATTCAATTTCTCTGAAATTGAATAGTATTTTAATAATACAAAATGAAAGGATGAAAATTCTGATACTGACAATTGAAAGGACTTTATTACAGGTAGTCCTCGACTTACAACAGTTCACTTAGTGACTATTTGAAGTTACAATGGCACTGAAAAATGTGACATGACCATTTTTCACACTTATGACCATTGCAGCATCCCCATTGTTACATGATTTACATTCAGATGTTTAACAACTAATGTTTATGACAGTTGCAGTGTCCCGGGATCATGTGATCACCTTTTGCAATCTTCTGACAAGCAAAGTCAATGGGGAAATCAGTTCCACTTAACAACCGTGTTACTAATTTAACAGTTACAGTGATTCACTTCACAAATGCGTCAAGAAAAGTTGTAAAATGGGGCAAAATTCACTTAACAAATTTCTCACTTAGGTACATAAATTTTGGGTTCAATTGTGGTCATAGGCTGAGGACTACCTGTATATTCCATTGCTAAAGAAACACTGTAAAAAAAAGAAAAGTAGGAGCCTAAATAATGTAAAATACTGTTACATTTTGTAGCAGTATTTTGTTCCTTAATTTGTGTACACTTCATAGCACACAGAAGTATCAGAATTCTGAAATGCTATGACTTGATCTACATGAAATACCCATGTTTCTCATGAGGTTAACAAGCTGTGACCAACCTCCTTCATTGTCTTATTTTTTTAACAACTCAGAGGGAGTAAATAATTCTGCTTTCACTGTTAAATTAACTGCTTCTTTAGATGGGATTTATGCTATATTTAACTATTCTAAAGTTCTCAAATCATAGATTTCTCACCTCTGGACATATTGGTAAACCAAGCAGCTGATCATCTATGATGGGTAATGCTTGTAGCTTATAAAGATTAACTCATGTCAATTATTTCTCTTTTAGTAGACAGCAGCACATCATTTAGAGAGTGATTACTTATAGGTGTTGCTGTTGTATTTCAAGTCTTGGTGGCACCCAGCACCAATTCAAGACATTTTTTTTAAAAATGCACATTACTTACCTATGGGCTATTGTTAGAAATGCCAAAATAAAAAAAGATACACCACTTTAAAGAAATCTCAGATAATATTGCACTCAAAGGTTAAGACATACACATGTGATAGAATGTTTTCCATTTCATCTGTCTTGGCCAAAAAGTTGATTGACAGCTGAAGTTACCTATGGTTATTCCTCCATTAAATCCTTTTCACTTTATCTATAGTTGTCAGTGTTGTGTCCTTGGCAGCAGGGAGTTAGGAGCAAGTAACATCCAGCAGATCAGCAAACAAACAGTTCTTAAAGTACATTTGCTATTACAGAAATACTGTTTTAAAACCATAGGTCAGTTTCAATGCTCTTTTAATGTATTTTTAATACTTGTTATAATTTTATTGGTACAGCATTATGTAAAAACAATCACAATGATACTGGTGCTTTTCATGCATATTGGACAAGAACATATGCATGCTATTGTGAAAATGATGGGAGTTGGAATTAGCAGCTTATAATTTAATAACTTAATAACTTTATGTAGTCTATGTAATTTTAATAACTTAAATTTAATAAACAATAAAGCTCATCAGCTTAAGAAAGACTGCATTAGATGTCTTCACAATCCAACCAGAATACCAGTATGAAGACTTAATTATTAGTTTGAGATTTTCACTGTTCCTCTGATCTTTTTGTTTGGATTGGTGTTACGATTTTTTAAATTAACAATCAAAGTTTTAATTAAAAGGTTCTATAATGTCTGCTCTTGAACAATTCCTTTCTTTTAAAACGTATGTTCAGAACTTTTCTTACATTGAGTCTAGATCACATATCTATATACATTTTGCCTTTGAAATATTATATTGCATTTAACCAAGCAAATAATTGGCAATCTTTAGACCAATACATTCATTATATGCAGCTTAATGGGGGGGAAATTGTTAACACCCAACAGATCATATAAATCTTGCAATAGCCAAAGTCTGCTGAATGTGGTACTTCAGATTTAATGTGCAAATTGGAAACATTGATTTGTTTTGTTTTAGAGCTTGGATGAATATGATGATGATGAAGCAGGACAAAAAGAACGGAAAAGAGAAGATGCAATCACACAACAAAATACAATACAAAACGAATCCACTGTTTCGGATCCAAATGCTTCATATATATTGCAGGTGAGATGTTGTAATACATATCTACAAATATCTTTACATTTTTATGATTTTAGTGCACTGTTACATTGATCAGGCATTATTGAGTAACATTGAATAATATGATATAGAAATCATAATTTGTCCTCATAACTTTGGCTACTGCCTCTGCCTTCTGGATTATTTTATAGCAACTCTTTGTCTGTAAAAAACCCAAACAATCATTTATGTACTATCATGAAGGATAAAATAAAGTGGTATATAGCACTCGATAGTTATAGGCTGAATCAGGAGTATCTAGCACCACTTATGGAGTATGCTATGTCCAATAAGCAAATTCTTTAAGGAGTAGGTCAATCTGGATAAACATTAAGACCTTGGAAAAATTTCTAATAAACTGAACGAGATGTCAAGGCTCAAATATACTGTAAGTAGAGGTGGAAATAATGCACAGATACATAGACTTGTAACTACTTTCTGATAGAATAAAAAAAATAAAATAAAATGTTATTGTGGTCTTAGACCAGGATTTAACTATTGCATTTATTAGTACAATCTGTAAATATTCTGATCATGTTAATTAAATTCAGACCAACATGAATTAACAGAATTCACAGGAATACAAATCAGTTAACTGTTATAACCCAGAACAGCGGCCTTAATAGAGCCCTCCCTTATTGTCAGTATACACTATTTTGCATTTCAATTTGTAATCTCAGAATTTCTATCTGTTAATATTGTAGTCCTCAAGGTAAGACCTCAATTGAGCCCAAATTTCTGTGGCTGAGAGAGCTGTTAAGTGAGTTTTGGCCCATTTCACGACCTTTCTTGCCACAGTTGTTAAATGAATCACTGCAGTTGTTAAGTTAATAGCATGGTTATTAAGTGAATCTGGCTTCCCCATTCATCTTGTTTGTCAGAAGGTTGAAAAAGATAACATGACCCCGGGATACTGCAACTGTCACAAATATGAGTCAGCTGCATTTAAATCTTGATCATGTGATCATGGGGTGCTGCAATGGTCATAAATTTGAAAAACAATCGTAAGTCCCTTTTTTCAGTGCCATTGTAAATTTGAATGGTCACTAAACAAACTGTTGTAAGTTGAGGACTCTCCGTAAATAGTTTGACCAAGTACATATCCAATGACAGTGGCTGGTTCTGTTGAAATTAAATAGTCAGCCAAACTAATTTCATTGCCTTCTAGTTAATATTGTTAATTGTTTTGATCTTTAATTTTAATTATTTCTTTCAAAGAATTTTGGAATGAGTAAACTCTGATGGGTTTAGTTAGTTAACTACAGTAGTATTTTTTTTTTCATAAATAATGATTTGCAGTATTGGATTTCCCATATCATTACATAGGTTTTGCATTACCAGATACTACAGGAAAACACCTAAAACTGATAGCCTTTAAATAAATGTTCAATTTATTTATGTGGTGGTGACATCCTGTGGGACCCTCGTGAGTGTGAGTCTGGTGTCATTCCTTGTGTTAGGGGAATGGAAACCGCCCATTTGGAAACCCGCCCTTATTGACAAATGAGTCCCTAACACGAGGAATGACACCAGACTCACACTCACGAGGGCCCCACAGGATGTCACCACCACATATCCATGCGGAAAGCAGTCTGAAACCCACACTGATGATGAGGCACGACCACGGACCAGAAGCCAGACCGCAGCTGCATCATTAGCCACTTTAAACCCCTCCAATCCATACATGAAGCAGACTGACACCCACCATGAAGATGTGGCATGACCACGAATGCGAAGCCAAACAATAGCAGTGGAGCTCACCAGCTCAAATCCCCTGCAACTCAGACTAACCCGAGCACAACCAAGCCCGCATCCAAACAACACATACCCATCCAATCAGAGCACAGCCAACCCCCCATCCAATCAGAGCACAGCCAGGCCCCCAACCAATCAAGGCACACCTCCACCCAATCAGAACACAGCCATGCTCCCATCCAATCAGCTCCCACCCCCACTGGCAATTAAAAGGAAGAAACAGCTGCGATCACACATTGCTCCTGGAAGCACGAAGCCGAGAACACCAGCCTGAAGATGATGAATGAGACTTCGTCAAAACGTTGCCAAGACACTTCCAATTTTACGCGGGAGAAAACCCGAATAACCAAAGACCTACACACACACACACACACACATCACACACACACAATTAATTTTAGTTATCATGTACAATAGTATGTATTTGCTATATTTATTTAATAAACTGTTACATTTAGAAATTTTTTAGCCATCTTTGGGGGCTAAAAATCTAACCCAAGCAGCTTTCATGAAAGAATTCTCTTCATAATTACTTAGACTACTAAGGACTTTGTTTAGTAGAACTAGTAAGCATTCATTGAAATGCATTGCACCTTCAAAGTCCCTTTGGTTCAAAGGGACTTAGTTCTTAGTTCTATGTAAGTGAAATCTGCTATTTTCTTAATATAAAAAATTACAAACTTTATTGAATATTTCACTATGAAAATTGGGGTTTTACAATTCAAACAAAAAACTTGTTCATTTTATTCACTGCAAGAGCTAAATATTTCATGGGGTATTATTTCAGTAATATTCAAATTCCTAATTTTGCTATATTTTTCTGACATCTAGAATTCAGTTCCTATCCCTGAACTAATAGATAATTTTAATTACTTTACATTTTACCTTAACATCAAAATATTAAGTGCACAGCAAAATAAAACATTGCTCATTATTTATCACATTGTTTCATATAGTAGGGTATGTGTCAGTTGTGGGATTCAAGTAATTTAACAACCAGTTCTCTGCCCTAATGATTTTTTCCAACAACCAGTTTGCCAAACTGCTCAGCAGGTTAACACTCTGGTTAACCCGAAGTGGTGCGAACTGACTGAATCCCACCACTGGTATGTGTGTCTATGTGTACTCAGAAGCCATTCCATGTTGCTAATAATGAAACTTTCAGTAAAATATTGTACCAGCAACATAAAAGCCAGAATGAAAATCTCAAGTGACTATTTAATTGTGTGGGAACGCTGAGATATTTGATGAATTCCCATTATAAGCAGAATTGAAAGCTTGCCTGACATTTGTTTGCCAAAATCTTTGTGGTTGCATGTTAATTTTCAAATATTTCTTCCAAACAAGCTGTAACAAATTGTATAGGATTCTGCTTTATAAAATACCAAAGAGGAAAATCTGTTCCTTGCTTTTTTTTTCTGTACTTCTGTTTCATTCTGTTATTACAAAAATCAAAGAACTAGATGGTAGTCGCTGAAGTGTGAATAATATTAGAAGAGCAGTAATGTGTATTGTATTATATATATATATATATATATATATATATATATATATATATATATATATGAATAATTTCAGATTTCATAATACTTGTACTTAGCGCTGTGGAGTATAGCAAGATCAAATATAGGTTCTAGCAATGTCTGTGACCGGACACATCAGCTTCTTTGCCCATTTTTCTATTTCCAGAAAGAGAGTTACCATTTGTAAGGTGGTGACATAGTAGCTAAAATGGTTTGTAATTATTTGTATTTTGGCACAATAGTGATCTCCTCTAGTCCTTGAAGCTTTGTCCTCTGGTCATGTTGGCAGGGGAATGATGATCGGACTTGAAATTGAACAATTTGGCAGTCTGCCTATAATCAATAATAAATGATATATTTAAATGTCATATCCCTTGTTCTTTTAATTTTTGTTATCTATTTTTCATTTGGGGATGTTTTCATAAGCTGCATTGAGTGCAATTTAAGGCAAAGCTGACATATAAATGAACAACAATAAGTTATATTTATTCCCTTCTTCATTTATACAATACCACTTCTTATTAACACCACTATTTCAAAGCTGCTGATAATTTATGCTCATTGCTCACTATCTATCTACCACATAAAGTCCTCTGACTATGGATAAATAATTATAGATACAATTCTTAGCAGAATTTTAGAATCTCCATTGGGCTCCATGGTCCAAAATGTACTGGATCCTACTGTAAAAACATTTATGATTGTGAAGCAGTTTCTCACTGTAAACTGTTTTTGCTGGATGTTTATATTAACTGAAGAATGGTATTTGGACTCACGTCAGACACACATCTCTAATTGTTTTGAGTTATAATTATAAATCAGCAATTATAAATGTTAGATACTTAATTGTGTTTTTAAAATATATTTTAACAGGATACCTCTAGGACTATTGGAAGCAGATACAAAAGGTAAGGAATTGTTTAGTAGATTTTTAATCAGTGAAGTATAATTACAATTCTACTGAAAGCAAACATTCAAATTTGGTACTAAAGCTCTTTGTTTAATAATAGAAGTCTTTTGAACTCTATAAAACCTAGAATTGCAAGTTAAGACAGTTTCTTAACTAGTTTTGTATACCTCATAGTGAGATCCAAAAATAGGTTTAATGGAAGCTATAGCTTAGTGAGCTATAGCCTTTTAGACTGGAGGAAAGAAGTGGAAAATAAATGTTAACATTAAAAAAATTAATTGAAAAGATGGGAGACTAAATGACCTTTTCATGTTCTGTAGGAAATTAGATGTAAATACCTAAGAACCAATATATTACACAGCTTTCCCTAGATATATAGGTGCTTTCCAGTCATATCCACAAATGGATCACCTTTCTAATATGTATGCTACTGCTTTTAAGTGCTACTATTCAACTAAACCAATCTTAATCTATTGCTTCCCAGTTAGTGGTTCTCATTAGTGGTACTTATCACCCAACAATCACTCTATCAAAATTGTAAGCCCCATCAACATAGGAACAAAAAGTCTGCTTTTACTGATACACACTATTTTTTCAGTAATTCAGTAATTATATTTAGTAGTTTTTAAGAAGCTGAACATTCCAATAACAATTTTTATTATAAAGTAATAAATAATAATTGTGAATAAAGCAGTGTTGCTTCTATGGCAGTACTGTATATACTCGAGTATAGGCCGACCCGAATATAAGCTGACCCCCCCCCCCAATTTCACCCCCCAAAACTGGGAAAACTTATTGACTCGAGTATAAGCCAAGGTGGGAAATGCAGCAGCTACCACCAGAAATTACCATCACCATAATCCTGGGGAAGAAACACCAGATGGAGAGCAGCGTTTCTTCATTGCTCCTTTTGCAATGTCTGCTGAATTCCACCGAAGCCGGTGTAAAATCAGCACAGTCCGGGGATGCGATCATCCCTCCACCCGCTGCCCATTACACATGTACACAGACCACCTCCACCGCCAGGCCGGGGACCCTCTTCCCATGCGCGCTATTTTTTTCTTTTTTTCGGGGAGCCTCCCCATTTCCTCAGGTGCGGAGGCGCGCTTGCAGCTTGGCTAGCCGGCCGGCCGAGGGCCAGGAAAAGAGGAGGGGGCTTCCCCGGAGGCGCGCGTGCTCCAGCTCGACTCCGTGCCACCCCGCCGAAGGCTCGCCAGGATCGGGGAGGCAGTGTGAAGAAGCAGCAGCCGCCACAGCAGCCACGCCACCATGGCGGGGCTGAACTGAAGCTGCGGCGAGGGAGGAGGGAGAGTGCTCTGCCTACCCTCCTCCAGCCCACCCCCGGTGGAGCTGGGCTGGGCAGGGCTGGCACTGCGCGTCGCGGGGCTCCTTCCCAGCTGAGCCCGCGCAATCACTCGGGCACCAGAGCCTGGTGTTCTGTGCTTTTGCCCCTCGCTCGCTTGCCCACCCGCCCGCTCGCCTTTCCCTTTCCCTTCCTCCCTCCCAGGCGGCGTGTTTGTGTGTGCCGGTTGCGAAGAAAGTCCCCTGGGCGCACCCGGCATGGCAGAGAAGGGCGCGGGGCAAGCAAGAAAATCGCCTTCCCAGGATCGACTATGGCAGATCGCAGCCTGGAGAGCCTTTCTCTGCCGCTGGAAATGTGCAGGCGCTACCTGGAAGGTGGATCTGTCTCCATGAGTCCACACCATCATTCGGGCACCAGAGCCCAGCGCTCTGTGCTTTTGTGCTTTTGCCCCTCGCTTGCGCGCTTGCCTGCCCGCCTCTCCCTTTCCCGTCCTTTGTCCGAGTGATCGCGTGGGCTCTGCTGGGAAGAGCCCGGCAGCGCTTTGGAGACAGATCCAAATGTGCAGGCGCTACCTGGAAGGTGGATCTGTCTCCAAAGTGCGCCGGGCTTCTCTGCCGCACCGGAAGGATGGGGGTCTTTCTTCACGACCCGCACACACAAACACGCTGCCCGGGAGGAAGGACGGGAGAGGCGAGCGGGCGGGCAAGTGAGCGAGAGGCAAAAGCACAGAGCACCGGGCTCTGGTGCTCGAATGATGGTGCGGGCTCAGCTGGGGAGAGCCCGGCAAGCTTTGGAGACAGATCCAAATGCGCAGGCGCTACCTGAAAGGTGGATCCCAGCGCGCTTTGGAGCCCGGCGCGCTTTAGAGACAGATCCACCTTCCAGGTAGCGCCTGCACATTTCCAACGGCAGAGAGAGGCTCTCCAGGCTGCGATCCACCATAGTCGATCCTGGGAAAGCGATTTTCTCGCTCGCCCGGCACCCTTCTCTGCCATGCCGAGTGTGCCCGGGGGTCTTTCTTCGCGACTCGCACACACAAACATGCCACCCGGGAGGAAGAACGGGAAAGGGAGAGGCGAGCGGGAAGGCGGGCAGGCGGGCAAGCGAGCGAGGGGCAAAAGCACAGAGGGCCAGGCTCTGGTGCCCGAGTGATGGCGCGGGCTCAGCTGGGAAGGAGCCCCGCAATGTGCAGCACCAGCCCTGCCCAGCCCAGCTCCACCAGGGATGGGCTGAAGGAGGGTATGCAGAGCGCTCTCCCTCCTCCCTTGCCGCCGCTTCAGTTCAGCCCCGCCATGGTGGCGTGGTTGCTGTGGCGGCTGCTGCTTCTTCACGCCGCCTCCCTGATCCGGGCGAGCCTTTGGTGGGGTGGCATGGAGCCGAGCTGGAGCACACATACCTCTGGGGAAGCCCCCTCTTTTCCCAACCCCTCAGCCGGCCAGCTAGCCAAGCTGCAAGTGTGCCTCCGCACCCGAGGAAATGGGGAGGCTCCCCGAAAAAAAGAAAAAAATAGCACGCATGGGAAGAGGGTCCCCGGCCTGGCGGTGGAGGTGGTCTGTGTACATGTGTAATGGGCAGCGGGTGGAGGGGTGGGCGCATCCCCGGACCGCACTGATTTTACACCGGCTTCGGTAGGATTCGGCAGACGTTGCAAAAGGAGCAATGAAGAAATGCTGCTCTCCATCTGCTGGCGAGCGAGCGAGCAAACAGCCAGCCAGCCACGGGAGAAGCTGCAAAAAGCTGCAAGCCTCCCTGCAACCCCTAAAGCCAAAAAGGGGTATGGGGGAGGGGCGCCGCACCCCCCACACCCCATTTTGGCTTTAGCAAGCCTCCCTGCAACCCCAGGAGCCAAAACGGTTGCAGGAAAAAAGGCATTTTTTTCATGACTCAAATATAAGCCAAGGGGGGTTTTTTTCAGCCTAAAAACGTGCTGAAAAACTCGGCTTATATGCGAGTATATACGGTAGATGTTTTTTGGGTACAATCTCAAAGAGACATACAAAAGAGAGCAAATTAGCACTATATGTTACATAACTTTATTTTTTCAAACATAAAGAGAAAGTGATGCCAACAAAGCCTGACCCTTTTATCTTTGTCTTCTACTATTTTTTGGGTACCTAATGCCCAAGAAACTGACACTGAAAATAACCAGTCTAAGCAAAAGATTGGGAAGGGCAAAAGAAAAGTTTAGCCATTATACAATGATTGTATTACCTTCCTAAGAGGACTCCATAATAGCTTCAAGAAGCATAACTTTCAGAGTTGTATAGATATGGTTTTATTACATTTACATGACAGAAGATGAGTCTTTCTTTTGTTTCATTCCACTTTAATTAAGTATTCTCAGAAAATCCAACATTCTTCTTTTAGCTCTAGAAAGTTGAACATCCTATGCCATACTCTGAAGCGGATCATCTCATTGCCTATCAATAGAAGTTTTAATAAACCTCAGTTGTAGATTTTGCATGGATCAAATTCACAGCACTGTAAAAGTGGATTATCTGAGCCCTTTTCCGTCAGGGTTAAGGCCTGATTTTGTGAGATTGCGCTGGTCACTCTACTGAATGACATGCATCATGACCTGGATGGGGAAAGTGTGACCTTCCTGGTATTAGTAGTGGCTTTTGATATACAATTGCCTATCATATCCTTTTTATATAGTAATTTTGTTAAATAATCTAATTACAACAGTGAAAACTAATGCAAGTAGAAAACTAGAATAAATAAAAAGAATAGAAGGTATAGAAAAAAGGAAAAAGGAGGAAAAAAGAAAAGAATGTAGTAAAAAAATTATAAATTATTTCCCACATTCATCACAACTATAAACAATTTTAGTAATTTATCATTTTCTCTTAAAATACAACAGATGATATCCTCTTCCCATATTCTATCTCCTATCTGTGAACAAATTATCATTTCATTTCAGTTCTGATGTCAAGAAAAGTCCATTTAGGGTTACCATAATTAATTTTAACTTTGATCAAGTACACCAACTTTACATTTGTTTTATTTCTAACAATCTTAATCTTTAGTCCCTTCAAATAATATCATATAACTTGATTTCTTTTCATTTGTCCCTTTTCACAAAAATTTTCAAAGTTTTAAGAAGCCTTTTTTCTAAACTCAATATAGGGTAAATGACTCAGGTCATTGTCTCTTGTTTTGTCTATATTCTTTTTATTTATTAAGACATCAGCTAGAGGCAGATACTATTAAAATTAACTTCTGGATCTATGTTCAAAAATGTCCTTCACTATGCCCAATGTTAAAATACTTTGCTTCATTCTATATTTGTAAATTCAGTTTGAGTGTTCTTCTCCTTTACTTGTAATCTTTAGTTCCCTCTAGTGTTCAATTTTTACAATCTTATCCTTTAGTGATTTTTTAAATTCAAAACAAAAGCATTTTCCCATGGGAAGGATTCTTTATAATCAATTCCAAAATCTCATTTGAAATTTATCTGGAAACTTAGTCCACTTCTAAAATCAAAGTTCTAAGCATCCTTTTACTGTTTATTCAAATAAATAATTAACTTATAGTTAAACGTTTCTTTTGCTAAGGATTGAAGAGATATTTATCTAGGGCTGTCAGATCTCTCAATATAATATAAAAATTTCCAATAGTTGAAATTAGTTATATAACTATATTTTTTGTATATTAATCAATATGAACATGAATATTCCAATTATTTCCATGCAATTCAATTTCTTACAAATCAATTACCGGTAATTATATTCACCAATAATAATAAACCAAATAATTTCCCCCATATATTCTTCCAAACCACAACTTAACCATTTCTGCTTTCAACACAATATACAATTAATAGTATCTCAATTATTACAATTCCCTAGTTAAATAGAGCTTTTTTCTTTTGTGTTTTAAAATCTTGAACTCTCCTCTTTTGCCATTTGCCATAAATTTCCCATTGTTTGCACCTAGCTTTTTTGATGAAGAAAAAGAAAAGAAATCTGCCTTTCCAACTTTGCAAGCAAACAGCAAAGCCAACAACCTGCTTTAGTTTCAGTTTCGTTTTCAGCTTGAATTGCACAAGGAGAGTCCTGCATATCTTTGTAGATTTTGAATATGTTTTCAGTTTCCTGGCCAGATAAAAAACTTATTCAAATAGATGTTATCCTTATAATTTACTAATTATGAACTCGCATAAAATACAAGAATCCTGTCTTTAAATAACGGTGAATACCCACTTACAAAACATTAATTTTGCTAGATGATTCAGGTGCTTATTGCCCCTTTAGGATTTATGCAAAATGCAAGTCAATAGCCATGAATCAAGAATGTTAGTCTATTGCAAAAATGTAATTGCTTGTGGGGAGAACTGCAAAAGACACTTTTTACAGGAAAACTTAAATCATGTGAAGTGCATATAACAACCGAACAGGTCTTTTACAAAGTATGAATTCAGTAAACTTTAAAGAGTTGAATTACAAACTTTTTGTTTAGTATTGCAACAGACACTTCCTGTTTGTAGATAATAAAGTCCAGAACAAGGAATGCCAAATATGGTAATAGTATTAAGCTGCAAAATTCCTTACAGTTCTGTCATCATGCTTTAAAAACAGCCTTCCCCAGGCATTCATCCTTATACATATATTGACTTCAGTTCCTTTATTTCTAGCCAAGGTGGTATTATTGGCTGAGGGCAGTAAAAGTTGTCCATCTTAAAGAGTTCCAAGTTGTTTAAAGCTACTTTGAAAGAATCTTGTTTATCCTGCAATTCATGGGTTGCTACATCCACAAAACAATTCACTGTAATACTTCAGACATTTTTTTTCATTATAAAATAGACTCTGTGGAATATGTTATGACACTCCTTCATAATGCTTTAGCTTGGAGGAATCCTTGAAATAATGTTCAGCTATCTGGGAATCCTTGGATAAAAATCTCAAAAAGAAAGAAAGAAAAAAGAAAGAAAACGCCCAGGTAGAATTTGTAACCAAAATTATCCATGTTTTGTGATAGTTATAACAAAAGAAGTAAGGTTGGCAGTGTAAAAATTACACCACTGCTAGTGCTAGCATAGTGTAAAAAAATGGTTCCCCCTCCCCACCTCATCGTCACAATCTCTGGTATGTATGGTCAGGATAGTAGCATATGGCAATCAGAAGCAAACTGCAGGTAAGTGCAGGAGCTAGCTTAAGTGTACTATCATTTGTACTATGTAATTACTGCTATCATATCTGAGCTGCAAAAATCCAAAGGCCAGTAACTAGCAGCAAAGGAGCAGAGAGCTCTATCCCTTTTAGAGCTGAGAACATGGGAAGCAGGAATCAGTTAACCTGAATCCAATCACTGGATAAATAACTCTACTGACAAAAAGTATACCCCAGTTCTGATGAACTGACTATGTAACATTGACAAACAACTTTAAATTGTCTTGGGAAACAGCTATCTAAAAAAAATGAGCCACTGTGGCTTTTCCAGTGAGGCTGTTTTATCTTTTAGAGCTAAATCAAGGTAGATCAATATTAAGGCAGAGGATTTCATACATCGAAGGCCAAACAGTAATTGTTGCTTTCTCTCACAATACACTTGAAAATAACTAGATTTTAATTCCATACCAGCTTCGTATATATATTAAATCACAGTTTCAAAATTTAAGAGAATTTTATCTGTAACTTAGAGTGATGCTTTCCCCACTTTGGAAGGGAAATATAGGATAACCTTTAAAAAAAATTATTTATACAATTTTTTTCTTCTTTAAAATACATAAGTGCTTAATAAATAAGATAGTCTCTTATGAAACTCAACACTATCGCTCTGACACAGGTGTTATAGAAACCATAGCCCATGTTTTTTTGAACTGCCAGTTCTACAGGGAATTCAGTGGATTGCTCCTTTTTCATCTACATTTTCTAGGCACTCCAATAAATTTTATTTGCAGTATTTGTTAAATAACCAGGATAAATCTGTTTCTCTAAAAGAGTAAAGTTTCATTATGTTATATGTAAGCTTTGCTCACAAATGGTTGTCATTAACATTAGGGGCGAACTTTGCTTTATTTGTTTTACTGAATGTATTTTTATTGGTCAGTGACCGAAATAAAGTTTTTGTCTGTTTGACTACGAACATGTTACCAACAGCGCTGTGTGTATGCATTTATGAAGTTTTGAGGAATCGAATTTAATTCAAGATTTTAATATAAGTTTTATCTCTGTTTCAGAGATAAAATTATGAGATAAAATTTCAGATTATGATTTTTGCATCCAGAAAAATGATTACTTACTGCCATTTTTAGCCATTATTTTTATTTTTTTCTTCTGTAGTTATTTATTCTGTCCCTCACAGTACATACCCCCATGTTTTAATTAATACATTGGGGAAGGGGGAGGAGAAAAATGTAGAAAGAGTTGGTAATCACTTTCCCACATCATAAAATCCCTAAAACGAAGTGTGTTTTTAAAATTCAGAGTATTCCAGGGGGTTGTGTATTGAATTTGAAGTTCATATTCAGACTGTGGCTTAGCAGCTGACATGTACTCTGTATCCTGGTTTAAATTAATGTAAACAAAAATAAAAGAATCAGGTGTACCATGCATCAAATGTAACATATCCATTCTAAATATAGCAATTTTCTATGTAAATTGTTGAACATTTGGAAGACTGAAATATTTTATAGCCTGTTTGGATTAATTGATGCTTATCTGTAAAACAGATCTAATGTGGAATTGCTTTATGGGCATGCTACAATAAAGAAGATGGGTATAATTTAGCACAGCCATTCCAAAGGCTTGTTGCAAGTAGCTTAACACCAGCTGCTATTTATTTGCCTTCAGTAATTTAGTATTGATATTGCCACAACTGAAATGGGAAACATGGAAATAATTTTGATAATTCTATTATGCATCAAATATTGTAAGTTCTACTTTTTCACAGCACAACACCAGAGGATGAAGTTTCTAATAGATGTTCACGTACAGACAGGACAGGCTATAGCAGATTCAACAGGGATGCAAATTCTTCTGGAAACTTTGTATCAACTAATTCTTTGGAAAAGAAGATTGACGATCTTGAAAAGGTAAACATAATAAATCTAAAAGCTGCAATCTAATCTCTATTGTTTTGACTGTTTTTAAATGAAGTATTTTAAATTTTGTTTTTTGAAGGATCTAGCAAAGGAGCGCCAAGAAAACCTGAGGCTTGTGAGGATAGCCCAAGACAAAGAAGAGTTGATTGGGAAATTAAAGGAGGAAATTGATTTATTAAATAGGGTAAGTGCTGTTTCAACCTAGCTGTGTTTCCTAGAATTTTGTACATACATTCCCTCGCCCCTGTCCCCCCAAAAAATTGTATTTACATTTGTGCATAATACAGCACATGGATGCCCATTTATTTGTTCACTCTTTTATTCATCCTTTCTTCTTTCAGAGAATCCAAGAGAGAAGTGTACTTGTAGTTCTTCAGTGTTTAATTTAAACACTAGATTGCAAGCCAACACTCTGTTGCCAAAGTTAGAGATCTTGCCTAACTTAAATAAAGTAGTTTGAGTATGCTTGGAGTAAAACTGAGCTTGGGCTGTGTTTGTACCACAGGTTAAAATATGACAAAAGCACCTGGTACAATTCTTAATAAGAAAGCCTGCATGTGGCAGAAGGACAACTAAGACTGGTGCTCTGATCTTACTCCTTTTCTATTTTTCTAAAAAGCATAATGGGAAGGCTTCAATTAGCCAAAGGCATGATGGTGTTTGTCAGATATCCATATTTATGAACTCATGTGGTATTGACCATAGCACGTGGAAGATTGCTACTTGGTTTGTAATGGGGATAAATAATGATGAGTATGAATTAAGGATTAAAAGGAAAATACAAAATATATCTGTGTTGTTTATTGTGAAGATAAGAAATGGGAAAGGATGTAATAGTTCTGATAGAAGATTCCCATGTAGTTGCGTTGATGAATATACATAAGGGATGAATGTGCAAGTTTAATTATGGTTTGCAATATATGTCAACTAGACTTTTGTGGGTACAGGTGAAAGTAGGAATGGTATGAAAGTAATAATTGAAGGCATCAGGGTGACCAGAAGATAATTGAGAGCAGTGCCAAATGATAAAGGAAAAAGTACAGCAAGTTCATCAAAGACGGACAGAGCAATATTTGTAGCATGCAGCAGTGGTGAGGTTAAAAGAGTGAATAGTGATGAATTATTAACAATTTGTAAATATTGTTTGTGAATGTAGAGTTAAAAGTTGTTTCTGAATGATATAAAAATGGTATGTGATGCAAGCAAAAAATTAATGAGAATAAATAGAATATGTATGTGTACTTTTACATGCAGATATAGAGTTGATGACTGAGGGACCGAATAGTTTACACCAAAAAATAGTTTGTATAATCCAATGAAAGAACATGATTCTATTTGACAAAAGAATGGAGTACAAATTACAGTTAGTAGTGAAAAATTGTATTTTGGAAAATGGTTTAGCAAAGATAGGGAAATGGGTAGAGAAATTCAAAGATGGGAAAATGCTGGTAGAATAATGGGAATAAAGAAAGATGAAATAAGTGTATAAAGTGTATAAAAGAGCATGCTTTGCCCATTTTGTCGTCTAAACTTGAAAATTGAATTTATTAGGAAAAAACATTAATTGAACTCATTGGATATGGAATACTTAAGTATATAAAGTAAAACAAGAGCAGATAGAACTAATTTTAATTAATATGTACTTGGTACAAAACTGAAAGAAGTATATTGAGATTGCTGGGTTATATAGAGAAATTAAATGAGGGTCAAATTATAATGAAGAAGAATGAATGGATTGAAAAGAAGGGGAAGGGTGGGAAACTTGTGGATGGAGATGAGAACCACAAAAGTAACATTTAACGAAAAGCAATATATGGAATTGTTCACAGTGGTGGTGGAAATGTGAATGTTTGCAAGAATAAAGTTATGGAGAAACATAATGAATGAGTGTTCTTGGTTTAAAGTAGCTGTGGATGCAGTTCCTTTTTTAATGTATTTTTTCCTGTGCTTATTACTCTTAATTTTTGCATTATGGATAAGGTTTCCTATGGTCAGAAGGAGTAGTAGTATGAATATGAATATATGTATGTAAATGGATAAACCATTACTGATTTATTGTTAGACAGTTGAAACATGTTAGAAATATTAAATAAAAATGACCAATTCTAATTGGATTCTAAGAACAATTCTTGAGAAGTGCAGCATGAGTTCTATAATTAAAATAAGAGTAGCTTTTCTAGGTGCCCATTGTTTTCTTATTTGAATTTTATTGCGTGTTACATGGCATTGCTTCTTAAATGCAGTTTGCAATTAATTTGGTTTTTTTTAATTGTTTGAATATTTAAATTTCAGCCAATGGTTGTGGTTGAACCTAGTCCAAGTAACTCATACTTTTAATCATTTTGGAATGTTAGTTGTGCTAGATAAACATTCCAGAATGTGTTTATGTAAAATCTTGAGTAAATTTTTTAATGTTTCTGCCTCTGCTTTAAAACAATTATTTTGATAAATACTTTTGACATCCACTTGAAAGACAAAACTAAAATTAAAATGTAGCTTTCTTGATATTTGAAAATCCTAGATATAGTGCATACTTTTTTCAGACATTAAATAAAAACAATGGTGGACTTCAAAATTGTATCCTGCCAACGCTACTTCATTTTTCAAATTAGAAGTGTCTATATTGCTTAAATAATAAACTGCTGACAAGTTCATGTTGCTCAATAAAATGCTGTTGAACATGTAGTTCTTTGATGAGTTCCCACAACCAGTTTTGATAAGATTTTTTAATTTATCCTGATGCCTAAAATTTGCAGAGAGCAAATACCAGAGATAATAATTCAAAAAGAAAGGGGCAATAAATTAGGAATTGAATTGAAATAGTTGCCGTCTTGGTCACAGTTGCTAACAAAACTAACAAGGCTCCACAAAACTGCTTTGCAACTCAGAGCAAAACATGTACAGGATCTACTAACCTCCTGATACCAGGGCGTGAGGAAAAAGCCAAATCTTCAAGGCTTTCCAGAAGATCTATGGGATCAAGGCTAGTACAGAGTGATATGTATGTGAGAATGGATTGATGACAATATCCCTAACTTCAGATCCTGTCACCTCTGCCTCAAGAGGGGGAGAAAATAGATCTTATGCGTAAACCCTTTCAGTGAGTCCGACCATCTCTACCCTGGATCAGCTTCACAGTTGCCATGGTGACAAAAGATACCTTGAGCTACTTTTGATCCCAGGCTGGGAGAAGGCAGAATCATATCTCACATAACCATCAAAATGGCACAGTAAGAAAGTATTTATGCAGCAGGGAGGTTGGTACACTAGCCACAATCCCATCTGATTTTCTAAGGCCTACATTTGGTTATCTCCAGAGCAGCACTTCTGGAAGCTAGGCTCTATATTAACCATTAGGTTTGGGGTGGACACGCCATGTCAGCTATTGTACCATATCTTGTTTGACTGGTTTCTGTAAGAGAATTTATAATTCTTAAATCCCTTCTGTTAATTTTATTCTTTTATTTATTGTAGTTGTGTATAGATATTATATTTGTACTTTATACTGCTATTTCAAAATTTATCTTGCTAATTTTAATTTTTTTTTGTCCTTCTTCCATATGTGTAGCCTGACCAAGTGCTTTAGCATATTTTTGATTTAATAATTGGTTTTTAGCCCATTTGTTTTGTCTATGTTTATTTTTCTCAATTATCCTGACAATGTCAATTTAGTTTTGGATATTTTGGATACCAATTTTCCTGTGCTGGTTAACAGTCACAATAAAGTTAAGTAAACTATATAAGGCGTTCTTATCAGAGTAAAATGTTTTGTTACAGAATATAAATTATAAGTTTACTGCGGTAAGTAGCTCCCAACCAGTTTGTTAGCCGTCTCAGTCTGTAGTTCACCTTTTTTTGCTTTTATGGATTAAAATTTATATCATGTATTACAGAGTAAATTATTAACCGAATGTCTAAAAAGAACTTCTATTAATTAATAGCAGTGTATCTTGTTTTATTCTCTCTCAAAGGATCTAGATGATATAGAAGATGAAAATGAGCAATTAAAACAGGAAAATAAAACACTGTTAAAAGTTGTTGGACAGCTGACAAAGTAGAAGATGGAAGCTGCCAAAATAGAAGATGGAAGCCTCAGTGAGGAAGGAAATACGAAACTACTGATTTGAATGTTTAAGGATCAAGACTAGGATATTTCCTTTGTGGCAATATGTCAAAACAACTGTCTTTGTATTTATTATTAAGAAGCAGGGAGAAATGATGAATGTTTTACATGATGCTGTTACTTCTAAGTTCATTCCCTTAAATTTCCCAAAGTGATTCAAATGATGCTCATTGAGATGCATTAGGTCTTTCTATGGATATGACCCAATTATACTTTTTAAAGAATTCCTAATTACAAAGGTCACAGTTAGTTTATATGGAGATTACTTGTAGGAGAGGGACTTTTTCCTGCTCTAAGAATAGAAGAAATAGGAATACAATTTGTTTACACAGGGTCAAAATAACTATTTTGGGAGATATTTGTTCTTTATTTGAACAGGTATAAAGTGCAAGTGCATTACTGATATAAAACATTTTACAGAGTGTTACTCTGCAAAAATCTTGTATGTTGTGATTTTATTTTATACTTTATCTGAAGTACTGACAGTAATAGATAGTATTTTCCTGTACAGATGCTGTTTGATAAAAATGTTTTATAAATCATAAATAAATCACCAATAATTATCACAACTAATAAGTAGTTTTTAGAAAATGTATATGCTGCATACTACCACACAGAGCTTATGTTTCCACAGGAAGAAGAATTTAGAGGGTGCCATTTTTTGAAATTTATAAATACTGTGAACTACTCCAAACATTACAATCACAGTTTACTGGATTAAGAAAAGTCTTTCTGATTTTGTATATTAAGTTGCAGTTTTCTGATCTAAATACAGTGGGAATCATTGCTTAACAATGGTTTAACAAATCATATAACCTTTGCATTGGTTGGGAAATATTACTGTTCTTGGCCAAATGACTATAGATCAAAAATGTTTATCTAAACCATGCCTATATGAATGGACTTCATCAAAGATACATGTATCAGGTTAGCATCAAAATAAGTATAATGGGTTCGTTTTGCAACACTACGATCCACCAAGCTCTTATATGAATCATAGTGGTTTTTGAATTGTGATAAAAGTTTTAATTGATATAGTTTACAAAAGAAATTTGTGATTGTTCACCCTTCTAAAATTATTATAGAAAACATCTAGAATAACACCAATGCTTGTTAAAATAAAGTATGTTGCATGTTCTATTACAGTCTAGTGTCAGTTGTCTGTGTCACTGTTGCGCAACAATTGTCTGTTCCGTATGAGCTAGAAAAATCCAAAGTTGCATTTTAGAACATAATTTTTATTAGGGAAACTTAAATATAACGTTTAAGCTTTCAAAATTCCTCCACTGTTTTCTCAGGCAAATAGAAAATAGAAAAAAAGCAGGGAAGGAAAAGTGGAAAAATAATCAACTCCCCTGATGAAGAGCTCAGAAAAACTCAAAACCAAACAGACTCTTTCTGATTTTTCAGATAGTCTTACTTTGGGGTCCTGGATGTTTTTCTTTTGAGTAACACAGCTATCTTTCTTTTTGCTTGAAAAAATTGTGTTTTTAATGACCCAGCCTTTTCTGTTTTGAAATCAGCTATATAGCCTTGAAAAATATTTTGTCAACCAGACCTCAGAAGTAGCACTGGAATGCTTAGGCATCCTTAGTTGCTCCCTAATACCAATGTTTATGTAACAAAAGTGTATTATTGTTGCAAAGACAATCTCCACTGAACAAAGTTAAAGTAATCAACTTTTCCCCCATGACACACTATTTGAAAATATGCAACAATTTGTCCATACCTTTTTTCCTATAATGACTGCAGTTGTAGATGCAGCATACCAGAAATACTCTATTGGTAGATCACCAAATTGCTAAGCAACTATGTCAATTAGTCAAAATAGATTACCTTTTGTATTTTAAAAGGCTACATAGGTAACTTATGACCACAATTGGGACTCTAATCTTTCCTGTGAAGCGGTCATTAAGTGAAATGCCACATGGCTGCTTTGTCAATGATGCAATCGTAGTACCTGCCAATCCCGGTTGCAATCATTAAGTGATCTCACTGGTTATAAAGCAGGTGGAGCAAAATCTTCCTGGCAGATTTTGCTCTCGAATGCTCCTTCATGCTGCTGGAAGATTTCAGTTCTCCTCCAAGCATGGAGAGGAAATCCTTTGTGGGACTGCAGGAATAAAGCTGAAGTCTTCACAATTTCAGTTCCATTTTTGCAGCCTGCTGAAGGATTTACCCTGCCCTCCAGTTTTAGCCACATTAAGACATTATGTCTCTTCTTTCATAAACTTTAATGATTAAATAAAGTTAACAAAGTTATCAAATACATCTTTAATTTTTCATACACAATTTTCCCAATTTGAATAAATGGAAAAATTACATTTGTTCAGTAACAAATTCTGAGTCACAACAGGGCTGAATGAATGGTACTTATTCATAATTCTGATTGTCACAGAATCCCCACGTTCACATGACTGCATTCAAGGCACATTTCACCTGGCTTGCAATTATAGCTTCACAGTGAACCACACAATCACATGATTGCAATTTCCAATGACAAGCTTTCCAGAAGCAAAATCAATGTGAAAGCTGGCAGGAAGTCAGAAGTCCCAATAATGTGAAGTCCTTGCTTAAAGACCAGTGTGGTCCTTGATTAGCAACAGCAAATGGGACTGCTAGAATTGCCGTCACTAAGCAATATGGTCACATAATATCACACTATGCAGCTGCATCGTTTAATGATAATTCTGCTCCTAATTGCCGTTGTAGCCTGAGAACTACCTGTAGCTCAAACTAAGATACTCATCAGGAAAATAACTAATACAACAAAGTAGGATGAGACAGAATAAGTTCAAATCCCAGGGTAAAAGTCTTTAAATTTATTATTTTGAGATGTTGGTAGAATTCTAAGGATATATACCCCCAAATAAAATGTATGTATTGCTCAAAAACTAGCTTCCCTACAGTCTGCAAAAACTAATTATTCAGATGAAAAACTACTTTTTAGGTTTTTTGGGATGAGCAACTCTTACGATTAAAATAGTTAAATAAAGAACCTGGTTGGATACTCAAGTTGTTTCTGCAAGATGTTTATAGTACCCTGTTTCCCTGAAAATAAAACCTATCCTGAAAATAAGACCTAGCATGGTTTTTATGTATGTGCCTAATATAAGCCCTACCCCCCAAATAAGCCCTACTTAAGAGCCTGCACAGTCAGCCTCCTGCCCCACCGTGAGCAAGCAGAAGAAGTGGGCCTGGGGGAGGATAAAATACCCCCTGAAAATAAGCCCTAGTGCCTATTTTGGGACCCAAAAGAAAATAGGACCCAGTTTTATATTCGGGGAAACACAGTAGCTTCCAGTAGCTTAAACTGAGTGCAATCATCCCTTCCTAAACTATGTAGATTTCATCAGTTATAGTGATTCATGTTAGAAGAACTGCAATAGGCAAGTTAATAGGAAGGGAAACTAATCAACTTTTCATAAAAAGTTTGTAATAAGTATAACATATTATTTTAAGAGTCTCTTAAACTCTGGGAAGGTTATATGGGATTCAGATTAAAGGAATCTCATCTCTGTGCCGTAGAATTTCGTTTAAATAAATTTCAGCAACTCAGCAAGATATTACCATGAAGATCATCCCCAGGTGACACTGCATCCCAGTAAATTGCAATGTATCAACTAGAATCTTTCTAGAAAGACTCCAAGCAGGTTTGTACAATTATTGTACATATCTTTATTCTCAATGCCCAATTAGTCGTCTTGGATAAAAGTTTTTGAAAACAAAAATGCCAAAAAATCACCAACTATCCTTTATAAAAGTATTTTGCTGTGGATTATTATCCATATTCCTAAAGACATTTAAATTATTGCAGCATAAGAAACAAAGTCATATGCTGCTGTTAAGTTTATTTTGTTACTGCAAAATACTGGAAAGCTCAAAATGCATATTTCATTGGCTAAAAGGTATGCATATAAGTAAACGCTAATGCTAGTGCTAAATGTGCACATTTTTATTCTGATTTACAAATTCACAAAAAAAAGTCTATAAATCCTACAATAACTAATACATTTTGTTAGATCTGGCCACTATTTATTACATATTAAGATTGTTTCCCTCCTTAATTTATTGGTGAAAACTCCTGTATAGAATTACTGGATATTTATTATAATTTTAGAATGCTAGTTGCTTGCTGTTTCTGGGTCATTCTTTTTAATCTTGTCACTTTTAAAAAAAAAGTTTTGTTTTTAATGAAAAACGGAGACATCAATAGTATTATTCCTCCTCCTCCTTTTTTTATTATAGCAGACACATATACATTACTCTAAATGACATGACAACCAGCATCCTGCAAATACTGCAAGAGTCTAGCCAGCAAATAAAAAATTAAATTAGCAGCTGAATCCACCTTCCTAACTCTTTAGTTAAATGACTTGTTAAATAACTTTGACTTGTTTTCACAAATCATGCCATTATATACAAATGATTACATAGAAGTTTTTTGGGCAAATGATATATCAATTCTGTTTATTCAGGCCTCTTGAATTATCTCTGACTCAATTTATTAATTGTTTCAGATGGCACTATTGTTAGATAGATTCAGAAAGAATATACATTCTGAGAAAGGGAGGGAGGGAGAGAGAGATGCTTCCCCTCCCCCAGGTAAACAGATACAACCCAATCGTTCACTCTGATAGATATAATAAAGTGTTCTTTTAAAATGAGTGTCAGAATACTAAAAGCTATGAAGGGTGGGAAGAACAAAAAAGTAAGATCTCTTCAACACTTCACAATGTTTTGAATTCCTGGAAAAAAAGAAGTCAAATGAAGCAGAATATATTTGCCTTAAGAGCTTTCTATTTCGAACAAAATAGGTAAATATGTCTAGCACACGGGTGTCAAACTCATCATGTCACATCGTCACGTGACATATCGTGACTTTTCCCCCTCCTTTTCGCTAAACCGGGGTGGGCATGGCCAGCTCGTGACACATCCAGCCTGTGGGCCGTGAGTTTGACACCCCTGGTCTAGCACAAGAACTTGGCCATCTGTCTCCAAAATTCTTAAACTATGATGTGTGATTGATTAAAATTTAAATGTCTTATTTCCCTGTATAATTTAGAAAATTGATTTTTATGTGAATCTTGGATCAAACATTAGGCACTATTAGTTTTCCCCTTCCCCCCTCAATTACCTTGTGATCTGTAACATCTTTTTGGGCCTTCTGTAGTCTGTGTGAAGGTTCTGGGGAAAACAAGCTATTTCTAGCAAGCAAGAAGGATCTTGTGCCTTGCCTGGAGCATTGCATTTTCTTTTGTAACTCTCTTAAGTTGTTCTCTGTGTACATTTTAATATTTAAAGTTAAAAGGGGCATTTGTATTTTACTTTACTTTTAGGTAAAGTTAAAAATCTGCCTTGCCAGAAAGGATTGAATCTTCTAGTCACACACCTACAAGCTACATTTCTCTTTCTCTTTTTAGTTTTAGTTTTTACTTTTTTAATCACCCCAAAATGCAGCATGGAGTATGAAAGCACTATCATTTTCACACACAAGGATTAGGGGAAAATGACACGTGAGAAGCCCTCTAAAACAGGAGTCCCCAACCCTTAGTCCGTGACTTGGTGCTGGGCCGTTATCTGTTCAGAACTGGGCCGCAGCAGTGGTGGTGGAGTGTGCAGATGTGCAAAACTGCATTTGTGAAAGTGGCATGCATTCATGTAAAACCATCCTCTGTCCACCCCACCACTGTTGCTGCTGCCACCTCTGCCAGTCGGCCGACCGGTTGGGATCGAAGGTTGGGGACCGCTGATCTAAAAGACAGACAGTGGCAGCTGAATTGCCAAGTCACTATCCAAATTTGGAGGTGGGCCAGTATGTGGAGACCCAGGAGGCTTCTGGTAGAGGATTGGGATCTCCAACTTATGGGCTACTCATTTTGCTAGACCAGGACTATCAAACTGGTGGCCCATGGGCCGGATGCATCATGTGCAGGCCATGGCCATCCCGGCTCTGCAAAGGCAAAAAATATCATGATACATTACGTGACGCGATTGAGTTTGACCCCTATGTGCTAGAGATTCCTTTCAAATCTATGATTTCAATTGACCCTAGTCAAGGGTAGTCATTTTTCAAACTCTAACCAAAGCATATATCTTGTAACACAAATGCCTAGACACCACAAGAGAACAGCTATTTGTATTGTATAGACCTAATTTTTCTTATAGCTTCCACCAGGACTGACTTCAGGCAAACACAATGAGTATTTTGAGAATGTGATATGAACACTGTTTCAAAAGAGCTAAGAGAGCTAAGGGGAAAGGTATCCAGTCACAAAATGGATAACATGGAGAATATACCCTGTTACAAGGTATTAGTTTAACAAATGCTACCCTCCCCCAGTCCCTCAAAAGAAGCATTCAACTATTTCTATTTACTTTTTTCTTAGGCACATAGACCTACTTCCAGTATAAACAGTGACCCATTCTGAATCCCAAGAGACTCACAGGTATAAAAATGCTACAGGTTCCTATTTTGCTGGTTAGTATTAGGTATGACAAGATGTTTAATAGTGCAAAGAGAGATTTATGGATGCCACACCTGAAAATGCAGACATAAGCTTATCCTTCCTTATATATAGTAAAATACATTGAAGTCTAGATCTAATGGAATACAGTGAATAAATTGACTGTGCCTTTCCTAAGATTGTGAAAGAACAAATCATGTGAAGCAATTTAAAAAAAAAATCTGAATCTCATTTTCATGGCACGTTTTCATCAGTTAAATACTTTCTACTTTATATGTAACCATTTACTATGACTAAGGTATTACCAACTGTCAAGACATAGTTTCTACATGCATAAATATTTATAAAGCTAAAAATCACCCTGACAATTTTATTTAAATGTACTGACATTTTTCTTCTAGTTTCTTTGAACAAAGGTCACTTATAAATGTCTGTTCATCAGATGCAAAGAATTTAACAATGCCTGCTTTAATATGCAGCAACATTTTTGTTAAGCTTTTTTGTTAAGTTTTTGAACATTTTGTTAATTCATTTAGAGATACCCAAGAGTAAAAATCCATCATAATATAAAATACACATTTGTTTTTCAGAGGCGTAAGTTCTATCATATGCAAGGTTACACTGGCTTTTGTGTGGCTTCTTTTTTATTATTAATCTGAATAAGATTGTGTGTTTAGAACTGCAATCATCAGTATCAATAAATATGGAAGCAATGGAATTTTTAAATGAGCGTTAGAGAGCTTTCACCCCTAGCAGTATAGTCCTTTATAGCGGATAAAGTATGACTCCTGAAATAACATGCTCATAGTGGCTGTAGTTAGGTCTTGGTAAATTGCACTGAAAACAATAGGTGAATATAAGAACAAGAATGCAGATTTAATTTTTGCCTATTTTAATAGGGTTATGGTTTCAAATATTTGCTTCCAATATTCTTAAATGGTAGGAATGTTGCTCTCTGCTTTAGAGAGCTTTGTTATATATCCTGTTTAATTTACATTTTTCTAAAAAGCACAATCATAATTATCCAGAACCAATTTCCATTTCCAAATCTCTTGAAAATTACATAGCTCTTGATCTTTTTTCCTTTATTTTTTATGCTTTTTATAATTTTTTTGATTGCTGTGAATGCCCAGAAAATCCTTGAGAGTTTGGAAGCATGCAAGTTTATTAAATTATCATTATTACCTGCCACTAAGCTAATTATCTGAGCCAAAGGTCTATCATTTAGCCACACTGTAATAAGACAATGTTGACTTTATCCTTTCTTCAAATTCTTGGAACGTTTATACTAAACAAAGTGCTTTTGTTAACAATAAGGGGATTTTCATCTCTTGCGTAAGGCTGGATTCGCAAAAGACTTTGGTTAAGTATTGGCTATTTGACATAGCCCATTATTATGTCTAATTTGGATGGATTTTGTAGACCAAAAGTCTGTTCAATGACAGTTTTTGTCTGTAGGAAGAATGTTAATCTCTTCATTTGCCCGAGGGCTTTTAGCAACAGCCTTGCATTTTCAGATTCATTTGCAGTTGTCTATCACGTCTGCTAGATAAATTCAGCAGCTTTGCAGGTTGGGTGTAGGCAATGTACTGGAGCTTAATTTTAAATGCTCTTCAAATGTGAGGAGGAACTGCTAGTAAGCAGTAGTTAAAGAGGCCAGGGCAATTAACCTGTTCGGTCAATTTCTTTCCCACCTCTGCACTTGATGAAACTTATTCAATAGGAAGTGACATTTTAAAGATATACCTACTCTTGTATAGTACTCAGTATCAAATGATATCAAGTCATAAATATGCACAATTGTGTACCATGTTTGCTAATTATAGTTCAAAAGCTTTAAATGAAGTGGGAGAGGTTTAATGAATGATAATCCTGTAAACTTTGTTATGGGAACAGCTGCAGAGATGGAGTAAAATACCTGTTTTGAAGATTTGAAAACTCCCCTTTTTTAAAACTCAAAACTGGAGAGCTCCAACTGATCTAATTCATTTAGGAAGTGAGAGTCTTTTGCTCACCAACTTTAAATGTAATTGGTTAAGTAACCTATACTGGGACAAAGCAAAACAAAATGGAAAAGGTAAAGACCACTTTGCCATTTTCATATTGATGCCAATAAAGTCATAATATCATCAAAAGTTCAATTAGAGCAGGGCTGTCAAACTCCCAGCCCGTAGGCGGATGTATCCCACGCTAGCCATGCCCATGCCTGATTTAGCGAAGGGGAAAAAAGTCCAGATACGTCACGTGAGGCAGAAAAAGTTATCTCTCCAAAAATATGACCATCAAGTTTGTCCAGTATTTCACACAAACTGTTTGCTTTCATAGAGAAACTGATGGACGAAATAGCTGTATGAGCGACAGACAGATAGCTGTTGTTATTTAATTAACTCTAAAAGTGCAGTTAACAGTACTTTAAAGAGCAAAAGTACCCTGAAGGAATACTCAAAGTATCTTTAAAGTACATTAAAATGATCTCAGCCATCCAACTTGGTATCAAAGCCACTTATACAACAGAAATCATTTTTTGGGGGGGAAATAACCTTAAACCCAGAAAATTCCTTTGTTGAGAGAAAAAGACTGTAAGAAGAAACGGCAAAGTTATGTCCAACTGTTTAAAGACATTCCTGCACAGCAAGTGCTTTAACTGTAAACAGAATACAGAAAATCAGCTTTGTGTACATGTGCACCTCTTTTCCAAAACTTTTAACCTTTTCATTAATGTTTATATTGTTGCAAAGAGCAAATGTCGTAAAATAAGAAGTGGAATAAAGCAAAGAAAAGGGAGAAGAAGACAATGAGTCATTCCTGAGGTGAATGTAGAAAAGTGAAGGTCATGACATTAACTGGCCTCACATGGTTTCTAATCCTGGTTCCTATTTCCTATATGACATGACTGTGTGGCAAGAACAGTCATTCCAGTCATTTTTGTTAGCTAAAGGAAATAACAATTCTTTTTCTTTCTCCAAAAGGAATGTTTAAAACGTTTATGTAGAAGAATAACATAGTTTCAGGTTACTTGAAAGGCAACACTAGGAGCATTAAAACAGCTTTTCAGATTGAGGCCTCAATCATTGGGCCTCAACGTATTTTTGCCATCACGTTCCTTATTAGTGCAGGATAAATGCTATGACTGATGGAAGTGTTGCATTTATTTTTTAATAAAAATATTGGAAAATTACTTTTAACCCAAGGTATACATTTGCCCATTAAAAACAATAAATACTACCCAACAAAAGAATAACATAGAAATAAAGTATTCTACATTAGATGCCATCCAAACAACCAGAAACAATCAAAATCAATCAAGAAGAGCTACAAAACCATCTGATCCAGTGACTGGTCTTTCCGAAAACATGACATCGATGAAAAGACATATCCGTTGGCTCCCATCAGATGATCTGTTTATGGGGTCTCAGGGCATTCCACACCTGACAGACCTTGTGGATGAACAGAGTTAATAGGAGATAGGAGGACCCATATATAACTAGGCCATGTATAAAGAAGGGCCTATAGATGATAACTAGCACCTTGAATTGTAACCAGATGTTTACTGGCAGGTTTAATGCAGGTTGAAAAGTATTGCATGGGTCTATCAATGTATGCCTAGAAGCTTCTTTCAGTGCTGCATTCTGGATCACCTGTAATTTCCTACTAGTCTTCAAAGATAGCTCACTGTAAAATATATTATAGTAATCAAAGAAAGAGATAGCAAAGACATAAATGACCTTGAGTAAATTTCCTGATCCAGGAATGGCTACAACTGATTTGCAAGTTGGATTTATTTATTTAAAGGTTCCTCCAAGCCACATTTGTAGAAGCCGTGAGTCTAGGAGGACTCCCTAGGTATGCTTTGAGTATACTTCAAGTATGCTATGCACCATTTCCACCTCTTCCCTTCTGAAGTTGCATCCTCATCAAACTTCTTAGGGTTGAAGTTTGGAAATGGATTGGTAGTGGTTGCCACTCTTCAACTTGTTATTAAATACTCAAACTGGGCACCAGATCCTCAGGAACTTCTCCATGCATCCTCTGAAACCTAATGAGATTCATTGGGTGTCTGTGGCAGACCAATTGAATAGGTTCCACCAGTGGCAGGAAGCTAATTTGGAAAATTCCAAAGCAATCAAAGAATGATCTGTCCATGACAAAAGAATAATGCTACTGTCTCCCAACCCCAGATCATGATTTATTTATTTATTTATTTATTTTATTTTATCGGACTTATATGCTGCCCTTTCTCCACAAGGATTCAGGGCGGCTCACAGCAATAAGCAACAAGACCAAATTAAAATTCAAACAGTAAAAGAAACTAAAATTCACATTAAAACCCCATTCAGTTCAGGCCAGCCTGGTGAAACAATCATGTTTTAAGGTCACAGTGGAAAGAGCGAAGGTCGGGGGCCACCCAGAGCTCCAAGGGGAGCTGATTCCAGAGGGTAGGTGCGCCTACATAGAAGGCTCGCTCTCTAGGGGCTGTCAGCTGACATTGCTTGGCCGATGGGACCCCAAGTAGGCCCTCTCTGTGTGGCACACCGGGCGATGGGAAGCTGTTGCTGGCCGCAGGTGATCCACCAAATACCCTGGGCCTAAGCCATGTAGGGCTTTATAGGTAATCATCAACACCTTGAACCTCACCTGGAGGGCAACCGGTAGCCAATGCAGGTCACGCAGGAGGGATGTGACATGGGAGCATTGGGACACTCCCATCACTATCCACGCAGCAGTGATGCTACTGCACTGAAATTAAAATGAGATCCACCATGTGACATTATACAAAAAGTCATTGGTGACTTACATTGAATCCATGGTTTCCATGATAACTATGAATTCCTGAGCTGCTTTTGACTCTAACCTCATAGAAGATAGATTGAAGTCTCACAGTATCATAAATCTGAGAAACACTGCTGACAACCCAGCACAATGTCAAGCAATATACCAGAGAATCTTCTATGGAGGAGGAAGGCCAGTATAGTAGCAGCAATCCCATCTATTCCACAGACTCCCAACTTCCTTTAACAGGACCTCACATATATTCCTCACATCTGAGGAACAGAACATTGGAAAGCCATGAGTCTCCTGGATGACAATAGCCACTCTCCCACTCCTGCCTTAGGGGTTTCAGAGATGCCACCCTTGAAACTCCCATGAGCTCATTTCCCCCCCCCCAAGTTTTTTATTTTATTTTACATATACATATCAATGCGTGAACAGTGTGGCACTTGGGTGTCATACATTCTAATACAAATAAAACTAGTAAAATTAATCATAGTTATTACATTCAACCAACTTATGTATTTTTAATAATAATACACATTTATATTAAGTTATAGTTTATTATTATTTAATTATTTCATATTTTTATATATTGCTCTAATGCCACTCATCATATCATTTGATCACACATAATAATACCGCCATTCAATTTCTAAGCTTCCCTCTTGTTATTGCATTCATTTTATTATGTAAAAATGCATACACTAATATTTCCCCCTTTCTCTAATTTCTATCTCTATTCTAACTTTTAATTATGTCACTCTTTATTAAAAGATGTTTTCTTTCTATCCAACATCTCTTGCCCACTTTGGTGCTTTGAATCCTATTCATTTTTAACTTAGCCCCCATATTTCACTCTTTACATCTATTTGTATTAAGGTACAGTCATTCATTGTTTCATTATTCAATGTTTTAATACACAATTCTAATATCAATCCCAATTTTATTTAGACATATAAAATTATTCTAATCATATTCTTAACAATCATCAAATCTATATAATTGTGATAGTAATACACATGTTTATATTGAAGTATGTTCTTTCATTATTTAATTGCTCAATGTCTCAATATATTATTCCAATGCCAACCTCAATATTATTAAAACATAATAATACCATCATTCAGTCTGTAGTTTCCCCATTTTATTGTTACTTTTATTCCATTATATAAAGGTATGTATATACATATGTATATACAAAAGAAGAGGAAAGAAACCCTTTCCTTTCTATCCATTGTCTCTTGCCCGCTTCAGTACTTTAGTTGCTTTGCTTTTTTTGACTTGCCTCCCATATTCCTCTCTTGGATCTTTCTCTCTGTCTGCATCTACTTCTTGGCTATTCAATCTAAGTATTTCTCTCATCTCTACCCTCTTCCACTGCCTAGCTTCCAAGCATCTGCCCAAACCCCTATCTCCCATTTAAAAGTATCTTCCTGCATCTCAATTCTCTTTTCACATCTCTTAAAACATTTCCCCCTTGGTTTAATTCATCAATCACTGTTATTTTTATTATCTCCTTGTCTTCTTCTTTTGTTCACTGGTTCTTTGGTTCTATCTTTTCCACCATTCCTTCTGTTAGCTCCTCCTTTTTCTGAGTGTCTTGATCTTTTCTCATCATCCCTCATATAGTATTTTCCATTTTTTTCATAATCTCCTTAAATCCTTTCTCCATGGTGTCCTTTGTGCTTTGGAAAATCAACTCCATCTCCTTCAAAGTTCCACTCATTTCTTCCTTATGAAGAATTTTATTTTATTTTTAAAAATTCCACTTTTGTCCAGTAGTCCAAGAACCATTTATTCAGACCTAAAATGCCCTTCAAGAAGTACACTAATCACAGTTCTTTGTATCCCATAGGAAATCAATCTATTCCATTTAAATAGTCCCAGAAATTATCAAAAGGCTCTTTACGTCCCTTTTACAAATTCAATCGTCTAGTATAACATTCAGGGATCGCTTTAATTAAGTAACTTCCTTGTTCTCATCTTTGAGTCTCCAATAGTCATAGGGTAGTTAGATATAACCCAATAAATATTTTCACAATCCTTCATATTTTTCATATCATACAATTCTCAGACTTGTATATTTTCCTTTTGTTAGCAGGAGGTGCGCTCAATTTAATTTCAGTGTTGCCACTAGTCAGACTAATTTTAGTTATTTTGATCATAATTTTAATTGTAATTCAATTATAGAAGCAGGATAAGTTTTTAAAGTAAATAATTCCAGCATTTTAAAATGCCTTCCGATTACCATGTCTTCCCAATTTAAGAGTCCAATTTTCTGTATTTTTAGAAATTTATTGTTTTTCTCTCTTCCAGTCTGGGATTTTTCTCAGAATGCTTAATCGCCGCTTTAATAAGCAATTCTGAGCAGATAGTTCTAAATTGTTCTTTGGGGTTAGGTTTTAAGTAAGAAAGAATCCTCTCCCCCATTTACAGTCACTGTTTGCCTACTTCACTTCAGCACCGGTCTTAGTTGTTCCTCAGTTGTCCCAGCTTTGTGGTAGCCATCTTTTGGCTGCCTATTCTCCTTGCTGTGGCCAAGAAGGAAAAAGAACCCCAGGTCAGACAGGAGAGTTATGACTTTCTGCAACCTCAGAGAGTACCCTCTTTGCTTCACCACCCCTACAGGGCAGCTTTGGCTCCTTTCAAAGTCCACCAATGGGGAGAACTCAGCACAGGAGAGTTGAGACCCGCTCCTCATGTTCAATCTCACCACAACATCAATCGGAAGCCGGATGAGCTCATTTTTGAAAGGGGAAACTCGGTGTATTTCCAGGTCTTGGTAATATATACAAAGTGTATTAAAACAACACAATGAAGATCATTGATGAGGAATTCCTGATTACAGTCTGACCTGGCATTAAGTAGCAGCAGCCTAAGCTGTTAAGTATCTGGAAAGCAGAAATTTACTGCTAAACTAGGTGTGAAGTCTGATAATACCAGCTTTCACGACCTGGTTCCCCCCCACCCCCCACCCCAAATGCATGGGATTACAATTTCAGACAACTCCAGCCAGCTGGCCAATAGAAAAGCATTTTAATTATGGAGGGGCGGTGTCATATAAAAAAGTGATCTTTGGTTAAGTAGCAGGAAATAACAGTGGAGAAGGAAAAAGAAACTATGGAAATATGGGCAAAGGTATTCATTATACTGTTAGCTATTTCGGAGCCTCTTTGGGTTCTTAATTAATCTTACTTTCCTTTATAAGCTTATTAGTTTAAAATAGCATATTCATTTTAATTAAATCCTACTACCAAGAAAGACCAGGCTGGTTGAAGATACGATCTTTTATTGGTAGCATTTCAAATTTAAAACAACCTCTTCAATGATATTAGAGTAGTATCATCCTTATTAATTTTAGGATAATTATAAAAAAACCCATTGAGAGCCAATCTGGAATAGTGGTTAACAGGTGCTGAGTTAGAAATTGGGAGACCATGAGTTCTAGTCCTGCTTTAGGCTTGAAGCCAGCTGAGTGACTTTAGGTCAGTCCTTTCTCAACTCTTGGAAGGAGACAAGAGCTCTGCAACTGGAGAAGAACTCCCCATAGATGGTGCTAGAAAGAAGTAATTTAGCACCATCTTTTTAAAAAATTCATACATCCACCTTGCTGTGCTTCCTGCTTCCCCTTCTCTGGTTGTTTGGTTCCCCCCCACCCCCGTTTTATTCTTTCACATAGGAAGAAAGAAATAACTGGGATACATACGTGGAACTAAAGGGATTCGTGTTTTCAACCCAATAATACCACACTCCTGTAATTGAATCTGGCTATTCATAGACATTCTTGAATGCCTATGTTCACTCGAAGACAGGAAACTTTAACTAAGCCAAAGTTTGATTCTCAGATTTTCTTCCCAGGGTAGGCTAAGCAGCCACATTGTTGAGTCTGTGACCAGACTTTTAAACCAGTCCAGTAACAGGAGCCCGGTTCTTGATAAAGGAAATGAAAGCAAACGAAGCAAATGTTTTAGAGTGGGAATGAAGCCAATTTCTTGCTTTATCATTTTATTTTTATTTTTATTCCTTCTCAACAGTTGATAGAGTGCCCAAACTAAAGAAAACAAAGCTCCAGCTTTTGTCTGATCATTTTTTTTCTATGTCCTGTAAAGTTGAAAAATGGGATACATTTCTTTAAAAGTTGGCAAAGAAAATGTTTGTTTTCCTAGCCCACAAAGTGGTTCAAAGCCACATTTTGTTTGCTCATAAACAAAACTGATTGAGAATCTATTGTGAGAAAGAGAAACGGAGATATCCATGACATATTTTAAAGTCCCTGGTGTTGCTTTTTAAAGAAATATATTTTATTATAAAAATAAAAAGAACTCCACAAAAAGCATTAAGATGGAGCTATCAGTGTTAGGAAAGAGACTGATGCAGTACAGTTCAGAGTGAGAAAGCTTAATAACTAACAGGGATAATGGAAGGGAATCAAAGTTAGATAAATCAGGTTCCCGGCTTAGGCTAAAATAGCAACAGGAATTTATTGCAAGTATTTCAATTCCTCAACAAATTTTCTGACATTTATTTTTATTTTTTTAAAACGCCAAACAGCTTGCACACTCCTGTGTTTAAATGTCAAACATTCCAGAGTGCCCTTTGGAACTTTGAATTTTTCATCCTGAATAAGTGAGAGATATTTTAATTATTTGAATTATATGCAATATCTGTGTGCCAAATCTGCCAGGTGTCATTTCTTTGTGGTGGCTATGCTGTAAGCAATTACAGGAAGTGAAGTTCCATTGCTCAGTAAGATTTACTTTGGAATAAATATAGAAAGGGATTGTGTTCGGTCTTTATGTATGGCTTCATCATTGTCTTCAGTGTGAAATCCACATTGCAAAATACTCCTCTCAAATTTAAGAATACTGATTAGTTTGACACTTAACTGGTTTAACAATATTTTCCAACAACACTGAAAATGTACCACCACTGTTGTCTGTTTCATTCTAAGTAAAACAAATGTAGAATGAGAGTATTAAAAAAAACAAGAATGTTTTATTATGAACACTACTACTCTGCCCTTTGATTTTTGCAGCTGATGACTCAAGGAACAAAATCTAAAAGGTGATCTGCTCCTAGACATTCACTTGCTTCAGTATCGTTGATCGCAGAGCAGCAAGCAGGGCATAGAATGCAATCATGGCTCTGAATGTCCCTAATTATAGAGCTTGCATGGCTCTGGAGTTAGAACTAGCAGAGCTCTTGACCTGAATTCAGGCCTTATTTTGCCTCTACCTTTTTAGACCATTTAGGCCTGCTCTGAGCTAGAGAGGCCTTTCTGTTTGGGCTATTCGAAAAGGTGGGTCAATGACAGGCAGACACTTTCCTCAAGGGCATTCTTGTTCAAAACAGAAGTGGGAGCGGGGGATAGAGAATAGAAAGGGAATAAAAGATGTGAAATGAATGGGAAGGAAGTATGATTCATCATGGCTTGTGTGGTACCTGTCTGTTTGGGCAGGGAGGAAATTCCCAGTCTGGGTGTGGCAATGAAAGAAGGCCCTAGGACAAATCTACTTCTGGAGTAAAAGAGGAAGAAGCATCTGTGGAATCCAGTTCTTCTCTGCTTAATTTGCTGGAGGTCATACTGTATTGAAAGATTGTGAGCTATAATATTCCTACTTGGACTGCCTACTTCCTCTTCTTAAAGAGAAAAATAAACAGTTCAAGTCTACACCCTGTTTATTGTTTTTAGTTTGAAATCATATGGAATGGTTCTCTCTCTCTCTCTCTCTCTCTCTCTCTCTCTCTCTCTGTGTGTGTGTGTGTGTGTGTGTGCACGTAACCTTATGGCCTGAACACTTGAGAATTTTTAAATTATTTTGTCATAGAAATAGTAAACAAAATGAGATCATTCACCTCTCTTTCCTGAGAAAAGATAATTTCTCTGATTACACTGGCACACCCTCATTTGAAATTGCATAAATTGCTTTTTTAATTTAGTTGATTCATATATAGTAAGTAAGTAAGTAAGCTTTTATTGCGGTCGGAGGCCAAATTAAAATACACATAGAAAGGGAGTATATTTTACAAATGTAGATAAATCATGTGACAGTGCATCGTCTACTGCCTCAAATACAATCTGTACTGTCAATATTAGTGATCCTCTGCCGTAGGGCTTACCCGTCTCTTCCCCCGTTTTTTTTTTTTTAGCCACGACTACAGCAAATTTTTTTGCCACCTTTAAAGTTATATTGGGGTCTGCGTCCTGGAGTAGGAAATAAAGGCTGGACATATCAGGTGAATCAGGTGATACATATATAAGATTGCTCACTCAGCACATGAATCAAGGTGGCATACTCATTAAAACAGTAGAAAGACAATAAAAACTACATATTAAAACAGAACAGTGTAACATAATTCAAAATAAAAATAGACAGAGAGTGCTAGGGGAAAAAACCCTTATCCAATTGGTCATACTATTCCCACACCAAATGCCACCCCCCCCAGCTCTTTTATGCTTGTCAAAAGACTGGCAGAGTTGAGGTCAACTGAATCTCAGGGACTGTCATTCAAAGCAAATCAGTATATTACAGTCATAAGGCCAGATACAGCAAAATACCTAATAGTAAAACATTTACTATTCTATAGAAAAACATTTTCTATGGAAAACAACAGAAAAACAATATGTATAATAGGATCCAAAAATAAACACGAACAAATGTAATAAAACAATAGTATTATAAATAGTGATGAATAAATTAATATCCAAAATTAATAGATGGTACAACATATTGTATAGGTGGTAGCACTTGGTTTTCTGAGAGTTTAGTCTAAGCCTGTTCTCCTTCATTTAGACCCTATAGCTTCTAAACGCTGAGACGGAATCTTGATGGCATCATTTGGGGAGCCTATGGTTGAGATGTACTGAGGTAAAAGTAAAGGTAGGTAAAGGTTTCCCCTATCCAGTCGTGTCTAACTTTAGGAGGCAGTGCTCATCTCCATTTCTTAGCCAAGGAAGCCAGTGTTGTCTGGAGACATTTCCCTGGTCATATAGCCAGCATGGCTATATGCTGAGGTGCTCAGAAAGCTGTTACAGAATGAAGTGAGATCTATTAATCTATTTGCATTTGCATGTTTTCGAATTGCTAGGAGCTGGGGCAAACAATGGGAGCTCATCCCACTGCACAGCACTTGGGTCTCAAACCTGGATTATCAGCTTTCCAGTGAACAAGCTCAGTGTCTTTAATCACTGAATCATTGTGCCCCTGTACTGATAATATCTTAACCCATGTGAGTAGATAACTTCACTTAATGGTCTCATTCTGTAGATGTTAAAGAGAAGCTGGGAGAGAAATGGACCCCAAAGTTTCATACTTTTCAGAGTATAAAACACACTCCCCCCCAAAAGTGGGTGAAAATTGTGGTGCATCTTATACACCGAGTGTTCCCGAAACCCCACCCCCATGTCGGCCCCCACCCTTCGGCTGTTTTTGGCCTCCAGCCGTAATGTTTTCAGCCTACGCATGCCCTGTTTTAGACCCGTTCCAGGCTGCAGAGATCACCACAGCACAATGCCGCCAATCGCCGCCTCCTCGCGTCACTGTGTGTCGCATTTTCAGCCTCCGCACACCCCGCTTTTTTGCTTCTCTGTGTTGCATTTTTGGCCAGTTCCAGGTGGCGGGGATCAACAGTGGCAGTGATTCCCACTGCCTGGAACCAGCCAAAAATGCGACATGTGGAGGCCAAAAATGGGGTGTGCAGAGGCCAAATATGCGATGCGTGGAGGCCAAAAACATGGCGCCCGGAGGCGGTGATGGGCTGTGGTGATCCCGGCAGCCTGGAATAGCTGATTGGCAGTATTCTGGGAGGCAGATCCAACCACCAATCAGCTGTTCATGCTAAATCAGGCTTTGATAATGTGCTACAGCTTACTAGGCTGTTTGCTGTTTGCTGCAAGGATGCTAGCCAGATGAATACTGATGGATGCTGGTAGGTAGTGGCAGAATTTGTTTTCCTTGTTTTCCTCCCAAAAAACTAATGTGCATCTTATACTCCGGAGTGTCTTATACTCCGAAAAATACAATACCTCAGTAAAGGCCTTGGTCTGGATCTCTCTACCAATGCTGATTTAACTGGATCCTGAGGAAGGGGGAAAACTGTTACAACACTATATCTCCCACTTTCAACTCCTATTTGCAGACTCTTCTACATTGGGAAGAATTAAATTTTCCTCTGGCTTTGTATAAGGCCCTGACCAGATTGAGCTGGTCTGTGTGGCCATAAAAACTAGAAAAGGATGATATGATTGAAGAGACTAAGAAAGGTGCCATGTTTCCCGAAAATAAGACCCTATCTTATATTTTTTTTGAACCCTGAAATAAACGCTTGGCCTTATTTTCAGGGAGGTCTTATTATTTTGGGGCGTATGGAGCAAGACAGAGCTCCTCTTGCCATCTTACCTGATTTCCAGCTCTGTCTCCCTAACTCTAACCAGAGAAAATGGTGGGGACCAGCTGCTCATGTATTTAAATATTTTTGGGGAGGGCTTATTTTTTGGGGAGTGGCTTATTTTAGCGCATGAGCTTAAAAGCCCAATTGGGCTTATTATCCAGACAGGTCTTATTTTCAGGGTAAACAGGGTAAATCTACTGGATTTCTTTCTTTGGCTATGAGCAAAGCAAGTATGTTCCTTCAGTCTAAGAGAGATTCCTTAACATTTTGGACTGCGGCATATTTGGTATTTTGAAAGTATGTTATGATCACTGAAAGTAGGCTGCTATTATACTGTAATCAATAAGCAAACTCATGTGATTGTTTCCCAGCTACTCATTGCTGAATACCTGACAAGTTCTTTTCTACTTCAGTTTTCCTCTGCCTTATTTTCAGGTGTCTGAACATTGGGCAACAGCCTCAATAATTTTTTTTAATGAATGCCACTGTGGTCAACATGGAGCTCTAAAGCTTTGTTGGAAAGGCATTACACTGGCAGCTATGAACTCTATAAATGGCTTTTCTATTGACTTTATTAGACAGTCAGGGGCATTAACATTACTGTATTCCGCTAAAGCATAGTTAATCTGTAATTAATGCAAAACATTGTGAACCTGTTCTTAAGGAACATGGAAAGAAAGGAACGTGGAGTAATAATGTCTGTGTCAGGGATCAATACTTGACTGTGTTGATCCTTCTTTAAATTGGGATTTCTGAGCTCACATTCCATCCATTCCTCACATCTGTGGGAGACAATGGACGGGAATGCATGCAACTGAGCAAGGAGCTTTGAAGCACAACAGAGCAAAGCAGAAGCAGAGGCCTCTGACTCAGAAATCAGAACTGGCAGAAGGCATCCCTTCCCACAGTCTTTATGAAGCAATTGCTGTGGTGGGATTTTACAAGCCCTGACAGGATGAGACAATTCTTCAGGGAGAAGAGAAGAAGAATGTGCAAGATGGGGGGGAGGGGAGACAGAGAGAGAGAGGGAGGGAGGGAGGGAGAGGGAGAGAGCACTTGAGGTGAACAAGGAAACAAAATAACTAAGAATGCACCCCCATTGTCCATAGGATTTTTTTCCATCGTATAATCTCAAAGCTGTTGATGAAAATATTATATTTTTTTTACCAAAATACCCGCATATGTAGGAAAAGAGGTGAAACAGATTTATACATAATCAGTCCATTTCAGGGGTGAAATCCAGCAGGTTCTGACAGGTTCTGGATAACCGGTAGCAGAAATTTTGAGTAGTTCGGAGAATCGGTAGTGGAAATTTTGAGTAGTTCGGAGAACTGGCAAATACCACCTCTGGCTGGTCCTAGAGTGGGGTGGGAATGGAGATTTGGCAATATTCTTCCCCTGGAGTGGGGTGGGAATGGAGATTTGGCAGTATCCTTCCCCTGCCATGCCCACCAAGCCACGCCCACCAAGCCACACCACGCCCACCAAGCCACGCCCACAGAACTGGCAGTAAAAAAATTTGAATTTCACCACTGGTCCATTTATCCCTTCACTTAACATTCTCCAAATTACTAAGTGAGTCTTGGGTTTCAGACTGGAGGTATTTTTTAATATTAAAATGCCAGTATTGAATTTGAAAACTATGACATGCAATTTTTTTCCCTATCATTTACACAGCAATGCATATATTCCCATTGCAGAGAAAAAAAGCCCACATACAGATAATGTTAGATGGCCTATATCTTCAACAGCTGCACTTTCAGAATGAAAGCAAGTTCTAAAAATTCACCATCTGCCTAATTCTTTTATCTTTCCCCTCATGAAGCCATAACATTTAACTTGTCAAAAAGATTATGGAGATTGCTAAGAAGTATTTTCAAAGGAAAAGAAAATTCCACTGAAATTATAGGAGGTCTGGGGGCTTTCCTTCTTGTATAAGGGGGGATTTCCTTCATGTATGAGCAAGAAGTGAGCCTTTTAAAAAAAGTGATTATATGATTTAAGTTCCACCTATTTTTTTAATTTTTTTGCAATTTATTTGATTGCATGGTATTGGCTACCTTCTTGTGGGTCCCCTCAGAGGATGTGGGAGTATGCACTGTCTAATTAACCCTGTGATGGTCTCCAGCATCCATGGCTTCCTACAAGTCAACTGAAGGAAGATGTAATGAAGGAAGTCCTGCTCTCAAACTTTTTCAACCCAGGAAGCCAGGGAAGCAAGGAAACTGTAGAAAAGTATAAAAAGTTATAGCACTCTTCACCCTTCTTCACACTCTTCTTATATTTTATTGTATAGCACAACAATAAAATGGAGATTAATAATGGGAATAGGAGCAAGCACAATGCAATAGAGTCACTGGTGAACATACAAAGACTGGGAGTGGTGAGACAGAGAACAATGTGACAAAATGTTGCAAAATTAATGGGAACAGACAGTCTGGGAGTTAGGACGATGAGTGACAGAGCAAGCAGGAGAGAAAATCAGAAAGGGTTGGTATGTTTCTCATTGGGATATTGTTTTTTTTTCAGTGTCAGGGACATGTAATCTTCAAAACTGGGAATGGAAACACTACATTTTGCATGCTGTAGGTATAGAATGAGTGATTTCTGCTGGAAATTTAAGGGTAAAAATCTGAGTTGAGGGTGATTTTGAGTGAGTGACAGGATGAAAGGTGCAATGGAACGGTTTTATGTGATGGGATTTTTCTGTCCATTTGCAATAGGATTTTAGGCAAATTGTGTTAGCAAGTTGCTTTTTTTGAGAAATGTGTTGATGGTTATCTACCTTCATCAATGCAGCCATTTTGTCATGGCAGCTTATTACATTACATACAGCTCTAAGTCAAAACAAGATATGAATGCAGTAATAGTTCCACAGATTCATGAGATACACATTGCAACTTATATTGGTAGTAATACGCAACTATCTAGATCAGTAGTTGTTGTCTTCCATCATTTTAAAAATCATTCAAGTTAGGGCCCATCAAGAGAGCATGGGAAAATTCTATAGTTTCACTTTGTATTGTATAAAGAAAACTTTATTTTTCTTGCGCTGATTTCTCTCTTTTAATTTAAAAGTACTCTGGTCAAGATATATATTGTTAATATATGTCAAAACAGCCATTGGCTTTTATTACAAATATTACCAATCAATTCTGTATGTTTTGTGAACATTCCCACAGATGTATCTGCTCCTGACAGAGAAAACTGTCAGGAAAGGGAACTGATAGATACAGGATAACATATGAGCTGGATTTGTTTATGATACAAGCAACTTTGGCAGCTGTCGTAAGCAGCAATCCCGAGTTTCTTTTCTTGACATTGAGTAATGCTGCAAATCTTAAGCATAAACACATCTAAATTTCAAGTAGACATTTTTATCTTCTCTCGCTTTGTGCAGAAGCATAAAAATGCTTCAGGAAATGTGAACAGATGGACTACAGGCAGTTTAAAGTCAACCTGTTTTGGCTGTGGAGGTTGGGCAGGAGAAATAGACATCATACAGAAAGGCTTGTGCTGTCGACTCTTATTTTCCCTGTTATTTAAAACAGAACCTCCTTGGGCACTCAATTTATGGAAGAATGTTTCTATCTGATTAGATGCTACATATACAGCTAACTCTTAGCAGCCACCTCTCAGGGTATTTTCCTGGGCATCACAATATAAAAACAATAAAAATATACAAATAAACTGGTACTCAATATGGCCAATGTTATATCAGTCTTATTGATATAAAATGCAAGAAATAATACAAAGCCCGAGGTTTAAAATATTTACTTATTAGTCACTAGAATCTGAGATGGACTCAGAGGAGATTTAATTAAAAAAAACATCCAAAGACTGGCCTACATACCTCCATAAGGAATGTCCACACCTCCTCTTCTAATAACATAATCTTTGCCACTTCTGGCTCACTCCAAAATAGTTTTTTTTCTGGACATGCTCCTAGCCCAGAGCTTGGGGTATCACCACAAATAAATCTGGTTAGAACATTTGGGGGAAGCATTTCAAGGATGAAAAATGTTCTACATTTTGCATATATAAAGGAATACAGGATGACTTTTATTTCATTTTAAATAGATTTTAAAAACTCTATTCTAAGGTAATGCAGAGAAGATAGTTCTTCTATTATAGGTCCAGCAGTTAGAGTGGCAGTTGGAAACTGATGTAAAATTTTACTCTAAGCTTCAAAACTTTACTAAGATGCATCATTAAAGTGGTTTCCATTGAGCTTAAATCATATTGGCTAAAATGTCAGCAAATATAGAGTGTATGATTCCCAAAGAAATAATATCAAGGACAAATATTTGCAGATATTAAAATAAACTGAAATGAAATGTGACTATATCAATATATACTTTGAAACCTAATTAATAACTTTCTGTCATGTACATTTGGCAAACATAAGAAGATAAAACAGGGCTAAAGAAATTAATGTACAAGGTTGCATGCCTAGCATACAGTTTCCTTCATAGTACATAAATATAAAAATAAGGCATGACTTTGGACCATATTTAACCAAGTTGACTGGTGTATTTAATGGCCAATGCAAAGGTTCTTGTTAAAAAAACAGCCATATATATTTATTGCTTTTACCCCTTATTCATTATATTGCATTCGACATCTACTGACAAGTGATCTTTATCTGCTATTTAAACTGATTTAAACAGGGCATCTGTGGGGGGACTGTAAAACAAATTAAGTTTTATAGGACATAAAAAATAGACTGAGCTTCAGGCGCTCCGTGATAGTTACCATCTTCACTCTTTTGACCAGGGATGTCAAACTCAAGACCCGGGAGCTGGATCCGGCCCACGGAGTGCTTAGATTTGGCCTGTGGGGCCACCCTGGAAACAGCGAAGGACCTGCCCGCGGTGCCTCTGTCAGAAAAAACAGAGCTTGGGAGGGCTGTGCTCCATTTTCGTTGGCAGAGGGTTGCAGGCAGCCATCTTAGCCAAAAACAGAGCTCACAAGGGCTACGGGCAGTCCCACCCAAGCTCCATTTTCTTTGGCAGAGGGTTGCAGGAGGCTGTCCCAGCCGAAAACAGAGCTTGGGAGCCTGTTTTCACCAGCAGACCTCTCAAGCCACTATAGGCACTCCTGACAGGAGTGATGTCAAGGTGGTCACACCCACCCTGACCACGCCCACCTGGCCATCTGAGGTCAGTCACAATCCTGATGTGGCCCTCAATGAAATTGAGTTTGACACCCCTGCTTTTGACTACACCCTGCAGAAATCTCTACTGGTTTCTATTAATAAAACTTGGATAAGATATCTAAGATAGAAAGTTGCCTTATATACTGTACATACCCTGTAGCAATGCAGCTAAAGGATACAAGGCTTCAATCATATGATTCCAGAGCTAAAATTAAAACCAAGATCATCATAATCCGTTAAGTTAACAATTAAGTTTGGTGGAAGAAGTGGAGTTTTACTTATTCATCATATACTGGGAGAGTGAAAGGACTTCTTAGGAGAAAGGTGTCCTAGAAACCAGGAACTAAACAACAAAATGTGTTCTTGTCATACCCTTGGAGTTTCTGGCAATGAGGAATTCTTCAAAAGAGCTTTCCTCCTGATCTAAATAACCAGATACATCCACAGTAGGAATGATGCTCCTTAAGACTGGTAGGGTCATGTAGGTCTTTAAAGGTTCACACAGGCCCACACCTGTTCTTGTGCTTAGTAGGCAGTTGGAAATTAGTGCAGATCTTTATTATAATCAGATAATACAGTATTTCAGTCATTGCATATATCAATTTCTTCAAGGGCAGTCCTACATAAAATGCCTTGTGGTAATAAAGCAGTGGCTTAGTGGCTAAGACGCTGAGCTTGTCGATCAAAAGGTCAGCAGTTCAGCGGTTCAAATCCCTAGTGCCACGTAATGGGGTGAGCTCCCATTACTTGTTCCAGCTTCTGCCAACCTAGCAGTTTGAAAGCATGTAAAAATGCAAGTAGAAAAATAGGAACTGCCTTTGGTGGGAAGGTAACAGCATTCCGTGCGCCCTTGGCATTTAGATATGCCGGCCACATGACCACGGAGATATCTTCGGACAGCGCTGGCTCTTCGGCTTTGAAACGGAGATGAGCAGCGCCTCCTAGAGTCAGGAACGACTAGTACACATGTGCGGGGGAACTAGCAGGGTTGCAATTCTCTACCTGGCTTACTGTGTAAGTTAACCTTCAAAGTGACTAAAACAATGTCAGTATTACTATATCATGAAGGACAACCTGATTAAAACACAGTAGCTGCAGATAAGCCATTTTATCCTGGCACATCTGGAGCTCCAAATTATTTTTCTAGGTCTGGGTCCAAAGTCACGAACAGTTGCCAAACCTATTATGAAACCTATCATTATCATGTTTGGAGATTTTAACTTTTTTTTTTTAAGGAGGAACTTCCCAAATTACACCACCTGGTAAATTCATTGTCTCTATTCACTTTTAACAGGCATATACTTGGGACATTTTTTTCAGACAATAATTCAAACTAAAAAAATAAAATAAAAGAAAGTTCTTGGATCTATTACAATCGTATTTGTGTCTTGACAATTCCGTATATGAAGTACTGCATAGCAACTGAGATATTCTGCATTTCTTTGTAATCAAAAAGAAAACTATTATTCCATATGCAAACCAAACTTCCTCAACCTAGATTCTTCCAAAACTATGACTTTCAGTTCCCAAATTCCTCAATGAACTCTATGGATTGGAAGAGTCCTCAATTAAGAAAGGCTTAATAAAATGGCAATCTTATTGTCTTTTCTGTCCTTGAGAGATGCATGGGCTATTGGTGTGATAGCTAAGGACTGTATAGACTCATTGGCACATCTGCAGATATGTGTCTGCATATAGTGTGTGTGTGTACACACACACACACACACACACACACACACACACACGGGGGGGGGGGTAAACTGTCTTCTTTCCTGGGAATGGAAACTCAGCTTTTTACATTTAACATGAAACTATCAATTGAACAGAACAATGTCTTTGGGTAAACCTATTTATTACCTTTTTTCTTTTAAGTGTCAGGAATTGTATGGAGTGGAGGAACTTCTAGCCTTGGAGTCTTCTTTTATTGGGGGTGTTATTTGGAACCCTGACATCAAGATTATTAGTGATTTGCAGTGTTATTGTATATAATGCTATTTATAAATCCCAGGGACACAGGTCACTGGAACAGTGGTGATCATGAGTTTAGGAATTCAAAGTTGACTTGGCAAAGGATAGAGGGGGTTATGGTTTGGATTCATATCAAATTCAGTTTAATTAATCCTGATTTGGCTAAGGTTGGTATGAAACAAAATAAGGAGAAAAGAATCCCAGTATAATGATAATCAGCTTTTGTGAGGCTTGGACAATACTGCCAGAGCATATAATGATAATCAGCAAACAGATTAATGCAGCCTGAGAATTTAAAATGCATGGGAAATTACCAGGACTTGACCCAGGAATGTTTTCCCCTTCGTAGTGTATTTGATTTATCCAAGGAAAGTTGGAACCTAAAGGCTCTAGTAATGGTTGAATAATAACTATTGCTCAATTGAACAAGATAAACAATGTTGAAAAATGTACAGCAAAGGACTTGTGAGTTTGTAGTTCTATTTCAAATAAAGTATTTGGGTTTATGAAGCGGACTCTCCTTCTAAAATAAGAAAACACGGACATGTTTTTCCTTTTCTTATCCTCTCTCTTTTGTCTCTCTCTGAACTGCCTCTCCAAGCTGTAGATTTGGCAGCCAAAGTTTTCTGCCTGGGGATCTGGAAAAGCTTTTTGGCTCTTCAACTGAGATTCAAAGTGTTTTGTCCCAGCATTCTGTATCCCTGTGGGAGTCGCCACAGCACAGTTTGCCAAATGAAGCTTTGTGGTGTGTATCTATAGATGCGTCAAACAATTTCCTTAAAAGTGCCCTGACTTTCTACTTGCTTAAGTCAGCCTGTGTTCATGGAAACTGTAAATTTGCTGGAATTAAACAAGGTTGGGATTCTCAGAAATGTATGTGTTGCAATTTGCACAGAACATTCTGACAGAGGAGATGGGGGCAGTTTTGCTTGGCAAGACTGAAGGTTCAAAAGTCAAAGCACTGCCTTAAATTAATGCCACCATTAGCACCAATGACTTCAGATAAGGGTTTCCATTACCAGTATCCTTCAAAAACAGTGCACACTTTAAATTATTAAAACTCCTGGTTCTTGTAACACAGGTCTTTTTGCTAGTGGAAACTGCTCTTCCTCCAGGATGCAGGAGAACAGTTCAGTATGAAAAAGGCAATTTGGGATTTGTGGTCCACAGCATACCCAATTTGATTCATTTTAATCTCCTATGACTGCAGGAACAAAATTGGATTCTTATGACTGTAGTAGCTTTCTTTAGTTCCCTTCTGTTCAGTTCTCAAAGGGATGTGGAAGAACTGAAAATGAAATATTGGAATCTACTTTGCAGATATTGTCCCAAACACAAGTCCATATTACATTAAATGCCCAATTTTCTTCTCTGTTTAATATATTGCTTCGGTTCTGTTGCCTGTAATAGATCTTGACAGCCCATCTTTTGGTCATTGAAGCTGAATCCAAAACAAGCACTTAACATCCATTTGGGTATGAATAGACAATAAACAACCAGTCCGGCAGGGGTGGGGGGCGAGGAGGGTTGAAATCAGGGGTGAAATGCTCCCGGTTTGGACCGGATCGCCTGATCCAGTAGTGATGGAGGCAGGTAGTTTGGAGAACCGGTAGCAAAAATCCCTGCCTCCCCCCCCCCCCCGCCATGCCCAGCTGAGCTGCACAATCATCAGAGGCTTTTTTTTTACTTTTAAAAGCATTTTTTTCTACAACCTCTTTGGCCGAAAAAATGCTTTTAAAGGTAAAAAAAAAGCCTCTGATGATCGCGCAGCTCAGCTGGGATCATCAAAGGTTTTTAAAAGAAAAAAAACCCCTTTTTTCTTTTAAATCCCTCTGACGATCCAAGCTGAGTTTTTTTTTTTTTATTTATATGCCGCCCTTCTCCAGAGACTCAGGGTGGCTTACAATGCGCTAAGCAATAGCCTTCATACTTTTGTATATTTATACAAAGTCAGCTTATTGCCCCCACAATCTGGGTCCTCATTTCACCTACCTTAGAAAGGATGGAAGGCTGAGTCAACCTTGAGCCTGGTGGGATTTGAAGTACTGCCTTGCAGTAATTGCAGGCAGCTGATCTTAATAACAGTGAATTAGTCCACTGCGCCACCAGGACTCTTTATTTAAGCATTTATTTATTTATTTATTTATTTATTTAAGCATTTAAAAGAAAAAAAGTCTCTGCCGATCAGGCAACTCAGCTGGGATCGTCAGAGCCTTTTGAAAGCATTTTTTAACAACCTCTTCGCCAAAGAGGTTGTAGAAAAAAATGGTTTTAAAATTTTTAATAAAATTGGCCACGCCCACCCAGTCACATTAACCCCCCCACCACCACCACCAAGCCATGCCCACAGAACCAGTAGTAACAAATTTTAGATTTCACCCCTGGTTGAAATGGAAGTCTCTCAAAATGCATCAGTCCTGCCTGGTCTACTATTTCTAGGCTCAATATCAGAAAGAAAGGTATAAGCTAACCATTGTCAGAGTTTAAAACTGCCTTACTATAACGTGAAGGAAAACACAGTTCAAAGAAGATGATGCAAAGGATGATTCCTATTAATTAAGGCTGCCATATATAAGCTGCAAATATCTGGATGGCGACTATTGGGCCAATGTTTTCAACCTTCTTTGCTCCCATTTAACTGAGGTGAGATTTTGTGCACTCCAGATGTGGTAGCCCCTAATTAATAGTATTTTTAAAATTAAAACTGATTTATTATTCAGCATTAAATTTAAATATTTTATTTCATCACAGCCTGAAAATGATATGCTGCTTTTTATCTAATGTCTCCTATGCTGGATACATATGAGCTGAAGCGTTCTTAAGCCTCCAAAGGTCATGCTTCGAAGCTGAATTTGACCTGCTCAAACTCATTTAGTACTGTGAGAAATGGTTGCTGCTTTGTAACCAGTAAGTAAGACAGGGTCTAAATCAGGTTAGTCTTCCAACAGTGTTGTGTTACAGTTCCCCATAATCCCTTGCACTACCCTTTACCCTTGGCTAAAGCAGATGAAAGTTGAAATTTAAAATAACTGGAGGAGTTAGCATTTTTTTAAATTTTAAGCTTATCCAATAAATTGTACTCCGATAATTTTTAGGCTGGCTTGATGGTGTATTCCCAGTTCATATAAAATTAAACTGTTGTGATGGTATTTTTCTGCCATCTTGTGACAACTATATTTAACTGCAGTCTAGAGCTCAGCAATACAATTTGCTTCAGTTAGAAAACATACTTCTGTATGTATATATTATTGTCATAAGAAATTAAGAAGTATAAAAGTTTTGATAGGTTAATTAAAAATTAATTTTCTATTTTAAAGCACTTGAGAGCCACTGAGTGGGGTTTTTTAAATGTTAAGCTTCACTATTTTTAAAGGACTGAAGGATATGGTATGAAAAAGAAATGAATTTGGTTTCAGTTTTAATATAAACTTCCCTACGCTTTAGTTCCCGAATCAAAAAGCAGTTATTACTTGGTATTTTCCATATCTTCAATGTTTTTGATGCAGTTCTCTGATTTTTTTTAAAAAAACTTGTATAAATATTATTTATTGGGAAAGTCTGTATAAAAAGATGAATACTTCTTATATTCATGAAAATAAACTGTAAGAGTGCATTAAAAATTGTGTAATAAAATGCAAGGAAATACATGTGTGAGTATGTGTAAAACACATACATACATCAAATGTCAGTCATTAAAATAAGTATTTAAAGCATCACGTAATATGACTCAGTAAAATTAAGTATCATTTTACTGAGCTGAACATTCCTTCCTTAAGCAGGAACTTGTATTCCAGTTTCAGTGCTGCAGTACAAAATGCAGAATACAGAGTATGTCTCTGGGAAAGGTTTAACCCTAAAAGAAGAGTAACTAGTTAGTTAGTCTCTACAAATAATAATATATAAATTTGTATCTGGTGCTAAGTAACTAAATAGCTCTGAGCCAGCCTTTTCTCTCAGCTTAATTTATCTTATGGAATTATAGTGACATCAAATAACACATGGAAGGGGAACTAATCTTGAACCTTTTGGAAGAATACAAAATTTTTGCTTAAAGAAACATCATGCAGACTTGCTGGTAATATAGCTGCATTAAGCATTTTATTCATATGTTCTTATACTGAGTATCTGCCATTAGAGGCAGAAAATAAGTTTTTCTCCTCCACTTCTGACTAATGTACCACATACTTATGTCCTTATCTCCTGAGCCCAGGGCTGGTTCTATCAATAGGTCAAAGCAAGTGGCGACTACCATTAGTAGATGGTAGGAAGCAGAGGCAAAGTGACAAATACTGCTTTGTGCTTCATATGTAAGCTAGCTGCCCAACTGTGTAACTGGCTGACCAGCTGCACTCAACATGTAGCTCCCAATGGTGCTATATCAACATGGAGAGAAGCATGCAGTGGGGTACCTCAAGGTTTTGTCTTAGCCCCAGTACTTTTCAACATCTTCATAAACAATTTAAATGATGGATATAAAGGGAACTCATCAAATTTGCATATGACACCAAGCTGAGGAGAATAACCAATACTTTAGAAGATAGGCTGAAGCTCAGAAGAGTCTTGACAGACTTGAACACTGTGCCTTGTCTAACAAAATGCAATTCAGTGGTGAGAAAAGTAAGATTTTATACTCTGTCAAATGCAAAGATATAGAATAGATGGTGCCTGCCTCAACAGCAGTAGCATGAGCTAGGAGTCCTAGCAGACAAAGACTTAAGTATGAGCTGATAGTGTGCTGCAGCTGCCAAAAAAGCCAATGCAGTCCTAGGCTGCATCAACAGAGGGGTAGCGTCAAGGTCACATGAAGTGTCAGTACTACATTATATTGCATTGGCAAGAGCACACTTGGAATACTGCATCCAGTTGGTCACCATGATATAAAAAAAGATGTTGAGACTCTAGAAAGAATGCAGAGAAGAGCAACAAAGATAATTAGGAGGCTGGAGGCTTTGTTCCAACTCTGTTATTCCGTTATTCTGCCCCCATGTTGATGGATATTGCTACCACATCTTTATCACTGAATTAAGATTCACCTACCAATTTAGTTTGCTTATATGTGGAACAGGAACATCTTATCTTTACTCAGACAGCAAAAATATTTTCAGTCTTATCTCTGGCTTTATGAAATAAAAGCACAATCATATTGCAATAATTTCATAATTTCTTGCATACAAATCTGCAAGAAGGTATATAAATGTAAACAAAAGAGGGGGAAAGATCTCCCCAGCTCCCCTCTCTCTAGAAAATTAGTCAAGTCCTTAAATGCTCTGTACACTATTTTTTTTTTAAAAGTCAAATCTTTGAGTAACTGATTTGAGGAAAAATATGCAAAATTGTTACAGTTCTGCAATGCTTCCAAATGAGTTCTCTGGAGCAACTTTGTTGTTCTGATAATAGATAAGCTCATCATGAAACTAGGTTTAGGACCTGAGAAAGTTGATTTCCTCACATTGAACTTCGGCAGCCTGTCTCTGGTTCCTTTGTCCATGTTTTAACTTGAAAGCACTATTCTGTGGGCAATGGGCGGATAGGTGTGTTTTTAATGAGAAGGACTCTCCCTGATCTGCCTTTCTGAATTGCTCTTTCTTTCCAGGTCTTCATTCCACTTGGCATTCCAGTCATTCAGAGACTAAAACTGTTTACACGGTCTGATGCCCTGAAGTTATGCTCTACTGTAAAATGGAGAATATTTTGTTTTAACAAAAGAATGATCTGTTCTGGGAAATTTCCCAACTGGGATTCATGAGCTTTTGTGAGCACCTGGGAAGAATTTAAAACATGTACTGTTGAGAATTAGTGAGGCTCACTTAGAGGAATTGTGGAATCGATTGGTACAAAACGTGCAACAGCTCTGTTTTGGCAGCTTCAGCTGTTTTATTATTTCAGTCTAGCTTACCCTGTTTTAGGTTCTGTTGTGGGATACAATGTTCAGAATTTACGCAAGTGCCAGATAATTCCTGGACAAATTTTACTAGCACATTAAGCTAACAGCAGTAAACCAACCAAGGCTGTTCAGTGTCATATTCAAAGTCATATTCAAAGTCATATTCTTCATTACAGTCATCACTAAAGTTAACTCTGAATTTGGCACCTTGTGTCTAGCTCAGTTTGTACATCTAATTGCAGAAATCAGTGATCACAAGAACCTGGTTGCAGATTGCAAGAAGAACCTGATTTTTGGGGGGAGGAGGGACGTATATTTTCTTATCCTAGAAGCAGAACAATTATTAAAAAGAAAACAGACTACTGTTTCATAAACATTGTGCCAAAATTAGATAGTGAGATGGGTGGCATAGGAAGGAAGGAAGGAAGGAAGGAAGGAAGGAAGGAAGGAAGGAAGGAAGGAAGGAAGGAAGGAAGGAAGGAAGGAAGGATCCACAAACTTTATACCAGGGGTGTCAAACGATGTCATGTTTTCATCATGTGACATATTGCAACTTTCTCCCCTTCGCTAAAATGGGGGTGGGCATGGACAGAGCATGACGCATCCTGCCCATGGCCTGCAACTTTGACACTCCTGCTTTATACTATTTGTGGTCTAAATTGGCTGATAAAAGTAAAAGTAGCTCCCCTATATTGTGTACATGCAAGTATTCTCTTTGTGTTGTTATGCATTATGAGAATGACTCTAGTGAGATGGTTACCACACTGTCTTGATTTGTAGTAAATAGCTGTGTAAGTTCACTTATCCCAGCAGATGTTTCTTGCTTCTTTCTTGCTTATTTCACTGCCATCTTGCCTTCCAGGAATAGAAGACAGCCAAGTTCCATTGGATGAATAAACAAAGATAGCAATCAGGACTTTGCAGCATAGTTTAAGGAAGGAGAAGTCTTGTGAGTGTTTCAGAGAGCAAGAATCTGATCAGACCAATCATTAGTAAAGCAGATTTTATGATATAAGAGAAATAAAATGTATTTACAAGAAATGCTATCTAGCAACAGGCAAAGCCCAGGTACATCCTATAGAAAAGAGTCCCAGAGGGTGTGCTATGTGAGTGTGTGCCTGTGAATATAGGCAGAAATAAGGGACCTCAATTAGCAATCTCTTAAATTAGAAGATGTGGTGGCTCAGTGGCTAAGATGCTGAGCTTGTCAATCAAAAGGTCGGCAGTTCAGCGGTTTGAATCCCTAGTGCCACATAATGGGGGTGAGCTCCTGTTATTTGTCCCAGCTTCTGCCAACCTAGCAGTTTGAAAGCACGTAAAAAATGAGAGTAGAAAAATAGGGACCACCTTTGGTGGGAAGATAACAGCGTTCTGTGTACCTTTGGTGTTTAGTCATGCCGGCCACAGACTCTTTGGATAGTGCTGGTTCTTCGGGTTTGAAACGGAGATGATCACCACCCCCTAGAGTTGGGAACGACTAGGACATATGTACGAGGGGAACTTTTACCTTTACCTTTAAATTAAAAGAGCAGGGAGAGTGATATACACAAGAGGGAACCAAGAGAAATACTTACTGTAACTCTGTATCTGTCCTATACTGCCCCCTTGTGGTCAGTAGGTCATCAGGTGCTCAAGAGTTACTGCTACTGGAATCACACCTCCAGCAGGATCTACTGTAAAACCTTAAGAAAGAATGTGAAAATGATTGGCAGTCATGGTCTCCAATCCTTGTGGCATATTTCTGTTTCTGTCTAAAAAGAACCTGATGTATATTTCCAGGAAGGGCAAGCCTGAAATGATTGAAGCAAAGGGCAAGTGACCATATTTCAGATGGCGAGCGAGGACAGAGATTAATAAAGTCAAATTAAGGAGGCATCCCAATATAATCTGACAAAGTATTCAAAAAGATAATCAACCAGGTAACAAGTCCAGGAAACCAGTGGCTGGGCTAATAATAATAATAATAATAATAATAATAATAATAATAATAATAATA
>WNWU01013802.1:19058802-19094760 GCA_012654045.1 Ptyas mucosa
TAATAATAATAATAATAATAATAATAATAATAATAATAATAATAATAATAAAAAATTGGACTTTTATATCTCCCTTCTCCTTTCAGACTCAGGGCGGTGAACAGCCAGAATAAAACATTTGTGTACAAAAGTTAAAATAATTTTAAGATAATTAAATAAAGTTTGGCCCATAATTTTAAAACATTCAATTAAAATCAGTATCAATTTTAAAACCAACATAAAACGTAAAATCAGGCCAGCCTGGCTAATTGAAAGAAATAGGTTTTAAGAGCCCGACGAAAAGTCCGGAATCACTCGTATCTCTGGGGGTAGATCGTTCCAGAGGGTAGGTGCCATCACAGAGAAGGCTCTCCACCTGGGGGTCACCAGCCGACATTGTCTGGCTGACGGCACCCTGAGGAGGCCATCTCTGTGGGAGTGAACTGGCCGGTGGGAGGCTATTGGTGGCAGAAGGCGGTCCCGTAAGTACCCCTGCCCTAAGCCATGGAGCACTTTAAAGGTGATCACCAACACCTTGAAGCGCACCCGGAAGTCCACCGGAAGCCAATGCAGCTCACGTAGGAGAGGAGTCACATGGGAGTGCCCCGTTGCTCCCATAATCCTCTGCACGGCCGCATTCTGCACCAGTTGGAGCCTCCGGGTGCACCCCAAGGGGAGCCCCATGTAGAGAGTATTACAATAGTCCAGACGAGAAATGACAAGTGCTTGAATGACCGTGCGTAAGGAGTTCCAATCTAGAAAGGGGCGCAACTGGTGTATTAGGCAAACCTGATAGAAGGCCCCCCGGCCACGGCTGTCATATGCTCTTCTAAAGACAGCCGTGCATCCAGGAGGATGCCTAAGTTGCGAGCCCTTTCCGTGGGGGCCAGTGATTCACCCCCAATAGCCAGCGATGGCGCCAGCTGGCTATACCGGGACGCTGGCAGCCACAGCCACTCGGTCTTGGAAGGCTTGAGTCAAAGCCTGTTTCTCCCCATCCAGACCTGCACGGCTTCCAGGCACTGGGACATCACTTCCAAGGCATCGTTGGGATGGTCTGGAGTGGAGATGTACAGCTGAGTATCATCAGCGTACTGATGGAACTCCACCCCAAAACCATGGATGATCTCACCCAGTGGCTTCACATAAATGTTGAACAGGAGGGGCGAGAGGACCGACCCTTGTGGCATCCCACAAACAAGGCACCTCAGGGTTGACCGCTGCCCCCCTGTCAACACCGATTGCGACCGGTCGGAGAGATAGGAGGAGAACCACTGCAAAACAGTGCCCCCGCCCCCAATCCCTCCAGCCGGTGCAACATGATACTATGGTCGATGATATCAAAAGCCGCTGAGAGATCTAACAGGACCAGGATAGAGGAATAACCCCTACCCCGAGCCCTCCAGAGATCATCCACCAATGAGACCAATGCCGTTTCCATGCTGTACCCAGGCCTGAAACCGGACTGGAGCAGATCTAAATAGACAGCTTCATCCAGGTACTGGGGAAGCTGTCATGCCACCACACGCTCAACAACCTTTGTGATAAAATGAAGGTTGGAGACTGGACGATAGTTAGCCAAAACAGCTGTATCCAGGGAGGGCTTCTTGAGGAGGGGCCTCACAACCACCTCTTTCAAGGCGGTCGGCAGGACACCCTCACTCAAAGAAGCATTAGTAATCCCCTGGAACCAGCCTCATTTAACCTCCTGGGAAGCCAGCACCAACCAGGAGGGACATGGGTCCAATAAACATGTGGTCACATGTTTCAGCCGTCCCAAGATCCTGTCCATGTCCTCGGGAGCCACAGGATCGAACTCCTCCCAGATAACAGTCTCAAGGCCTGCCTCAGTCATCTTGTCTGAACTAACCCAGTCAGCGGCCAAGTCTTCCCGAATCTGAGTCATTTTATCATGCAGATACTGTACAAAATCCTCAGCTCGACCCTGCAAGGGGTCATCCCGCGCTCCCAGATGGAGGAGGGAGTGGGTCACCCTAAACAGGGTGGCTGGGCGATTATCTGATGACGCGATAAGAGTGGCAAAATAGCTAGATTTCGCCACTTTTATCACCACTAGATAGGTCTTAATATGAGACCTTACTAGTGTCAGGTCAGATTCGGAACGGCTGGCCCTCCAACCGCTCTCTAGGCGTCTTTTCCAGCGCTTCATCTCAGGATCAATGGAAATTACACTCAATTACACTTCAATTACACTCAGGAACAATGGAAAAAAACAGGCTCTAAGTCTTCAGGGGATAAAAAGAGAGACAGTGGAACTGGAGATAGAACTGTGAATATCTAAATGTCAAGGAGGTTGGAAGAAGACAGTGCAATGGTGCTATTCAGCTGGTTCTATCCGGTTCGGCGAACTGGTAGCGATGACTGCGGGAGGCTCCGCCCACCCACCTGGACGTCATCACATCCTGTTTTTGACACTCAGCACATGCGCAGAAAGTCCTGCGCATGCATGGAGGTTGCATGTGTGAGCGAAGTGAGTGCGCACATGCTCCATTTGCGAACCGGTAGCAAAAGTAAATGAATATCTGAGGTAAGTGAATCCCTGAGACAGACATATATCTTTGGTTGTAGATTCACTAGTATAGGTAATTAAGCAAATATGTGCCAGTCAGATCTATCTTATTGGGAATTTGTTATTGCTTGTCAAGGAGCAAGGAACAATGAATGTGACAGAACAACTTCCAAAACATATTGAGCCCAATAACAGTTATTCTGTACTGCAGACATACAGTAGGTGATGGAGTAAACGTGTATAACACATTGTAATTATTTGAAGATCTAGCAAGGAGACTCAAGACCCCAGTGGCTCAGGCTCAAGCAGCACTGTCCATTCTCAATATGAAAAAGGACCACAAAGGGAAATAGATATACTGCAAGAAAATGATTGGCCATCCCAGTAATGTCAGTAGGGAGATTTGATTTTAGGGCTCATCAGAGTTATTTGGATGATGATCTGCTGAAATGAAATAGGTTGTACCTTACATGGACTAATAAAATGTGTTTGACCTAAACATGTTTAGCTTAACAGGAGGATTTTAAATTGAATCTTTTTTGGTGTGGGGTGGGGAACTAAGACAACTAAATTGAAAGGCCATATGGAGATTTGTTTCTTGCAAAAGGAAGTGGCCATTTGTTTAATTAAACAACAATGTTAATTTTTGAACATTCACCCAAAGAATGCATACTAGACTTTGTTGTCTATACCCGTGCTTCTCAGTTTTGGCAACGTGAAGATGTGTAGACTTCAACTCCCAGAATTCCCTAGCCAGCAAGCCAAGCTGGTTGGGGAATTCTGGGAGTTGAAATCCACGCATCTTCAAGTTGCTAAGTTTAAAAAACACTGGTCTATATAATAATGCTCAGGGCATGAGAAACAAACAAAATTGGTTTAAAGTATGAGTATAGGAAGGTGAATATGATTACTGTAAATAAGTAATCTAGACCCTGGTGGGAGATTTCCCATGATTAGAATAGAACAAATGAATGATATAAGTTCTTTCAAAGGAGCAGAAATATAGAAAGGAAAGAGCAGGAATGGTATTATTTCCTGAAAGTATTTACCCTTATTCATCAATCCTACTAAATAAATGATGGTACCACAGAATGTATTTTGATATTCATACTTGAAAGGAAAATATTGGAATGAAAGTCCATTGCAAATTGAATATGAACCAGTGGTTTAATGTGGCTGCAAAAGGTCAAGTGCAGTTTTAGGCTTGATGAATGAAATTAGAGCTACCCAATCAAATGAAGTAATAGTTCACATCTCAAATCAGAGGACTTGGTTGTTGCTCTGCATTAATCCCCCCTTTCAATTGTGCACAGTTTCAGGCAGCATATTAAAATAGATTTAAAACAGCAGAACAGGTTCAGAGGGGGACAACAAGGATTATGAGGAGGACTAGAAAGTAATTCCATGAAGAGAGAGTGAAGGGATTGGGAGTATTTAGTGTCGGAGATTAGGGAGGATATATTAGCCTTTTTAATATACCTATGCCCCTTAAGAAAAAGTCAATATTTTTTCTCCTGTTATTTCAGAGTGCAGGAAATGAAACAATGGATTCAAGTTTCAGGAAGCCAAATTCTGAATTCAGGTTATGAAAACAAAACCAGCAGTTTGACAGTGGAACCCATTGCTCAGAGAAGGACTGTAGTGGACTTCCTTCAGTGGAGGTGTTTAACTGAAGACTTGTTGCTGCTGCTATGGGGCAGGGTGAGCTTCTGTCACATGGTTCCACTCCCATCAACCGAGTGGTTTGAAAGTGAGTGACCTCAAGTAGATAAATGGGTACCACTTTGGTGAGTAACTTCACAGAGACAGGAAAGGAGCCCCCAACTGGGCATCTTCCTAAGCAATTGTAATATCACCAGTAAATCCTTTCACAATGGAAGTATTTTGGTGTTTCTGACATGCAAGTATTTGTATTAGTGGAGGCCAGACAGTCACCTGTCAGAGATGCTTGGATTTAAATTCTGGTACAAGCATGAAATTGGATTTGGCCTCTTTCAATATTATGCTTCCAGAAGTTTGTAATAACTACTTCTTTGCCAAAAGTTTTAGACTAGGCTCCAGTTTTGTCCTTAAATAAGATTTTGAATATTGCAAAAACACAGGTATGTTCTTACACATAGTTTTTGCAGTTGAGCTCCTGCAATCTGTTTCCAGTCCCAGAACAGAACTAGAGTTCAGAACCAGAGTAATTGGTAAATTTTCAAGGTAGGCTTTCCCAAGTATTTGCAGAGTGGATATGGTGTGTACTAGTTGTGGGTTGCCCCCGGTTCAGACCAGTTTGCAAGAACCGGTAGTAAAACTGGCGGGAGGCTCTGCCCACCGCTCTGGATGTCATCATCGGCAATCTGCAAATGCACAGAAGCTTCCCATTGCGAACTGGTAGTAAAGATAAGTAGAGTAGGTAAGTACAAACCACCCCTAGTTTGTACAATATTTGTTGTGCTAAAATTTTATGTATGACTCCCTTTTACAAAACAAGAGATACTGTTGATTATCATTTAGCTGAGGCTGGTAGGCTGTTGCTGATGGATTCAGGTAAAGCAAACCAAATAAAAGTTGACACTTCACTTGCTTGTCTTTACTTTCTCCTAGAAACTCATTTCTGGTGTTCCTCCCTTGAGGCAGAGACTGTCATAGTGCCTTACCATTGGTTTATGATCCTTTGTGGCTGTTAACGGTTTTTATTGCCCTGCTCTTTAGAAGGTTACTCTCAGCTGCCGGATACTTGCTAGCGCTCCGTATTTCTCTGCTGTCCCTTCAGAGCGCCAGAGAGCCCAGTGGACTTCTGTATTGTTCTCGAATGCATTGTAAAAAACATTCCAGACATCAGGCTTCATCTCTTAAAGCTTTTCCTTGCCATAAAGTGCAAGTGCCTAGAGCTCAGGGCTAACCCATCCAGGCTGACATCCCCATATTGTCTTACTTCACTCTAATGTTTACGTCTGTTCCTTTCCAGTCTCCCTTTATTGCTTTATTACTTGGCTGTTCCTTTAAATAAAAAGTGAAGAGAAGATCTGCATAGTCGGTCTTCCACAACTGCCTTCTCTGCTCCTTTGCTTGGAGTCCCACTATGATCACTTTAAGTCTGTATAGCATTGCAACTAGTATTGGACTGAGTCACATCTTTCAAATGACAGAAAATTACTTCCCTTGTGAAAGAAATGTCTGTTTTTCTATTTTATGTTGGTGCAGCTCTAGAATCTCTTTAGAATGCATTTGGGTGGCATTTGTGAGCTTAATTGTAACAACCAAATGACAAGATCAATGCAGAACAATACAGAAGTCCACTGTTCTTGCACAGTTATATATTATTTTTTTGGCTATCTTTGGCTTTGAACCTAGAACAGCTTTGTGGGAAATCCTTTGGACACTTTCCTTGGAATTTAATAAAATGTAGGTAGCCAGAAGATGACTGACTCCTAAATAACAGAATAACAGAGTTGGAAGGGATATTGGAGGTCTTCTAGTCCAACACCTATGTATAAATGGTCTAAATCCTATACTATTCAGACAAAAACCTCTCCAATTTCTTCTTAAAAATTTCTAGCGTTGGAGCATTCATAACTTCTGGAGGCAAGTTGTTCCATTGATTAATTGTTCTGTCAGGAAATTTCTCCTTAGTTCTAGGTTGGGTCTATCCCTGATTAGTTTCCATCCATTGCTTCTTGTCCTGCCTGCAGGTGCTTTGGAAAATAGGTTGACTTCCACTTCTTTGTGGCAGCCCATAGATCCGCGATGGTGAACCTATGGCACGTGTGCCAGAGGTGGCATACAGTGCCCTCTCTGTGGGCACATGAGCTCTGTGGGGCAGAGTTCGGCTCCACTGCACATGCACGTCCGTCTCTCACCAGTCTCCCACCAGTCACCAGTTGTCAGGTCTCTGCTGTGCATGTGTGGGTGGCGGGGCATGTGTGAGGGGGCTGCATGCACATGCATGGGGCACATTTGCACATGCGCAGGGGTGGGTTGTATGCAGGGGTCCCACGCACACATGCGTGGGGGGCAGGGGGCATGCATGGAGCCCATGCACACATTGCATTTTGGGGGTTCACGTGTGTGCATGCACATTTGCACACACACGCGCTATGGGCACTCAGTCTGGAAAAGGTTCACCATCATGACCCTAGATATTGGAACACTGTTATCGTATTGCCCCTAATCCTTCTTTTCATCCAACTAGACATATTCAAGTCCAGCAACCGTTCTTCATGTTTTTAGCTGTTGTTGCTCTTCTCTTCACTCTTTCTAGAATCTCAACATCTTTTTTACGTTGTGGCGACCAAAACTTGATGCAATATTTCAAGTGTGGTCTTACCAAGGCATTATAAAGTAGAATTAACACTTTATGTGATCTTGATTCTATCCCTCTCTTAATGCAGTCTAGGACTGCATTGGCTTTTTTGGCAGCTACAGCACACTGCTGGCTCATATTTAAGTGATTGTCCATTAGGACTCTTGCAGTTACTACTATTGAGCCAGGTGCCACCTATACCATACCTATTATAAAGAACATCTGCATTTCCACCAAAATGAATGATAATGGTAGAGAAAAATCAGAATAATTTTTTAGGCATTTTGCGAATTCTACTTTTTGCATTTAATTCTAAATATTTACACAGGGAAGATGCTGTTGAAAATGCTCTCCAAAACCTTTTCTAGGGGCTGTAAAAGTAGAAACAGTGTCTAATGTAGGCAGGCATGCTCTTGTAACATGAGTGAAAGTATAGGGAAGGGTATCAACAATTCTATGCCTTTCTCTAGAACAGAAAGTGTAGTTCTATAGAAACTAGAACACCTACGACCGGAATATTATTCTCCCCAGAAATAGAAGTTTCTGCTGAATAAGAACCATGTGAGTTTCTACTTGTCTGAAAAAGAAAATAAAAATAAATTGTTGCTTATGGTTTAGAAAAGCACAAAAAATTATTTCTTGCATGGAATGAAAAGGATGTTTAGCTCTATTTGAAATAGTGAATTGTATCCTTGCAACTAAGCACAGTGATGAAAAAATGATATGTACTTAGTGACAGAAATCTGCCTTGTGGTTTAGCATTTGATACAAATATATCTTTGGGTTTGTCTTATGAGATCATGATGCACTTTTCATCAGTGCTTCCTCCCCAAAATGAAAAATCTCCATGAAGAACTACCTAGATGCGTGATCCAACTTCTATTTATGGCATAATCCTTCCCATTGTGGCTGTAAAAAAAAGCAATCAATTATTTTCTTAGAGAACATCTCTGTATAGCTGGTTGTTGTGGTTGGTTGTTCTTATGTTCTTATGTCCTAGATCTCTGATGCTTCAAGGAGAGGGATCTTGTGTGAGAGGGATCTTGGAGTCCTAGTGGACAAGCACTTAAATATGAGTCAGCCGTGTGCTGCAGCTGCCAAAAAAGCCAACACAGTTCTAGGCTGCATAAACAGAAGGATAGAATCAAGATCACATGAAGTGTTAATACCACTTTATAATGCCTTGGTAAGGCCACACTTGGGAATACTGCATTCAGTTTTGGTCACCACAATGTAAAAAAAGATGTTGAGACTCTAGAAAGAGTGCAGAGAAGAGCAACAAACATGATTAGGGGAGAGCCTAAAACATATAAAGAACAGTTGCTGGAACTGGGTATGTCTAGTCTGATGAAAAGAAGGACTAGGGTGACATGATAGCAGTGTTCCAATATCTCAGGGGCTGCCACAAAGAAGAGGGAGTCAAGCTATTCTCCAAAGCACCTGAGGGTAGAAGAAGCAGCAATGGGTGGAAACTAATCAAGGAGGGAAGCAACCTAGAACTAAGGAGAAATTTCCTGACAGTTAGAACAATTAATCAGTGGAACAACTTGCCTCCAGAAGTTGTACATGCTCCAAAACTGGAAGTTTTAAAGAAGAGATTAGATAACGATTTGTCTGAAGTGGTGTAGGGTTTCCTGCCTAAGCAGGGAATTGGATTAGAAGATCTCCAAGGTCCCTTCCAGCCTTGTTATTCTAAAACATTCTTATTCTAAATCATCTGGTTGACCATGAATGTCAGCCTAGATGTCCTTTCTCCAGATTTAGCTGGATATGACTTTACCTAGTTGTGTTCTGGAAAATCATTATATTTTCTTGTTGAGAATAGATTTCAAGCAAGTGCTTTTTGTGGGAGAAATTTATAATTAACATTTACATTATATATGTTTGTTTGTTTTTATCTCATCTTTCAGACTATAAACATTTCCAAGGCAACTTATAAAAACATGAAGTTGCACAAATAAAGCACAACAAACCATAATAAATATAACAACTCAAACATAACAGCTCAGATGCTAGATTGTCACCTAGATGTCTGTTTGCTCTGACATTCTTACCACAATGCAAATGATGGCTAAAGTTCTACTACGGAAGAAATTTTCCTCTCCAGATCTCTCTTTAATTCTGCAGATGGACAATGTTGGCCAAAGAGAAAAATAAAATTTGTTTACAAGTAAATGGAGCATTTAAAAAGGAATATTATGTTTTTTCACTTGGCAGGTACAAATTGACACTTTTAGCAGGTTCTGCGATAGCATCTTTCTTTATTTAGAAGGGTAGAAAACACATTTCTGGTCTCTTAACTGAAGAAAAGAAACATAAATCACTTGCATCCAACTGTGCCACCTGGCATGTTAAATATGGGGACTAATTTACACATTTCTTTTGGCTCTTTATGTTAACTGACAACTCTAAATAAAATAAACATACATTTGACTTCATTCTTCTTTTCTGAATTGGTCAACACTTTTAATAATGTTTATATAAGCAAATAAGCCAGATAATGTTTTCATGGTTTTCAAACTTCACCGTGGTAAAAAGAGGTACTTTTTAGGCATTTTCAGTATATTTGCATTCTTTATATGACCTTACAGGTAGCATACCTGGATCTTTTCTTGGATTCTATTCTTTTCCACTAAGTGGAGCTGTAGACAAATGGAACTGTGTGACCAAAAGAAGAAAGAAAGAAAGAAAGAATGAAAAAGAATGAAGGTGACAATATATTCTGAATCAGTCGAAGATTCACTTTCTAGTTGACTAGGAAAGAGGAACATCTAATCAGTACTACTTTATGACATTCCAGGTACAGCTTGCAAACATTAAGTCAAGATGAATAAGCTGTGCAGAAAGAAATACTTATTTCTGAGTCACATTTTGATTATAGCTAAACCTCTGAGCCCACAGCTATCCAGATATTTTTTTTCCCAAAGAAATTAATTGCATTTTTAAAACTCTTTTTCCATTTAATACACCAATTGATCATCCTTATTAGGCAACATTTTGTTAGTTAGGATATAAATGTAAAGCATATTTACATTTCAATTTTCTCTAATATCAATACAGCCTGTATTTTCCTCCATACAATTGACCCAATATGTTTTTCAATTTTGTTACTGGCTTCAATGAGAAAGTAAATATATTTAAGGAAGTGATTGAATTTTTAGTTTTCCAAAAGCATACAACTGACACAGATATGCACAACCCTATTCATCTTAGGAAGGCTTGGTTTATAGCTGCTATTGTGTACAGTTTATCGCTTTTGGGTGGATCACAGAAATATTAGTTGGACAGAGAACAATCAGAGAGTGAACAACCTAACATTTGAAATGGATGTACCATGTTATCCACTGATGAAAGTGAGAGCGGAAGCATTTGACAGGACAATTTTTCCAGGAATTGGGTCAATGTTGCCTATATAATTCTTATCTCAACAGTGTTGTTTTGGGCTGAGGAAGCGGTAACTTTTTCGTCTTGAAAAAAATCTCACCCTCTTCCAAGTGAGATACTCATTCATTCTTAATGAATAATTTGTCAAAGAAGCCTAATCAAAAGAAAGTGATGGAAAAGTGAAATAATTTTCTCCTAAAACTTTTTTTAAGGAGACATTGATTTGCCTCAACAAAGTAATTCGGGCATTGAAAAGGATTGATTTGCTTTCTAAATTGCTGCAGAAAAATCTTTTCTGTCTCTCCACACCCATCCCCCACCCCAGCATTGGTTGAAGTACTTCCACGCTCAGTAGTCTGGAGATTGCTTGAGGACTCCATTAAAGGTTTCCAACAGGAAGAACTTCACCTTAAGGCTGGCATCTTCAGTATGCACTATGGGCAATTGCATTGTGTTTCTCAGAGCTTCTCAGCTACTCAAACAAGAATAGCCTCCACCAAAGAACGTTACAGGTTGGACACATTTGGCTTGCACTGACATTTCCTGTTGCCCCTGCCAGAACAGCCTAGTTTGGCAGGCTCCCTCCATAAGCCTACAAGGGAAGATTCTGCAGGGCTTTGACCTGTAATATGAGTTCTGTGAGATGGAATGAGAGGTGTGTCAAGGAACAATGAAGCCAAGCAATATAGTTGCTTTGCTTAACTCTAACACTATTGCTGCTTCTTAAGGCTTTGCACTTTTTCATACTGTGTTTCCCCGAAAATAAGATCCTGTCTTATATTTTTTTGAACCCCGAAATAAGTACTTGGCCTTATTTTTGGGGAGGTCTTATTGTTTTGGGACACATGGAGCAAGATGGGGCTCCTCTTTCTGTCTTACCTGATTTCCAGCTCTGCGTTTAAATATTTGCAGGGAGAGCTTATTTTCGGGGGAGGCTTATTTTAGCACATGTGCTCAAAAGCCCGATTGGGCTTATTATCAGGGGAGGTCTTATTTTCAGGGAAACGGTATACTCAATCCCCCTGCCAACTGCCAACTGCAGTGAAAAATCACAAATATGTTTCCAGACTATGCCCATGTTGATCTCCCTTAATACTTATCACCATGGTCTGATCTCCTAATCTCTCCAGCGGTCAGTGACTGCAACCTCTCATTAGTATCTGGATGGGGAGGAATAGGCTCAGGCTCAACCCATCCAAGACCAAGTGGCTGTGGTTTCCGACATCCCGATATAGTCAGTTGATGCCATCACTGACTATTGGGGGCGAATCATTGGCCCCCATGGAGAGGGTGCACAACTTGGGCGTCCTCTTGGATTCACAGCTGTCTTTAAAAGAGCACTTGACGACCGTGACCGGGAGGATTTTTCATCAGGTTTGCCTGATTCGCCAGTTGCGTCCCTTTCTAGATCGGGACTCCCTATGCACAGTCACTCATGCCCTCGTCACCTCTCGTCTGGACTATTGTAATGCTCTCTACATGGGGCTCCCCTTGAGGAGCACTCGGAGGCTCCAACTGGTGCAGAGTGCGGCCGCGCGGGTGGTTATGGGAACGACGTGGCGTTCCCATGTAACACCTCTCCGGCGTGAGCTGTACTGGCTCCTGGTGGTCTTCTGGGTGCACTTCAAGGTTTTGGTTATCACCTTTAGAGCGCTTCATGGCTTAGGTTATCTACGGGACTGCCTGCTACCACCAATAGCCTCCCACTGGCCAGTACACTCCCATAGAAAGGGGCTCCTCCGGGTGCTGTTGGCCAAACAATGTCAACTGGCGGCCCCCAGGGGAGAGCCTTCTCTGTGGGGGCACCTACGATCTGGAACGAGCTCCCCCTGGAGATACGGATGATCCCGGATCTGCGCACCTTCCGTCGCGCGCTTAAGATTTTTTATTTCATCAAGCTGGCCTGGCCTAAATCTTTTCCCCTGTTAAGTGTAAATTTTAATGTTTTTAAATTATTGGGCATTTTAAATTTGTCTCAGCCAAATAATTTAATTCGCTTTTATTCTATTTTAAATTTTTGTATTTATGTGTTTTATTCTGTGGCTGTTCACAGAAGTGAGTCCTTCGGGAGTAGGGTGGTATATAAATCTAATAAAAAAAAAGTATCATTTTGTCTCTGTAACACTTTCAGAAGATTGACCGAAACTGCTTAAAGAAAGCCTTTATTGTCACCTCCTGCTTCCATGGCTCACATATCCAGCTGCCAGTAATTCTGCAATACCAGGCACTGTAATTTGAATGAATGTGATAGTTATTATGAATTTGACCTTGCTCATATCTCATTGACTGGGAGATGCTTGTTAGAGCCTTTATGCCTATTGTCGCCAATGCAGCTTCCTCCTCTTCATGTACTCCAAATGTCTGATGGAGGTTTCTGTAGATATCCCTGAAGTCAAGAAGAACTCTGTTTGGCTTTGTAGAAACTCCTGCTTGACTTACAGTAAAGCCTCTGCAAATTTTAGCTTCAACATCCAAATGTTGGATGTTGGATGTCATGGCTAATCATGATGAATAAAGGTAACAACAGAATCTTTATATTGAATATAATAAAGATAATTTTTTACTTCAGTGAGATGTTGAATTTATAAATTAGCCATCTTGTGAGAAATTTCTGTTGAGATTTGTTGTACTAAATCAGAATGGCAGGCTATACCGACAAGTAACTGAAACGGCACATAAAGTCACAAACGTATGCAAGCAGATGTGATGAGACTCCTTATAACCATGATGGCAAATCTATGGCATGTGTGCCAGCAGCACCCTCTCTGATGGCACGAGAGCTGTTGCCCCAGTTCAACTCCGCTATGCATGCATGTGCATCTCCCGCCAGCCAGCTGGTTTTTGGGCCTCTGCCACGCAAGCAGGAGTGCTGTGCGGGCATACGCAGGGTCAGGGCATGTGTGTGGTGTATGTGGGCATACACAGGGGCAGGGGGCATGCAGGGAGAGTGTGCATGCATGGGGGGCAGGGCACATACAGGTGGGCCATGTGTGCATGCGTGGGGTGGGGGGCATATGGGAGCCATGCATGCATGCATGGGTGGGTGGGGTGGGCACATGCAGGGGGCCTCACGTGCATTGCATTTTGGGGGTTCGCGCACTCGGTTTGGAAAAGGCTAGCCATCATTGCCTTATAAGGTCTCTCACTAAGATATAAATTATTTTTTCTGTTTTGCATAAATTAAAAGCAATGAGTGAATCTTGACATGAAAAGTATTTGAGAAATTTGGGTGTTTTTAAGTTGTTAAGTATACTCAGTTGGGAAGAATATTTTTTTGCTAGTTGATTAGGAGCTAAATGAACTGAATAATATGGATAATTTTGCTTCTCTCTGGGCTTACAGTAATGGCAATTATTTAAAACTTGGTTTCCTTATGATAGCCTAACTGATAGCAATAAGGAATATTTTGATTACCAACAATATATGAAAAAAAAATTAATGTCTGAAATATATCCTTGAAACATTTTGAAAAACTCCAGATCAAGGTATAGTACATTATCAGTACATTTCTATGGAGATGGAAAGATTCTGAATTGAAGTTAGAAGATATTAACTGAAGTAAAGACTGAAGTTACAAAAAGAGTATGGTAGGAGTGGGAAAAAAAATAGCAACAGCATAGGCTTGAGTTTGGGGTAAAATAGGCCATGTTAAAATATTTAGAAAGCATAATTTATTCATTAAGTCATTTCCCCAGATTATGCTTAGGACGGCATTATTTAAACCACAATCATATAAATGTGCAGAGTTATTATTGGGAAGTTGCAAAATGACATTTAAAATCACTGCAATTGTTGTTTGCTGAGATAGGCTACGAAAACTGCTCAAAAATGCTTCCTGAACAGAATTTTGAGGAAGACATCTCATGTCCCATTTCTACCAATGAATTGATTGATCCTCTTCAGAAGTACATTTAGCCTTCAAAGCTTCTACCACTAGTAGAGTGGACTATTACATTCAGATATATCATAAAAGACCAAGAAGGTCCTCGGTTCTGTTAATTTTTAATTCAACATTAACCTTTCCAGTCGTGATCAGTCAGATATTCTCAAAAATGGAGAAGCAAAGCGTGAAGGCAATAATCCTCTTTCATTCTTTGCTCCAATAGTTAACATTCAGAACTTCTCTTTATTATATTTATTCAAGAGAGAAAAAAAAGCTATGATCACTGAACTCTCTGCAATGCCTAGCTTCTCCAATTTGTCAATATAAGGCTACAGTATAATTAAATCCAATTTGGAGACCTCTTTCCCTATCAGCACTATAAATCTGCACATTTATATGTGACATGCTTTTGTGTGTGTGTGTTTATGTGCATGTGTGAGTGTGTGTGTGTGTGCATGTGTATAACATGTGGCTATGTGATCTCCTATCCCTCTCTTCCCGCTCTTGCACCTGGTTGTATTAAATCTAGGACAAATTATTGTTCACTTGATAATTCTCTCTGCAAGTTGAAACATTAATGAAGTAGATTTACAGGTTGCATGGATAGCTTACTATTCAAATGAACCTGAATACTATTGCCTTGCAAAGCACTTTTCAAAATTTGAGTAGAGCAAATATGGCATAGACCAAACGCAAAGACACATAAGGCGAGACCAATATATGCTGCTCAATGTTGAGCTGCTTCATCTTCCAACTGAAGGTTTGTGTCAGGGATCAACATGTGCCTACAGAAAATGTGCCTACTTTGCCTATTCTTAATCTACTAAGAATTGATCTATTTACTTTGACTGTAAATAGATCAATCAGTCTACCTTTAAAATGTCAGAACATTATTTAATATAATCTAGGTATTCTGATAAACTGGGCTTCAGTCAATGAAAGGTTAAACATTTTTTTGCTCCAATTAACTAACACAGCTAATCTCTCTACCGGTAGTATCTAATTTTGTGCTTGTTAAATTTTAGCTTATCAATTAGCACTTCACTTTATCTTGTCATGACCATTAGGCTGCAGTTTTGTATTCTCTTTAGACATTAATGTCTAATCAAGATCTGTTGAATTAAAGGCTGACAGTGAATTTATTAGAATCTCTACAGTCTGTCTACCTATGCTTCAGTAATCTTATCCCTTTGCTTGCAATAAGCTTCTGTTGCTTTTTTCCCCTTAACTTTGATGTGTTAAAAGGATTGTCATTGCTTTAATAGTTTTAGCAATGGAATTATATCTTTGGTTGCTCTGTCAGCAGTACATTTGTTTCCCACCAACCCCCCACCGGAGTTTGTTTTATAGTCTTAATTAGGACAAAACTCTTTCCTGGATTTTTTTAAAAATAATGTCTTGATTCTCTTTAGGTATGAAAGTGAATAATTTAAATGATATTACATTTTAGAATCTGTTACTAATTTTATGTCTGAGTTATTCTTTGTATGCTTTCAGTAGCAATTGCAATAGCACTTAGACTTATATACTGCTTCATAGTGCTTTACAGCCTTCACTTTATAGAGTCAACATATTTCCCCCAACAATCTGGGTCCTCATTTTACTGACTTCTGGAGGATGGAAGGCTGAGTCAACCTGAGCTGGTCAGGATCGAACAGGATCCTGGCAATGAGCTGAATTAGCCAGCAATACTGCATTCTAACCACAGCGGCACCATGGCTCAAGCAATTTACAATCAAGTAGAAAATGAAGAGGAGAGCTATATTAACTTACGGTGAGGCAAAACATCAGGAACCTGGTAGCACCTTTTCTAATACATTTTATTAAAAGCTATAATGTTTCATGAGATCAGATTTGTAAATTGGAAAAGGTACTACTCAATTTCTTATGTTTTTCAACCAAGTAGAAGTATTTGATTCACTTTACTTCTGTCTTTCTCTTTTTCTGTTTGAATGTACATTCAAAGCCAGGGGATATTTGTGTAAAAATGTGTGCCCATGCACTTAAGTTCTCAGTTGTGTTGGTGTAGGCATTCTCATGGCCCTTCGAATAGTTCTTATAGTTGGACACTGCTTAAAGCCATATGAATGCACATAGGCAATGACTTGGTATTAAGGACAGCTTTTACTTCCACTTACTGAAGAACTGATTTTAAATAGTAAATTCTTTTGATGTGACAATTTACTAAGCCAGAAACAAACAATCATTTGGTTGCTCTGTACTTGGTTGTCATTTTTATATTTGTATACTTATATATCACATAGGTCTAATGTCATGTGAAGAGAGCCAGTTTAGTATAGTAGTTAAAGCATCAGGCTAGAAACTAGGAGACTGTGAGTTCTAGTCCCATCGTAGGCACAAAGAGATAAAAGTGACCTTAGACCAGTCACTTTCTCCCAGCCCTAGGAAGGGAGCAATGTCAATTCACTTCTGGAAAACCTCACCAACAAAACTACAGGGAGTTGTCTAGGCAGTCTCCAAGAACTGGATATGATTGTTTTTTTAAGTTTGTTTTTTGTTGTATGCCATCCAGAGGTCATATTATTTGAGATGGGTAGCTTTATAAATCTAGGCTTTTCTAAACAAAAATAAATAAATAATGCTGAGAACACTTGAGGCATCAACAGGAAATAAAACATTTTATTGGATATTGGGTAGTATGTATGTTTTATTTAACAACACCTGGAAAACTCTACTGTGGGATTCACTACACAAAAGTGAAACAAAAGATAAACCACCTTCATCAAAACTAAATGTAAAATACAGCTAAACTTGTCAGCTCGTGGGTCACGAGCAGTATGGCAGGATAGAACACCCCAAATGTTTCTACAAGATACAGAGAAAAACCCCACACATAGAAACACTCAAGCAGGCAGTAAATATACACAAAGGCAACTAGGATCTTTCTACAGCATCAGATTCTAATACTTTACACAGCTTTGTCAGGAAGGTACATGTGGCTTCTTTTGAGGATGAAAATGTCATCTTGGTCAAATAGCAGATTTTTCTGCTGAAAATGATGGAACATTACAAACCAATTCCGCAGTGACATTCATTCTGGCAGTGTAAGAAGAGAATCAATTTAGAATACCTTCACACAATGAATCAATTCTGGCAGCTTCAGCCTGAAATTTCTCTCCCATTATGCTGATCAACTAAAAGAAGTTACAGCAGAACTGAATCCTCTGTGCTTAGGCTCACTCACATTGGTGAGATTTGGTCGTATACAATTACAAAAGGACCCTCTTACATATAGTTCAACTTATTTGATTCAATTTTGCCTTTTCCTCTTTGATGTAGAATGGTGTTTTTCAATCTCAGCAACTTTAAGATGTGTGGACTTCAGTTCCCAGAATTCCCCTGCCAGCTGGCTGGGGAAATCTGGAAATTGAAGTTCATACATTTTAAAGTTGCTTTGGTTGAAAAACACTGATGTAGACAATAGAAAGAGCACCAGAATGATAAATCTTGGTCCTTGTGGAAAGCTAAATAGAAAGTGGATTAAATTGCCACAATCCATTTGTGGCTTGTGAGTTCAATTCTCTACATTTCATAAGTAACTTGCCAGCTTAGAGCTTGGAAAAAGGAGATCTGTCATTAAAAAAACCATGACTGGGGATGCCTTTTTTCTTAAAAAAGGAAACTCTATATTTTGAAATTATTTCTGAGGAAATCCCACACTTACTAGTAAAAGTTTTTTTTTTTTTAATGGGAAGGAGCGGGGTGGGGGGGGAATGTCTTCTTGGATTTTTAAAATTTTTGGTGCTTGGTTGTTACTGAAAATAGAACTTGTGTTTCAACATATTAAAATATATTTACAATCTTTTAAATAAATATGCAGCATTTAAATAAATTAATGAAAGGGGTCTCCAAGCAAGAGAGCCCAATTGCAAAAATAATGCCCCGATGCGACACAAGGAAATAATATAAGCTAAAGTGACCATCGGTCTTTTTTCTGAAGGACAGCCTCTACCATCAACCTGGGGAGAGATGTGGAATATTGCACAGTGTTGACAAAATGCTGTGTTGTCAGTCCATTCTAAATGATGCCTTGTCCTGTGCATAGCTCTTCAGTTCTGAATTGGTCCATAGCTATAAGAACGTCTTGTGCTATGCAATCCTTCGGCAGTGCAGTAGAAGGGAATGGCAGTATTTTTACAATATCACTACAGAATAAATTGATTGCTATCCACTGAGAGAACTACAGTTTCTAAGCACACACGGCAGTCACAGTGATACACAGAGCAGTCTTTTAAGACGCTTATGGAATGACTAATAGCTTCATAATAGTGCCATTTACTACATAGTAACATTGAAAACATTTAAAAACTCCTCCTGAAACGAGCATCTAGTGTACATAAGAGGTTGCTTCAGTTTGCTAGAACTTGTTCTTTGTTTTGTTTCACTTTTTTTAAAGGACAAATTAAAACTTATTAGTATAAATAGTATATAAAAGGTCACTAGCTGTTATCTTTTGGCTTGCTTTGAAGTGCATTCAGAAATATGGCTAATTTTTTGTCCTCTTTTGATGGGATTGTACAATACTGTCTCGTCACCATGAAACTACTTTTGTATAATAAACACACACGGCTGTGATTTTTTTTTTTGTTTTGCTTTAAAAAATATTCTGCATTCCTTCTCATCTGGCTTAGTATAATAAAATATTTTGTTACAAAGTCTAATGTGCAAACTCATTAGAATTAGAGAATGTGAGAGCACAAATGGGATTCACAGTATGCAAATTCGTATAAAGGTGATAAAGGAGAGCTACTTGTCTTCAAGTATATATGTTTGCCACGGGTAGTAGCAGGGCGGCGGCTGCTGCTGCTACATAACCCTGAAATGATTCCCACACATAGTTTATATGTTGCTATGTGTAATATTTCATGCTCCCACCTCCCTCCCTTGATGTAACTGTACCTTCATTTCTAAGTGTAAAGCCATGATTTCAGTTTGTTTATACACACACACACACACATATATATACAGAGAGAGAAAGAGGAAAAAAAGTGATCTATCAGCTTCTGCTATGCTTCCTAGAAGTCAGTCCTGCTCAGATCATGCAAAATTGCCCACGAGAAAAGTCTACCAGTGGATTCATTCCTTCAAGAGCATATCTTGATATTGTAATGGTTCAGTTGAAAGCTCAGATTTAAGTTGTCCTTTAAGATGTCAGTGTAACACTACTAGTGCCTTACAAGTTGGAATTTTTGCTGGAATGCAGACAATAGTTACCCTATAATATAATTATCAGCTCTCCTATATCTCAGTCAATTTACATAATTTAAAATATAACATCTTATTAAAAACATCTAGATATACACAGATTAGGAAACGTTTACGACAAACAAATAAACAGACTAGAAATAAATTTGTAGATACTGGTATGTACAACTGTGTGATACAATAAATAATTTCTGTCATGCTCTATCTACACATATTGCTTAAAAGAAGAGTAGATCTGAGGGCAGTGGTGAGATGGAGTGCCTTATAGGGCTGTTTCTACATTAAAGTTGTGCAAATTAAAACAAGAGTAGAAATACCACTGATCTGTGTTGGGGATGCATGGCTGGAAATAAAAGGACCCATATTACTGAGGTATTTACAGATACTGGCTAAAGAGCACTATATGGGCAAATGCAGAAAGGCCTTCTTTTCACATTTCACTTTCTTCCTACTTCTTGACAGCAAGCATGGCATCTACTTCTTCCTCTGGCTGTAAGGTATGCCACTGTGCAATGGGTCGTCTTGGGTTGGCCAACATGTCTGACCAATGTCGCAGCTCCGCGCCAGTGCTGTTGTAGCCCACAAAGACTTTGCCAATGGCATCATTCTTGCCAATCTTGTCATAGTCCAAAACAGTCACAACAACTTGCACTTTCTAAACAATGGGAAGAGAACAAAGCAAGGTTGAAAAATGCAAATCCATACATTTTGCCGCTGAGATTGTCAGAGCTAGCGCAATCCATGAAGTAAGTGGGCAACAATATATGGGAAACTCAGATCTGTTTTACCTTGGTTTTCCTGCAGCCTCCTAGGAATTATATTCTATAAATCCCACTCCAAAAATCTTATCATTGGCAGTTTTTCGGTATATACAACTGAGCCTCTTCTTTTCTAATTTTTCTCTAAACTGGATATTGAAAAAGTTGCAATAATCTTGCCTGGGATGGTGCCAATGCTTCAGTAATGAGATTTCACTGCCAAATCACTCTTCTAAAATATTTATGTACCAGCAATGTAAGTCTTATGGTTGGGCACAGAGACACATATTTTTAAATCAAAACTTTGTGTTTAATTCAACAGATACAATATGAATGGATGAATCTCCCTGCCGTCTGTTGTAACAATGCTTCAGCCTCAGTGGCTTGGTGAAATTGTGCTGAAGCAGACGATGACTCTTATCACTACATTTATATATCAAACTGGAAAGTTAAGCTGTGATCCTGTAAATTGGGATGGACAGCCCTGATTTTCTGCCAAGAGCTGCCTTCGCTTGGGTGTAATTTATAGAAACCCACATACCAAAAGTGACTGGGTTTTAAGGAAGCAATAGAAGGCCCACAGTGAAAGATGGATGACTACTTTCTCTCCTTCTAAGCTTTTTGATGTTTCCTTTTTGGTCTTCTGGTTTTATCTCATATTTCTTTTTTTCTTTATTGTCAGAAGTCAAAACTGTTTACTTCCAGAGGGCTTTTGAAATGAGATAAAAGCACAGAACTAATCTGAGTTTTCTGGAATTGGCAACACCTATTATTTACTTATGTATCTTATTATAAGTATGGTTTTAGTTATGCAGCTTAGCAGAAGAACTTTATAACTATTATTGTGCTTGCTTTAAATAATTTTGGTTTGATAAAATAATCAAATCATCTGAAAGGATGGGAAACAACAAAACTGATTTTCTCCTGAACTATTGGAATAAAATCACCATCGAATTTTGTATTTAGCATCCCTTGCTGCTGAATAAATATTAATTATCTACTACATGTTTGAAGAATTGATATTCCTAAGTATTGTATCGTTCATTTTTTACTTTTTGTAGCAATCTCCCTTGTTTCATCCCATGCAGGACTATTGCATAGGTATTAATGAAGGTACCTGTGAAGAGGAGCAGAATTTCAAGGCGGAGAAGGAATTGCAATTTTGATATTACCTGGATTTGCTCAAATGGTACTTCAAAGCTGAAGGATTCATTGTAATAAGGATTCAGAGTGTTCTTCTTAATTGTTGTCTTCTTCTTCTTCAACCGTTTCCCATTCTGCATCAGATGAATTTTCACATAGGGATCTAAACAACAGCAGAAACAAGTTTTTCAGAAATTTAAAGCTCTACATGATATAGGGCCAGGCTAGCTTTGTTACACCATTACATCAGCCCTTCTCACCTGGTCAGGCAGGGAAGGTATATTGAGGACCCTATCAGTTAAAGATCTTAGACTAGAAAGAGAGCCTTATCTGCCGTTGCTTCTGTCCCGCGGAATATTCTCCCCTAGCAGTGAGCTGGGCCCCCATTGTCCTGGTCTTCCAGAAAGGGGTGAAAACATGGCTCTGCAGCTTTTCATGAGGAGCCCAGGGCATGGGGCTGTTAGCACCCTGATATCCTTCCCTTCACGCTTTAATTAATTTTTATTAATTATTCTTGCTCTTTTTAGAATTTTTAACTTTTATATACCAGTTTTATGTTTTGAAATTTTATTGTATACTGCCCCAAGTCCCTCTGTGAGGAAGATGGGTGGTTCCAAAATGTGATTAAAAAAAAGTAAATAAAATGTTGGCTAATGCAGTGAATCTTTTAATGAGAATGAGATAGTGACAAAATAAACAGGAGACTGATGGAATGATTTTTTAAAAGGATGCAAGTCTTATGCTAATATCAAAACCTGTATAATGATTGCCTAGCAACTATTCAAATAGGGCAATTATGTCAAGTGAAAATATACTGCACTGAATATTGCAAATTATGAGAGGAGACTTTTTCCTTAAAGTGTACACTGAAGTGTTCCCTCTTAATGTTTTTTCCTCCAATGTAAGGTTCCAGAAAAGACTTAATGCTGAAGGACAAAGAGATATAGGTCATTTTGTTACTCTTATTGGACATGAATTCAAAGAAAATTGACAGCAGTGGCTGAGGCAAATGAACATTACTTTGGCTCTTCTCGTTATTGAAGATTACTTCACATTTTAGATGTGTTCATTAACAAAGAATTGTTACACTAGCCCTAATTGCTTGTGTGTGTGTTCGTGTGTGTGATGTGTGCATAACAATCACTAGGATTAGACAGGTTTGTAGAGAAACATGGCACTCAAATTTGATTCTAAACCAACTACAAGTAGAATTTCCATACTGTAAATGGTGGTGATATTCCAGCTCTCTAACAAAAAATACAACTCCTAGAGCTGTGATGGTGAACCTGTGGCACATGTGCCCAAAGTGACATGCAGAGCTATGTCTCCTGGCATGTGCTGCATCACCAGTTCCTCTTCCAGGTTTCTGGTGTGCATGCATGCGTGTGCCAATCAGTTGGCCTTTTTGCATGCAACAGTGCCGGGAACTAGAAGAGCTGGTCTTCTGTTTTCCTGCATGAGCATGCGCGCCATCCAGCTGATCGTCGTGTGCGCATGTGCGCCAGAAACCTGGAAGTTTAGCTGGCTGAAACTGGAAGTTTAGCTGGCTGAAACCAGAAGTTCAGTAGCTGAAACCGGAAGTTCATTTTTGGGCGCGCGCGTGCACCCTGGGCAGCTCCTCTTCTGGATTGCAGCTCAGATGTGCATGCGCCCCCTTTTTGACACTCGGTGCCAAAAAGGTTTGCCATCACTGTTCTAGAGGAATAGCCATTTGTATCCTACCTTAAGATAAATGTTCTTAGAGATCCTGTCTAGATACTACTGGAAAATAAGAATCCTGGACTAAAATAAACCCTCTGTTCATTAGGTCAAACAAAAGAAGTTGCCTAACATTATAGCAGCCAAGATTTAACAGAGTGCTGGAAAAGTTCTAGGAAAGAATATATTTGCACAGGCTTTCTCTGTGGATCAGGTCTGGTACTTTAACATAGCTAGTTCTTGCTGTTTAATGGTCTCTGGGTCTTCAGTGCACTATTCCTCCTTTGGTCTTGATGACCCTATTGTTACAAAAAGTTTAAAGTTTAATGTTAGCATAGGCGTATCCCATTTCATGCTATCATTTTCATTGTTCTCTTTCTGATAATCCAGTTTTGCTCTGAACAATGAAAGTGAAAGAGATTTCCTGTGGAAACACACTTTTAAATGTAAACCACAGTTTAATACATGGCTGTTCAGCTCCCTTGGCTTAGTATGGTCTGTGACTGACATAAAAGACAGGGGAAAAATAGCTATATTTAGGCAGACAAGTTTTAAGGACTTATCTGTTCTTTATCTTAATGGAGTTTGGGACAGGAAATCTGCAGTACCAAAAACTACATGACCACTACAAGTGGAAGTTGCAAATGGAAGTTGAAGAACATCAAATGGTTGTAAATGCAGGCAGATTGCTGAGCAGTCAAAAACTGATCATATTATGCAGAGGGGCTGCAACAACAATAACTTCAAGGACCAGGCATCAGTGCCATTTGTTCAGCAATGTCAATGTAGCTTCAAATGCTCGCTGAATAAATAGTTATTAAGTGAGGTCTAATTGTACTCCAAATTTTTTTTTAATCAACCCAAACAATTTTTCTGTACGTCGTCTAAATTACTAATAATAAATTACTAGTAGGTTTGCATTAACCAATGGCAGTCAATGGTTTCTAGGATATAAGCTATATTTCATTATTCTTGTCCTATTTCCTAATCCAGATATTCAAACATTTTTATGAAGGCACTATAATAATTGCTTAAACAGAAATTGTAAATGGTATCCAAATTTTATGATGGTTAAGTAAATCAGAAATAGAGACCAATTGATTAATGCATTCATATTCAAAGAGGAGGATAAAAATAGTTTAAATCTACATAACAACACGGCATGTCAATTGTCAATTGGATGGGTAGGAGAAAAATTTAAAATAATTATAATAATTGATTTTGCAATGTCTGTGGCCAGGAAATCTGTACACTTGTTCTGTCTGTTGTTTAGCAATACTGCAAACCTTGCCCTCTTTTCCTATCTTTTCCTCTCTATTGCACTGACTTTGGATAAAACAGCTTTTGAAACAGACTCCTGTTCAAGGACCGGGCTATCCCTGAACAGTTACAGATGCAAGCCATCCAGATAATAAGGAAAATAAATCTAAAACACAGAGTCTGAACTCACTGAAATTTCTCGAGTGCAGCCATTGGCTGTTAGTGTTAGTAGGCCCTTTTAAAGGTTGGTATTTCTGATCCTCCTGATAAGACACTCCCTGCTATACTGTAATGAGATGGACTTGGCTTTTCATTATAGCCCTATCCTTAGGAGAAGAGCTGAGTGAAAAATATTGCTCCTTCATTTGCTCTAATTAACATTCAACACATGGAAGGCTGGCAGAAGCTGAAAAATTCTCAATTAGTATTGTGCATTACTGATTTTACAAGACTATCTCAAGGGAGGACTAATAGAGAAGCTTTTAAAAGCAGTTCAACTGACATGCTTTGTTTTACTGTCATTTAATGGCAAACGATGTCAGTTCATTACTTAGAGGCAAACAAAAGACTCGTGTCTCAATAGAAATGAAAGCTGAGGTATATACAGTATATACAGTAATCTTGATCTCAGAACCAGCATTGCTCGTTTACAAAACATGTCTCCAATATCCATAGCAAGTGGCTTTGTGGACAAGAAAGATTTAATTTAGCAAATAATGAACAAACTTCTTAATGTGACAGGCAAGTGAAAAATAGAGTATTTTGTAGGCAGTAGCACGGTTACATGAATTATGCATCAGAAGCATCAACTGTACATGGATAAGGTAGAGTCTGTGGATGCATCAGGAGAGAATTAAGTATTCCTTCAAACAAAAGCTTGAGTGACAGAGCTTTTAATGTGAAAACTAAACTGTAGGTACTATATGTTTTTACATTCTCTTCTTCAAAAAGAGAAAAACCTATTTTCGTGAATAGTTACATGGGCAGAATACTAAAGAAAGACAGTGAAAGTGAATGACAAGGCTAGGACCCAATGATTATACGTTGAATACGAAGATACTGATCTTTAATAAAGGTGTGCAAGTCCTGTGGTCTGATATACATAGTCCAAATAATGTACTGAAGTACATTATACAGCTCTTATTTGTTTGTATTTTGAGGGGAAGAAGTAGAGAGAGGAGTTGATACTCATGAATCTCCCATCTTATTGCAAAAATAATTGCTCTGCAGATTAGTACCTTTGCAATATAGTGAACAAACACTGAAAAAGTAGTTTAATAAGAAGCTCTACCTTACAATTTTCTTGCTGCTTTGCCTGGTTGTGAAAAATTCTTAGGTCTGAGGGCTCAACTATGTACTATCTTAATGGCATAATGCATAATTTTGCTAAATGCAAAATAATTTTGCATTTAGCTAAATACAAAATAAGCTTTGCAGATTGCCAGAACAGGCTTCCAAATTCAGAAGGTGTTCCTAGTATAAGGGCTTAAACTTTGTTATTCCACTGCAGTCCCCACCCAGTTCTGAACCCACATTGTAATCTCTTTCACTCTCTTTCTTTTGCTATGCAGACTGGAAATCTATGTGCATATAAACACTGAAGGCACCTGATCTGGGTCTGAAAATTAGAGTGTTGGGGGAAGGTGTGTATGTTGATCATTACAACAGAATTGTACACAAAAGCATATTTCTGATGGTACTTGGCTTATCCAATTTAGTCTAAACTACCATTCCTAAGAAATGTCTTCATACTTGAACTGAACATCTGTAGAGAAGAGTAGGCTAACCTGGGGAGGTGGTGGTGGTGGTGGAATAAAATGCACCATCAGTTGAGAGCTCTTGCATTGCCATAAGAAATCCAATTCCAGTCCCCCCTTTGAATTCCAGTGACCCCTATCTAACAACAATTTAGTGCTGACCATTAGTTGACCAGATTCTTGTGTACAAGCTTCAATAATTTTTTTATAGTGCAACCAGGGGTGAAATCCAGCAGGTTCTGACAGGTTCTGTAGAACCGGTAGCGGAAATTTTGAGTAGTTCGGAGAACCGGCAAATACCACCTCTGGCTAGTCCCAGAGTGGGGTGGGAATGGAGATTTTGCAATATCCTTCCCCTGCCACTCCCACCAAGCCATGCCCACAGAACTGGTAGTAAAAAAATTTGTATTTCACCACTGAGTACAATCAACATGAATGATCCTGATTCTTTATGCCTGATAGTATTCTTTTTTTCTGCAAGAATCCGCTTCTTAATAATACCAGTCATAAGACATTAAGAACCAATCCCATTCCCCCATCTTACCAGATATTCTTTTCAAGTAAGAAAAATGATGGAATAAGTAATGCAAAACATGGGAGAATTACAAATGAAAGGCATCATATATTTCATTTAAAATTTCACGAGTGAGAAACTCTGATTCTGCAATAAGTCTTTCTTTGAGTTAAATTGCAGCAATTTATAGGGAAACAAAGGGAAATAGAGATCCATAAATACAGAATTTTATGTTTCTATCATGAGATCACAAAGGAACACTGAAGCTTGAAGAAAAAACATGTATCTCTAAACGTTCTTAATTGGATTCAGAGAAGAAAAAGCATATGCTCTGTTTTGAAATAGATCTGACTGTTTCCCTTCTAATGGCTATGCATGGCTGGGGGAAGATTGGGCAGCTGACAAATGACCAGTCTATCAACCGGGCACAGCCATTATATCTTGCATTAGTAAATGTTCAGTTACACTTTGATAACATCAGCTTTGGGAGTGAAATTGTCTATCATACTTTTCCATCCTGCAAGTCAAACCTTGAAGAGAAATGTGGTTGGCATCATGTGTCCTTACAGACCAGTAGGGTGACATATTTATAGCCTTCAGCTGTATCAGAGGGTTCAAATGCCCCCATAAGGAATTAAAAGGCAAACATACTTCAAGGCCAGCAGCCAACCTCTTTTTTTTTGTGAGAACATTACTCAGGATGTGACTTTCAAAGTAGGGATAATTTGTCTTAAGAACTTTCTTTCCCGGGGTTTGTGCGTGAGAAGAGATAATGAAGACATCAGGAATAAACTTTAATGAGATTAGAAAAATCACATATATGACTGGCCTAAATCAGCATTTGTTACATAAAAGGAAAGCTGTGATGGAAAGGAACTAAATTTCTTCAGGAAAGGAACAATGGGAGGCACCGTTTCCAAGAAATGGTGCAACAACTGGGGTTACATCAATGTTGTACTTCACAGCACTCTATCTTTAGGTTTCTATGGCAACAATGGTCAGAAGCAGATACTGGAGATGAAATCCAGGCCTTATTGCCAGCAGGAGCAGGAGGGCCCACAAATACTACAAAACTGGTTAAGGAAAGAAACGTACATCTCTAGCTAGCAAAGTGAAGCCGTAACTGAATGTTGAATCTCCCAAATTCAGAGCAATGCATTTCCTGTTTATTATTTATTTTTGAGACCCTCTACCCATTATCCTTAGAACTTACTGCCTTTACTTTTATTCTTCTTTTGTTTCTGTCAGAGGCATGTGGCACATGGTCCTTTCATAATCTGAGTAAATTGTTTATTTCTATTTAGCATGCCACCTACAGCACTTTGAACTGTGCACTTAGTATAATTTCAGATATTAAATGATGTTTTGGGAAAATTGGAAGAGAGAAAGTTCTCCAAACATTTATAAATGATTGAAATAAAAACCCTGGAGGACAGTAACCAGTATTATTTCTATTCATGTCTCCTTTATAATATGATAGGGAAAAAGTAAATATTGATGATGTTTGTGTGTCTGAGGCGCAGAAACTCCAGTCTACATAAATATATACTGTTTATAATCTCTTCTATCTTTCACTCATCTTATGCATTTACAATGGCATTACAGCCAAGATCTTATTAAACACCCATTTAAAATTCTGTATTGGAACAAAATTTGTCTGCCTAACATAAATACAAAGTTCTGGAGCAAAACATGCTTCCTCCTGCTCCATCCAACATTCTTCTGCACATCTGGGACTGTATCTAGAAGGATAAACACTTCTGAAATTGGAACAATAGGAAGCCAGTGCTGTTAAACTGGCACTAAGCCAACAATCTATTCATTGGGGACATTTTAGTCTGGGACTCTTATTTGCAGATGGCCAAAATAAAATGGTTCATCCCAGGGGTGAAATGCTACCGGTTCGCTCCGGTTCGGGTGAACCGGTAGTTAGCTACCAGGTCGGTTGAACCAGCAGTTTAAGAAGCTACCAGTTTGGGCAGACTGGTATTTCCGACGATCAGCTGTGCCGCATGGTTTAGTTTTGCTAGAAAGCAGGAAAGCTAAATCGCGCGGCACAGCTGATCCCGTCACTGCTGTTCTACTCACCTTCTCAAGCCTCCTTTCAGTGCATACTGTGCATGTGCACCTCTGTGCAGCACATGTTTGGTGCGCACTGCGGATGCACATGCAGCGTGCATTTGGTGCACAGCACGTATGTGCGGCCAGCAAACCGGTAGCAAACCGATTCAGATTTCACCACTGGTTCATCCTGGCTTAAGTGATGAACCATTCAAACTAGGTTCATCCTAGTTTGAATGGTTACATTTTCAGTATCTCATCAGTTAGACGAGGTTCTGAAAATTAGAAAGGTTCAATACAAAAGGGTAAATTAATTTAAAAGGGAAGGATTCAAGAATCAGTCCTGACTGATTCCTCTTATCTATCATAAAATAAAGTATGGATAGACAGATGTGGGATTCAGGCAAAATTTGCTAGCTCGCTGTAACCTACAGCTCAATAAAATACATTTTATCTCAAATAGTCTTTTTGGGATAAAACCCAGAAGGAGCTGAAACTTTTGTACTTAAATCAAAAGCCAATACTACCAAGTTGGCATGATGGGGGAAAGAGTGCAACTAAATTACTTGGAGAAATGTGCTTATAATAATACTCTACACTATAAAACAATAAAAGTTCTGTTTACTCATCAACCAGGGACCAATTTCCTATGCTCAAAATTGTTTGTGAGGGTTGCATTGTAAGTATACACTGAAAGGAAGAAGGTGTGAATAACACCTGTCTACAAATTTTGGGAAATTATCGACTTCCGAGATAGTGTAAATTTCACATGCTTTGATTAGATGAATTAGAAAACAGGTATAAAAGTGCTGATTGGCTAAAGTTTTCAAGATATTTCACAATAAAGATTTATACACAGGCTAGTATTTTTCATGATGCCTCATAACTGCTCGTCAAAGTATGGTAGAACAACAAAAATGGTACCACATGGAAGTGTATAAATTTATCTTCACTTTGAAAACAGCAAGGCAGATGACTATGAAAAATTTGCTTAGGTCCTATATAGCACTTGGTGCAAATGTCACTGAAAATTCACTTCTTACACTTGCATTAATATTGTTTCCTGATCGTTTATTTGTACCCTATGACTATAATTAAGTGTTGTACCTTACGATTCTTGACGAATGTATCTTTTTATATACACTGAGAGTATATGCACCAAAGACAAATTCCTTGTGTGTCCAATTACACTTGGCCAATAAAAATTCTATTATTCTATTCTATTCTATTCTATTCTATTCTATTCTATTCTATTCTATTCTATTCTATTCTATTCTATTCTATGACTATTTCCCTTTGAACTGTGGGGCAGTGAGTGATGAGCATGGGGAGAGATTCCACCAGGATATTACAGGCATGGAGAAAAGATACCAAGGGAAATGGAGTCTGTCCATGCTTGCCGATTACTGCTGGAATCTCCCCAGGGATGATCCTACTGCAGTTCACAAGAGAAAAGCCAAAAAGCACAGTTTAGATACCGAATAAAGATGGAACCTTGTTGTTTAATCTGATGTTAGAGCTGGTCAGTTTTTCATGCAAAAAGCATGAAAATGTTACATGAAAGATAAATTTATAATGATTGGTGTGGCACCATTCTCACTGCTATATCACATTTTGCAGAAAAGATATGGAGGATAATCACACACACCCATCATAATTTTGAATTATTTTGATGCAATTTTGACTTGAACCTGTATCTTAGAAACTGGGGTAAATTAATACTTGGGACTTAATTTTCCTTTATTAGTGACCCAATTCTGGTAAAATTAAGCTACTTTCATTTCTGAGGCTTTCTCCTTGTAGACCAGTGTAATTTTGATTTCCAAATTCTAGCATATACACAATCGTGGACGTGGATTTCTATGCTTGAGTTGCAAGAAACTGGATAAATCCTGAGGATTTACAGGAAAGATGAAATATGAAATCTAATGGACGAATAAGAAAGACCTTAGCTATTACATTTAAGAAAGTCTTATATATTGCGGGGAGATATAATGAAGGCAATTGCAAAGAGAGAAGGTTGAAACAATCACATTAATGAAGAAACAAATTAAAAACTATGGTGATATGTGGAACTCTGGAATAAAATATCCAAAAGAAATGATAAAGACTTGATAAACTCTGGGTGCTTTTGTAGGACATACTAAATTGAAAAATGCAGTTAATGATGCTGCACGGTATAATTTCCCTCGGCTGTTGCACAGGGCCTTTTAACCCAGCTTTCCAGCTTTTCAAAAATTATAACCCAGGTCAAATGTTAGGAACAAGTACAGTTTTCAGAAATCCAAGTAGTGACTGTTATACATTTCAATGACATAGCAAGCCACAAAGCTTGGTGAAAAATCCAAGAGAGTATGGGAACGAGTACAGTTATTAACTAAGGTCTTTTTTTGTTTTGTTTTTACTTATCATGTGAAGACAGGCAGGGTTTGGAACATTTTGTTTCAATTCAAATTATTCCTTGAACAGGATTGGAACTTGGAGGGAAATGTAACCATCAAGACAGTGCTTGAGGTGCATCAAACTGCCTAGCCAGAATTCACTACTTTTTTTTTTTACTAGCAATTGAATCATGCTCTCGGGGATGTCACAAGAATCTGTTCACATCCACAATTTCTCAATCAATTTTGAGAGCACAAGGGGAAATGTTCACATGGAAAACCTCTCTAAAAAATTGTAGTCTGATAGGAAAATGATTGTGCGAAGCAATGCACTCCACAGTCAAAGGGGAAAAGGGTTCAGTATAATGGATTCCTAACCTTAGTACCTCCAAAGTTCAGCTTGGCTCTTAACTTAGATTCTTTAAGGAGAAGTAGAATAGTCAATCATTATCAATTCTTCACAAAAAATGCAACCTAATGTGCTCATCACTGGTAAGATAGAGAAAGCAATGAGACTATTTTTTAGATATAAGGAACAATATAAATACATTCTATAAATACACACTGCTGTTTCTTGTTTTAGATCAAAGAAACCAAAAAACCATCATAAGGGTTAATAAATATTTCACAGCATAATAGGTGTAGATTAGACAGTATTTCACTTTATACACATACAAAAATGAAACAATTATTTCCATCGCAGAAAGGTGGATATGAGAACACACTGCAGTAAACCAAATAGGGAAATGAAATTTAAAGATAATTGAAGTGAAAATGGGTAATACAGCATAATAATTCTAGCAATGATGAATCACTGTTCTTAGTTTGTGTACTTGCAATGATTCATAGGGTTGGATGGGATTAGAGATCTTTTAGTCCACTGCTACCAATGCTTAATAGGTGGTACTTTTGGAATTTTATTTCCAACTGAGCTCATTGCCTATATTTTTCAACCTACAATTCATCTATCTTGGATTCAATGTGTTGCTTACATTTCTACCAAAGGTTTAGTTTGGAAGAATGTTTGATGGGAAAGTGAGACTTATTAAAATGGATTATTAAATATTCCATGCATGTAATTTCAAAATAACACAAATCCTAAATGTAAAGAATAAACTGGGCTGTATCATCATTTTATATTTAAATAACAATTCTTGCATTGTTAAAGTTATTATTCTATCAACAATATTGTAAAAGGTTTAATAAATATGCAGGACTTTGATGTCTAAGAACGTGGGTGAATGTGAATGCGTTTTATAATGCAATTTATCAAGCTTCAAGTATCAAAATAATGACACAGGAAAGGCAAAGGCATCCAATCAAAGAAACGAGGAAAAAAAGAAAACAGAGGCACCTAATTTCTTTCTGTAACTTTTCATGCAACAACAGCATATAACAAATTTGCCAAGTTTGTCTCAGCTTTGAAACAAATAAGTTTTATTGCTTATTTTTAAACTAAGCAAAAACATATTTCAGGACTACTAGACTGAGTGACTGATTGTATTGTTTCATTTGTTTGATTTATTGACACCTATCTCCTAAATAACATCAACCAAATCTCCAATATATATATTTCATTTTGAAAGCACATGGAAGTTAAGCCTATTTTTTATTTGATATTTGCCATCTTTGGTAATGGTAAGAACTTGGCAAATGCTAAAACCATTAACATTTATTATCCTCATTCTCCAATTATCTATTAAGAATTTTGTACCGGTTTGCATATTAAGGTTTCACCATCATTGAAAAATATGTGATAGGACTTTATCAGTTTGGCTAAAAATAATTAATGTAGTATATGGTACAAATCTGAAATATGAGTTGAGAAAACAGGCTACTTTAGTTGGCTGAATCAAATGAGAAATTAAAAAAGATGCTTCTCAGAACAAGCACTAAGTTGTAATATTTTTTTGAAATTCCAAGAAAGCCTGTGTACAGTACAAGCATTTAAACTGTAATTCTAGCTATGTTGAATGGAGGATTATAAAAGTATGCCAGTGTCTATAGATTTTCAAACAGTCTGGAATAAAGATACTGATGACAAATTAAACACTTATCCTGCTCATTTTAATAAAAATCTCAAAGTACCTATTTACAAAACACTATTGACTGAAACATGGGGAAGGGGGAATTATAATTTTCTGCAAATTTCAAAATTCAGAGCCAAAAATCTCTGAATTTTAAATTGGACAACAGGAACAAACTAGGGATATTAGAGATGTACAAACCAATTCATTGCTCATGAGCATTTTTGCCTCTTAACTCTGGAATTTCTGACATGTAATCTGAGAATGAAGATATTTCTGTCATCTTTGTTGTGATCAGATCACTTTATATTAATAATGAGATTTTTTGGTACCATTGATTTCTGCAGGTAAATAATTGCTGTAGGTATCTTATGGATCCAGCTGGTTTGGGGGATTGTCCCACTGATCTAGGAGCAATGCATTGGAATTCAGAGAGAGCAAGGACTCTCTAGATAACCCATGTTTTTAATGCCCTAATGATGCAATTTAGTATGAAACAGCAGAAGAAATGATGATAAGATAAGGCATAAATATGACTGGCTGTGAGTATGAGCACAGATTTGGGCCAAATTCTAGCAATAATGTTGGCAAAATATATTGTTGTTCTTGCATCTGCAGAATGTCATCCAATAGCAAAATTTACATAGGGTAATCTATACCCGTACAAAAGATCTATGTGACTTGTTTGTTAGATATTTTGTTGGCAGAAACACTCAAATCTACTTGGATTTAGATGCTACATGACCAGACCAATAGGAAGGCTGGGCTGGTATCAGGGGTGAAATCCAGCAGGTTCTGACAGGTTGTGTAGAACTGGTAGTGCAAATTTTGAGCAGTTCGGAGAACCAGCAAATACCAGTTGGCCCCAAAGTGGGGTGGGAATGGAGATTTTGCAATATCCCTCCCCCAGGAGTGGGGAGGGAATGGGATTTTGCAGTATCCTTCCCCTGCCACACCCACCAAGCCACGCCAAACCCATTGAACTGGTAGTAAAAAAAAATGGATTTCATCACTCTCTGGTTATGAAGTCATTGACCTTGTAGATTCTAGGGAAGTGGATAGGGTTCTCTGAAACATGATCTTGAGTCACATGCAGGGTGGATGCTAATCTTTGCTGGTTCCTTTGGTTAACCAGGGAGAGGTGGTTGACTGAATAACAGATGGATCCTTTTTTTGACAGAAGGAACATGCCTACTGCTTGAAAGGAAGAAGCAGTGCACCCTGTTCCAGAGCAACTCTCTCTCAGTCAAGTTCTGTTGGATAAATTTCCAGTCTCCAATACCCCCTCTTTTTGGAGACGTTCTGGAGAAGATAGTAAGATGTTGGTTGTAAGGGCTCATGGATGAAGTAATTGGAATATTTATAGCTCCCCCCTTTTTTTCTTACAATATATATTCATGCACTTTACAACATATATAAAAATGCATTGGGATGGGAATTGTGTAACAAAAATGCAAACAATTATTAAATTGTTCAGATATACTGTTACAGCTATTTCTCCAGGTATTTGAGTCAGGATATTAGATGAGCTCTGTTGTTGTTGATGCATGCTTTTTTATAATGAGAGTCATTGTTTTCCCCTCTGATGCCTGGGATTACATATTGTTTTTTTATGTTACTTGTGGGAAATGGGCAGTTATATAAATTATATGAATAAATGAACAAATAGTTTTAGTTAGCAACCCATTTTCCTGGATGAAAAAAGAAACCTTTAGTGAATGTGGGAAAATTCCACATCAGAAATTGATGTGTCAAGAGAAAAATAACTTGACTTGTCAATCTAGGTATTACTGTAGATTGATTAAACCGAAGCATGGGAAAAGCAAATGCTAAGACCAATTAATTTTTCCCCCTTGAAGGAATAAATTTTGCTTTTGTCTTTGGTGTCTTTGAATAAATCATTGCTGTGGCTGTCTAGAAGCCAGGTAAGAGAAAAAGCTTCCACTGACTGAAACTAAGTTGGAGTTAGCACTCTGGAAATCAAATTAAGATCAGAGAAGCTAGTTACACTATAGTCTTACTGAGATCTGCACTATGTGAAATTATTTTGGTGTGCTTGTGTGAGAGATCTTGAAGCTGAGTGAGACAACTTTATTTAGAAAACACCTGTTCATTGTCTTTTTGTTTTCCAATTTTGTGTGAGTTCTCTGCCTTTGCTGTTGTATGTAGTAAAGATTTAAATTTTTTATTGAATAAGTAGTGCTTTTCTCACCTGATCCAACTACAGAAAGATGGGAAGGAAAGTGTAATTTAATGGCAGAGAGGATTTCTGTGAAGCGTAGGGGCTGGTGGGAGTACACAATTTCAGTTGTACCCAGGAGTTTCAGGGAGGGGGAAGAACATTGTGGGATGAAGGTGTTGGATCAGAGGGAGTCAAGCCAGCTTATTCTAAGGGTACATGCATGCATGATTCAATTAATTTGGTGGACAATGCTCTGCACATTCACAAAGAGGCAGGACACATCACATTTCTATTATTCCACAAACATTTGGTACTCTGAAAAATATACAGTACAAAGTGAATTTTGCTCTTTATATTGTATTAGCACATAATTAATCTCTCTCTGTCTCCCTCACATACTCTCTCCTTATATCATCTATTTACTGCATTTAGCATGTAAAGCATTGTGCAAGACCTCTGGTACCTTAAATTACAATCTTACATTTTCTTTAATGAGTTATAGGATTGTCACCAAAGCTATAGAACAGACATGGTGTCTAATAATGTGTTCCATCAGCTTACAGCCTAAAGACATTTCAAATTTTTCCAGTGATGTAGTGATACAAATGGATAGTGGATGTCACAATTTTGCCACCTGATACACATGATTTCCACCAAGAAGGCACTGAAATGTGACACATAGCGTGAGAAACCTGAAGAAACAAAATAGTTTCAATCCAGATACTGCGGATACCGGCTTCAATTTTGAAGAGAGATATCCATTTTGGTGAAAAAGTGGTAAGAAGGCATATCTTGTGGTTCACTGACTACAATGATTAAACTTGAAGAGTTCAGTAATATTTTTGTTTCCTATTCACTTGAATAAGGATTTTAATATACCTGAA
>WNWU01013802.1:19095160-19163441 GCA_012654045.1 Ptyas mucosa
GTGGAGCACAGGACAGCAGGACAGGTGGAACCCAGAGTGGCAGGGCAATTGAGGCATAGGGCAGCAGGATGAGTGGACCACATGGCAGCAGGTTAAGTGGATGTCAGGATAATGGGAAAAGCATAGCTCTGGGTGCAAGGCAAGAGGGTTTCAGGATGGTAGCGAAGTAAGGCATATGGAGTACAGGGCCAAGAGAATCAGTAGAATGTAGGGCAGTCAAAAGAGCAGAGATTTGAAGGAGATAGGCAGGTTGGGGGAGTTGAAGTACCCCCTGGTTGTAAGTATGGGTGGGCTGCCAAGTGGCCAAATTTTGATCATGGGACTGCAAGGATGCTGTGATGTCCATAATTTCAGAGACTGTATATAACAATCATTTGTTCAGCACCCCATAAACTTTAAATGGTCTTTGAAAGCAACTTCAATACCAAGGCTTGAGGCTGGGAAGCCAAGCCAGGAATGGCTTTGATTGGGATCTGTCCTTGTCTAGCAATCAGTGGGATTTGATTAACAACAGAAAATCTGGTACCATTTATTGCCATAACTTGAGGACCAGCTCTATTACATTAAACATGGTTAATATATTACAATAGATATTCTTACACATATTTTTTATAAACTTTCTTCTAGCATTTCAGTTTCCAAAACAAAAAAGGATGTTGATAGCTGGAGTCTTTAGTATAGTTGCTGGAGTCAATGTAATTTTTTCTGGTTTAATTTCGAATTAACTTTTAAGTGAATAGTAACATTTGAAAACTCTACTCATTTATCATTTGTGATTCTTTATCTTCTGAGAATGACTTTTCAGAAAGAAAGAAAACTTGGGCAACAGGATGTGGGCATGTTTATAATAAGGTTGGAAAGAGACAAGGGCTGTGCACAGATTCTGTTTATGACATTTGTAAGGTGCTGTGCTGACTCACCTCCCTGACTGGAAGGAGCTATTATCATTAAATTATATGCATGCCAATTTCCATGTGGAAAAAATAGTTCAGAGTTCATCAGGTTTGACAAATAATGAAATCTCTATTGTATCAATGTAATATGTGAATCAGCATTTGCATGTTTTATGCAAGTAAACAGGAGTTCTAGCATGTTATTGTTTTTTTGGCGGGAGCAATAATGTCACTTTGACATGATTATTGAATCATTGAACTTAAAGAATTCCTTCCCCCCAAAATAATATATGATAAAGTTAAAATGAAATGAAACATATCCATAGGAAAACTTTTATTCTATTCTTTTCCAATCCTTTGTTAATAGAAAAATACATGCCTTTTGTTATTGCTAGTGTGTTCTTCCTCTCCCTTTTCCTTTCATGACATTTGCTTTCTGTTCATATCTTGAAAGAGCATTTTGGAACTGATACAAAACCCTTTTCTGCTACCATATTAGGAAGAATATGTGGAAAACAATCCAATAGTGGAGCGGATATAATAAAAACGGAATGTGTTTGCCAGAAAAAATAAATAACATACTGAAGGAATGAATATTTAAAAACCTTGAAACACATGTGTTTCAAATTCTGCTTAACTATTTTAAATTAGAGCCCAAAGGAGCAAAGATATCATGAAAGAATTTAATAATTCTTAATAATTTGAAAATCTGTTTAATGCACTATAACCCATATACTGAAAATAGTTCACATGGACTTCCTTTAAATAAAAATGACAAACTTTGAGATTAAAAAGAAGCACTTCTGAAATGTCCTGAACTATGCTGACCTAAAATCCCAGGCCAACATGGCCTGTAGAGTCCTTCCATGCAGCCTGCACATTCTTGTACTTCTGTTGAATAGGCAAAACTCATAGTAGACATTGTAGGATGCGGTTTGTATTTGTCAACGGTAGCCAAAAATCTGCAGGAGCCTGCTAGCACTTTTATTAAACACATAAGCTTTTGCAAGCTGCTGCTCATTTTATCAGTTGCAACAGAGCGAGTAAATGGCTGTAGGTTTTAAACTGGGACTATGGTGGGATGGAAGAAGAAGAAGACAACAGGCTAGATATGCAGATGCAGATTACACATGAGACAGATTGCATGTATGTTAGCAATTGTTATGGGTTATGAATCCATTGGACTTGTCGAGACTTCCAGAAGTAGCCCAAACCTTTGATGTAGTGACTTCAGCAATCCTTCACTCAGTCATATTGGCAACATTTCTTTTGTGCCCATTAAGTCTTTTGCACAATGTTTGGATTGTTTGTCCTATACAGAATCCAGAGGAGCTTAATTATGAGATCAAGACTCAGAACCAAGTCAAAATAATATCAAAGCAGCCAGGACACTCCATTAAAATCTCAAAGCAGCCAACTTGAAATATAAAACCGATAACCTGCTTTTGTATAACCACTCTGTCTTCTCTTCCTCCACATATCATTCCAATTTAAGCCCTACAAAGGTAGCACTTGCTTAGCTACCATAATTGGGACCAGCAATTCAGTCACTAAGTGACATGGTCATTAAGTGTGATATCATATGACCACGATAGACTTAAGATGTCACTTCTACCATGGCCATTAAGCAAATCACCAAAGTTGTTAAGTGAGGTATCACGTGATCCTGACTTATGATTAAAAACAGTTTAACTTTAACAACTTTAAACAGTTGCTCAACAAGGCAGTCATTAAATGAGGATTTCCTATATTGATTTAGCTATTCCATTGCAACTGATCAACTGAGCCAGCCAATAGCCATCATGGTTGGGTGGATGGTAAGGGAAGTATGAAATACCGGAAAGCACCTCTTCTTATGCTAACCATTTAGTTTACAGCATTACCTGTTACTCTGGCTATACAGAAAAGAGGTACACAGCAGCAGCTTCTATGCCATCAGTGAAATTCTAAGAAAAGAATTCTAAGAAAGTATCCCCTGACTTTAAGCAGGTGAAAACTTTTGTTTTCATTAACATTAGTTCTGAAAGTTGAATTACGACTTTCTAGTATTATAGTTTTATTTATATTACTTGCTGTAGCTCATGATATGAATGAGAATGCATACATTGCCATAAGTCTATTTTTTCAATGCACCAAGAACCTACAATATCCTTATACTACTAAAAAATCTATAAGACCCTAAGTTTAGGAGCTGTGATTTTTTGCTGTCAAAAAACCCAAGATGAGACAGGAGAATTCTAAAGAAAAAGAACTGAAGTGATATATTACTAAGCAACATAAATTCCTCTGTCTTTTAGAGTAATAGTGTTTGCAATAAAAAGCTTTAGCTGAGAGTTAGAAATGGAAACGTATTGTTGTACACTTTCCTGACCAACCATTTTGCTTTATGCAGGTGAGGAATAATCCATCCCCTCTCCTGAACATTTGTATGACCATCCTAAACAGGATTTCAGAACCTGTTTAGTGGTGATTCCTTTAGCTCTTTTCCAAATCAAATATCCATTTAAAATACCTAGTGGTTTGTCTAATTTAGGGTAATCATAAATATATCTTTTGAAAAGTGCAATTTAGATAAGTCCTTGTTTAGTGACTACCTTGTACAGTGATCTTCACAGTTAAGACAGTGATGAAAAATTAAGTTTATGACCAATCCTTGCATTTGTGACCTTTGCAGGTCTGTAAAGCAAATGAAATTTGAACAAGATCATAAGCACTGCTGTATCTTCAGTTAGTGATCACTTCATTTAATAACTGAATTGCTGATTTTAATTGTGGTCACTGAACAAAGACTACCTATATCAGATGAATTTGAGTAAAATGGTAATGTTCAACTTTTTTCTTTTAATGACCCTCTAATCCCTTGCATCCGGGTGGAGTAGGGGCGACTGAACAGACCTGGAGCATTTACTAGCCAGATGCCCTTCCTGATACTTATTTGGAGTTCACAGCAGACAATTACACATTGCGCCCAAGGAGAGAAATATCTGCAACTAGGATCGAAGTCACTGATTGTGAGGCAAGAGCTCCACTTTTAGGCCACCATGCTGCTCTTGGTAATGTGCAACTAAAAGGCCAAAGTAAAAGAGAAATTTTTGAGTATGGTACATAGCAGACATAGATCATGGCATGGATATTTCCTTTAATTTCATTATTTAACTGCCTTTGGTGGGGTGTTCATTGTACAGTATAAAATCTACTTATTTATTTATCCATCCAGCCATCTTTATTTTATTCATAAAGTCAACTGTCCCACTGTCAACTGACTTTATTCATAAAGTCAACTAGATATCTTATCTTATTTATAATTAGTCATTCTAAGAAGAACAGCTAAATACCATTATATGCCATTTATGAAAGTGCTTCTCAACTTAGTGCAAATTGGGCCTGTAGTAATGATTTTTGATCATTGAAGCTGTTAATTTGGATTCTAACCACTGGAATGGAAGAGAGCTAACACACAGGGACTTTCTTGACAAAGGTATATTTTACAGCTGCTCACAGAAGGAACTCCAACACAGTTTGGAGCAATGACCCTTTTCCTGTCCACTTGACTCCACTTCCAGTTTAATGTTATTTGGAACGGTTATGGTCTTCCACAAAGTATTTTGGTAAGTGCTAGAAACTAAAAGGATTAAATACGTTGAAGTCTTGTTCAATAAATTACCTTCTGTTCAAGTTTGCTAATTAGATTCAGATAATAAATCCAATTCAAATTAATAAATATACTTTCTTGACTTCATTTGCCTTTCTGATTATTTATGCATATTTCCCCGATACCGTAATTCCCTCCATAGACATAAAGTATAGCTTTTTGCTTATCATACCTAATTAACATTTGTACAAAATAATAGGATCTTTAAAGCAGTCCTTTGCTTCGATGAAAATTTATCTGAAGGGCCCTTGGGAGAAAAACCTTCAAGCAATCTCCCCCTCTCCACTTTATTTCTAATTTCAACTCATGCTTCTCGACCTGGAACGCATCTAAGGATGCTGTGAAGATGTGCTTTTGTTTCAAAATGTTTGACTGTCTTACAACAAAATGGTTTTTGAGTTGAGACATTTTCATTCAGTGCCACACACTGAAATCTGACAAGATGATAAAACAGGCTCACTATTCATATTGGACATTACAGTGTAACAAAGAACTGCTAGTTTAACTTCTGCAGTTTCCATCATGTGCCAATGCAGCTATGTAGTCAAATAGCTTTTAGAGGTTTTTCAGGCAGAACTAGGCATTGTTTCGTCTGATGAGGAGTTCTAAGCATACCAAAAGAGGAAGAAGTTCAGCATGGGAATTACTAAAAGATGATAATCATATTCACACTTGTTGGGAACTATTAGGGTTTAAGTATGTAATAATAAGCATGATTATGCAGTAACTGTTTATTGTCTGCCACTTCTCTACTGGTTTTCTGTTCAAAGCCCCCTTCTCTCCACAGCGAGATTTAATTACAGTTAATTGGTTTGCCACACTATTGTGAAAAGATAACTAATGAAACTGAAGGAGCTTCTTTCTTTTGTCACTTTTGTTTCTACCACATATCTGCGTTACAAATCAGGACACAAAAAATAAACTTAGCATTTGACAGGTGGAGGGCAGGAAATAATGAAACCTCAGTGATAATTATTTTTGCTGAAATCTAAGATTTCCACAGAAATCTAAGAAATCTTAATAAATGGCAGCCTTTGGCTCACCTTGACTGTACTAAAAAGCCAAGCAGGGGTAGGCTGGCAAATTGGGCATTTCAGGTCTATAGGTTAGACTGGGAAGCTGAAAACACATTATGAGAAATTACAATGATATATCTTGACTCTTCTTCAGGCAATTCTTAACCTAGTAACAGACAATTCTGGAACTATCAAGCCATTATAAATGGTTTTTGCGAATAGGTAGTTTTTTTCCCTAGCTTTTCAGCTAGCTCCAAATTATACATTGTTAAATCTTAAAAATCACCAAACTATCATTAAAGAGCTGTTTTCCTTTTTATCTCCTCTACACTACTTGACGAGTAATTTCTGTACTGAGGAATTTAGCAGTTAGTCATCTTCTCTTTACTTTACTGTCAATCATGTAATCGTTTAATTTGAATATATTTCTTATATATTCTGAAAGGTTTTATTTGTTAACTTTCTTATTACTCAGTAGATAAAAATCAAACTGATATATCCATCCATCAGTAAATTAGCAAAAAAAAAAAGTCTTATTCAGAGCTACTCTTTTTAGAACAGATCTATAAGCAGGTCTACAATATACAAATTAAGAACAGAAATGCTTCTAATATTAAAATAGTGGGCATTGAATAGAGTATTTAATGATGCACTAAAAATAAACTAGCTTAAAACATATCAATAAAACTGTCAAATAAAAACAAATGACTTAGACATCTATGATATAGTTGGAGCAACTTGCCTAACTAATATTTTTACTTCAAGAAAATATTTTTTTTCTGAAGAGGAGAAAACTTCAAGAGCAAAATATTGCAAATCAATTCTCTTTATATAACAGTTAGTGTTATGGAATAATTCAAAATAAAATTTTAGATCCTGTATGTGTCTATGTGATGTTCCTATTCCATGGAGATCTTAATGTCAATAAAATGTCAGTTGATTACTTTCAAATATCTTGTAAAAACAGCATGGGATTAAGATACTCTTAGCAATACAATTGCTAAATCCTATTAAACAGCATTAAAAAAACCCACACTGAACAAAAAGCTAATTGATATAACTTTAGCATTTATAAATTTTTATCAAGATATTCTTTTCAGTTTATTCTGGCATAATTATTAAAAATAACGATGCAGTTTATAATTATTAACAGTGTCTTCACTTGACAGTGAAGACTCGGGTGTCATACATTTGTCCCTAAATTTCACTGAAACTGGGATGTGGTTAAAAAATGCTCTGAATATGTATCTCAACAGCTGCTATTATATCAGTGTGCTAAATATTATTGTTAGTCTGCGTTTTTCCCCCACCCACAAAAATGCATTCCTCTTTAGTCTAATGCCAGATTGAATAGGAATATTGAAATCAACTATGTAATATGCAGACATACTGGCAAAATGCATTTTTTCAATCTAAACAAAAGTAAAACATTCCAGTCCCAAATGACTCTAAATGTATCCTAAAAATCTGTAATGAAAGCATACTTCTTTTTTAACCCCCTACCCCCACTCACCTTTGATCCTTTCCAATGATCCCCCCCCCCCCCTATTTTTTGCTCTTTTGCTTCTTGATTTTTCCAGAATCCTTTCTCCTGAGTTTTAGCCTCTTCTAATCTCAAGAGAAATTTCTGGGCAGCTTACTGTTTCTCCAAGGTCCTTAAAATTTCAGATTTTTTTTTTCAGTTCAATGAGCTACTGTGATTTAAGATTTTCCAATTCAGAGCCAACACTCATCCAATGATACTATTAATTGCAAAAATATTATACTTTTGATGTTATTTTTAAGAGCCATAAAACTACTTCTTTATAAAGGATATATTTTCTCTTAATACAAAAAACATTGCTGAAGACAATGCCTAAGAATGCAGAATTGTTTGGAACAACAAATCTGACTGACATTTTTTGGATGCACAGGGTATACTGTTCTACATGAAAATGGGCTTACTGCTCAGTAGGCATGTACAGAATGACAAATCATACAGGTTGAATGATGGAGACATACTTTCATTCCATTTAATACTTCTCACTGGGTCTTGCAAGACTTTTTCCAAAAAATCGATTTGGTCCTCAGTCTGAAAAGAGTTTATTACCCCTGATCTACAACATTATAATTTACAGCTGTAATACTTGTAGCAATAGCCACTGAAAAGTTCTCTTGGGCAAACTATAGAACAAAAAAATGTAATAAAAGCTTTATGTAAGGATTTTTCACAGTCTTGGGTGCTTTATTTCATCTCAGCAAAAAAATGAGGATGGCTTAGGAGAAACTCTCAGTGGCTCAAAGTTATTATGGATAAGAATAACCCAAAGAATCTTGACCTGACATACTTCAAACTCAGAATTTTTCCTTAGGGTGTAACTGTTGACCATCAATCTATAAGAGAGTTCTTGCATTAAGTTTTTTAAAGAACATTATTATCAAATATACTTTCCTAAGAAAAAGCTTCAAAACCGTATATATCTATATATATCTGTATCAGTTCTTTGGAGATATTCACAATTGGTGTGAATTGTGGTTTGTCCTCTTTTCCCTGTTGTGTTTAATCAGTTTCATTACATTTAATATTTTAAGTAGGTTATGTCCTCCTGCACTTTCTGTCAGTAATATAGTTACTCTGGGTTGGTAACTATGAATGATTAAAAGTTGCTAAGTACCTTTTATGCAGTACCAGCATCCTTGTACTGCATTTAACTATGTGATAAGGATATTATGTGATAGTATCCTTATCACATAATGCTCAACCAGATGACTTTGGGTAGCCTACAAGGAGAACCCAAGAACAATGGCATCTTTTCAATATCTTTGTCCTCCTCTTTTTTCAGACACCATCAAAGTGCATGCCTGTTTCTTCTGGCAACAGTTTAGACATTGAGGAAGAAGCTTTTTTAGTTGGAAAATAAATCTGCTCTTGCGTCATTTCTTCCTCCATCGGCTTATGGAAAGAAGAAGTTAGAGAACAGAAGTTTTAATTTGGAAAGATAAAAAGGAATGGGAGACTACCATGTGTATATAGGCCAAGATATGCAACCTCAGGATTTAACCTCATCTCCACTCCTATTTCCACAATGTCCTGCCACTTCTAAAGGAATGTCCTTAATGCAAAACATGGGGAGTTTTTGCAGGAACTACACCCTATGTAAATATTTTTATTTCTAGTTCTTGAACTGGGATGCAAATAGAATATACAATATACTGGTATATATTCTATAGATCACTGCTATGTTCTACAACCCGAATTCCAATAGACCTCCAGATAGGGCATAGTTTATGATGTTAAAATTCTTTGAAAAAGCAGAAAGGATTACTGTGCCCAGCATTTAGTAACAATAAAAAATAGAATTTTATTCAAATATGATTCAGTTCTTGATATAAAGAACTGATTTACCAAAATTGCAACATGGTAAATTCATAATTTAAATAAGCTTAATATTCTGATTTACAGTCTACATTCCAGTTATAAGTTTAAATAATATTAAATATCTGCAGATTAGACAATTTGAAATAGCTATTTTCTGGTTATTTTGTTTAATATGGATTCTAGTAATGAAGTCACTGTAATTAACAGTGTAATCACAGAATTTTTAAAAATCTACTATAACATTTAGGAAGCACTCAATAGTGAGATCTTATGATATATGTAATTTATAAAATTTATCTCACACTGTGCTTGCAGTCAGAGTGAAATCTTTTCATATCTCAATTACATATATATTCATTACATGGGAATATAGGGTAAGAGGAACTTTTGGTAAAAGAAATGAGCAATGAATACAAGCCATCCTTGTTTGTAGATTTATGGTGATGAGAAGGGTGTTTTTGTAAAACAGATAATTTAATCCAAAACTGTATTTTTTTACTAACAGAAAGTCAGGTCAGTCTTGTAAGTCATTCACTCGGTAATATCTATGTTTCACAGGAGCAATGGAATATTATGGAGCTATGTCATATTTTAGTCTTACAGGCGGAAGTAGTTAGTTCATGAAAGATAAGCCTGCCATCTGAAATTCTTATGTGTTTGCCTATTATGATGCATAGGAAATCTGCACAGAAAAATAGCAGATAAAGCAGCTGTTTAGCTTTTTCCTTTGGCCAGTTTTCCAATCCTGTTCCTACCTTGCTGTACTTTCTTAGCATAGAGGAAAATATTCCATACTTTGGCTGTCTTATAAAAATGAAACAAAACGAACAAAAGTACCAGGAGGCTTGAGTTAATGCATCTGTTGTGCAATCCATGGTTTGGCCATAAGCTAACTACCATGGAACAAAAACATCCAAAAATTCCTTATTATTTAGTTTTTAACAAGTTAAGGAAACATTTTTCAATACCAAAGTTGGAAACCACTGTTTCAGAACTAATGTGATGCGTTCTTTTTATTTGAAATTCGGAAGTTCCTGTATTTTTGCATACTCATTTGATTTTAGGTCAAGTTGAACTTTATACATTTATATTTTACATTATTTAGCTCCTTCAGTAAGTTTTTTTTATTCACTGTTGCTATTTTTATTCCTTGTCTTACTTTAATCTTGATGTTGGCATTCTTCTTCAAATATGTTTTGCTGCATTTACTTTATTTTCTCAATTTCCAGTGAAGAAACACTGTTCAAATACTACTTATTTTCTGCATGAGAATACCAAAAACTGACCAGTTTTATCTGAAACATCTGTTCTTGATAAATATTTTTAAGTCCTGATTTAACTTTTTTTTCCTTTCTCAATATATGAATGATAATCCATAATAATGGATTTTTATCAATAATGTTGATTCAGTGTGATGTTTGTACATTCAGAAAATATTTTAAAACTTATGCCTTTATTTTTATCAAAATACTCATATTAAGGGACTGTCATTCCTCTGCAATTTGCACAAACTTGCATTTTTTAATTGGAGTGCAGATTTTGATAACTGACTGACAGAAATACTGAATAACATTCAAACTCCACTATGAAGAAGAACAGCACCAGAAAACCAATAGCCATGCTGATTACAAAGCCCTTAGAATAGAAGCTCAGAAATTATTAAAACACTCTATAATTACTTTGTGATTTTATCATTGTAATGTCACCAGAAGCAAAGGCGAGGCCACTCTTGAGGTAATTGTATCACAAGGCTTGCAAAGATATTAATGTAAGAGCTTTTCATTGTCTAAGAATCCTTTACCATAGCAACTTAAAAATTCAGCAGCTTCCAAGTAATTTTAAGCAAAACCATACTTCCTAACCTTTTAGCTACAGATTACATATTCTAAGAATTATAATATTTCTAATTTGAATTTCTCTCTCTTTCTCACTCTCATATCTTCTCCAAGAATGACTACATAATGAACTATTTTCAGTTCCTGTTCAGGAAACAAATGTGAAGGGCAGACGTCACTGCATCATAATTTCATATTCAAATCTTCACAGTTTCCTTCAACACAATGCCTTGATGTGTAAGATCTTTCTTGTTCGAAGAGTTTAATTTGAGAATTTTACTGTTGCCTTAAAGATTATTTGATAAGAATTTCTGATTCAAAGGCAAACTGAAATAATTTCAGCTGCAGAAGTACCAAAGACTATAACAATTCAGAAATAAAATTACACCTCAGTGTGATTCATGGTCTTGTATATTTCCTTTTCCAGCATTGGTATCTGAGCTGCTTATTTCTTTATCTCCTTCTAATAATTTAAAAATAGGCAGCAGAAATATTTAGTAATAGTTAGACAAATCATTTTTAAATTGATTGTCTTTAAGTCTTGAGTTCTTTTGAGTATAATTTTGTAAAAGAAATACTACATATTCATATAATGTTTTTTGGAAGGGAGAGAGAGTGAAGGGACTGACAGAGACTGGTGAAAGAAAAGTCACAGTCAGAATTGACATGACCCAGACATTGTGTCAAAAACTACTTGACACCTGTGGTTTGCTAGAAATCCTATTTTTCTGTTACTCATTCAAAAATTTTGAATGTATTTCATTTTTTTCTTGGTTACAATGGTGTAGTTCTAATCTGGTCTACTTTGAAGGGCTGACAGGTGGTGGCTATAACATTTAGATGTCCTGGACACAAGTTGACTCCTAAATCAGAACATGATCTTTTTCTGGAGGGGATGGCATGGCCAGTTTAAAACACAAGCAAATCTGATTGTTAGTGGTTCTTCATTTTGCAGTGGCATGTATAATTGCAACATGGAATGGCATGGAAAGACATACAAATCAAGGAGAACTTAAAACCATCAAATTGAACTGTAGTAAATCCAGTGTTTTAAAAAGAAGGAAAATTTGCTGAGCCAGAGTTTATCTGTTTAATTCATGATATGTATGAGATCCCACTTAAGGAAGAAATCACGTCACCACTAAAAATAATATCATTAAGTCGGTATTATAGTTTAACCAATTAAATGATTATAAAATGACAGTCACATAAATTCCTGTCCCTATTACAGAAACAGTACAGAAAGATATTGATGAATTGTATGATAAACAGCAAGAGGTGTTAAATGCAACATTTAGAAAGGACACAACATTAATATGTTACTGGAATGCCAACTGGAGAAACAAAGGAATCTGGAATTACAGGTAGAGGAGAACTAGATAAGCAGAACAATTCAGGAAGTAAATTAATAGGATTTTTACCAAGACAATTCTTTATTCATTGCCAATGGTTGCTTCAATGAACATGAATGCAGACTCTATGACCGGACATCACCAGATGGATAATATCAGAATAAAATTGACTAGATAATAGGAAATAGGAGTTGAATAAGTACAATCCACAATTCTTCCAGATGGAAATTTTAGAACAGACCATGAATTTTATTGCTCTCTCTTTCTCTCCTTCTCTTTCTCTCTGACACACACACACACACACACACAAATTCAAAAGAATGTGTATGCTAACCAGGTATAATAACAGAATATGAGATCAATGAAAGGAACAGAGTAAGTATGTAATTTATGCAAAATACAATCTGAGGAGTAATAAAAAAAGCAAAGTTACTTAATGAAAATTTAGGTTAAAACCCACATTCACAATATTTCAAAGAGGAAAATGTCTGAATGGTTTTTAGAGCATTCTTATAATAATCAGGGAAAGACATAGGATTAAAGCCTTGAGCAACAGAAAATAAGTATGCACACTGAATACAAACTTTCAACATCAAGCAAGAAAAGAAAGAGAATTCAGTTGAGGATGTCACAGAGGACAAATACAAAACAAGAAAAACAAATTGTTTTGTAAAGATATCAGGACGCTCACGAGAACAAGCTATGGTAAAACTACCCTTAAGTCCTCATATAAGTAAAGATTTTAGAAAGGATAAAAGTATATCATATAGAACAGTCCAGCACTACTCTGGGGCTGGGAAAATATTTCAAGTTATTAATGATGAACAAATACTTCTTTTTCTGGAAAAAAGTACTAAAGTACTTTTTCTGGAAAAAAGTACTAAAGGTCCTTTTTCCAAGACAAGTCTGGCCTTGAAGTATCTACAGGTAGTCCTCAATTTACGACCACAATTGAGGCTAAAATTTATATTGCTAAGTGAGAAATTTGTTAAGTGAATTTTGCCCCTTTTTACAACTTTTCTTGTCACATTTGTTATGGGAATCACTGCAATTGTTAAATTAGTAACTTAGGTGTTAAGTAAATCTGGTTTCCCTGTTGACTTTGCTAGTCAGAAGGACCCAAAAGGTGAGCACATGACCCTGGGACACTGCAACTGTCGAAAGTATGAGTCAGTTGCTAAGCATCGGAATGTTGATCATGTGACCAAGGGGATGTTGCAATGGTTGTAAGTGTGAATAATGGTCATAAGTCACTTCTTTCAGTGCTATTGTAACTTTGAATGGTGACTAAATGAACTGCTGTAAGTCAAAGACCACCTGTATTTGTTCATTATTAATAATGTTTTGAAATATTTTTGTTTCTTTCCCAGTCCCAGAATAGATTTTCCCCCTTTCTAGAAAAAGTAGTTTCTCAGAGATCCTATCTTAATGAATTCAGTAATGAATGAATTCTAGACTCTGTATAACAAATGAAATTCATTGTGAATGTTTGTCCCAAACATCTTCAACGAAACAAAGGAAGTCCAGTTGCCTTTTGAAAAAGCACCTATGGGACAACCATGACCTGAATGACTGAGAATCTCTATGGACATTGTGAATGTTTATTTTTGGGTTGTATTGTAGTTTTAGGAGCTTAGCATACAGAAAAAGAAATAATAAACAAACAAGCAGGTTTCAGAAAAAGCAGAGGTAGATGAGATCAAGAGATGCAAGAGATTATAACAAAGTAGGTTCACTTTGTTTACTAACTACAACAATGCCTTGTTTGAAATGTTTGAATGTGGTATATATTAAGGCTAATGGTCAGAACACATTATCGTTCTTCTGAGAAATCTTTCAAGGTAAACAAGAAGTAACCATAGGAATGAAATAGGTAGAAACAGAATAATTCACAACAGGAAAGATAATGAGACAAGGATATACTGTTGTTTCCGTATTTGATTCAATTGCACACTGAATCTCTAATAAGAACGTAGAATTGGAAAAGATGACATTAGACACTAACCCGGAGATTGAAACACTCAAATTAATTTGAAATATGCAGATGATATCACTCTCACCCTGGTCATCACTTCTTTACCCTCCTACCATTGGGAAGGAGATATAGAAGTATAGCCAGCCACACAAACAGGCTGAAGAACATTTTTTATCTGTGTGCTGTCAGATTCCTGAATGAGAAATAATATCATAACTATGTAGTATGATGGACTGCAGGGCCAGCACAATGTGTAACATGTTCACACTGGTGCAATAGGACTGGGTATTTTGTTAATATGATTTATTGGGTTAGGGATTTTCTGTCTTCACTGTGAGTTGCATTGTGTTGGGGTGGGGAATGCATTGAGGGAGCTCAACCAATCTCATTGTACATATTTTGTGCACTGACAATAACGATTTGAAATTGAAATTTGTTAGCTGAATAAAACTCCAGAAAAGCTCATTATGAAAGTAAAAAAATGGAAAGGTGATGTCAAATGGCAGATTTGTGAGTTCTTACTTGACAGTAAAGGAGTGAAGATGATAGAAGATGGCTGAGGAAGAGGTAGAGAGATGATTAATTTTAAAGAGGAAGGCTGTAACAGACCTAAAGATTATTGTGAAGGATAAAGGTATTTCTATGACAACAAAGGTTAAAATAGTTAAAGCAGTGGTTTTTCAGTGATTATCCAGATGGCTGTGCAAACTGGGCCTTAAAAGAAAGCAGAAGCCTCTGAATTATAAATTTGGAACTACTTACTAGGAATACCATGGGCTGTGATAACTTGTTCTTGGAAAAAATAAACAAATGAATAAACATAAGCATCCTTTAGGCAATGATCAGCAGGTGATGTGAGCAGATAATGGCTAGGGAAAAAATTTCCTGACAGGTTGAAGGCAGCAGAAGAGGAAGAAAAAGATAAATGAGTTCACAGGATGAAAGAGTTCATTGGAATAACCTTGAAAGACATATGGATTATAATGGGAACAGATTGAGATGGCATGTATTCCAGTCAAAATCTTTGAGGATTTTCCTCACCATATCCGGTCTTGATTAGCTGAAAGAACTTAAACTTTGGCTTCAAAGATCTGCAACTTATATTTCCAGTAATCAAATACCTACTAACATTTCTGTCCTAACACATAGAATAGCCTTTACATTAAACAGACTCACCTTCAGCCCTCCTGGAAGGGCATGCCAAGAGGAAACTGAAGCAATAATATACATTCTTCTTCATTATCACTCTTATTCAAATTGACATAAAATTTTAATTTCTTTAAACAACCAGTTATACAAACCAGATGCAGATAGTATTCTAGCAGGAATTCCTAAATTGGATTTTTAAATTCAGTCTTATTTCTTACATTACATAGCCCATGCATTATAAAATTTTATATGAATATTTTGGAATTTTAATCACAGTTAATTAATAATTGATGGACTAGTACATTTACCGCAAACCTGATACCTTTTGCTGTTCTTTTTCTCCTGAATTGCCATATTTTTTCCACTACCTTAATTCTTAGAAAAGTAGCATCTAGATCAGTGGTCATCAACAGGTGATCCATGGACCACCGGTGGTCCATGAGAAAATTTTGGTGGTCCGCAGATATATTATTTGCATTTTTTATATTGCACTAAATCAGGGGTCCTCAAACTATGGCCCCTAGGCCGGATACATGCAATGAATGCTTGTGTTACGGCAGAGAATCTTCCCCTTTGTGGTCTTTTTGTGTTGGTCGGAGGGGGGCAGAAATTCTGATTTGGGGTCTGCTTTAGCCTCTTGGTGCGGGGCTTTGGGCAAAGGCTGGAGGGAAGCACCGCTGGTGGCGAAGAGCTGGAGGGCCTTGCTCCGATGGGTCTGCATCATGGCCTGGAACTGGTTCTCCAGGTGCCGCTCCCTGGCCTTGTACCCCCGCAGGTCTTCCCTCTGCTTGGAAAGCCTATGCTCATAGTCCTGAGTGAGGTGATTCTGCTGAGCCTTCTTCTCGGTCAGATCCAATTTGAACTGAGCCAGCTGTTTTGCCAACTCTTTCTTGTGGTGGCTGCTTAGCTCCAACAACTGCTTCCTGTTGGGGCCCTAAGGAGCCCAGGTGGGCAGGCGAGGAGTGGCTGGGAGGGGAGTGGCTGGGAGTAGAGGTGGGTGAGGTGCCTCACGACATGACTGATATCAAGTTGGCCATGCCCACCCAGTCACATGACTACCTAGCCACACCCACTCAGCCGGTCATTAGGCAGATCATATTGGTGGTCCACGGGAATTAAAATTATGAATTTAGTGGTCCCTGAGGTCCCAAAGGTTGGTGACCCCTGATCCAGATGATGTCATGGTTACATTTCAGTGATTTCTATTTGGCCTTTTGTGTTATTTTAAGTCTGATCTGTATGTAAATATAAAGATATTTTAGTTTCAGGCTACCTATATGGACAAAGTAGATTCTAAGACTGCATTCCCTGAGGAGGTTTCCAAAAGATCACAGCACTATTTCCACAGTGAGATCACAGAACTCCAACCTCAGAGGCAGAAATCTAATGTGGAATTAAATTCTACAAGCCTCTGTAGCTGATGTACCTTATCTTGTCAATCATCATAGTCAGGAGAGGAGAGGAGAGGAGAGGAGAGGGGAGGGGAGGGGAGGGGAGGGGAGGAGAGGAGAGGAGAGAAGAGAAGAGAAGAGAAGAGAAGAGAAGAGAAGAGAAGAGAAGAGAAGAGAAGAGAAGAGAAGAGAAGAGAAGAGAAGAGAAGAGAAGAGATGGTGAGAATCAAACAGGAGATATGCCGGGGGTCATGTTGTTTCTCTTGATTCAAAACTCTACCATATCCTCTCCATAACATTCTTATGAAAGAATAAACTATTTTAAATGGCCTAAACTGCTTCCTTCCCAGTGCTTGGAACCAGGAAAGAAGAGAATGACACTAAATTCTATTTTGCCAGTCTTCTGCCAGGATGATTTAAGAAACCTTGGTGTTATTTAAGGTCAGGAAGGGTGCAGGACTGCCCTATTAAGGACTATCATGTTTCTAAATAAAATATAGAGGGACCCTTCCTTGTGTATCGGCCCTAGTTGAGATATCCTGTTACAATTTACCTGAGGTTTTAATGAAGAATAGTTTTTTAATTAGTCAGTATATAGTCCTCAGGTGGTGGGCCTTAATTATTGACTTAATAACTGTAACTATCATTATAGCTGTGAAGAAAAAGTTCAAAAAAAAATTAAGGGTAATATTTAAAAGCTGCACTACAGGAACTGATTAATTAATGGGCAATTCATTATGAATCCCCAGCTATGAATTCATTCTCATGATCCAATAACTGCAATATAAAACAAAGATGCTCAGCCGAGGACACATCCTCACAAAGTTGCCATTGTTTTACCCTTTGGGAGGGCAGACTACAATCTTTAGCTACTCTGGTTTGAAAATAGTCTTTTCCTTCTTCTTTTGACATGTCTTGTTTTACCAACAATTTGCAATGTTTCTGCAATGCAGCAGGGCTGGGAACCACACATTTCTCAGTGGCCAATTGAAGCAGTTGCAGGCAGGTCTTCTTATCACTAGCTGATGCCTACCCTGCCTCTCCCTCTTCCTGATCATTTTGGCTCAGCTTCCAAGGTGAGGACAGAAATCTGGTTTATGGAGAGTCAGTTTGCACTTAGGCAGTAGGCATCACAGGTGGTCCTGAAGGTAGTGTTCCTCTAAAAGACCAGTAGTCTTTTTCTTTTAAACAGGGATTTAATGGGTTTTTAAACACAGTTTTTTTTAAAGGAACAAGACTATTAAAAATACCACTATTCCTGTTTCTATGCTGCACAAACATCAGTTTGCACTGGGAATTAAAACTTGGTTCTTCCAGCTATGTGGTGCTAGTTTTATTACAAATGAGCATTACAAGTTTTTTTAAAATGAAGTTTCATGTGAACATACAATTTTACTATTTTTATTTTTTGGGGGAAGGGATTGATGACTTCAACATTGCTTATTCCAACACCACTGTCTCTTAGTCCATGGTCTACTTTCAGGAGCTGCCAATAACTCATTAGCAGCATTGTCATCCCTTGGAACAATTTGGTGTGAAACTATTGAGTTTCACTACAAGTTTAAGTTGGAGTGAAACTGACAAAAGTTCTGCCTGTTTAGTCTTTTATACAGAATGACAGCCACAAGTACAGTCTAGGACTAGGGGTTAAAGCCATAGAAGAAAGATGCTCTGAAGAACCTGTCCAATTATAAGTTATTATTCAGATTATTTCCATACTTCTATTTATCAGTCTTCTGGAAGACTGTTATACTTATCTCCAGATATAAGGAGTTGACGGGTCAGCAGGCTGGAGGAGTAATATGGGATAAAGTAGGATTAAATTGGCAACCTTGCACAAGGGCAACTTGAAAATTGGTTAAAGCCTCCTAATATTTCATATTGCTGGAAAGGAGAAATGCAATAGAGGAATCCACAATTGTTACTCTCAAATTATACTGCATTAAACCAGTAAAGTTACAACTTACAAGGCTCACAATTCTAATTACTGAGGCTGTCCAAGAAGTTCATATAATGCTGGCATATATTTTGGCCCATGTGCACATTTATACAATATGAGAAAGATGAAGTATTTTAAAAATGCAGAAAAGAGAGTGAGAGCAAGAGAGATCGAGACCGTGAGTGCCTGTGGTTTTGCTTTGCCACTAAAATAATTCAATCCAAATATCAGGAACTCTGCAAAGTAAAAATATATTTTGAAAAAAAACGTATACAGAGGTCTTATATGTATGAATGGAGAAACAATTATTTCACTTGCAGATGATTGCAGAACATCAACACTGAAGTAAAAGCACCTTGTAAAATTGTGTGATGCATAGGCATTACGGGCTATATGTCTCATGCTTTTGGCAAGTATATAAATTTAATACAGATACTCCTTGACTTACAACAATTCATTTAGTGACCTTTTGAAGTTACAATGGCACTGAAAAAAGTGACTTATGACCATTTTCCACACCACCTTTGCAGCATCTCTGTGGTCACATGATCAAATTTTAGATGCTTGGCAACTGACTCATATTTATGATAATTGCAGTGTCCTGGGGTCATGGGATCACCTTTTTGTGACCTTTCTTACAAGCAATATCAATGGGGAAGACCCATTTACTTATTACCTGTTTTACTAATTTAAAAAAGGAAGTGATTCACTTAAGAACTATGGCAAGAAAGGTTGTAAAATGAGGCGCTTAGCAACATAAGTTTTGGGCTCAATTGTGGTTGCAAGCTGAGGTCTACTTGTAGTTAATTAAATCTTTGTTTTTTGTAAAAAATATTTAAAATATGTTGACTGCTACAGTTCTCTGGAGAGATAGCAGGGGGCAGAACCTAGCTGATCTTAGGTGGGTTTTTTTTACAAACTTTAAACAAATTTGAATACTTGGATGCAAGACCACAAGGAAATCCTGGGACTAGTACTAGCTGGGAAGTATAAAATAAACTAAAAATTTAAGGAGAGAGCATTGATAAACTCCATGTGAATTGGGTCTAAGTATCCTTTGGGTTTGTCACTGTTAGGATGCGTATTAAACTCCGGAACATGTTCAGGGAATAGGCTTTCATTAGGTCTACAAATTAGAATCAAATTTTATCATACAAGAGAGTAATCACAGTCACAAAACAGAGATGTGCAAGGTGTTTAAGCCACATCTGCCTTGGGTTACAATCTTGAAAGGGTATTGGAAGGATGCTAATGCTTTTCTTTCAATGGTGACATATTCAGAAGCTATATGTGTTTTTTTGAGGATAGCACTAGGCTCATCCTTCCTTTTCCCCTGCAAAACAATTGGCTCAATTTTGGCTTATTACATGGTACTATCAGAGACAAATTTTTTCAACAAGCAGACAATACCCAGTTTTTTCATGGTGATGCCACCATCGTATTTGGAATGCCTGCCTGCTGCAATTTAAGACAATACAATTCCCTTAGGCTTTTCACATTCAGAGGCAGATTTCATGGAAATTTAACTCAATTTTGGAAGTATAATTGAACTAACAGTCTGTTTTCTCAGACAGGATGTCCCCTGCTTCATATTATGCAGGGCTGGACAAATGCCAAAACATATTTAAATTTTATTTGAAAGAATGCCTGGCTTTTTCCAAATGTAATATGTATGCATGAATTGTTGTAGACTAGGGAGAAACATTTGATATGATTTGTTTACTTTTCTATCTTTTATCAGTATTCACTGTGGTAGAAATATAAGCAAGAGGTGAAAATATGTAGCAGAATGTAAACCAGCTAAAAACTACTGCTTTTGTGTGTGTGTGTGTGTGTTGCAGATTTGTGTGGGGCTGCCTCTTTGTAAGCTAACGATTATTCTTTTACAGAAAGATATTGTCAAAAACCTGAGTTGTTTCCTGTTTCTTACAGTCATGTTTTTGAAATTTTGTATCATTATAATCCTACACCAATAAAATAATTTGCGCGATATTCCCCCAATAAAACTAACACAATAAAATAAATATACCACTTTTAAGAATTACACCTTACTCTTCATATCACTGAGTTTCTTAGGTTCTTTCCAATTGCCCATTAGAGCTCTCATAGGTCAAATGAGGAGAAAAACTCAAGAGTAAATTTTGATATTTCTCTCACTTTCATTGCACAAACCAGATTATGCTTTTTTAAAAAAAAATTGTGACCCTTCTTAGTTGCTCTTAGAAGAACCACTTTATGGGATTTCTGGCTGGTTGTAGAGTATGGAATGTCATTATGAATTATATTTAAAAGCTAATGTAACAAAAATACCTGAGATACATAAACAAGCCAATTGATCCCACTTTTTGAATTATACCTGAAGAAGCCAATTTATTTATTTAGCATATGGCATTGGTACATAAAAGCAAGGAGTCTACAATGTTATTACACAGTAGATGTTGGCTGCCTAAGATTGCTAGTTTGTTCACACTTGCATGCTATCTGGGATGCACCACAGTGGGTGAACTAGGTCCACACACAAAGCAGGTAAAGATGTTGTGGGGGAAATGTCAGCATCATCTGGGCCTTTTTCTCTGCCGGTTTTCACCTTGCATTTGGGCCAGTCCAGCACCAGTTGGTTTATTGCTTCTGCCGTTAGTCCTACTAAAGAGTTACCTATTTATCTACTTGCATTTATATGCTTCTGAACTGCTAGGTTGGCAGAAGCTGAGACGAGTGACAGGAGCTCATTCCATTACTCAGTGCTAAAGTTCAAACTACTGGAATGCAGAGCGCTGACCTTCTCTGGCCGACAATTCCAGCGGCTTTAAGCTACTGAGCCAAAGAGCGTCTTTGTAGATGCCAATGTGTATAGTGAAAAGAATACTGCATTTGGGCGACCCGAGATTTAATATTTCTAAAAATAAAACCATTGCTTCTCAGTGTTATATGTGTAGGCATTAACTATTGTTAAATGGTTTGTACTTAGTTTTTATCAGCTATAGCCACTCTAGAATTATGGAAGCTACACTTTGAAATATATCGGGATGCAGGCACCCCATCTATTCCTCTTAGACTAGGATAGATTATTTGAGAAATCATGATCTAAGATGTTTCCCGTTCAGTAATGATGCTGCGTCAACCCAATAAAATTAAAAAAAATGTATGAAGAAAAATAGTTTCACAGAAATATAGCTTACCAGTTGGACTTTTGTAAAAAAAATTTTTTAGTTACTAGTAAAGTAACTGAACAACAAAACAGTGCCTTCATCAAATCATAGGTTTCAGATCAGTCTTGATATTGCATTGAATGTTATCAAGATCTAAAACTGTTTAACTTGAAGCATCCAGTAGGGGCAGTTAGTGTGATTTTTCTAGATCAAATAATAAAAAGTCAAGTTCCTGATATTAGACACACTAACGGTTTCTGCACAGACTGTGCATGATTTGGGGCTTTGTCTGGGAGGGATTATATGCTTTTGGCAAACTCTATTAAATATAGCAGTATAGATCACGTGAAAGCTTTGTCATGAATATTTTTATTTGAAAAGCATAAGAGATTCAGCTCTCTGTAAATTACAAGTAGGCTCAGCAGAATGAAAGGAAGTCCTGCAGAAAATCTTGACTAGCACATTCATCACATCACAGACAAAAGATATCATAAGAAACATAAACAGGATAAATACTCTTCTCCTTGAAAGGGAAAAACATTAGAAAGGCAACACATTAAAGTAAGACTGTTTATCAACATTCAACAATGATTGGCCAGGAGAGAAGTAATCTTATCAAACTGGCAGGTTTTAGATATTTATTTTTGCTGAGGGATATGCATCCTACTATCATCCAGATATTTTGGATTTCAATTATTATCAACCTCAGCCAATGATAAAAATTGTAATGCAAAAACAGCTGCAGGGTATCAGGTTGCTGACTCATGGCCAGCTCATAAAAGTAGACCTCCTTTCTTGAATTTAGAATTGGATTTGAGAAGAGAAGGCAGTTGAAGTGTTTTTTGCTAAGAAAACCAATGTTCCCAACTACTGATTTTAATTAAATACAGAGATAAAGGAGTCTTTCTTTGACTTAAATGGTTTTCTGATAATGATAGCCTTATTCCAGTGTTAATGGTCCCATAAACAACAATGTCAAATCAAGGATGTCCAAGTAGCTTTAACCTGATAACACACATAACAAGTAATCATTCTCCTGACGTGCTTCTCCTGAAATGCTTTTGTGAGTAATTTAATACATCACAGAATGTGGACCATGAACAACTATTCTCACTGTGGATAAATATCAGATTGTGAACCCAAGTGATATGGTTACACTGTCCCCTAAAAGCCCATAAAACTGTAATTATGCTTATACTATGTAAATTTGTTATGGCAGGGAAAGGGAATGAGGGATGTTATAGAGTTGGTTTGGTGCAAAAGTTCATGTGAGTTTAGAATTCACCCTTATGCATGGACAACATCTATTTTCCCCAAATCAGAACCACTGTGTAACAATTTAAAGAAGCATATTTAAATTCACTGACAATGAGAACAATTAATCAGTGGAATGGCTTGCTTCAGAATTTGTGGGTACGCCACCGGAGAAGTTTTTAAGAACAGATTGGACAGCTATTTGTCAGGAATGATATAAGGTCTCAAGTAGAAGACCTCCAAGATCCCTTCCAACTCTGCTATTCTGGTTTCTGATATTCTGTTAAATTGTGCTGGGATGGTCTCTAAGTTCATAGACATATAATGTACCTCTGCTCTGAGCACACATTTATTGAAATTCCTTGGAAACCTTCATGTGTTTATTTGTGAATGCTCTGACTTTGGCATTCCATTTATTGTATAATCAACACCGTATATTGTGAGATTTTTTTTTTATAAAAAAGGTTAATAAACTAACAAATCAATCTTATTTAAACAATGCAGTGAGGTATTCTTCACTATACCAAAGAGCAGATGCCAAAGAGGGCACTAGGATAAGAAACAGAAAGAAATGTTTAGCTGTGAGGCAAGAATTGTTACTGAAGTGTCCTACATAATGTGCTGGAGAGAGCTGCCATATTTCTTTAATGACAAAAATATTATGGGAATAATTCTGCATTATTCAACTTCCACACATTCACTAACAATATAAATAATAGCATGCAGATATCTATAGATGGAATCATTCATTAGGCCCAAGTTTTTAATCTATTTTAAGATTTTCCTTGAAAGTAGTGTACCTTTCCATGTGTGAGCTTTTTAATGGAATACTTGCTTTGCAAACAAAACCATGTATCTTAAAGAAAATCACATTTACTTTTTAATCAATTATTTCCATTATTGGTTATACATTTCAGTGTTTTAACTATTTTTGTCCTATAAATCCTTATTTCCAAAACAGGAAATAATGACTTTTTCCAGCAAGTATTTCAAATAACCCAGCAGGTTTCTACAATATTAAAAATGAATTAAACCTGTTGATGAGTTTACATTCTACTCTGACAAATTGCTTCAAGAAGTGTACCAACACTGACTCCTGTAATTGGAACCTGCATGATTTATGAATTTAGTGCCTGACTGCTCCTAAAGTGAAGGCAATTTATTATTATTTATCTTCTAGTGGGAAAAGTGGTAGCATCTTTATCTTAACTTATTCTTGTAATATAGCTAATTATCCTTTGCCTTTTATAGACAGAAGGAACCAAAGTTGAGAGAAATTTCACTGTGGCACAGAATGACAAATTATAAGCTATATACTCACCTTAAGGCTATGCTTTACAGCATATAATTAAGGCATATTTGGCAAGGTAGGCTAATGTTAGCAAGTTACAACTTAAACCATATATTTTACATTATTAAATGGCTGAAGGGTTGATACAAAAACAATTGGTATGGTATCTGCATGCTCTTTGTGCAGAAATGAATAAATAAATAAATGTATTTGTAATTGATACGTCATTCTAGAAATAAGCTTTTGGGCAAAATACTGATTTTGCAAGACAAACAAGTAATGTTTTTGATGCCATTTAGATAGTTTTTCATAAACATTTATAATGAAAACTATTGACAACATATTTCTTCTGTTACAGTTCACTTATAACATTAACTCATCATCACTAACAAATATATATATATATGCAACTGTTAGAAACAGCAGTGATGAATTTGTGTTGGGACACATTACATGGCTTCTTCTACTGTTCTTTCCTTATTTAATTCCTATTGTTTGCAAAGTTTGTTTGTATGTGTTTGAATGAATTTTCCTCAAATGCATAGGTAAGAAAATGAAATTTCCTGGGTTGCAAAGTCAACAATGCATACATCCCTTATGGACATGCAATTTAAAAGTCCTTTATGCTACATACATGCATACTTAGATACACATATATGCTGTTTTGCATTTAAACAGAGATGAAACTAGTATAACTATTACTTTTAAGAGGTTCTCTTATTATATCAAATTATAGATTTTAATGGCCAATAGGCTATATAAGGCAAGTTAGACATCATAGGGTTGTTTAAATTTCCCCTTCTGAAAGTACAACTTTCTATGCTTTTGATGAATCTCATTTTGGAAATCCCTCTTTGCTTTCCATGGAAGCTGCTGACAGACTGACAGATAGACAGACAGACATTTTTGATCACACCTTTTGGGAGTCCTGGTAGTGCAGTGGTTAGAATGCAGTATCACAGGCTAATTTTGCCCATAGTCTGGAGTTTGATCTTGATGGGGCTGGATGGGGCTCAGAATTCTAGCTTTCTAAGTTTGATAAAATGAGGACCTAGATTGTTGGGGACAATATTCATTGTAAACTGGCCAGACAGTGCTGTAAAGCAGTGGTGGATTTAAATTTTTTTTGTACTACCGGTTCTGTGGGTGTGTCTTGGTGGGCATGGCATGTCTTTATGGGCGTGGCATGGTGGGCATGACAGGGGAAGGATACTATAAAAATCTCCATTCCCTCCCCACTCCAGGGGAATGATACTGTAAAATCCCCATTTCTTCCTGATCACCTGGGACTCGGGAGACAGAGAATAGATGGGGATGGGGCCAGTCAGAGGTGGTATTTACTGGTACTCCAGACTACTCAAAATTTCCACTACAGGGGGAGGGCAGAGCTGACGTCGTGATGATATGACTGAAGATCTCGGTGCTCTGAGATCGCCACTCAATATCTCCGCTGCTAGACGGTCCAGTTTGGACCTCACTGTCCTGTAGAGACAGTGATAGAGGAGGGCACATCTTGCTGATCCCAGGGACACTGCAAAGTCCCTGGTTGATCCAGGAGAAGCCCTTTTTTCCGGCAGTGAAGAGGCAGCCATTAAGCTGCTGAAATTGGGACAGCTCCGGAACGGAAGAGAATGAGTGAAAGTGTGTCAGCTCGGTGAGAGACTTTTAAAATAGACTAATTAAGAACACCCTGGGGTGAAAAGATAATTAAAATAGAAGACAGAAGAAGTTAAGTGGCAGAATTGAGCCTGAGTCTAAGTTAGTTTTTCCTACTTTGCAATTTATATTTATTTGTGGAGGCCTATGGAAGATTTTATTTTTAAAATTTGACTGAACTAGATTGAACTGGATATTTCCTTTCTATCTGTTTAATTGTTAAATTTCTAGTGCCTTTTTAGTTTTATATTATTTTGGTTTAGTCTTGTTATTTTTCTTTTCTCTACATTTTTCTTTTTTTATTTTGTTTTTATCATCTATTGGACATAGAGGGAAAGTGGAGGAAACAAGAAACATGGCCATCTAGTGGATTGAAACATTGTATTTTTTTTATTGGCAAAAGAAAGTAGCAACTGTGTTACATTTCAAGGACTCTGAGCCTGCTCATAGATAAGATAGTTAGAAGAGCATCAAAGCCTGTCTGCAGGATTATTTACTCAGGTGCTCTTCTGGGAAACTATTACTGACAGGCGGCTGAGACTTGAAAGAAGAAGACTGCAGTGACTCTGGAAAGAGAGCTGTTAAAACTTGGTGAGACTTACGAAAGAACTTTTGGATATTACACAGTTGTGGATTCTTCTTTTAGATAGAAAGTCTTCTTTTATTTTCCTTTTTTTGGGTATTATTTTTCTATTGCTCCACTTCTCCCTCTTGTAATTATTTTTAATTGGATTGTGTTTGCTTTGGAAGACTTAAATTTTTAAATTTTTGATATATATTTTTCTTTTTCTTTCTTTTTCTCTATTTTTCTTTTATCCCCCTTTTTGATGGGAGATTATTAATGCATTCAATATCCCTTTGTTTAATTGGAATAAGGCATACAAGAGCCTGAAGAAATTACTTTTTGGGTTTTTTTCTTCCTTTTTTCTTTTCTTTGATTGGACATTGCTAATTTGGTTTATATCCTTTTATTCAATTGGATTAGGGCATACAAGAGCCTGAAGATTTTGCTTTCTTTGGAACTTCCTTTTTCTTATTGTTATTTGGGATAATACCTGTCCTCTATAAAAACGGATTAAGGTATATAAGATTTTTTGACTGTTTCAATATTTTGTAACCATTTTATAGACATGAGTAAAAAGGCAGCAGCTATTAGTTCTTCTACATCGACTCCCTCTTCTTCACCATTGGGAGGACAATGATCCATACAGACAATGTTGCAACAGGAAAAGGAGAGAGAACACGAGAAGGAAAAGTATATGACAATGCAGATGATTTTGCAAGGAATACAAAACATACAATCAAAATAGTGATCATTGAACAGAGAGCAGAAAAGATTGAACAAAGGACAGAAAAAAATGAACAAAGAACAGGAAAAACAGATGAAAAATTGGAGAGCATACAACAAATGATGAAGAAATATGAGGACAGGCTTCAAAAAATTGAAGAAAAGGAAGAACAAAGACAAAAAAATTAGAGATATGGATAGCAGATTAGATGAGATTGAACGTGATAAGAGTGGAATAGTATGGGAGATGGACAAATCAAAATTCTACTTAAGATTTCAAAATATAGAAGAAGAAAAGGAGAAAACTTGGCAGAAAAAATGATAGAAATTTTAGCAGAAGCATTAGAAATTACTAAAGAAAAGATGATGGATGGCATAGATGAGATATTTCGAGTATATACAATATATGCAATGAGAAATAAGCTACCAAGAGAAGTTCATATAAGATTCACCAAGAAATCAATTAAAAGGCAAATATTGCAGATTACAAAAGAGAAAACACTGAAATACAAGGGCAAGGAAATTGTGGTTCTGAAGCAAATACCGAGAAGTGAGGGAGATGAGAAGAGAATATCAATTCCTGATGAAAATATTGCTCCAGAAAGGTGTAAACTATAGATGGCTGATACCAGAAGGCCTGGTGTTTACATGGCAATTGCAAAGATTTAAAATAGACTCAATTGATAAAGCCAAAGCATTTTATGCTGAATATCTTAGAGAGAAGGAAGTAGAGTTAAGAAGGGAAGAGTTACTGATCGAACTATAAGAGGAATGTCTAGGAATGATTGAAAAGAAAGAAGGCGCACTAGGGGGCATCGTAGTATATAAAGAACAACGTGAACCGAGATCTACTAGAGCAATAATCTCTTCATATAAAATATGAATATAGAAGAGAAAAAATTGAATACAATGAACATAAATGGACTTAAAATAGCAACTAAAAGAAGAAAGGTATTGCATAAATTAGAGAAATTAAAGTTGGGTATAATTTGTTTACAAGAAGTGCATATTAAAAAACAACATGAACAAATGTTGGTAGAGCCAAAATTAGGGAAATTATTTGCTTCATTGCCACAATGTAAGAAAAGAGGAGTGGTTTTATATATTAGAGACACAATACCAGCAGAAAAAATTATGCAGATGAAGAGGGAAGAATTTTGATGGTGGAATTTTTTATTTTTTTAAAAAATTGATTTATATGCCGCCCTTCTCCGGAGACTCAGGGCGGCTTACAAGGCATTAAGCAATAGCCTTCATACTTTTGTATAGTTATACAAAGTCAGCTTATTGCCCCCACAATCTGGGTCCTCATTTTACCTACCTTAGAAAGGATGGAAGGCTGAGTCAACCTCGAGCCTGGTGAGATTTGAATTTGCAGTAATTGCAGGCAGCTGAATGTTAATTACAGTGCTTATTCTGACACGCCACCAGGCTCTTATAATAGATAGATAATAACAGGAAAATACTCTTAATAGCAATATATGTTCCAAATGACAATCAAGAAGATTTTTTATAGAAAATTACATATGAAACTAATTGAATTGGACTATGTTAAGTTAAGTACTTGGGGATGTATTTGACAGCAAGATGCAGTACACTCAAAGGGAATAATTACAACAAACTTAAACAACAGATAGTGACAGATTTGGCTAAATGGGAGAATTTGCAATTATCATTAATAGGGATGATATCAACTATTAAGATGAATATATTGCCTAGAATTTTATATTTGTTTCAGACAATTCCAATCAGGTTGAGAAAAGATTATTTTGAAGAATTGAATAAAATACTGTTAAAATATAATTGGCAGGTAAAAAGGTGAAGATAAAATTAAAATTGCTGCAAGATGCTAAAATAAAAGGAGGTTTTGGTTTGCTGGATTGGCAACTATATTATCAAGCAACTAATTTGATGTGGATCAAAGAATGGATAATGTTAAGAAATACTAGGTTGTTGACTTTAGAAGGACATGACTTGTTGTTGAGCTGGCATGGTTTCTTCTGGTACAAGGACACAAAAACACAGGGGTATTTTAGAAGACATTGCTGTTAAATTGGGAGAAGATTAAAAGACAACATTATTTAAAAATTCCAGTCCGGTTATCTACTATTGAAGCATTCTCATATTCAATAACATTGAGGAAGCAACAAATTGTTAGATATAGTGAATTACTGAATGAAAAGGGTGAACTTAAATCAAAGCAAGAACTAGAAGAACAGGATATAAAAATGGACTGGTTTTTGTATATGCAAATACATTTATATGATAAAGATTCTAAAACAGAAGGTTTTTATAGTAATCTGACTAATTTAGATAAAATTTTAACAGGTTCTGATGACAATGTAATTAAAAAATTGTATGGCTACTTATTAGAGGTAAAATTGGAAGAAGAACAAGTTAAAGAAACAATGATTGCATGGGGAAAAATTTTGGTTATGGAATTGATCTAGAGAAATGGCAAAAATTGTGGATGCAAAATTATAAAATGACAATGTCAACAGCATATAAGAAGAATTTGTATAAGATGTTTTACAGGTGGCATCTACTCCTGACAAGAATAGCGAGAATGTTCAAGAACAAATCTGAGAAGTATTGGAAATGTCATCAGATACTGGGCTCATGTTACCATATGTGGTGGACATGTGTAGAAGCGGAAAGATACGGGACTAAAATCCACACATGGTTGGAAAAAATGACAAAAAAACATACAGACTTTAAGGCAGAGATTTTTTTATTAGGGATTGTGCCAGAAACATACAATAGAGAATTGAGATATTTGATTGTGAATGTTTTAACAGTTGCTAGAATTGTGTTTGCTAAAAATTGGAAAAATGAGAAAATACCAACGCAAGATGAAATTATTAAGAAAATCATGGAATGTGCTGAAATTGACATTTGAAATTAGAGAATAAGAAGATAAACAATACTACAAGATATGGGATTTATTTTATCAATGGCTAGATAATAAAACATGGAAATGAAATATGAAATGAATGTTATAAATATAATATTTGAAAATAAATTTTTTGAAGTGACAAAGCCATAGTTAAATAAATGATAAATGAGAATGTTGATTTGTTTGACAATATGAGAAATTAGATAATTAGTAAATTTTGAATATGGGGATGAAGCACAAAAGATTTGTAACCGACTGACACACTGTTTGCATTTGTAATGGATGATGGATTTGTTTTATGTTTTGTTTAAAAAATAAAAAATAAAAATACGCTACCAGTTCTCCAGAACTGGTGAGAACCTGCTTAAACCCACCTCTGCTGTAAAGCACTACAAGTCTAAGTATTACTGCTCTTGTTACCTTTTGAGATATTTCAGTTACTACTGTTTAACTTTTCCCATAATGTTTATTCAAATTTTATTTCAAAAACATTATTGGGAAATTTAGGACACTTGTAGTATTTGTATAATATTAAGTTTACAATTGCTACTTTAAGGTTTTTTGTATTTTCATCTAGAATGCCTGCTTTGCATAATTCATGAGTTTTCAACATCTCTATAAAAATCATATTCTAAACCCTTTTTTATAACCCTTTTTAAATGTGAATAGTGTGTTTAAAATAGATTTCTAATTGCAGAAAAGTGTAGTTTCATTTTACATGCAATATAATTTGAGCCTGGGAAAGCTTCATTTACATGCTGTGAAAAAGGGACGCAAAAAAATTGATTAGATTTTCAGCATATAACAAGGATAAAATTTGTTAAAACTGACCTGAAGATAAATCCAATATGCTGCAAAATTCGTTAGTTTTAAAATGATCACTAATTAATTTGTGCATCGCTGAAACAGCAAAAAGGCACACATGACCCAGTATCTGACATAATTATGTTACGTCGAGAAACAAAGTAAATAAATAGACTCAATTCTGTATGGTTATAGACTTTAGATAGGCAAATGATTTTTTTCCTTTGTTTGATTTCTCCACCTAAGACAGAGATGGGGAATTGTGGCCCTTTTATGACTGTGGACTTCAATTCACAGAATTCTGTAAATTGAAGTACACAAGTCATAAAAGAGCCACACTTTCCCATTTCTGACCTAAGAAATGAAAATAAAAACCCTATATAAAGATTTTTTTCATATTATTGTATATGCAGTTATATATGAGAAAAATGCAATGGGAAGTAAAAAGCAAAAGAACTGCAAAACTGTGTGGAGACAGCCTTGGAAAATTGTATCTATTCTGTGACCAATTATTGTCTTTTTTCCACATAGGTTTGTTCTTACTTAAATGATTATGGGCAGACAATATGAAAAATCTTACAAACTTTGTCCCTTTTTAAAATTAATTAAGATACTGGATTTGAACTTGTCTGTATGAATATTATTGATAAATAGTTTTATTTAATTTTTTTAATCTCGCTTTCCCCTTTTAATGAATATATTTTTGTATTAACACATTGCATTTTAAAATAATTTTCTTTGTTGTAAATTGTAAAGGTCTGATATCATATAAAGTAATATAAAATAAAACTGAAGATGGTTTAAACAGATAACTATTTAGTTTCAAGAATATATGTATGTATGTATGTATGTACCGTGTTTTCCCGAAAATAAGACCCTGTCTTATATTCTTTTGAACCCTGAAATAAGCACTTGGACTTATTGCCATGCGCTCAAAAGCCAGACTGGGCTTATTATCAGGGGATGTCTTATTTTGGAGGAAACAGGGTATGTATGTATGGAATGGAATGGAATGGAATGGAATAGAATAACAGAGTTGGAAGGGAACTTCTAGTCCAACTCCCTGCTTAGGCAGGAAACCCTATAGCATTTCAGACAAATGGTTATCCAATCTCTTCTTAAAAACTTCCAGTGTTGGAGCAGTGACAACTTCTGGAAGCAAGTTGTTCCACTGATTAATTGTTCTAACTGTCAGGAAATTTCTCATTAGTTCTGATAGTGATAGGATACACACACACATGCTGAGTCCATATCCTATCAGTAACAAGCATGTGCTATTAATGGATGAGTTACTTTAGAGTAGAGATTTCCAACTTTTTGGGATCGATGGGCATATTTGAGAACATTGTTAAATACTTCCACAAAATAACTATTAACAGGCTTGTTCATTGACAAATAGCTAACATGCATGGATAGATGCATCAGAGTGTAGGCTAGTCTGAAAAATTAGAAAACAGAACAAGCTGATGGCAAGCTGCTTTTGTAACTGTTTACATGAAAATATTATGGATGTAGTAGATTTCTCTGAGTCTGGAATATGAATGAATAGTTAAATAACACTGTAGAACAATACCATATGGATAATAAATAGCCAGCTCGCCTTTAAATCAAGACATTTTATGAGAATCTAACCTTTTTGGTTGTTGTTAGGAGGCTTGACAGTGGACAGTCCATGCCATCCCCAGGGTTGAGCTTTATTTGAGGGAGGGTTGGCTTATTGGCTGGACTGAAGTAATGGTAGTTTCTTCTACCACTTATTAAGTGGCACAAGGAATATATTTGCATGCCTATGCTTTGCCTGTCAATTTGAGATCCCATGATAGATGATTAGCATACTATTTCAAACTATAGAAAACACAGGCCTATAAAATCTTATTATATTATTAAATTTGAATCTGTAGAGTCAAATTAAATGTTACTTGAAGATGTATCTAATAAGTAAAGGTACTGCTGTAGATCAAGATCTTGTATTTGTTACTTTAACACACTATGCCAATGAAAAGAAATGGATCAATTATCAGTTATAGACAGAAACGTAGATCTGATCTGGATGTAAAGCAAAGATTTGAGTTCTCCATCCAAAGGATTAGATTCCTTATATTTGTCCTTGAATAAATTTAAATTAAAATACAACTTTTTAAATATACTACATCTGCACTCACTTTCATTTGGACGAAAAGTTTGAAGATTCTTGTTCTCCATCTGAATTTGCCTGTTGCAGCAAATCATTTTATCTTTCATTCAGAGACAAAACATATTAGCTTTGGATTATATTAGCTAATGGAGTCCAGGTGTTCAATTTAATTAAAGATTAAACAAGTAATTTATATCCAATGGGGCATTTTTTGCTTGTAGAGAAAATTTTCATCAACAGTAGTAAATAGTTTCTGTAAGTAGCAGGGCATGATTTGTTTTGAGCTTTCATTTAATGTACTTTAATTAAATGTAAGACATGAATGTATTTACTGCTAAAATGGAACTCTCTGGACCTATTTCAAAATGGATCTATTCAGGGCCAGTAGTAATAATAATTCAGAAGCCACTAGATGGCAATAAAGACATGCAGAAAATCATTTTCTTTTTTTTTAACCATCTGGGACTTGATTGTCTGTAGTTGGAGCTTTAGTCCATCTTCAACTGGAAAGATTTGAACATATTTTCAAAACAATGCTCATGTGAAGAAACTCTAGATTATTAGCCTTCAGGATCTCAGGTTCTTTTACAAAGCTGGACAAGTAGGATCTGGAAATATTTGCTTGTTGACCTAACTTAGAATTGCTAATCGTATTATAGTTTGAGAGGAATGGAATGAGCTGGTTTTAAGGGTAACTGAGTCACTAGATATTCAAAAAGAGGTATATACAACGTTGATTTTTATAAATTAATCCAGACAGTTCTCCAAGAAAATATATTATGGATACTTAGATTAACTAAATTATGGAACATTACAAGTCTCTGACTCAAGGAAGCACAATATCTTTTGTTCCATGCTGATTAATATAATAAAAATTGATCTGCCTTAAATTCTTCTGCTTGTAGAGGTAAACCCATATACAGATGATTGCGCTATATGGATTAGAAATAAGGAAATGAACATTGTTTGAGCAAGTTAAATAAAGTTTTAATTAATGGCTCAGTTTTCATGGAATAGATTGGGAACACATTTTAAAATAAATTCATATGTAGATGTTTCAAAATGTATTAACTTTACAAGAAGTAGGAAGAATTGTGTGTGTGTCATTTGTTGCAAAAAAAGCCAGTGTAGTCCTAGGCTGCATCAACAGAGGAATAGTATCAAGACCATGTGAAGAATTAGTATTGCTATATACTGCACTTGGAATATTGTACCCAATTTTGATCATCATTATATAAAAATATTGAAATTCTAAAAAGAATACAGAGAAGAACAAGAAAGATAATTAGAGTACTAGAGGCTAAAACATATCATGAACGTTTGCAAGAACTGGGTACGTCTAGTCTACCGAAGAGCAGGACTACTGGTGATATGATAGCAATCTTCCAATATTTGAGGGGCTGTCATACAGAAGAGGGTGACAAGCTATTCTTCAAAGCACCTGGGAGCAAGACATGAAGTAATAGGTGGAAATTTACCAAGACATATCCAGCTTAGAACTAAGAAATTTCCTGACAGTGAGAACAATTAATCGGTGGAATGAATTGCCTTCAGAAGTATTTGATACACCACAGTGAAGGTTTTGAAGAAGAGATTGGACAGTTCAGAATGATATAAGGGTTTCCTGCTTGAGCAGGGGGTTGGATTAGAGGACCTCCAAGGTCACTTCCAACTGTGTTATTCTGAATTCATTCTCAATTGTTTCAAAATTGGGAATTTCCAAATAATTATAGGAAGGCACTTTTCTTCCTTTTGTAGGGATCCATCTGATGCTGTGTATGATTTGTACAGACATGAAAGGAAGACAGATTTTGCAAGGCATTCAAAATGTGGCTCTATCAACTACCCTGGGCCAAGTATTCATGGTTAACTTGAAAGTAGGATGTTATGCATGTCCTTGGCAGCTATTTTATGTTAATAATGTTTTTTTCTAAATTTTGCTTGTTTTATCTGGTATTTACTTTTTAATTGTCAGCTGCCCAGAGTCATTATATGAAATGAATAGCTATATACATTAATAATAAATAAATATCTTGGCCTTTAGAATCTAAAACCATTAGAATATATATCAGCACTGGAGTCAATAATATTCAAGCTATATTGAAAGTTCAAGGAATAGAGTTGAATTTGAGGGCAGCTTTTTGTTCCTACTTTAGAATTTGTAGGACTTCCACTTTCTGAGTGGCTTTCAGTTATGTTGAAAGTCAATAACAATGTTTTTAGCTATGAAGGTATTTTGGATGGTCATTTGAAAGAATAGTAAAAGTATGAATATAAAAAAAAACAATCTAATGAATATTATTTGGTTTCAAAGCAGATACTTGCAATGATAGTTTTACAAGAATTTGTGTTGGGTTCCAGAACACATAGGTATTATGGGGAATGAAAAAAGAGATTATACAGCTAGGGAGAATTTGTTTACTTCTGATGTGGATGTTCCTTTACTTTTAACTCCTTTGGAAATCAAATGCAGACTTAAATGGGGGTTCAGAAATAAATAACAGACAGTGGGAAAATAGACATGCTGAAAGACACTTTATTTCTGTGCTGATTTGGATGTTTTTTTTTGGGGGGGAGGTTGATTGTCAGGATCAGGTAAAGCACATTAGTCTTTTCAGAGCCGTTCTAGGTTTATTATACGTTAAGGTTGAGTCTCTACAAAGGGGAAGAGGTACAATGGAACTATATGATGATGTTTGTGGAGCAGAAAAGAAAACCTCATTCATATTCTTTGATATTCCTGATATTATAATAATGATAAAAATAATGACTTTCTAACTTGTGTATTTGAATTCTTTCTTACCTATTGATATACTAGCTACTTTGCCATTCTTGAGGACAATTTGATGGCATTCCAAGATTGATGATTTTTTGAGAGATTAACAGAATGTAAAGATTGTTTTGATAAATGAAAATAACAGCAGTAAACTGGTGATGAAGTTTGCTTTGCTTTGCTTTGCTTTGCTATTTCTCCCAGGAAAAAGATGAGCTTAAATGTGCCAACCGTTTCCCACACCTACATCTCAAACTGTGTTAAATAAGGAGATTTGCCAAGGGAGCATACTCAAACAAACAAAATCGTTTGTGAAATGAGGAATCAGAATGCAAGTTTCTGGCCAAATGCAGGGGTAATCCCAATTCCTCTGACTTGTACTACATACTCAGGCATAACATCTGAATAGAAGTTTTCTGGATACAACACCAAGCTTCACTATCAGGATTTTACATGCCACTCTGCTTAATATTAGCTTGTGCAGAACAAACAATGTCTTAGAACTTGTTTGTATACCTACTTTGTTGACATTGCCCAGGAAATCAGCAATTCTACTTAAATTAAAAGAATTGAATGTAGGAGGAAGAATGTGTCATCTCTATCTTCATAAGGCAGAATCTGATCCCCTGCTGTGTTTCCAATATGCTCCCCACTTTCTTCTGCATATTTCTTCCCCTTTTCTTCACGAAACAGCAGCTTCATTTCACATCCATTTTTTTTCATACTCTTTCACATCTTCCCACTCACAGATACACACAAATGCAACTCTACATTATTTTCTTCTGCTGATAATGGATTTCTCTGGTGACAGCAAGTGCTGCCAAATATGTGGGTAACATTTAGTTTAAGTTCAAACTCAATTCTTCACCTCTATCATGATGCACAACTTGCTCAGTAGAAAAACTAAAAAAAGCAATTTTGTGTCCATAATAAAATAACTTGCTTATTCCCCCGCCCCTCTTCTAAATATAAGACCTTGCAGTTTATTCACAATAACTTGCATGAAGATTTCCAAAAGTGGTCTTGGGAGCTAAGAAATGACTTTACTATTAAGAAAGGAGGTTGACATGAAAAAGATACTCTTCTGGAAAAATGTATGTTTATAAATAAGATTTTGCTAATTCCCAAGCAAATGAACTGCTGTCCTTTAGTGCTGGCCATAATGCAACATTGGTCACTTAAGTGGAAATGGTTGGATATTGATCAGACAGCAAAATAATTAATATAAAATTCCAGCAGCCAACCTTCTATATACACTGAAATGAAATTGGATAAAACTGGAATGAATACTTCTATAAGATAACATTATGTGACAATGTAGAAAAATATGCCACCATCTCTGTCCCTCTAGTGTTACATGAACAATACGTTGAGAAAGAAGAACTGTTTTATATCTGCCTACCAGAACTGCTAAAGGCAAGACATTAAACCAACCCAGTCAAAAATCCCTATGCTACATTGGCACTGTAATTCAATTACAGGTAACTGTATTTTAAAACTAAACATTTCCCCACATTCTTGATTGTGTTTTCAGTACTGCAATGTATTGAAGCATTCAAACAAAGCACTGGGTTTAATTTCTGTGCCGCTCTTGATAAGCACAGGTGAGGAATTACATAGGGACAGAGATGATGTATATCCAATCTATTCAAAACTCATTGCTGATTTAGCTGTTGTATTGCATATACATTTCATTGCTGCATATTAACAATAACTCACATACTCTAAGAACAAGAAACCATTGGCATTGCTGTGCAATGCTTCAGCTTTTAATTGTAAGACATGTTTTGTAATGTGTGGGAATGCAAACTCAACATGTCCAGCTTTAATGAGGCGCAGACTGGTGTTGTCTTTATGTTCTTGTATGTTCTGGAGCAACTCTTTGAATTGAATTGGAAGCTTACATGGCCCCATTACTAAAAAGCATATCAGGTACATTTACGACTATATGCTTCCTGCCATCAACTTACCTGATAAGCCTCCCACGTCCATCTTCTTCAGATTTTTTGCTTCTAAAATGACAACAGTCAGCTTGCCAGCAGTAGGCACATAGCGGAGAGAGAAACAGATGTCACCTAGCTTCTCTTGCTGCAACAAAGCAAAGGGAACTGTAAGTAGATATATATCAGTATATTGCTTAAAATCAAAGGTTAACACATTTATTTTCTAAAACACTCTTGTAAAATAGTGACCTCTGTGTTAATCTGTTAAGAAAACAAGGTATTTCAATATACATGAATTGCTTTGTTATAGCCTGAATCTGAATAACTAGAAAAAAAACCCTGCTCTTATTTCTTACCAGTTCCTGTTAAAAATGTTAAATTCAACATTCCATTTTTCAGGATTTATAAGTGGAGTCTTTCCCACTTCTGTAACAATGAGAAAACAAATGTGGAAAATACCTGCAAATATACATGTATTTAATTAAAAGCAACTGTTAAAACTTTAATCTCTTTGCAGATGAAATTGGTATATTACACTTTTAAAGATTATAAACATGGAAGATTTTGTATGTAAAAAAGATCTCAATATTAATCCTGCTCAAACATCATCTTTGAATTGAACTTAGAAATAAGGTTCTGTGCCTAACTCAGTTTCAGGTAACACAAAATTATCTTCAACACATTAGACCATTGTTTCTCACCCTTGGCAACTTTAATATGTTTGAATTTCAGCTCCCAGACTCCCCAGCCAGCCAACTGCACTAGACATAATTCATCATCCTATTGATCTAGATCTTATTGTTTATAATAGGGCTTAGATCTGAGTAATAATTTGAATTGTGGGCATACATTTTCATTAAACTTAATATTACAGAAATATTAATCATACATTTTCATTAAACTTAATATTACAGAAATATTAATCAGTTCTTCCAATAATACGGTACTGAGGTTATATCTAAAAGCTAGACAATTTGAGAATCAGGTATTACATCTAGATCTTCAATTTTATTTTTTTTCACCTTTCAATGACTGTAGTTATTTTGTCTCTCACATTTGTTTCTAATATGTTAAATATACTAATTCCATAGCAATTTCTAATAGAAAAATGCAGTCATGACTTCTCAGTATGGCAGCTGATGCCTGACTCATTTCAAATTTGTATTTTTCTGCATCCACAAATGTGTTAATTGTTAGCTCACTGCTTGCTGCTGTAAATTATTAGCGACCCTTTTAGCACGAATATTAGATTAGTTGCGATAGTCATCAGCACATCATTAGTTTTGTTGTCAGAAAACAGTGAACTGTACTGAGCCTTGTTATGTTCTGAAATAAACTGAACAGTTTTGAAAGATAAAATATCAGTCATAATTTAGCAAACAACACAAGTGTTGTCCAAATAGACACAATGGCCTCTTCCAAATGTCAACATGAGTTCAGAGGTCATCTAAATATATGAAAATTTTTTATGGTTATGATGAACAATATTGCATTACTAAAGGCATTCAGCACACAAAGGTTAAGCAGCCATTGCAAAATGACAAAAACTTTCTATTAAATGCAAAAATGAGTATATCTGAGGCTGGAATGATAAGAACAATAACAGACTTCATGCTGCTTAGTAATGATCATTAGAAAGAGTGCTGCTGTGATCTTAGATCTATGCTATTTTAGTGGGGTAAGAATATTACTTAAAAAAACTCTACAGAATCAGGTTATGCTTAAACAACTCTAACTAGGCATTTAGGCCTCTGATCTTTCTTTGACAGATAGCTCTCATTAAATACACTCATTATGAAGTGTAGTATGATTACACAATTACCTTAGGGAATATGATAATAAACCTCCTTGAAGACAATCTTTTGTATGCTAGAAGACAACTGCACAAAAGAACAGATGCGAGTCTTCAATATCTTAAGGTAAGGGTGTGCCAGTAACCATTGAATCATGTGTTACCTCCTAAGGACAGTTCTCAGTTTCTGTCTAATTTTGCCTAATAGGTTTAAGTACAGCCAGGTTGTACATTATCATTGATCTTAATCATAAATACAAGCCGCCAACAAAGCCTGCTCAGCTGGACTCTCATTTCCATACTTTTCAGGTATCAGCTAAGACTGGAGTATCTCATTGGATATACAACCTTGCACTCTCATATATGGCTACTGTTTGGGACTTCCTACGGAAAATGGCAGACTGAAGAGATTGCCTGAAGTGGCAGCCCACATCCACCTATGTTTTGGGAGCACAGGCACATAAGAATTCTTTGGCTATTAAGGAAAATCCAAAAAATTGACCCACAAGTGACCTGCAAGTCCTCCAGACAGCCAGTGCTTGCAAGAGATAAATCAAGAGAACATAGACAATAGAAAAATATAGAAAACAACCATTATGTGTACAGTATTTTGTTTTTTTTGTAGGAATCTGTAGTGTGGGGTTTCCTGAAAATATTATTTTTGCCTGAAAACCAAAATTAGAAACTATTTAGCACATTCACAATTCTTTAGTACCAGCCCTCTTCAAATCAGTACTTTCTGAATTCTTAAGTATTATATTCCGTGGATATTTAAATGTTCATAATCACTGCTTTGCTACCTTGAAAATACTCCCTGGGGTTGGAATTCCACCCTGCATTTCAGATTTCCCTATTGCATCTTATGAGCACAACCAAAAGAAGATGCAAAATCCTATGGCTCATGTTGCTTTATCAAGTACCAATCACAGCTATAGAACTTTCTAAATAAAAGCTTCTTCATGAGAAGAAAGTTCAAATGTGAAGAACCCACACAGATCATTTGGCTATCCAGTAGAAATTTGTTTCAATGTATTCTATGCACACATTTATAATTTTTTTTTTAAATGTGCTGTTGTCCCTACTCTGGTGATATATTGAAGGGCCTTAAAGACCTGGTCTTCACTATGGCCTTTGGAGAGAATAACTGATGCCCTGTCCTTTCTTTCTGTTCCCCTCTGGGTAAGTTTTATTTACCATTGTTGTTCTTGTGTTGTATTTGTTTTTTCTGTGATTCTTTATTGTAAATATTTTAACAAGTGTAAGCAGCCCCAAGTCATTGGGAGTTGGATGACATATAAATTTAATAAATTATTATTATATATTATCAAATTGAGCGCTTAGAACTCAATGCTATATCTGTTTATATAATCTATTCAAATTATGTTGTGGTTAATATGCTGATATAAAGTCATGTACTTGTGGTTTTCAATGATAATTGAAATTCCCTGCCAGATTAAGGAACAGAGAAGCATCTCTCTAGGGGTGATTATTTCACAGAGGTATGTTATTGTTATTATGATTAACTTTCATTTTCAGATATAATTTAGTTTAGCCAATTGCTGGGATCACTGAATGGAAACTTCCACCTGGTGTTAGAATGGTCCTACTGGGAGGTTCACCAAGGTTAGCTTCTTTCTTTTGAATGTTCAATTGCCAATCAATTCAATTGCTCCTTCTGCTTTAAGCAGCTTGATAATATACATAAAATTGCTCCCACAGAACAGAACATAAATGAATTCAAAGCTTTAATAGATCACACCAGAATAATTTTCTTCTTTACAAGAAAAGGTCAGTTAAAACCCACTGAGCCAGCAACTGTTCTGTTAGCAAAAGGCTCCAAGTGATTAACATTTTGACAGAGAAAGATTTTTTTTTTATTTTCCCTATCCATATTCATTTTAATAAAAGGCAGAGACAATAATAAACAACAAAAAACCATAAGATTCTCATTTACTTTATTGTCCTTAGGACTATGATTCATCCGGTTGTTTATGATTCTTTGTGAATCAATGAACAACAAAATATTTAAGCAGAGCTACATTTTTAGTGCTTATACAGTTCTTCTATATATTTTTCCAGTAGATATTTGTTTTATTTTTAATGTCCCCATAAAGCATCTCTTCTTTTCTTTAACTTTTGGAACTTTTGCAAATCTTTAATTGGGTTACAAATTTCAGTTCAGAGTTCTTCAGATACTCTATATAATTTAATCCATTAAATATATTCTTTACACAAGATATTCATATAGATTTTTTAAATATATATATATATATATATATATTGATAAGATGCTACAAGTTGCCATACTGTACAAGTGTTCAACATTTATTTCCAATGCATCTTTGTCTGGAGCACAAACATGGACTCAAATTGAGATAATTTTACCAAAGTTTTGATTGAACCAAGCACTGATGTTGACATCCTTTCCTTAATAATAATTTCTACAATGGTTTTCTTGTTGGCAGCAGAAAATCTAAGTATTTCTGATGTGAAGTGATTCATTCTAGCACATTTCAGACAGGTGATTCTAGGAATGCTCAATCTAAGTATTTCTGTTCCAAGCTTAATCTTCTCTTTCCTCATTTTCAAATATTCCATGTTCCAATGAAATACATTATTTTCCAGCATTAATCTTTACAGTCACATCCAGGAACATCAACAACTGGATGTCCTTTGGATTTCCCCTCTTCTTTTCTCTTAATAGTTCATTACATACTTTCCAACCTGGAGACTTGTCTTCTAGTTTCAGATTCACATTGTCCTGCATGCAAATGCCCATTTGGTTTTCTTGGCAGAATAATGGGACATGATGTCAACTACTTTTACAGGTATCATTTTTTATACTTTTATAAACATAAACTTCTATTAATACCAACAAAATCATTATTTTATAACTTGCTTTTTTGGGGAACAGCACAACTTCAAGATTAAAAAAAAGAGGTACAATACAAGGAAGGAAAAGCACAAAAACAAACAAATAAAGCAAAAGATGAAATAAATGCACCAAATGAACATCTTCCTTGATATATTTGGTTTGGTTGGGTCCAGAGGAAAAGGAGAAATGTTGCCAATGGAGATAAAGGTAGCAGGTGACACAAGCAGGTAACAATGGGAAATTATAACCCATTTTATAGTTTATAGTTATGATTGTATCTTCAAGAGATGCTCTAATTATTTTCTTCTTTTTTTTGTATGATAAACAGATGGTTAAAATAAAATACTGACTGTGCCAACTTGTTGAATTCAGTGCTAGTAATGTCTAAATGGCTAGGGCACTTGTTTGTAAAGCAATGTATACAAGCAAGAATTGTGCCAATTGACTGCCTATAAAGAGTAATTGATCATTATGGTCATAATAGTTTGAGTAATTTATCTATCTGCCATATTATTCTAGTGTTATTCATAACAATTTAAACAATGTCTAGAAAACATACCAAAGCCAAGCCTGACCCAGGAAAAAAAAGTAGACCGATGGGAGAAAAGAGAAGTAAACATGACTAATATCAGTTGAAAGTACTACATTTTAGTAATCAGTTTCCAAATAAATGCAACAAATTATCTCTCCCAGAAGCTTGGCAAAAAATATTGAGGATGGAAGATGTAACAATATATGCTTTATTTTTAAAGAAAGGCTTTTAAAGAAAGACCTTAGACATTAAATTGTTTTCTTTACTTTTTCTTCCTTTTGGGGGTGAGGGGAGGGATTAAAAGCTTAATATCCTCATTAACTAAGTCAAAAAGAGAAAAGTTGATTTGCTACATTAGAAAAAGCAGATAAAATAATCAATTGAACTAATCCTCCAAAAGCATCTGCATGTTCCATTTCCATTGACTTTCTCAAATACACATATTCTTCTACCTAACAGCTTGCTCTGCTTTAATTACTGCATTTCATACCATTTTACTACTCAACTTTTTGAATTTTTATCCAATCTTCTTATTAACTGTCTCTACATTTATGCCAGCCACTGTGCAAAACACAATTAACTTAATTTAAAATGAATGAGCCATCAATATTAGTCTTGACAGCATGGAAAACCTGTTAATGATAACATGTTGCAAGTCCGTAATGTAGTTTCTGCACACAACATAGATACCATTGTAACGCAATTTCTGCACACAACGTACATATATACATAGATACTATTCTATTCCCTTTCAAATTGAGGAACAATAAGAGAAATAAATTAAAGGCATGCAATAAGAAGGAAACATTACTAAATCTAATTTTTTACCAAAAAAAACCCCCTATACATTCATCCATACATTCCTATCCTCATAACTGGTCTTTGTTTACACCATATCTGATTCACAATCTTTCTAATCCCATCTTTTTCAGGTTCTTATCAACTCCATTAAAACATAACTTTTTCTATTGCCTCCTTCCTCTAGGTCTATTAACTTTTCTTTCGTGCATTTATTTGACAATTTGACCATCCTTCATTTTCTCTATGAACAAACTGCTTCAATGTGCTCATTTCATTCATTCATTCACTTTTGTATTCACTCTAATTCTTATACATTCTTGACTTTCCTCTTTTTGCTTTAATAATAAAAATATTTGCATTAAATATTGCCTTCCTACTGCATTCAACTTATTTTTAGGTCTTGCCTGACATATCGAAGTGCTTATCCCCATGTAACAAAATAGGCGAAAGCAGAGCTATTTTTTACTGTAAAATAATTCACCCCGTGGTTTTGCGGTGAAGTACCATCAGTACGCTGATGACACTCAGCTGTACATCTCCACTGTAGATCACCCCAATGATGCCCTTGAAGTGATGTCCCGGTGCCTGGAGGCTGTATGGATCTGGATGGGGAGAAACAGACTCAGGCTCACCCCCTCCAAGACCGAGTGGCTGTGGTTTCTGACGTCCTGATATAATCAGTTGGTGTCATCACTGACTATTGGGGGCGAGTCATTGGCCCCCACGGAGAGGGCTCACAACTTGGATGTCCTCCTGGACTCATGGCTGTCTTTAGAAGACCATTTGACGGCTGTGGCCGGGAGGACTTTTTATCAGGTTTGCCTGATCCGCCAGTTGTGTCCCTTTCTGGATCGGGACTCTTTATGTACAGTCACTCATGCCCTCGTCACTTCCCGCCTGGACTACTGTAATGCTCTCTATATGGGGTTCCCCTTGACGAGCACCTGGAGGCTCCAGCTGGTCCAGAATGCGGCCATGCGGGTGGTTATGGGAAAGACGTGGCACTCCCATGTAATTCCCCTCCTGCACAAGCTGCACTGGCTCCCGGTGGTCTTCCGGGTGCGGTTCAAGGTTTTGGTTACCACCTTTAGAGCGCTCCATGGCTTAGGACCAGGGTATCTACGAGACCGCCTTCTACCACCAGTAGCCTCTCACCGACCAGAACGCTCCCATAGGGAAGGGCTCCTCAGCGTGCCGTCGGTCAAACAGTGTCGACTGGCGTCCCCCAGGGGGAGACCCTTCTCTGTGGGGGCACCTGCCATCTGGACCAAGCTCCCCCCAGAGATACGGAGGATCCCGGATTTGCACTCTTTCCACCATACCCTCAAGACATTCTTATTTCAGCAGGCTGGTCTGGCCTAACTTCCCCTTTTAACTGCTAATTTTAAATTTGTTTTAAAATAGGAGTGTTTTAAAGTTGTTTTGGGCCAAATTATTTAATGTATTTTTAAATGGTTTTTAAAGTCTGTATTATGTGTATTTTACTTTTTGGCTGTTCACCAATCTGAGTCCTTCGGGAGTAGGGCGGTATATAAATTCAATTATAAATAAGTAAAAAATAAATTAAAAAATGTTTTTTCTGTAAAATGTGAACACGGGAGACTCTCTTTAGATGGTATGGGATTATAAAACATGATTACTTTCCCATAATTATGTACAAGTATATGGTAATTTTCACCAGGTAATCTATCTTTTATTATATCAGTTGAAAAGAAGCAATAATTGGTTGCCCTTGCCTGATCTTTAAGAACCCTCTTGCCTAAAGCTATATATTCATTTAAAAGTTACTTAATGCATTTCATATTATCAAGATATTGCCTTGGAATTTTAAAAGTAATTGGAAACTACTTCTGCAGAGCTGCAAAAGCAGAGGCCAGGATCTCAGAAGCAAGGTTATACGTCTTTTATGGCCAAATCTGTAGCAAGAGATCTTTCTTATCTGTACTTTTACTAATGGCACCTATCTCTACTAAGCAACTCAACACAGAGTAACATAACACAGGGGATTTCTTTTGTCCCTTAGATTTGATTTTGGATGCATCTCAATTCTAAAACCTAAATGAAGTGCTGAAACATACACTATTTTAATTAGATATAATAATAATAATAATAATAATAATAATAATAATAATAATAATAATACAATGGAAATGAGGAAACTTGCCCAATATATAGCTTCCCTGTTCATTTATAAATTGCTTTATTAGATAAACACACGCAGAAACACATATATAAGTATGCATATATTTTGTAAAAAAAAACCTAAATCAGTTTAAAATATAAATTGATCTAGTTATTAAATATAAAAAGGGGGAAAATGAAAAAATTAAAAAATATAAAAAAATTTAGGACTATTAAGTACAACAAAGTTTTGAGAGACATTGAACCAATAAATAGATGAATAAGTAACTAAAACACAGATGGAATTATTCCAGAATGGAACCAATTTAAAGGGGAGTATACTTTTTTGTTGTAGGGAAATAATACTGCACTATTTCAGAGGTATTGTTAAACGGGTACCTCAAGTTTTTAGAATTCCTCCCTTCATGATGCAATCCTGGGTAGTATTTAGAAATTTTTGCTTTTATTTGCTGATAAATCTAGCTCATTCTGAATGTTCCTATGCCATGATTAGTATTACTTATACTAGAAAGCAAAAATGGAAACAATCAATGACACCCCAAAATATTTCAGAAAATCTCCCATAAACTTCATCAACAAGCAACTCTTGAATTACAATACAGGAGATGGTAGAGATAGGTCAGTCTGTGATAATTGGGGAAAGGGAGATAGGAAACAGTAATACAATTGCGCACAAATGCTAATATGCTTTTCCAATTATCTCTAACAGATCAAACTGCATTTAATCTCCTGCCTTTTAAAATTAAGGAACCTGTCACATATAGACTTCATACCAAATAAACGTGATTGTCTAATAATGATATTCTCCCAGCTTTGAATAAGGTCCAAATTAGATTGACCCCTCTCCAGGAGATGAACTTGCTCACAGTTCAAATTTAATTTAAGAGATGTACTATCTAGCTGTTCCAGTGATAGTGACTATTCCTGTCGTGATCACAATGTATTCATTGCTACCAACCTGTAACTGCATTTTTTTTAAAAAAATCACGTATATACTATAATTCACATCTGTTTGTTTCATAAACAGTCTTTTTAAAAACAGAAATTCAATGTAATAAACATAATGCTACCTCATTACAGCTAAAAACAAGGGCAGCAAGTGCTCTCTAAATTTCATGCAACTTATTTTGAGCTTTAATATAAATAAAATAAAACAAAATTTATGTATGCATGATATCATATGGGAACATACAGTATCTTTCATGGCAAGTTCAGTTAAAAATCAATCAATTAATCAATCAATCAATCATCAATCAATCAATCAATCAATCGAATAGAACTGGAAGGGACCTTCAAGATTTTCTAGTCCAACCCCTGCTCAGACAGGAGACCCTATACCATTTCAGACAAGTGACTGTCCAGTCTCTTTTTAAAAACCTCCAGTGATGAAGCACCCGCAACTTCTGATGGCAAGCTGTTCTACTGGTTAATTGTTCTCACTGTCAGAAAGTTTCTCCACATTATTGGATAATTATTATCTCATTGATTAGTGTCCATCTACTATTTTCTGCCCTGCCCTCTGGTGCTTTGGAAAATAAGTTGATACCACCTCTTTGTGGCAATCTCACAAATATTGGAACACTATCATGTCCCCCCTAGTCTTTCTTTTCTCTAGACTGGTCAAACCCAAATCCTGCAGCAGCTCTTCATGTGTTTTTTTCTCCAGGTCTTTAATCATCTTAGTTGCTCTTCCTTGCACTTTTTCCAAAGTCTCACCATCTTTTTTGTAATATGGTGACCAAAACTGGATGCAGTATCCCAAGTGTGGCCTTACTAAGGCTTTATAAAGCAGTATTAATACTTCATGTGATTTTGATTCTATGACTCTTTATATCCTTTATCAAAAAGTGTATTAGATCTTTTGACTGCTGCTGCACACTGCTGGCTCATATTTAAATGATTGCCCACTAGGACTCCAAGGACCCTCTCAGAGTTATTGTTTTTGAGCCAGGTTTCACCTAATCTGTGCTCGTACTATTGGTTTTTTCTGCCTAAATGTAAAACTTAACTCCACATTAGATTTCATGTTGTTGGATGGGATCATTGTTCAAGTCTGTCAAGCTCTTTCTGGATCCTGAGCTTGTCTACTGGGGTGTTGGCTATTCCTGCCAGTTTAGTGTTATCTGCAAATTTGACAGTTTTATAGTATGGATATGCTGCTATATGGATATATCTATAATATTAAAATTAAAAATAAGATTAAGCTATTTTTATTCTGGATAGATTTCTGAGGATACAAGCTCAAATCCTAATCTAATATGAAGTGAAAGAAGCCTAACTGAGTTCAATTCAACCTAAGAGCTCCTGCAAACATACTCTCCTTGATTTTGGTCAAATGATTTATTTATTTATTTATTTGTCAAGAATGTATTAGGTAATAAGTATAAACTTGGATTGGATACATAAAATAGATACAAATAGAGGAAACATTAGGTAGGCACGCTGGTGCTCTTATACACGCCCCTTACAGACCTCTTAGGAATGGGGTGAGGTCAACAGTAGACAGTCTTAGGTTAAAATTTTGGGGGTTTTGGGATGAAACCACAGAGTCAGGTAGTGCATTCCAGGCACTGACCACTCTATTGCTGAAGTCATATTTTCTGCAATCGAGTTTGGAGCGGTTCACTTTCAGTTTGTATTTATTGTGTGCTTGTGTATTGTTGTGATTGAAGCTGAAGTAGTCATTGACAGATAGGACATTGTAGCAGATAATTGTATGAGCTACACTTAGGTCATACCAAAGGCGGCATAGTTCTATGTTTTCTAAGCCCAGAATTTCAAGTCTGGTGGCATAAGGTATTTTGTTGTGAGTAGAGGAGTGGAGGACTCTTCTTGTGTTAAACATCACTTTACATCTGTTTGTTTTGGTAGAAGTCTAGGGTTGCACATATCGTTATTCAAATACACAGTTAAGTGAAGTATTCCTGAACACTTCTGTGTGAAATATCACATGTCATTTAGTTCTAAGAGCAAGTGAAACAGCTCAGTGTCTTAATTTTGTTCACGTTGTTTATTGCATTAACTCCAATGTGTTGTGTACATTCATCAGAAGCCTGTTGTGGCTTCTGGAATTGCTGATTGACACTTCAAAAGACATATTGCATCGATAAGAGAAAATCATAGCACCTCAAAACACTAGCTTCTTTTTTATTTATTTCTTGTATTGATTTAAATGATTTTTATGGCCACTCAAATTTCAAGTAGTTAACACTGTATGGCTGACATGTGGTGAAAAAGATAAAAGAGAAGTTAAACAAAACACACAATACAGAATAACATATTCCAAAATCACAGTTATTATTTGGACTGGTTAACAAGGTTGGAACCACCTTAATATTGGGAGAAATCTATTAGGTGGAACAAGGTTGTTGAGATGCATCAAAATCACTTTATAGACTCTTCACAAAGTCAACCACATTGCAAAAAGTAATAGAAACTGTTATTTGTGAACACAGTTTTCCCATTACATTATCCTAGTTGTAGGTACCATTTAAAACCACACCTTGATTATCTCATTTTTCCCGGGTACTACAGGTAATATTGCATGTAGAAATGATTTGTGCAACCAGCTATATATCTAAAGGTGTCTTCATGTGAGTCCAAAGAACAATTCAGGATGAAAAAATATTTGAAACAAACAAGCTGGAATACAATTTTTTACTTAAGTAATAGTGTACATCTCTTGCAGAGCCATAAATAACCTTAAGTGACTACTGCTTAGCAGAAAGCCTCAGACGATTTTATAAACAAACCAACAGATAGAACTAAGTCATTGTTTATCATATCTTTTCTGCCACTGCATTTATTCATACCTCACCTTAAGAATCGGAGATGTTTAGCTATATAAAAAAAGAATGTTTAAATGTGTTAAAATCTTTTGACTTCAGTTAAAAACATAAATTTGCAAGGACGAGAAAAGTAAAAAAAGTACTGAATATACTGAACGTGGAGATTATAAAAATCATATCATGTATATTTCTTTTTTAAACAAATGCATGACTCTTTAATATATTATTTGGTTTTTAAATAAAATGTCATTCTAATTTAAATATATTATCCGGTTTCAGCAGCAATATTCAAGCTTCACTTCAGCTTATATGTTATTTACTGGTGCGCAGCGTGTGTAATCTAATGTTGACTAAAACCTTAGAATACAAAGAGCTTAATATGTCAACAGTAATAACAGTGAAAATCTGAATTCAAGTAAGCAAGAATATACTGTCAAATCTGCCTGAGACTTTTTACAAGAAAAATCCAAAAAGGAAACATCGTGATGCAGGCCCTGTCTATGACTTCCATCTGGTAGGACCCAAAGACAGCCTTTTCATGGCAACCACCCTGTGGAAGATCACCACCCTGATGTTAGAATGACCCCAAATTTGTTGGCCTTTAGGAAGTCCCACAAGACAAGGTTGTGCTATTAGGCTTGGGGATAGCATCAGAGGTGGGTTTCAGCAGGTTCTGTTCTGCCCCAGCTACGGACCCCAAAGAATGCAGCACACACAAAATCCATTCAAACCTTGGTTTAATAAATAAATCAGTCTTTTACAACAACGGCTGTTAATTAGCTGCATTAACAGCTGCCAAGAATTCAAAGAATAATAACTGAAAGCTTACTGTGGTTGGCAGAATGCTCAGAAGCAATTTGCAGGAAGCTGATAAGATAAGCAAGACAAGACACGAAGGTATGTGAACGAAGTTGTTCGCTGCAAATTGCTTCAGTCAGCATTCCTCCTTAAATAAGCTAAGGGAGTGGCCAATTAGCCCAAGCCTTACTCTTGAGGAAACCTCCTCCTGAGGAGCCACTCCTGCCTTTTGGCAGCTCTGCGCACTCATGCATCGAGAAAAGGCTCCTCCTCTTCATCCTCTTCACTTAAGGGAACTTCCTGAAGGCCCTGGCTGAATCCCTGCCTCTGGCACCACATCTTCTCCAGCCTCCTCATTGTCTGACTCGAGTGCCAGCTGCACAGGCTGCTGGCGCAGCACCACACCAGCCTCCTCACTGTCTGAATCAGCTATTAGCTGCACAGGCCGCGTACGGGCCACAACAGGTTCTGACCAGTTCTGGAGAACTAGTAGTGGAAATTTTGAGTAGTTCGGAGAACCGGTAGTAAAAATTCTGACTGGCCCCACCCCCATCTATTCTCTGCCTCCCAAGTCCCAACTGATCGAGAGGAAATGGAGATTTTGCAGTATCCTTCCCCTGGAGTGGGGAGGGAATGGAGATTTTACAGTATCCTTCCCCTGCCATGCCCACCAAGCCACAACCACCAAGCCACACCATGCCCACCATGTCACGCCCACAGAACCGGTAGTAAAAAAAATTGAAATTCACCACTGGATGGCATGGATGGAGCAGCCTGCAAAATAGTGGGATTTTCATGAGCTTTGATCTGTAGGTGAGATTTCCCTGAGGTTTTATATTTCTATTTAATTGTTTTAATATGCTTCATGGGTACTTTATGAGATTGAATCAGCAGTACCCAAACATAACCTCTGGAACTAGGAATCAAAGTTGTAAATACAAATCGAACATAAAGAACTGTTTTAAGTCTGCTAGCAATTTCTCCACTTTGGTAAATGTTTGATTCATTTATTTAGTCCAATTTCACGAGATAACTCAGCCATATCTAGCTTTGTGGACTGATATTCCAAGAGTCAGGAGAAATCTAAAGTCTCTCTTTACGTTGGCAAATTATGTTATGCATAAGCATAGTAGAGCTATCAAGAAAGTCTATAAATTACATTTCATAGTGCTTTACAGCATTCTCTAAGCATTTACAGAATCAGCATATTGCCCCCAATGATCTGGGTTTGTTTTACTGACCTTGGAAGGATGAAAAACTAAGTCAACCTTGAGCAATCAGGACTTAACTCCTGGCAGTGGGAAGAGTGTGAGAGATTACTGTACTCTTGGCAGTAACCTCTCACTCCTAAGAGTAGCAATAATCAATTAATGACCAGATACTGTCCAAAAAAGACCTATTTTTACCAGATTCTGTAAGGCTTTAAAAAAACCCAACACCCCTCCCCCCCAAGGCTAACTTCTTTGGGGAGGCTTTTTAATAAGACCAGGTAAAATAATATCTCCTGGCATCAAATCCAATCACATAATGTGGGACGGGGACAATCAACAGCTTCTCTGGGAATGCATATTTTGACTGGGTCATTTCTGGTTGAAGAAGGATGTTTTGCAGATACCTAAATGCTACAATTATTTACAATAAAACAAACAGTAAGCACTTTTCATTAACAAAGTCTAAAGTCATATATTTCTTTGACAATTATTGCAGAAATAGCTAAGTGATAGAGAACATATTGAATGTTCATGTTATAACCTTTTTCTGTGCTTCTAAAATATCAGGTTAGCTGTGGTTGAAAGCAGAATACTACTAGTCTGTGTTGTTATTCTAAGGATCCTCCCAGATAAATTAGGACTAAATTAGGACTGAAAGATCAACTTTTATTTTAAATGGTACACTTCTATAAATCTATTTCAGAATATTTCCACAGAATATTTCCTTTTACCCCACAGCCTGTCTAAAACTATTACAGCAATTTACAGCGGGAAACCAATTTTTGCTCTTTTCATTACTAAGTTTTATGTAAGGTATTTTTTGTTTAATAAATATATTCTGTCTATTGCAACCTGACTGCAAAGCACTTTAAATGTCAGTTTAGCATGTATCTAAAGGAAAAATACAAAATTAAATAGTTAGTATGGTAATCACTGACGTGGTCAAAATTGGCATTTAGAAACTAGCAGAAGGACTCTGAAGAAAATGACTAAGGTTTCTTGTTCTCAAATTTCTCTCTCTTTTTTTTGTCTCTAACCTTTTGAAGAATGCATTTCTTTTTCCTATTATCTTTGTGATAATTTGGATGGTGGTAAAAGGAGTCTTCTCCAGAAGACTGAAAGAAAGAAATGTTTAACTGAATTTGGAGCTTAAATGCTTAAAATGCCTACAAGGCCTTGTCATCTTTAATTTTTGTACAATAGCAGCAGTAGCCAGATTGTAATAGCAGCACTCTTTATAATGCTGCTGTCCTTAGAATACTAATTCACGTAGAATGGGTTGTGTAGAGGTGGGATGGAGCTTTGAAGTCAATTCTTTGCTCCCAGCCCATGCGAACCTTGATAACATATCCAAACATCAAAACTAAACTTACACAAAATGGCGAAGTCCAATTTGTATATCTAATATGGTTTACCGGCATAATGTTGCTATTGTTTGATGCTTTGCTAAAATCAAAGATTGCTTAGCAAATCAATGAGCTTTATACTGTACAATCTGTACAGTATATGTACAATATTGTTGGTTAAATAAATTAAACAACAAGACATTAGATTTGTAAACTCCTTTGCTTCAAGAGCTCAAATTGTTATCTGTAACATAGAATTTCGTTTCAACAACTATCCAGTAAGCTGAGAGATAATACTGGTTCAACATTCTATTAGAGGTTTCCATGAATGAAGGTGGGTTTGAATATGCCCTCTTGGTCCTAACCAGCACCAAGGTTAGATATTATATTGCATATCCCAAAGGTGTTTTTTCAAAAGGCAACTGGACTTTGAACTGAACTGAAGAAGTTGCTTGGATGAGAAACGAAACATCTTCAAGGAAAAAGCCTTTGGACAACTGTGACCTGGATGACTGAGAATCTCCATAAACATTACATTGTATACTGTTTTCTTTAACTTCTTTTAAAAAAATCTATTTAACATAATCTGTCATTCAAATATTTAGCTTTGTAACAAGGGATTCATAGGGATTTTACCTCCCTATCAGCTCCAGCCAATGGCCACACATTTTAGGCGCCAACAACATTTGGAAGTGACAACATTGCCTGCTATTGTTTATATTGCAATCTATTAACCAACAGTAATCTGAAGAAGTAGAATGTAGTAAGTAGAAATCAGCCTGGACTAACCTTTTCCCCTTTTCTTTTAAATTCTTTTAAATCGAAATTTTTAATCTGCTTTTAAATTATTGGGTTTTTAATTGTCTTGGGCTAAACTATTTAATTTGGTTTTATTTATGTTTTAACGTTTGTATCTATGTATTTTATTCTGTGCCTGTTCACTGCCCTGAGTCCTTCGGGAGTAGGGCGGTATATAAATCTAAATAAATGAAAAATGAAAAATGAATATACAGTATGATGTTAAGGAGGCTAAATGAAATAAAATAAAATGAATTCATTATTTGTTGTAATCTGGTCTTTTGCAGAGTATGTTATTTTCTTAAAATTAATGGAAGTTAATAAATATATATATTTGCCTCTTATCTTTAAAGTACTTTTAAAACATCAACACTAATGTTTTGTACATATGTAGGAGGATGAAAAATGCCATAAATTTGTTTTATAAATTTACTTGGGTCATTTAACACCGAGAACAGGCTCCCATATCACATTAAAAACCCATCCTTTGATTTTACTGCTGACCCTCTTAGGAAGTGGCCTGAAAATAGGCCGAATTATCAATGAAGAGGGCAAAAGAATGTCAAATCTTTTTGTCTTGTAGGTCAGTGCATTGCTCATTAAAAGTAAATGTTATTATGTATAGCAACTGAATCAGCAAAGAGAGAGAGAAACATAAAGGGGGGGGGGGAATTAAGTAATTAGAGGTAATTAAGTGAATGGCCAAACTGTCATTAGAAGGCTTGCAAAAGCCTTTACCCTTAAGGTCACAAATGTGAAAACTACACAACCTGTAACTAAAGGGCAGGGGTCAGCAACCTGTGGCTCTGGAGCCGCATGTGGCTCTTTCAGCCCTCTGCTGCAGCTCTGTGTCATTCAAAATATGCGTCACAACCACCAGTGTGTGACATCAGCTGGCACGCACCTTATTGAGCTTTTCAACCCCTGGTAGGCCAGTCATAGATAAATCCAAGAAAACAAAAGTTTCAGAAGAAAACAGAAGGTTTAATTCAACTACATATGCTAGTTTTGTGGCCGCTCAAGAAATAGTCAGGCATGGGAAGGATTTTGTGGCTCCCGGTGTTTTCTTTTCTGTGGGAAATGGGTCTAAATGGGTCTTTGGTTGCAGACCCCTGCTATAGTGTAATCCATTCAGACGTATTTCCTTACCTAAACAGAATGATCACAGATTGGCTAACCTGAGGAACTGCCTACAACTTTGCTGAGGGAAGGGAGGACAAACAAAACTGTGGACCATGAGGAGATTTAAAATTTTAGCCTCGGTTTCAAAGAAACCAATTGCCATTCACTTCAAAGATATTTAAACAGAGAAACAGAATGTCCAAAGGCAGGCAAAAAAACATTGGGAGCAGGAGTGACTTTTGACTTCCTGCTGGCTTCCCCATTGAATTTCCTGGTGAAAAACTGGTAGGAAGCACTGAAAATCTTCCTTTCCTTTCCTTTCCTTTCCTTTCCTTTCCTTTCCTTTCCTTTCCTTCCCTTCCCTTCCCTTCCCTTCCCTTCCCTTCCCTTCCCTTCCCTTTCCTTTCCCTCTCCACTTCCCAGCAAGCATTCCCTGTTATTGAGGCAGGGAGCAAGGGATTGAAAGACTGTCTTGGAAACTGTCATGGAATATTGGAAATGAAGAACATGTGAGCATTGCAGCAGCCCTGTAGTTCACCAGCAGCCAGTATGGTACATTGAAGCAGCCACAACTTCCCCAAATTTCATTCCTTTGGGAATTATGGATCCTGGATTTTAAACACATTCTGTAAATTAGCCCATTTGAAGAACCTTAGGTCAAAAATTGTTGCCCTATGATGCACCATTCTGCTCAATTAAAAGTCATGACAGTTTAGGTTTTAGCAATATATAGATATAAAATGAAGAAACAAAAATTTTCCATAAAAATGTGTTTTAGTGTGAACAGACTGTACGTTTGGTTTTTTTTTTATGACAAACATTACATTCAGTAATTAAAAAAAGAAAGGAAAGGAAAGTCTGTTATAAAATGTCTTTTCAGTAATGGAACATAATTACATTTGTTGTATAATTTGGATCGAATCCAGTAGCTTAGGGTTTTAAGTTGATTTTAATTATGTTTTTACAATAATTAGTGGGCCAGGTTGTGGTACCATGCTGTTGAGCACTAACAAGCCAAACACATACCCAGTGATGCACATCTGGCCTCAGCAATCTTTGCATGAATTTTTGCTGTTTTGTTTGGGTAGCTCATGACATTTTATTGTCTCAGTATAACAGGCCCATCTTGCTGTTTATCACCATAAAGCCATTTCATACAGAATACTCACAACAGAATACCTGTGGCTCATATCAAATATAGACAACCAAAAATGGCCTTTCCTAATCCAGTGGCCATTATTGCAGCCTAAAATTGGAAGGACTATGCAGGCCATTGAATTTTAACTTCCTGCTCACTACAGGGATCCAAAAAAAATTATTAAGTAGATTATTGTCCAACTGCTTGACTACATATAATAAAGGGAATCCTACCACCAGGCCAAATTTCTTATATCATTAGGATGCTTTTTTCTAATTTTCAACTTAACAAAATTGTTTAATGTGCTGCATCGAGTTTTGGGCAGAATATTTTATAAGGATGCCATCAAGTTCAAAGACAAAAATAAAGGTGAATTGATCAGAAACCAAGTTCTATCAGGAAGGTGGAAGGAATAGGATATGTTTAAACTAATTTGAAGACAGAAGATATATGCTTGATACAGAATATCACCCATATATCTTCTAGTATCTGAAGAGTTGTCATGTAGATCAAGATCTATTTCTCCAAACTGCAGGCCATTGAGGAATGACTTTATACGAAGGTATATTCTGGCTGTATTGGAAAAAGCTCCTCACCCCTAACAATATGAAAAGTTTGGCAGTAGAATTAATTGCTTACAGAGATTATGGAGTATCTTCAGTGTAGTTAGACAAGCATAAACTGTACCTTTTGAAATGGTTCATGAAAAGTACAAGCATAAGAAAAATCTCCCTACAAATGGAGACATTGCATAAAAATCTTATGAAATTTATTTTTGTCTAGTACAATTGAAATCTATTTTAACAAGTATGTATATAAGCACATGATAAGTCAACTTTGGGTAAATATTTGTTCCTTCAGTTTTCTAGGATATTATTTCATCTACTCCTAAATACCTACATATGAATTCATGCATATATTTCAACCAAGCTGCAGTTGCAGTTGTGCTTTTTATAATTCTTCAGGGCAATATGTATCCACTTTTGGAGAAGACCAGCCAAAATTGAGTTGTTCTGCCTCTTTTTTGGAGTGGGGAGGTCTTTTGGCATACTCATTAAGCACTGAACAAAATGTTTATTTATTCTTCCTGTTATTTTAAGTATATATTAAGAAAGCTTTATTTTAAAAATTGTTTAGCATCATTTTCCAATGACTTTCTAAACATCAGTCTTTCAAACATCATCTTAATTATTATGTATTATTCACATGGGACTGCATTCAACTGCCATCATTCCCAATAAATTTTGTCATTGATCTAGGCTACTGTCAAGCCTAGAATCTCAGAAGGAACATTAGTCTATTTACTGCATTATTTTCCATAAGGGAGGCTTTTTTTCAGCCCATATTTCTTCTATAGCTTAGCCCTAACAGATTCACCACAATGTGCCATAAATAAATATAGAAATTGAGCCTCAAGGAAGAAGTGCCAGTAGTATATAATCAAGATAGTAGAGCTGTTTTTGGCCATTTCCCTTAGTATATTCAAAGCTCTATTGGTTCCTGAAAATGATTTCTGATTAGAACAAGAAGACAGAAAACTGGTACACATCTTATAAAAAGATAGACAAAGACTTAAGCACTGGAAAACACTTTCCAACTTACTAAGTATTTGAAACCAAATCTATCAAGGATCAATAATAAAAATATTTTTGGTTAACTTTACTCTTTATATTATCTATCAGGTTCCCAAAGTTCGATTTGAAGAGGGGGAAACAAAGAGAAAAAGTGATGCAACACTACTTGATGTAACAGAACCTGTCATATTGATTTTATTTGAAACAACATTTGGTCAATCAATCAATCAATCATGTTCCACATATATAGATTTTCATCTAAATTCAGGCGACTCTAAGAAATTACCTACCGTATATTATACTATCTTAACTACATGTAACTTCAATATGAACTATCTTGCCTCAATAAGTGAAAACTTTCCAGGGTCCCAAGAAATGAGCATTTCCAGCCTGAGTCCCAAGATACTTTTAAAAAGAGATGCTCAATATTGGAATAATAAAAGTCTCAATTCAAAGCAAATCCCTGGCACAGGAGCAGATTACTTGTAGGACAGGAGTTGCTACCCTGAATACATTCATATTCTGTGTACATCCCCTGTTCATTTGATATATACCGTATATACTCGAGTATAAGCTGACCTGAAAATAAGCCGACCCCCCCAATTTTATCCCCCAAAACTGGGAAAACTTATTGACTCGAGTATAAGCCGAGGGTGGGAAATGTAGCAGCTAGATACCAAATGCATAACATCATACCGTATTGCTTCATATTTATAAAACCATCTGGAGATGATGCAAAGGGGAAAAAAACCCACAGAAAGTCCTGCTCCTGGTGCTGCCAGGGAAGAGGCACCGCAAGAACCACTGTTGCTGGGGACGAGGGGGTGCCAGTGCCAGAAGCAGCAGGCTGGGGCTTCCATCCCTTTCCCTGGACAACCTGCTCGGGTGCGGAGACAGGGAAGCCGCAGACAGCAGATCCTTCCCACTATCCCCTTGCACCCAGCAACAGCAGTTCTTGCGGTGCCTCTTCCCTGGCAGCACCAGAAGCAGGACTTTCTGTGGGTTTTTCTCCCCTTCGCACCGCAACGAATTAAGAATGGGCTAGTGGCGTTGTCTTCCTTATTCTGAGGCAGGACTGTTTATTCCACTGAGTACAAGGGGTGGGGAAAGGATCTGCTTTCGGGGCTTCCCTTCTCCCCAGCCCAGCAGGCTTCATTATTCCTTCCCCCACCCCCTTGTATCCAGCGGAGCCAGTTCTCTTTCCCTGGGCAGCCTGCTGGGCTTGGGAGAAGGGAAGCCCAATCCTTCCCCCACCCTCTTGTATCCAGAGGAGCCGGTTCTCTTTCCCTAGGCAGCCTGCTGGGCTGGGGAGAAGGGAAGCCTGATCCATCCCCCACCCCCTTGTATCCAGCGGAGCCAGTTCTCTTTCCCTAGGCAGCCTGCTGGGCTGGGGAGAAGGGAAGCCCCAATCCTTCCCTCACCCCCTTGTATCCAGCGGAGCCGGTTCTCTCCTCCTGGACAGTCTGCTGGGGTGGGGAGAAGGGAAGCCCCGATCCTTCCCCATCCCCTTGTATCCAGCGGAGCCAGTTCTCTACCCCTTGGCAGAGGAGCGGAGGCACCGGCCGCCTCTCTGCTCAGTTGCGAGCGAGCAAGCAGCAAGCCAGCTGCGGGAGAAGCTGTAAAAAGCTGCAAGCCTCCCTGCAACTCCTAAAGCCAAAAGGGGGTGTGGGGGGGAGGGGTGCCACACACCCACACCCCATTTTGGCTTTAGCAAGCCTCCCTGCAACCCCAGGAACCAAAACGGTTGCAGGAAAAAAGGCATTTTTTGGGGTGACTCGAATATAAGCTGAGGGGGGCTTTTTTCAGCCTGAAAAAACGTGCTGAAAAACTCGGCTTATATTCGAGTATATACGGTAAGTATTGCTCTTCTTTATAGCCATGATGCTTAAGATCAAAATATTGCAGCTAAAGGTATGCAAATTTCATTTTGTCTGTTACATGCCCTAGCTATTCATTTTTATCCTTCTTGCCCTTCTAATATGTACAATCAAGTATTTCTTTAGTTTGTTTTGTGCTATGGATTTTCTTCATTTGAAAAGACCATACTAAGATTAATGAATGAAACACAGAAGCCAAGCATAAAACTGAATGAATTCTAACAAAAGATATAGTTCTCTCACCTCTTCTTTTTCAGCACTCTGCAAATCTCGCCATTCTTCAGTCACATGACCAAAATCTACAGTATTCATGGCAACTTTATATTCTCCAATAATATCATGCTTAGAAAAACGGTCAAAGTCATATACTGCCATCACTAAAGTTTTTCCTCCCAGTTCAGAATACGGCACCTAAATTAGAAAAAGAGAGAGAGAGAAAAGTAGCCACTTATAACACCTTTAAAAGTAAGTATGCCTTGATTGCAATTCAAAACCTTTCCTTTATTATCTGCATCCCTGTTTAACTGAAAGTAGGGAAAAGGCACATTTTCTTGCAGAGGCCTTTGATGACATTTTTAATGGCCACAATTCAGCAATCCATAGAACAATGTGGTAGCTCATTCATCAATCAGGAAGTTTTGCCTGGAGTTCTAGTAGTTCCATCATGAAGCTAAAGGCAAATTATCTGCCCCAGACACATAAGCTTTCAATACTGTAGAAACTTCTCTTCAATAAATCATGCTGTCACTTCTCTCTTCCCAAAAGTTATAGGATGATAAAAAAAGAATAGATGTTTTTTCGCTGCCTGACACAGAATAATTAAAAACTTGAGATTTTTTTGAAAAGCATTTTATTTTTTTCCCTTTGGAATTTCATCTTGCTAATGATGAGGCTTGCCCTTTACCATGATATGTTGCTGTATATTTTGGAACAGGAGGCCCTATTCTGGATTATTTTCCAGATGTTCTCTACTATAGAGCAGAAGGGTTATTAGTAACATTACATTAAGAAGAAAATATGCAATTGATGAATCTTTTATAGATTTGTAGGGCAAAACCTGTTTGGATCTGTACTCAAATCATGGCTGCTTTTAATGATTTTATTTATTTTCAAATATGAACATTTCCTTTAACTGTATTCTTAAAACCAAATAAATGAAGCTTTGTTCTATGTTCTTCACATACAGTAGTGGTCAAAATTGTGGAAACCTTTTGGGAAAAGTGTATTTTCCTAAAGCTAGCTAATAACACCACTTTTTTTGGTGTAGTACCATAAAATTATATATCAATAAAAAGATAATTTAATCAAGAATGTAATACGATAACTTTTATGAAGGATTTGCTTTTAGAATAGCAGTTACAATATAAAGAAGAAAAATGAAACACGTAGAAAAAATGAGATATACAAAAATTATCACATCAGTTAATACTTAGTTGGGTAACCTTTAGCATGAATTATGGCCTTACAATATCTTCCCATGATGTGAACCAAGTCTTTTAGTTCTGCAGCTGTTATAATGTGAAACCAAGATTGAACGATTGCTTCTATTAACTGGATTTTATTGCTGGGACGCTTCTGACCAACAAGTTTCTTTAGTCGGCTCCATAGATTTTCAACTGAGTTAAGGTCTGGGCTATTCCCAGGCCATTCCAGAAGTGGAATATGATTATCTTGAAACTCCCCCCAAAAGTAGTATTATTAGTCATAAAATCTCAAAAATATACTTTTCCCAAAAGGTTTCCTCAATTTTGGCCACTACTGTATATTTAGCTTTTATTTGTTTTCAAAATGGTTCCCTTCTTGTAAAGTTTGTCATTTATAATGTATGAAAAAACTTTCAGATTTAAAAAAGGAAAAACTTCCATTTAAGATAAGCAAGAAAAAACATCTGTACAGTAATGTCTGCTGATATTATAGAAGGATACTAGAACTTTGGTATTTGTAGAGGCAGTGACTGGATATTTTTATTTATGTAATCTTAGTTTAATTATTAGCTTAGACATAAGAACTGTTACTTTTGTCAGCTTTTGAAGCATCCCAGCAAAACGTTTTTAACATATACTTCATATAGTAAAACCTCTAAAATTATTTTAAGGTCAAGGAAAATATAGATCTTTACCCACTGAAAGAGATGGAAAGTAATTCTGATTTGCTCTTTTTTAATGTTATATTCTGTATGTTTTAAAAATGGTGCTTATTTCTGGATAAGTATATAAAGATTTCATTGTTACGCTTCGTAACAATCCATACAAAGCAGTTTATGTGACTATTCTGAAAAATTTCCTAGCCTATAATGGACCTGACTCCAAACCTTCAGAGAAAATATCAAGTTTAAGGCTTCTCATTATCTTTTGTGAATATCACTAAGTTTCTAGCAGCTACGAATTCCAGTTTGAATCTCATTTCCATCTTGAAAAGGCTAGGAGGCTTAAGGAAATCATTATTTCACACGGTGTTAATAACCCTCAATTAACTGCCACACAGTACATGGAACCGTGTAATATAATACTAATACTAATATAAATACATGTGTATAATAAAATTAGTCAGGTGCTATTTTCTTTAAGAGGGAATAATACTCCATTCCCTCCAATAGGTCTAGTAGAAAAGGAATTATTGAACAATTCTTTGCTTTGCTGTATTTATTAAGTTCCTTTCTAGGCAAATTTATAACCCATCTCCCAATCAGAACAGCTTTCATAACAGCCAAGCAGTCAGTATGACAGCATCACAATATATTGTTGTTTTTTAATAAAATCAATCAGATTTAAGACAATATTAAGGAAAGATAGAAGGCAGCAAGGCTTGTGAGTACAGCTGGAATATTCTACTTGTCTTTAAGTATATTTTTTACAAGAAGGCAACCTCTGAAATACTTTTAAAAAGTTCATTATGTTAACAGTATCAATTGATTAGGTTATAAGCAATTCCTTGATGAGCTATAAGCCATGAAAAAGTACAGACATTATAATACCTTGAATGTAAATTGTTCATTGAAGACAGGGTTAAGGGTTTTCCTGTGAACTTTTGTCTCGTATTTCTTTTTCTTATCAGGAAGCAGGAAAACCTTCACATATGGATCAGATGTACCACCCATATCTAAAGCAGGCAGCTCAGCAGCTTGAATTATCCCTACCAGAAGCTGGAAAGGAGATGAGACAGAGGGAAAGAATTAGTTCAGCAAAATTTTAATCAGACATTTAAGGAGAACTTGTTCCTGACATGTCAATCAGTAGTGGGTTTCAATTTTGGCTGCTACCGGTTCATGCACAGAGATGTCTGGCCGGGTGGGCAGAGCCTCCCACCGCCACTGTTACCGGTTTGCCTGATCCGGGGTGAACTGATAGCAACCCACCACTGATGTCAGTGCATTAATACATACATACTAGTCATTTCATTTTCTGATGCTCTTTGAGTCAGGAATATGTGAGGAATATATGAGAATAGTAAGGCCTATTAAGTTCTGGACCAGATGAAGCTTTAACCAAACATGCTTCAGGAATTAGTAAACAAAAGGGTTACCACGGACAGGAGCTGAATTACGTGAAGCCTGACTCAGGCCGTAACTGAACTAGAAAGATGTACTTGGCGACATTACTTCAATCAACGATTACTCTAAAAGGATTGAAATGTCTTGCTTTAAGTAGCAATAGGAATATCACTTAGACTTATATACTGCTTCATAGTGCTTTACAGCCCTCTCTAAGCAGTTTATTGCTCCCAACAATCTAGGTCCTCATTTTACCAACCTCAGAAGGATGGAAGGCTGAGTCAACCTTGAGCCTGTCAAATTGCTGGAAGCTGGTGATCAGCAGAATTAGCCTGCAGTACTGCACTCTAACCACTGCACCACCATGACTCATAGCTATAATCTGAACTAATTTTTGCCTTAAAGAATCCATCTTGGACTTTCTTTTCTTTCATATATTTAGTAAATTATATTTTAATCTAAAAGTCAGTATACTGTTCATTTGGTAGATCTTAGGATATAACCAATAGCCAAGTATTATTCAAAGAAATTTGACTTCCAAGGAAGATAGGACAAATTGAAGAAGGGAAAGTCAATAACTACTGCAAAAACCAAGGAACCAATGAGTAGATGGTTCTGTAGAACCTCTCCAGATACAGGAGAAATGGGGATCACCATTTGTGCTCTAGGAGACCTCGGGACAGCACTTTTCTGTCCTGAGGTTTAAAGTCATAAAATTAAGGGTTTTAATTCATAAAATTCTAAGATCACATTTGTTTCAAACCTGATTGTTCTGAAAGTCATAATCCAAGGAATATTGGATTTTCCCTAATTTCTCCTCTTCTTTGGCTTCTTCTTTGTCTTCTCCATCAGTCAATCCAGTTTCAGCATCATCATCCTTAAGGGCCTGTAAACAATTAAGAGCAATAAAAGTGCCAATAAGGACAACTGATTTATAAGCAGAGCCCTAAAATAATCTCATCCCAAAAAAAAACCCAAAAAAACCCACAAACCAAGCACTTTTGCTTGTGAAGCAAAAAAAGCAAGCATGATGGCATTATGTTGTCTATATATAGTTAGATTGGTCCAAATATACAAAAGAATTATCAACAGCAAGCAGCAAAATAGCTATGAAAGAAGGAAAAGGCCTCTCTTGGGGATATTGCAAGCAACAATTGTTTCAATGCCTGAAACATAAAGAGAATGTCAACTTGATACTTAATTTTAAAAATCAAATTGAATCAAACTGCTTGTCCAAAGACAGTTGTGAATATGCATGCTATTAAATAAGCAAGGTTGCAAAGTCCTCCAATTTAAATCAATTGTACATGCTGTGAATTACCTACATTAAAGCAAAGTGCTTCTGCAGAATTACTGCTATTTTAATGATATTGCATATAATTTCTTCAAAAAGAAAAATGTCAAACAGCTTCAATGGTTTTGTTTTCATTTAGGTTGAACGCAGAAGCAAAGGTACCACTAAGACATTAACAAATGTATGATTACAAAAAAAATCAGGACTCTTTTCATTCTCTTTTTCTTTTCATTGGATAGTAATTAAAGATAGGCTGAACCAAAGTGATTTAAAGATATCTCATTTTTAAACACTTGCAAATTTATCTGAAATAAAGTATCATTATTTTTAAGAAGGCACTAAGAGTAATTTCCAACACAGACTTTATAAGAAAGAAAGAAAAAGTTAAAAGTATCGATTGAAGCAGTATTTGAAACAAATTTCCATCATATTATAATTTAGATTTAAAAATGGACAGACAATATTTTGTATGCCAACTTTTGAGACTTACTTCCAAATATCTATGTTTAACATTTCAATAAACTGGCATGGCTCCTCAAAAAAATATGTTCAAGGATTTAATTCAGCTAAATTGACTGATGAGATTTTTGAATAAACATCATGAGATTGCACTGCATTATTTTTTATTTAAAACAACAGGGAAAAGAGTTCCAGTGATTACAATGAAATTTTAGGATTGTCAACGTTAGTTAGCATTAAACTTAAATTTGTTTCATCATGTATTTCTTAAAACAAAATAGGCTTATTTTAGGTGACAGAAACTATATGATTAAATGTACAAAAAGATTACATCAATTGCTTCTTTTGCAGTATGAAAATAAATTGTAATGTATGAGGAGAAATCTCTCATTCTCATTCTGGAAATTTACCTTTCTATTTTAGTTTCTACTCTTTTTTCTTTATATGTATGCCAACTGGCACTGATGGCTATTTGAGCTAATGGAATAGAATTATCTAATTTCTATAAAATAAATCTGATTCAACCTCATTTGGGATTCAAAGATAGTAAGAGTAAAGCCACAAATCACATATTACCATATCATTTAATAAAATGTATTAAGAAAACAAGATTAAAAAGGATTTTAAAAATGTGCAACTCAGATGAAACCAAAAACAATCCTAATAAAGGAGAATATTTGTAGGATTGACATGAAGAGTTCTTTGTGCTCTTTGAGCTTGCTTGTTTTCTTGCAGATGTTTCATTACCCAAACTAGGTAACAACTTCAGTGCTAGTCGGAATCATGAGGCCCTGTGCACAATCACTAGCACTGATGATGTTACCTAGTTTGGGTAATGAAACGTCTGCAAGAAAACAAGCAAGTTCAGAGAGCACCAAGGACATCTCATAAACAATCTTCATAAATACATTATTAAAAAGCAGTCTCAAGCGGCAGTGCTTGGGGTTTGGATGGGGGCAACAGGCTTCATCTGAACCCTGGTAATTCTGTGGGTTCAAGAGGCCTCAGGATCTGGGGGTCATCATCCTTAGATCTGGATGGAGTTGCACCACAGACAGACCAGGTGCACAATCTGGGGTTTTTCCTAGATGTCTGACTAGTTATGGCTAGCAGAGCCTTTGCACAATTTTGTGTTGTGCACCAGTTGCACCCTTTTTTGAATCATGAGGCCCTGTGCACAGTCATGTTCTGGACATCTCCTGGTTGAATTACTGCAACACGCTGTACATAGGGCTACCCTTGAAGAGTATTCAGAACTGCAACTGGTACAGAATGCAATGGCATAGACAATTCTGTAGGCTGTAGAGGTGGCATGTGACACTGTTGTTATATGAGCTGCACTGGCTTCCAGTTTGCTTCTGGGTACAATTCAAGGTGTTGATCATTACCTTTAAAACGTTTTATGGCATGGCGTCAGAATATGGGTCCAGAGGAACTGCCTTACCCTGATTGGACTAATTCACCCCACTTGTTCTAGCAGAAAAGGCCTACTTTGGATCCCATTGGCCAACAAACTTTGGCCAGTGGATCCAGTGGAACCTTTTCTGCTGTGGCCTCTGCCTTCTGGAATATTCTCCCATTAGAAGTGAGATTCGCTACCACACTCCTGGCCTTCAGGAAGAATCTAAAAACTTGGCTCTGCTGTTTGGCCAGGAGCCCCAACAGGGGCTTGCTACATTGGGAATGACTGACAGAATAGAGAAGATTCTCATCCCTAGGCTATCCATCATCTTGGTTCTTAACTTTAATATTTTTATTCTAATTTTGATTTTTTAGCACTTTTTAACTGTTATATGTTTAGCACTATTATATTGTAAGTTACCCAGAATTGCTGTATTAGTGACAATGTCTAGGTAGAAATTTGATAAATAAATAAATAAATAAATAAATAAATAAATAAATAAATAAATAAGGGAATAATATTGTTGATCATAAATACAAATTGATTCAGTCAGAAATTTTCTTTGGGAGCTCGCTGAAAGACTACATTCCAACATTTTCTGTAGTGCTTAGAGCCCTGTATGGTAGATCAGATGTAGAAACCAATGAGAGATAAGTTAACTGATGGGGGGTTTCTTAATGAATTTTAAATTGTTTAAATTGGAATTTTAATTTTATATTGCTTTTAATAAGGAACTGTGCATTTTTACCGTTGTGAGCCGCCGTGAGTCTCGGAGATAGGGCGGCATATAAATTGCATTATAAATAAATAAACATTATAAACTATTTTAGTGTAACAGCTACAGTTACAGAATCAGCTACAGAAGTCAGAATAGGCTTCCCCCTCTATCTTTGTGTGAATCCTCAAGTTAGTTTCTTGGAATGATTTAAGCCATGCTAGTCTGTTCTTTGTCATGGTTACAGATCTTTTTACTGTTATTTGAGGCCATTCCTATGCTCTCTAGAGTTCAATTAGAATATACTACTTTGGAGAAATTTGTATTTTTTTTCATGCTCCATTTGGAATTGAATAGAGGCACTTGATTGGTGGAAAATGTAATGGTAAATTAAATTAGAGTATTCAAAAGGGTATTTATTCATCTTCTCTATTCCCATATATGTTTCCTTTTTTTTCCTTCTAAAATAAATAATCTTCATCTTGATCTTCTGCAATGTTAGGTTTTTACACTTTCTATTACTAGAAATTATACTTGAATCCCAATAGCTCAGTTTGAGCATGAGGCATACTTGCCATAAAATTTAGCTAGTGAAAAAAATTCAGCCTGATATAATTTAAAGCACTCTCCTCTCTGTTAACCAATTGTGACACACTAAAGGTTAGAGACTAATGATGCAATTATTTTTGAGACATGCTGCTAAATTCCCAATATTTTTTCAGTTTATCAGTTATATGATTAGGTCACCTCTTTTCACAAAGGTTGAACTAAAGCAAATTTCGCTCCTCTTTCAAACAAGAAAAAAAAATAGCATCAGAAAATTATACAGCCATTCTGGTACTTTGACATGTAACCAAAAAGAAGACAAAATCAGTGCACATCAACATCTGAAATGTCTAACACTCTTCAGTTTAGCACAAGTTACAAAGAATAAAAGAAATGAGTATTAAATCCTGTAATATAAATAAATCAATTTGGTTCAGCCTCTTGATGTGTGTAAAAGCTTTGCATAAATCTCAGGCTGGGGAGCCACAGCTATCGGGGCATTAAGTACATTAGAGATTTACTTTACATGTGTCCAAAGAGCAAAATAAACCTACCGCAAGTGACAATCCAGAACAGTCATGAGACACAACATAGATAAGGAGGACATAGAAGGAAGAAATAAAAATTAAAACATCCACACAAAAATATTAGTAAAACCATGGAGAAATGACCTTTTACATATATTCTTTCTACCGAATCTTTTAACCCACTTAAGACTTATAATCTTTGACCTTTCTTTTAAAGAAATATTTTCCTATGAATAGATTTCCCTAGATCCGTAAGGAGATATATATATATATATATATATATATATATATATATATATATATATA
>WNWU01013802.1:19167837-19193897 GCA_012654045.1 Ptyas mucosa
ATTATTATTATTATTATTATTATTATTATTATTATTATTATTATTATTATTATTATTATTAGTGTATAAATAATAGGACAAATTTATCTCCTACATTTGTAACATTTATAGCAAGAACTGCTTAATACAAGAATATACAAAACCATCAAAGAAATTTTAATTCTAAATTCTTCGTGTGGGCTAGCTCACATTTTTTTAGGTGCTATTCATTTGTTCTTCCGTTGCAATAACGTTCCTTTAGAATATTGGTTTTATCGAATTTATAGAGCATTTTTATTTTCTGTACACACTTGCTTAACAAATCAAAAGATGCATTTCCATGACACCAACATTTCACTGGGAGGAAGGGTGCTGTTGTTAAAGGGTATTTACACAGCACCCCCAATAGAATTTACCAGTAACTAGCAATATACATAACCTAAGGGCTATTCTTTATTCATATAGCAGTGATATAAATTGATTACAGATAATGGTATCAATGAAAAGCTATTCTTCATTCTCTTCCTCTTTCATCAAATAATGAAAATTTGAAATAAGAGGAGTAACTTTTACCATTTATATTCTAGTATTTGCGGTGGTGGGATTCAGCCGGTTCTCTCCGGATCACACAAACTGGTAGTGGTGACTACGGGAGGCTCCGCCCACCCAGATGTAATGCATGACTACTGCACGTGTGCAGAAGGCCATGTGCATGTGCAGATATGGTGCACGTTCACATTTGTGAACCGGTAGGGAAGATAAGTGAATCCCACCTCTGAGTATTTGGCAATCATTGCTTTAAAAAGAAGTGAAAAAAAAATCAAACTCTTTGATCAAAAAGCCTTATTCATGTTTTAATGTTAATAAAATGGGCTGAGGTTAATTTGGGATAAAGAAATGGCAGTCCCGACTTCCGGTTGAGCCGCCGGCATCGCCGACGCTTCTTTGCGAAGCGCCAGCCCCAGACTCCGTAGAACCGCAAGAACAGCGAAAATCGGCTGTCTTGCGGTTTGGAATCCTTCCCCCCAGGAAGAAGGGGGGAAGGAGAGCAGACAGGTGGGGTAGAGCTCCCCGAGAGCACCAGATTTACCTAATAATCTGGTGCTCGAAGATGAGAGCTCCCCGTGAAGCCTGTCAAAAGCTCCGGACCTGGGATGCCTCTGACTGGGAAGTCTTTCCCTGTCAGAACTAGATGCCGCGGCCACCCCATCAAACAACTTTAAACAAATACCTCTTGAATCAAGTTGGCAGAGCACAAGTTGCACGAAGGAAACAGCAAGTATTTTTTTTTTCTCTTTTTCTAACTCCAGGGATTTACTTTCTTAAAAGATTTCTTCTAAGTGGAAAGTGAAAGCAAGATGGCGTTTGAGTTTCAACGGGGCGTGAAGAAGTGAAAGTTAAAAACAATTATTGATAAGCCCCTGCTTGAAACGTAAAACTCCTTTTTGAAAAGTGGATGGAATAAGAAAGGATGTAATAATAATAACTCAAGCAGCAATATAAATTAAAAAGTCTTTTTTTTTCTTTTTTCTTCTTGAAATTCCTTTTTTTTTTCTTTTCTTTTTCCCCGTCCTTCTGGAGGAAGGAAGAAGGGGGGCAGGATGGCTGGGCTTTTTGAAAACAAAGAAAGGAAAGGAGGGCTATTTAACCCTCAATGGTCTGATTTTGAGGAAGCTTTGAGTTCAATTACCTCTGCTTTATTGAAAAGAATTGATACTATATTTCAAGCTTCTCAAGCTGGAAACAATGAAATACATGGAAATACTGAGTTGCAATCTAGCAGTGGGGGATTGAATCAAGAGCTGGGAAAGGAAAAAAAACAACAAAAGACCACAGCAGATTTTACAGAAGAGAGAAAGGCTGAGCAAGAGCAAGAAACTCTGCAAGCTGATGAGCTGTTTCCAGAAGAAGCCACATTTCTGCAAAAAGTTTATAATATCCAATCCCAAAAACCGCAAATTTCTGCTGGAGTTAAAAAAGGCAGAGGGATTAAAGTTAAGAAGAAAGTTCGTAAAAAGGAAAAGAAGAAAGCCTGGAGAAATGGAAAATAACCCTGCTTGACGAGATGATGGTCCTTAAAAAGCATTGTTTAAATGTTTAAAGACTTGGAACTTTTGGGGGGGAAGAAAAAAAAAAGTAGACAGCAATTTAATGCCAGTTAACCAACTGATGAACGATGAGGAGGCAATCTATAGCTGTATTGGAATATTTTGAGAAGAATAAACAGATCACAGCAATGCTGGTGTGTTGGGCTGTGAAATATGCCCTGACTTGAAGGAATTGGAATATTTTATTAAGGATTGTGATAAATCTGGATTTAATTGTAAACGTAGAAGTTTCATTGAATATACTAAATCGGAGCTTTCTGTCTGATGGTAATAAATATAAGGCAAAAGGACTATGGATCTAGAGCAATTGCAGTTGATCTGGTGGTTTCCTTAATACGTTTGATGGATCTACTAATCTAGTTTTGACTGGATTTGATGGATATTATTACAAATATAATTATAAAGTCACTCGGGGGGTTTTTTTTTTTATAAAGAAGCAAATTACTATTTAGGTGGGTAGACGCAAATGATGAAGATGTTCTATATGCTGTTGGAAGATGTGAAGACAAGAAGATTAGCAACTGGTTTAATCTAGTATGAAGAATTAAAATGTTTGATATAGTTATTAAATGATGTTTTATCTGTATTGATAAATTTATAAGAGGTTTGATTGTTATATTCCTTTTTTGACTAAAAATTTTATTATTATTGTTTTAAGTGTTTTAACTATAAATGGACCTTGATGGTTCAAAAATGGAGGACGGAAGATTTTATATAGTATTCTATTTTAAATCTGGGTTGTTTTTTTTTTTTGACTGAGGGTTTTTTATTTTTCTTTGTTGTTGGGTTTTCTTTCTCTGTTTTAAATGAAAAGTTACAAAATATCTTGTTAGATTGTATAGATTTAATAATTTGCTAAGTATTAATTAGTTATACTGAGTAATGATAGGTGTGATTATGTAATATTTAATTGTTTTATTAACTGCTGTAACTATAAATGGAGACATGGAGATTAATTCTGTCGAATTAGATGGAATGAGAAGAAAAGAAGACTTGCTTTCCTTTTATTTACTTGTTTAATGATTAGGATTATGATAAGTGTGAAATGGAGTTTAACTTAGAGAATTTGAGCTGTATTTTATCATGTACTTGTATTTGCTCTGGGAAGTCCGGGGGGTGGTTGGGGAGGGGGGAGAAAATGTATGTAAAAATTTTATTAAAAAACTTTTTCAATAAAAAAAAAAGAAATGGCAGTCCCAATAACCTGGGCTATATGTTATTACAAGTAGGCTTAAGGAGCCAGAAGAATATGCTACAGAAGGAATAACAGAATATCTTTTATTTGGGCATTAGATACTAACTTGGTGGTTATTTCTAATTAAATATGCTTATAAAAGAATAAATCAATCTACAGTTCTCACTCAAAGCACAAATGACCAGGCTCAAATTATCATACTTTAGATATCTAGCTCTCTGGAGAAGGTTCTAATGTTGGGACAGGTGGAAGGAAAGAATAGAAGAGGAAGACTAGCAACAAGGTGAATGGTACAGTGGCAATGGGTATACTTCTAGAAGACTTGAAGGACCAGGTTAGGGACATATCATAGAAGTTTTACTATGGGTTTGCTAAGAATCAATAACACTGCCTTAATAGCAGATAATCAATAAAATAATAATTTTCTTGGTTGTCCATTGGTTGGCAATTTTTTCAGACACTGGATTCTGACATACAATATGATGGCTAGATATTCTTAAACCACCTCAAATGTCATGAAATTTTAAGTAGTAATCATAAACGCTTATTCCTGATTTTGGTGTTCTCATCTGGTGTTTTGTCACCTAAGATTAACAAAATCTTACCAAATTTGATGACTCTGCAAAATTTTAAACCAAATAAATAAATAAAACATTACCTTGAGGGGGAATCTCAATGTAGTTTTGTGAGATGACAGATAACTCAGCCATCTTGGTTACTATGTTGTGAACTCCTTCTTAGAAATATCAACACCTATTATGTGTTGCAAACCTAATACACCTAATAAACTTCAGATGTTCTAAACCTGAGCTACAAGTTTGAAAACACCCAGGAGCTGCATCTATAGCAGCCCAAACTCAAATTAAGGGTGCTGATCAAGAAAATAGTGTGACAGAAATTTAAGAAATTCCCATTATAACAATTGTAACTAGTCAAATTTTAATATAGTACATACTATCATTATCTTAGTCTGTGCATTTAAATATTCAAATACAGTATAAATTTAAGAACATGGTATATACTTTACCTGATCTTTCAAGTTCTTGCCTAAATCTTTTACATCTTTCATGTTAATTGCATTCTTCCCTCCCTTCTCCTTGCCCTTCTTCTTGTTTTTCTTTTTGAACAAGCATTTCTTACACAGACAGAAACAGCAGGTAAGGACTAATAGGATGGCAACTATGGCTATGGCTATTAAGGCCCAAGGTGGCACTGTGAAGAGAAAATACATATAAAATAGAGTAACAGATTGTTAATTAAGAAGGCAAAGACAGAAGCTATATTTTTAGTAAAGTTAGCATAGTTTAGTTAGCAATTGTTTACAATATGTCTAATAATAATAGAAGATAACAAGATACAAAGAACTGCAAGTAGAAATAGAATGACTGTGGCAAAAGAAAGTAGAAGTAATACCAATAGTAATAGATGCCTTGAATGCAATCTCAAAACAACTGGAGCACCAGTTGAATGATAAATTCACCATCGGTCAATTGCAATAGGCAGCTGTAGTCAGAACAGATTACATCTTGCAATGATACCTCTAACACCATCAAATATCAACATCTGCTATCCCAGGTCCTTGGGAAGAACTGAACAGGTGGATAAAAATGTCAAATCCAGTCTAACTCCAGGAAACCAATCATAATAATAATCGCAAAAGGCAGCTTTGCTTGAAACAGGTTACATCCTGCGGCAATATCTTTAACACCATCAAACAACAAGATCTGCTTATCCCAGGTCCATAGGAAGGACAAAATGGATAACAATGCCACATCTACTTTAAACATCTGGCTGAATGTGCAATAATAATATTGACCTATCGTTGGGTTTTATAGTCTCACTAGATTAAGAAAAATTGGTATACTAATAAATCTGAATTATCCATCGAAACCAACAGGAAATCACAGTGCATAGGCAATTGCATTTCTTCAGAAAAACAGTGAGTCTTATCACCTAATTTTTCTTCTGCTGAGAGAAGCATGAGTTTAACATAAAACTACCCTCATAACCCACCTTGCATTGTGGCCTGGAAAATAAAGCAAGCTTCAAGTCAGCAGGAGCTGGTCATCCAGATCTTAAGAAAACAAGCGTATTGTGATCTGAACAGTCACATATAAGCAGCATTTATCCAGTTGCTGTTGCTTTTTCTTGACAATGACTCAGATGCAGGTCAAGGTCATATTAAGTGAAGGTCAATGACTATCCAGTAGAAATAAATTTATATTATGAATGCTCATAAATTATAGGCATTATACAAATGAAATAAGTATGTGTGAAAGTGGTGTATGTGTGTATAAAAGAGAAACAGTCTATTAAAAAAGCCTGCAAAATCAGAATGATGCGTAGGCAGCATTTCTATCATATAAAGCAAGGTTCATAGTGACTATGAAGGAAAGCTTTACTTAAATGGAATCAAAGGTCATGCAGTGAAATAAATCATGTTACTTGGATGGTGTCATTCTATTCAACTTTCCTATATTACTATCACATTTTTCTGAAATCTTGTAAAAAGATTTTACAGCAAGTATATATGCTTTCTCCCAGAAAAGTATAAAATCTGTCCGATGTAGAAAATATTCTTCCAAACAACTTACACAAAGATCTCTATAATTATGTTTCATAACATGCAAAAGAACATGCAAAAGTGAATGGCATTTGACAGATGGTACCTGAGAATTATCAAAGGAAAATGTACAAAGTAAGTGCAGTTCAATTTAACTGGGCAACATAGTAAATATCAAAAGTTAATATTGCATTCTTGAAAGTTTTATAAAAGGAATTTCCAGTACGGACATTTATTGGTACTCATTAATTTCTGGTATGTACATTGTGACCTGCCCAATTATGAGACCTATGGATTACTCCTTTTTGTTAGCTCCTATATTTGGCATTGGTTGTGATTATTCTTTGGGAATTGGATTTTAGGAGGGATTTTGATTTATATTATGCATGGCTGAATGAATAATTATAATTTTTTTTTGTGCATCAGGATCTGTTCAAGAAAGCTGATATCTAAGGAAAAGACATGGGGAGGGTCCATTCACAGTATATGCCAATATTTAAAATGATCAGATGAATCAATACTCTTCTTTCAAGACACTACTTTTTTAAATCATAAACTCAAGAGTTACTTCAGTATTGTGGATATGCATACCATTTTGACATCTCCATTTACAAGACATTTGGAAAAAAAATCTTAGTGCATTCAATCTGAAGCTCTGAAAAAGTCTGTAGTGCATTTGGGTGACCTTATTTTTGACTAAAAACTTTTTCATTCAGGTGAACAATTTTCTGTTCCAACCAAGTGAATAGAACTGAAATTGAAATAATAAATGGGTAGAGCTGCTAAATGTGCAAAGGTTTTAGCAAAAGACATGATACAGAGATACTGGTAGCTACTGTCCCTAGTGTTAGATTGTAAAGATAATTTTTTTTATCATGTTTCATAAAAAATCATTAATTGCATAATTAAAGAAAGTTAATGGAATCTACATATCCATATTGATTATTTGTGATTCTGAAATAGACTTCCTGTTCTTTAAAATCTGCGTAAGCAATTCTAATAGGACATCTCACAAAAAAAGAGGAACAAAAATTATTAGGGGAAAAACCAGAGTCTAGAAGCACCTTTTCTGACCAACAAATTTATTTAAAAAATTATTTTATTTGCAGCTCACAAAAATTTATGCCTTTCAATACGACTTGTTAGTTAGAAAAAATGCTGCCAGACTTCTGATTTTTTACTGTTATAAACTATTATGGCTGTCTTCCTACAATATCTAAAAGAAAAAGAAAGGAAAAGAGCTTAATGCTATGACAGATATATAAAACCAATGATCCAACAGCTAACAATTGGGTGGGTTGGTTACATGGCAACTACTATTACCTACATAATTTATTCTGCATTACATAGCAATATCAACTATATTTGAAATTAATCTGTTTACAGGTTTCAGTAGATAAACTACTTCAAGCTTAAAGCAACAAAACTTCAACACAGAGCTTTAAACCAGAACTGCTAACTTTGTTTTTAAAAGTCAAAGGGGAATTACATCTGCCTTAACTGAATTGAAATAAATATTGCCATTATGATATTTTTTTCATTGTTTTATCACAATTAAATGCACACTTTTAAAAAGCTACATTTTTTTTGTTTGGAAGAGAACATCTAATTCTAGAACATACAGTCACAAACCAGAATTTTTTTTTGGTCAGGTCAACAATGTAAATTTTTTTTAGAACTCTCAAGACATGCAATCAAACTCGTTAAATTAAACAAGGGGAAGCCTTTAATCATATGTAAACTGTGCAGATTCAATTTGACATCATGAGATTATTCGAATTAGAATTTGTGAGACATGTCACTATAACAACAGCAGCAGCAACAACAACAACAAGAAAAAAGCAGCAGGATTTTTGCTCATCCTGCAAACAAGGTCACTACAAAGAATGAAAGTCACCAGATTGGCAAAGTGGGAGAATGACAAAAGATTCAGATTTCTGGTGCTGAACAATGCTACTTCCCAAACACCTTGCTAATATTGAGTGCTTTTGAAAGCTTTTTGGCACAGAGTGAGTTGTCACTGAAGATTTAAGTATGTCTCTGAACTGAAAAGAGAAGCAAGGAAGACATTCTATTAGATGAGTCACTTGACACACAAAAAAAACAACCTGATATAAGAAATAAGTGCCATTACACTTTTGGGAAATAAATTATATATCTCTTACTATCTAATCTATCTGTCCATCTATCCCTGCCCCATACACACATAAAGCACTTAAGCAGGAATTTCTTCTTGACAAGTGTTTTCAGCTATTTCATGCTGCAAAGAATGCTACTTTCCCAGACTAACCATAAAAGGGTTGCTCTATAAACACAAAGAAAACCATTTCCGAGATGCATTTAAAGATAATGGCCAGGTTACTTTACTTTCCATTCCAGAGTATTTAACAGTATTATTATGTCAACAATGATTGATTGCAGGATTTGGCTTTTCTGCACAAAAAGCATAATTTCTGACTGGCTTGATAGTAGAACAGTAGTGGTCATTAACTTTGTTGCAGGAACTACTGCCATGGTGATAAATGGATTTTGTTTGCATTAGCTTCTGGAGACAAAAAGCATCATTTAATCTCATTAATGAAAACTAATCAACTGCAAACTTAGATCATCTTCAGAGCTCAACAAGAAGACTGCTTTTTTCCTATTTGTTTGATTTAGAAGTGCACTATAATAAGACAATGAAAAATAATAGGGTCCTTGGGACCGTAAGTGCATCCACCTATGAACTAAATACATGTGGCTCCTGGCTGGTCAAGGCCACCTGGGAGTTGACTCGTGGGTGGGTCCAAGCAATGATTAATTTATCCTTGAGGGAGGGAGTCCTTTTAAAGTGACATTGGTTTCTCATCTTCTCAAGAAACTGTTCTGGACCCCATCATTATAGATAATTCAGAAAAATAATTTATTTCTCACTTTCCCTTTTTATGGAAGATGGTTGAGTAGGTGGTGGTGCTATAGCTCCAAGAGTTCCTGGATTAATAAATTATCTATACCACTTCCTGAGAGGATTCGAGCCTGGATATGAGACAGAAATAGCACTGGTTCTGGTAGTACATCCATCTTCGTTCTTCTTAACCCTTTTGGCACTTTCAATACCATTGACCAATGTATCCTTTTTGGCTAGACTGGCAGAATCAAGGAAGAGAGCTTTCTCTGCCTTCATCCCTGACCTATGGACCATCTTAACCCCTGAGGCAAGATTGGCCCCCACTTGTCTACCTTTTGGAGGAGTGTTAAGACCTGGCTCTGTCAACTAGCATCTTAATGTAAATCTGGTGGTGATGGTTGGTGGCTTAAGGGCACTCCCTCTGTCCTTTTATCTTTTTATCTTTGTGTTTATCTTTGTCTATTTTTGTATAGATTTTATCATTTTTATTTATAAACTGCCAGAGTCACTTAGATGGTTGCAAGATGTATAAATTTGATAAATAAATAAATGTTGTACTAACAAAGTCCATTCCTTTCCATTCTTTATGTTCCTGAATGAGTGCTAATACTAAGTATCTCAATATGAGTGGCTGACACTGAGGTACCATTTGGTGTCCAAGGCAACAAAATATTTTGGGCTAACTTTGTTGCTTATCCATTTAACTTGTGAATTCTGCATCCCCATCTCTTTTAGAATCTCTGCTCTCTTCTCTGAATTTCAGCTTCTGGATATATTACAAGATGTGTATTAATAAATCTTGAATTGAGTGCAATTTTTGGAAATACATGAATTAATGTTGAGATCATACTACTCAGTATGATACAGTATATAAAAAATATGCTTACTGATAACAAGATGTGAGATAATATGCATAGTCGTATTTATCAGTATGCTACTGTAAATGAAACACCAGGATCTTCTGGAAAAAACCCCATGGAATACAGATAAATTTTACTCGCTGGTTAAAACAGACTAATCTTCTATTTTAAACTCAGTAGGAGGGTAGCTTCTTGTTAAAATTTAAAGATATTTCAGAAGAATCTTGATATTGTTTCCTTAAGAGGAGGGGAAAAAAACAGCTTCAAGTTTAAAGTAGCAGGCAAACTGCTCTGAATTATTTATTTATTTAAAACATTTATATAGCTGCTCATCTTATAATCAACTCTGAGCAGCTTCCAATCAAAAATTAAAACAGCATAAAAGCCATATTAAAACTATAAAACTAAACACATTAAAAATGACAAAAATCATCTCCTCTTATCCCAGCACTTGAGGGGAAAGCCAGTCTTCAAAGCTTTATGGAAAGCTAGGAGGACAGAGGGCTTAAGGTTTGGGGGCAGAGTGCTCCAAAAGGCAGGGACTGTCCATGGAAAAGATATGATTCCTAGCTCCCATTAGATCAGAGGTGGGTTTCAGCAAGTTCTGACTAGTTCTGGAAAACCGGTAGTGGAAATTTTGAGTAGTTCGGAGAACCAGTAGTAAAAATTCTGACTGGCCCTGCCCCAGGGGTGGGTTCTACTCACCTTTACTACCGGTTCGCAACAGGGCCACGCTTCTGCATGTGCAGAAGCGTTCTGATGACATCGGGGTCAGTGGGCGGAGCCTCTCTCCGGTTTTACTACCAGTTCTATAGAACCGGTCCGAACCGGGGGCAACCCACCACTGCCCATCTATTCTCTGCCTCCTAAATCCCAGCAGATTGGGAGGAAATGGAGATTTTACAGTATCCTTCCCCTGCCACGCCCACCAAACCATGCCACACCTACTAAACCACACCCACAGAACTGGAAGTAAAAATTTTTGAAACCCACCACTGCATTAGATGGCAAAATTTGGGGAAGGGACTAGAAGCGTACCCATCCTATCTCACCTGGTAGAACAGGTAGATGTCTTTAGGGAAAGATGCCCTACAGATAATCTGCCGCTGTGCCATAGGGATTTAAAGGTGATGAGAAAGAAAATATCATTTTCTGGATGGATATTAGTTTTCTGAGTCCATCATTACTAATAAAGTTCAATAATGTTTATTGAATATTATTTTCCTGTCTTTTTATTCTATCTTGAAAATTATGTTCTCCTTTTTATTCTTAAGGTTTCGTATTGCTTAGTTTACATTTTTTCCCTTGTAGCCACCTCACTGGTTTCTGAAGAGATACAATTAATTGTACATTCCTGCTGATGTTACAGGTTCAAATAATAGTTGATTACCTCTAACAAAGTTTTTATTAGGGAATAAGCAAGAACATATCTGCCTCTTTAGTTAATGTCAGCTTACTTGCCAAAAAAAAAAGTGATAGTCCAGGTTTCTGCAACAAAAGCAATTACTCGTAAACTCTTATATAATTACTCCATATAGCGGTAATATATCAACTATTTAATAATTTTGATTTAATTAAACATAGGTCTGCTATTGTAAATGGAACTGTAAGCAATTTGTCTTTTTTTCTTGGCTTTCAGGAAGAAATGCAAACAAAGCCACATAAAATTCAAGTAGTCTCTTGGTCTCAGCATTTATTCATGGCTTATAATTTTGCAGTAGTTTTCAAGTTTCTCAAATAATCTCCAATTATTTATGTTACATTAATGAAAAACTGTGGAAATTAGGTTCTCAAAAAACAAAACAAAACCAACCCTACCACAAAAGACATCTGTATAAAATAAAGCAAGACCTTTTCCCACTTTTAAAAATAATAAGAGCACCACAAAAGAGTTTTTGTTGTTATAGATTATATTAAGGATCTGCCAAACTTGGCAAGTTTAAGAGTTGTGGACTTCAACTCCCAGAATACCCCAGCCAGCCTCAATTCTTAAAGTTGCCAGGTTTGGGGACCCCTGGGATATATTGTCAATATTTATTGGATTCCATGGCCATTACTGCTAAATGTTTGATGGAATTATTTTTAAATATAGGCTGGCAAATAATTTGCCAATTCATGAGAGGGGAGATTTCCAGAGTCTCAAACCCCACTTGGAGAAACATTAGTATACAATATAGAAAATTGCTTTTAGATCTACTTATGAGGAACTCATAAGAAAAAAGTGCTAACAATGAATGTGAACACATTCATAAGGATTCCTATTTTTACTGAAGAATAAATTTTGTATTTATATTTTTTTTTGCTTTAAGCAAGCACATTTTACTAATGGATTAAAATGGATTTTAAAAAAAATACTGAATAAAACCTATTTCTGGAGGAATCAACAGAGACAGCTTGAAAAATGAAGCATACAAAGTAAGAGGAGAAAACTGAAGCGAAATCTCTGTTGAGGTTCCATGAACACATCCACATAATGTTACTGACAATAAAATGGAGGTACTTGGACTTTGTCTTCTCAAATTTTTTTTAAAAAGTTTTTTATTTTGAACACATTAAAACAAAACATAAACACACAACATTTATATGCATATCACTTATTCCTTCAGCTATTTCAAGGTGATCCTTTCTTGCTATTTACATCTATTTACACATATTTTAACTTTTGTCTTATTCAACAATTATTTTCTATCTTTCTTTATTTCGTCTACATTGTACCTTGATCTTCAACATTTCCCCCCCCCTCTTCTTTATTCTTCTTTCTCATTTTTTCTATTTTCCAACCATTCATACCATCCACTTTGTAAAATTCTGTATCCTCTTTCTCCTTGAGTTCTTTTGTTAATTTGTCCATCTGTGTGCATTCTAACATTTTTCTAATTAAATCTTCTTCTGATGGTAGGTTTTCCTTCTTCCAATTTTGCGCATAGACTATGTGGGCTGCTGTCAGTATAGTGTATGTAATATTAAATAATGTATTTCCTTGGTATAGTTTTCTATGGAAATCCCTATTGCTCAGGTTCTCCCTTTATTGAATTCTGAATTATTTCCTCTATCCACTTTTTAACTTTAGCCCAAAATTTCTTTGCCACTGGGCAGGTCCACCATAGGTGATAATATGTTCCATAGTTACTCTTACATTTCCAACATTTCGGTGAATTACTAGGAAACATTTTCGCTATTCTAGCTGGTGGAAAGTGCCATCTATGAAACATTTTCATCTGGTTTTCCTTGTATGCCGTTGATGTTGTCAATTTCATATTTGTTCTCCACATCTTTTCCCACTTCTCTAATTCTATTATGTGATTGAAGTTCCTTGCCCATTTGATCATAGTATCTTTCACTATTTCCTTTTCCATTTTATACCGCAATAAAAATTTATATATTTTACTAATTAATTTTTGTTCCCTCCCATATACAATTTTATCCAGTTCATTTTGCTCTAATTGTACCTGATCTATCTTTGTATCTTTTGTGTATTTTGATCTTATTTCTAAGTACGTCCCCATTCAACTTCCCTATTCAAATCCTGTTCCAATTCTTGTTTTGTTTTTAATTTTCCCAAATCATTTAATATATCCCTGTATCTAATTATTTTGGTCCAGTCTACTAAATTTGGGTGTGTTAATGTTTTGTTGGGAGAAATCCAAAGCGGTATTCTTGTATAGTGCTGTTTTTTAATTTTATTCCAAATTAATAATAATGAATTTCTAATTATATGCCTTCTAAAATATCCATGAGTTTTTTGCTTTTCACCCCATAAGAAAGCATGCCATCCTGTCTGTAAATCGTGTCCTTCTATTGTTAAGATTCTTTTATTTCCTAACTCCATCCATTCCTTTAACCATGTTAGGCATGCTGCTTGGTAATAAATCTCCCAATCTGGAAATGCTACTCCTCCTCTATCCCTGGTATTTTGTAATGTTTTTAATCTAATTCTAGGTTTTCTCCCTTGCCATATAAATTTTGAGGTCAATCTATTTAATAAATCAAAAAAACTTTTTTCTATTTTTATCAGTATAACCTGGAAGAGGAATAAAATTTTGGGCAGGATATTCATTTTTATTGCCGCCACTCTTCCCATCCATGAAATTTGAAGATTTTTCCAATTTTCCAAATCTTTTCCAATTTGCAGTATTAATTTGTCATAATTTTCCTTTTTGATTGAGAAGCCTCTTGCTGTTAGCCAAATCCCTAAATACGTTATTTTTTTTTTGTTATCTGAATATTCATACTATTTTCTAATTCTATCTCTTGTTTTTTTGTAAGATTTTTGGTTAGCAATTTGGATTTATTTCTATTTATTTTTAAACCTGCTACTTCACCAAATTCTTTTATTTTTTTAATCAATTTGGTGTCTGATTTTAGAGGTTCCTCAATTAAAAAGACCATATCGTCTGCAAAGGCTTGCAATTTGTACTCCTCATTTTTATTGTCGATCCTTTTATCTCTCAATCTTCCCTAATTTAAAAAAAAAAAGAATTCTCAAATTTTTTTGACTACCCAAACTAATGTACAGCCCTAGGTTTCCCAGGTGGTTTTCCTTCTATGTTTCAATATATTTGTATAATAAATTGGCTGTATAACTAACTAACTAACTAACTAACTAACTAACCAACCAACCAACCAACCAACCAACCAACCAACCAACCAACCAACCAACCAACCAGAGAGAAGGAACCATAAAACTGAAGAATTCTTTACAGATTGAAATATTTATGCATGTTAAACTTTATTCATTATTACTTCATTTTGCTGCAACACTAATTTTAATATTAACCTACGCTGATACAGAATAATTCTGGATGTGTGGATTTGGGCAATATCATTTTTAATTAAACCAATATACAAAGCAGCAGTAAAGTAAACAATGACACTGTTAATGCTATTTTAGTTATAATACTTTATTCTATCTGTCAATACATATAACACTTCTGCTCATCATTTATGAGATCTAAAACTCAAGGATTACTTTGACAAACTAGAACAGTGATGGCTAACCTTTTTGCCATCGAGTGCCAGGAGAGGGGGGGCGGGGGAGGGTCGTGCGCGCATGTGCCCACACGCATGTGCGCGCAACCCCCCTCCCCCCCTCCTGGCACATGATGGCCTGGTAGGCCCGTTTTTCTTTCTTACCTGGCTCCAGATCCTGTCTATTTATCTGGGAAGGGCAAAAGCAGCCTTTCCCACTCCCTTGGAGGCCCTACGGAGGCTGAAAGTGGGACAGGAAGTGACATTTTTTGCTGTCCCCAGCCTCCAGAACCTCTCTAGGAGTCTCTAGGAGCCTCTCTAGGAATCTCTAGGAGCCTCTCTAGGAGTCTTTGGAGGACGGGGACAGCAAAAAACATCACTTCCTGTCCCACCGGAAGTCAGGAAATGGGCCCTTTCAGCCTCCGTAGGGCCTCCAAGGGAGTGTGACAGGCTGTTTTTGCTTTTTCCAGATAAATAGACAGGATCTGGAGCCAGGTATGAAAGAAAAACGGGCCTTCCCCACCCACCCCAGTCCCTCCAGAGGCAGGAAACAGCCTGTTCCCCTACTTCTGGTGGGCCCAGAAGGCCCGAAAATCAGCTGGCTGGCGGTCGCATGCGCCCCAGAGCTGAGCTGGCGTGCCCAATAATATGGCTCCACGTGCCACCTGTGGCATGCGTGCCACAGGTTCGCCATCACGGAACTAGAAGAAATTCTGTTGAAAGTAAAAGAACTGAGAAGAAAAATGGAAATAGGCTAAAGGAACTGGGAAAATAGCTGCTGGGGATAATTTACTTGTTTACCATGCCCCTGGGATGATGCTAGAGAGAAATGAAAATTAATATTGCCACCATTTCTCACAGTAAGCCTTTATATCAGACAATTAATAGATTTTCTTCCCACAATTGGTGAAAATAATTCCACATCCCTAAACTCCTAGCCAAGAATGTTCATGCTTATTTAGAGTTAGACAAGAGAGTAAGGTTGGGTCTTAGTTTTTAAGTTTTGCCGAAGCCACATTAGGTATTTACCCAACAGATAACTCTGAACTTTTTCTTAAAAATAATCTGTAAAACATTAGAAGCCCTGGGATATCTGAATAGAACATCAAGAAAAAAGGACCATAAAAAAGCTGGATCTCAAAATATAAAATATGTTTACATTGTATGAGGGTACTTGTGTGGGAATCACATTTGTTCCATTACATTAAAAAACTGCATATTGAACAGGGCTTGCTTAGATGAAAAGCCATGTCACAGTATTTGGTCAGAGACATATGGGCTTTATGGGGCCAGGGTATTCCATTGTGGTCCTCTTAGTGGCTGGCTTTCCTCAGGGATAATTGCTTTCCACATGAAGCACAAAATTAATGTCTTGAACACTTGTGTGGCTTCATTTACAGGCAGGAAGTACTAGTACAGAGGCTAATTTTGGGCTTTGCTTCATTTCTCATACTGCTGAACAGGGGTTATAGGATGTGTTTCTCTCTCTAAAGCTACAAACAGAAGTTCAAATCTGAAGAACAGGAAGGATAAGAAGTTAGGTTAGGATATTTTGGAAAGGACAGGATAGGATATTTTGAACAGTCCAAAAAAGTTGGATTGGCCTCCACAGAGCAATTGAAATCCTCAGTCTCACCCCTAAACCAAAATACAATTATATCAGCTTGACAACATACTTAAATATATCCTTTCCTATTGCATCCAAGGGAAAGATTTTTAACAAATGAAAAAGGGCAGAAAAACATTCACATCCCTTCAACTTCATTTCTGTCCTGCTGGGCTTCAGCCATTAAGACATTAGAACAGTTGAGTGCTTTGATGCTGAAGCACTCCAATTTCAGCCTAGGACTGTTTGATTGCTTTGTTTCAGCCTATTTCTACATTACTTTGCTAAACCTTTTTAAAACACCACCAGAAAAATTTATGCGGTTTCAGGCATGTATCTCCCTTAAGATGCATTTTGCATAGACACTTATTCTTTCGCACATTTGCAACCAAAATAATTAGTTTTGTGGCATATTATCCCCAAACACATATTTTATGTATGGTTGTCTTTAACCACATGTTTCTATGCATTTCATTTGAGTAGGCTATCGAACTATTAAATTATAAAATATACAGATTTTAGTATAAGAATTCATCTTGGTTTGAACATCATTCAGGAAACATGAGATTTCCAAATTATTTCAACCATTTATCATTCTAATTATATGATTATACAACAAGGCTTCTGGTGCTGCAAATGCCAAACTGCCTGATTTAGCTATCTAAGTCAAATTTTAAATAATTGTGTTGGAAACAATCAGCATAAAACATACTTTACCAAAAAAACATACTTTACCAAAAAAACTTGTTGGTTTTTCCCCGTCTAGGAAAGGCAATGAAATGTTGAATTCTTTCTTGAAGATTTAGAATATAAAGATTCTTGCATGTTGGATATAAAGGTTTTGAATATAATGATCAGATTATTATATTCAGCCAAAGATTTGAGAGAAAAAGCTAAATCAGATTTAGAAATGTGCAAACATCATTTTTAAATGGGCCACATCATTTGTTCTTCTTAGATTTGAGACAAACATTTAGCTGAAATGGTATAAGGTTTCCTGTTATAGAGTGTGGGGTTGGACTAGAAGATCTCCAAGGTCCCTCCCAATTCTGTATTCTGATCAGAATTTAGGATCTGTCTGCAATTCACAATGGCCAATTAGTTGCATTTGGATAGATCACAATTATGGGCAAAAGGATGGTTTTCCACTTCCACTATTGTACTCCAGCTGCTGATACTTTAATGTTGAGAATTGTGATTTGGAGAAGGCATGGTTTAATTTGACTTTGTGCTTTGAGATTTAGAGGCAAAATTATCTAAATCAATTCAGTTTAATTTAAAAATATTTTGATAATAAGTGGGAAGTGGGAAATAACAAAATGACTAGTAAATCATTCAGAGAATATTAACATTGCCAGATTTCAGCTTGAAACTTTGGCTCTGTACATACAATTCCCCCGTATATTTTTCACATATATATTCACAGCTCCTTGAAAGTAGATGTCACATGGACAAGAGTAGAATATCATATCAGATTCCATACTATCCAGCAAATAGCTTATTCAAAGGTTTTGCTGAACCTGTACTGACAAAACCTTACACCCAGATTTTTCAAACTGTTTTCCATGGAATTCTCAAGTTCTGACAGGAAAAAATGCAGCCAATTATCTACTATTAGAGCTGTGATTTCACATGTTGTGTATATAATAATAATGATGAATCACACCCTTCATCCATGTAATAATATTGATAGACTCTACCAATGAAAATAGGAAGGTATGGAATGTTTCAAGTACATCAAATGGTTGAAGAAGAAAAGAGTATTGAAAGAATATCTGAAGAACGGTGAAAAAGATACACTGAAGCTAGTAAAGCAGGAAGCTTTAGTGACTACTGGAGAGACCACACTGATCAAATGAAGAACAGAAAAGAGACACAGGAAGACAAAGTATTACATGGCCAGTACATTAAAAAAATAGTAGCAAAGCAGATAATAACAAGCCCTGGCGATGGCTAAGAACAGGAAAGTTAAAGAAAGAGACAGAGGGGGCACTTCCGACTGCACAGGACCTTGAGAACAAATTCACACAAAGTCAGAACTGAGAAGATAGCAACCAACAGTAAGTGGAGTCTTGCAAAGAAGCTGAAGAAACAGCAGATCATTTGGTAAATTGCTCAAGAAGATTGCACAGAATGACATCAAACATAACAAAGTAGCAATAATGGTTCATTAGAAGGTCTGCAAGAAATACCATTTGTCTGCAAGCAAGAACTGGTGGGATCACATAATAGAGAAAATCATAGGAAATGAAGAAGCCAAATTGCTCTGGGACTTTAGAATTCAAACAGGCAGGCACTTGCCGCATGATATCCCTGATTTAACAACTATCCATAAGAAAGACAAAAAAGTCTGGACAGTGGACATGGCAGTACCTAGCGACAGGAGAATAGAAAAAACTGGAGAAGATGACAAGAAATAAAAACATCTGCAAATAGAAATAGAATGATTGTGGCAAAAGAAAACAATAATAATAGGCACATTGACTCAATCCCAAAACAACTGGAACACCATTTGAACACCATTGGCATGGATGGAATTACCATCAGTCAATTGCAAAAGACAGACTTGGAATAGCTTACAACATATGTGGCGATACCGTTAACACCATCAAACATCAACATTTGTCTTCTCACATCCTTGTGAAGGACTCATAGATGGACAAAAATGCCATATCCAGTCTGAACATCTGGCTGACTGCACAGCAAACCATCATCATCATCATTATCATCATCATCATCACAAGTATTCATACCAGTCAAAATCTATGTCCATGTTTGAAGTGCTGAGCATAACTCATAACTGTATAAGGTGAGCATAACTATATATTCTATATTCTATTTTTTACTTTCAATCCCCTTCCTATGTTTTCAAGTAAAGGTATCTTTTTTTTTACAATTATTACACATGTATTATTATTATTGTTAAAATTATTTGCTGCCGATTCTGTGGTTTGAGGCAACTGAGCATCTTACAGTGTAATAAAGATAAATAGTATCCAGACAATTATAAAAATCAAAACAGATTTAAGATTATAAAAAATTAAAACAAACTGATTATTTAAGAATTATGTAAAACAAATTAAAATGTAAGATTTTCATGATTTCAAAATTCTCATTATGTTGCTGCCAACTTGGATCCTAGTAATATACATAAATGGAATCTGAGTTGGCAGCATCATATAAGGATTTGACATTTCATGTGAAGTTTGGGAGGTTTTTTGTGGCACAGTAAATTTCTTTCCTCTTGGTTACACAGAATACCAATTTTAAGATCCATTCATCCAGTCTGAAAATATAATTTTGATATTGGTTTAACATATGTTCCAACTAAAGTTAAAATGATTTACCTGTAGTTCTGAATTAAAATAATCCGGATAATGTCAAACATATTAAAGAATGTTATTTTGAAAAATAAATAGTACCGTATTTCTCCGAAAATAAGGTCTTGACTTATATTTTTTTGAACCCTGAAATAAGTGTTTGGCCTTATTGCCATGCGCTCAAAAGCCCGATTGGGCTTATTATCAGGGGATGTCTTATTTTGGGGGAAACAGGATAGATATCTCATTTTGAATTATACCAAATAATATCATTTAATTATATAAAATTTTAAAATTGTATGTAAGATTAAATGTGATTCTTCTGACAAACTTTTAATTATTTTCATTTTAATCTCTTCAATTATCTATTGGTTAATGTTATTTTTTGCTATTTATCAAAATCTGTTTGTTAAGCTATTTGATAAAGCTAACTTATTTAATTTAATTTCATATCAAACTTATATACTGCCCTTCTCCCTGGGGACTCAGGGCGGTGTACAGCCAGAATTAAAAAACATAGAATATGAACATTAAAAAACAATTAAAATATATATATAAATTTGGCCCATACTTTAAAAAGTGACAAACCAATTAAAAACATTTTAAAATCTTTTTAAGCCAGCCCGGCTTGCTGGAAAAGGAAGGTTTTAAGGGCATGGCGGAAGGCACCGAGGTCTTGGATTCTCCTTATCTCTGGGGGCAGCTGATTCCAGAGGGCAGGTGCCCCCACAGAGAAGGCTCTCCCCCTGGGGGTCACCAGCCTACATTGTTTGGCTGATGGCACCCCGAGGAGGCCCTCTCTGTGGGAGCACACGGGTCGATGGGAGGTCATTGGTAGCAGCAGGCGGTCTCGAAGATAGCTAGACCTTATGCCATGGAGCGCTTTAAAGGTGATAACCAAAACCGTGAAGCATACCTGGAAGACCATTGGGAGCCAGTGCAGCTCGCGCAGGAGCGGTGTTATGTGGGAGCGCCATGCAGCTCCTGTCACTACCCACGTGGCTGCATTCTGGACCAGTTGGAGCCTCCGGGTGCTCTTCAAGGGGAGCCCCATGTAGAGAGCATTACAGTAGTCTAGGCGAGAGGTGACGAGGGTGTGAGTGACTGTGCACAGGGAATCCCGATCAAGAAAGGGCCGCAACTGGCAAATCAGGCGAACCTGACAAAAGGTCCTCCTGGTTACAGCCGTCAGACGTTGCTCCAAGGACAGCTGCATATCCAGGAGGACTCTCTGACTGCGCGCCCTCTCCGCAGTGGCCAAAGACTCTCCCCCAATAGTCAGTGATGGAGTCAACTGACTATATCAGGATGCCAGAAACCACAGCCACTCAGTCTAGGAAAGGTTGAGCTTGAGCCTGTTCCTCCCCATCCAGATCTGCACAGCCTCCAGGCACTGGGACATCACTTCAAGGGCATCGTTAGGGTGGCCTGGGGTGGAGATGTACAGCTGAGTGTCATCAGTGTACTGGCAGTATCTCACCCCAAAGCCATGGATGATCTCACCCAGCGGCTTCACATAAATGTTGAACAAAAGGGGTGAAAGGACCGACCCCTGCGGCACTCCACAAATGAGAGGCCTCGAGGTCAACCTCTGCCCCACTGCCAACATGAACTGCGACTGGTCAAGAGAAAGGAGAAGAATCACCGTAACACAGTGCCCCCCATCCCCAATTCCTCCAACCGGTGCAGCATGATACCATGGTCGATGGTATCAAAAGTCATTGAGAGATCTAACAGGACTAGAACAGAGGAACAACCCCTGTCCCGAGCCCTCCAGAGATCATCTACCAACGCGACCAATGCCATTTCTGTGCTGTGCCCAGACCTGAAACCCGACTGAAATGGAACTAGATAAGATGTTTCCTCCAGGAATTGTGGAAACTGTCGCGCGACCACACTCTCAACAACCTTCACCATAAAGCGAAGGTTGGAGACAGGATGATAGTTGGCTAATACTGCCGGGTCCAGGAAAGGCTTCTTGAGGAAAGGCCTCACCACTGCCTCTTTCAAGGGGAAGTAACCCTCACTCAACGAAGCATTGATAATACCCTGGAGCCAGCCTCGTGTAAGCTCCCGGGAAGCCAGTACTAACCAGGAGGGACACGGGTCCAGTAAACATGTGGCCGCACTAAGTCTCCCCAAAATCCTGTCTGCATCATCAGGAGTCACAGAGTCAAATTCTTCCCAGGTAACGTTCTCAAGACTGTTCCTTGTCACCCTGCCCGGATCTACCCAGTCAGAGTCCAAATCCCCCCAGATCTGAGCAATTTTGTCATACAGGTATTGTCCAAAATCCTCGGCCCTGCCTTCCAAGGGATCCTCCCGCATTCCCGGGTGGAGCAGGGAGCGGGACAACCTGAACTTATAAAGCTATATGCACTCTTTATATCCATAGATCCAAAACAAGTAAAACAATCTAAGTGGTAGTATGTACAACATACATGATATAACTAAATGCAATAAGATCAAAATACCCAGAGTCATGGATCTCATCAATCTTTAACTCACCACCTATTTTCATTTTCATTGATAAATATACCAATAAATCAGAGAAATGCCCACAGGATCACAACTCTTAAGGACTCAGCATAAACTGTAATGCAGCATTTAAAAACAATGGCACTCCCACAATTTACAACCGAACGTAAGGATCTGGTATGTAGATGAAACCTTCACCATAGTAGAAAAGGGACAACAAGAGACAACACATGAAACAATCAACATCTTCAAAGGAATAAAACTGACAAGGGAAAAAGAAAACAACATGCTATCCTTCCTGGATATCCTCATCACCAGAAGAAGCAATGGCAAATTAAAAACACAAATCTCCCACAATAAAACAATTTTCACAAAAAGACAATGACAACCCACTGCTATATTTTTACCAGGAAAACACACTGCTGAAGATATAAAATTACCAGGAGATAGGCTCAATTAAGAAAAAATATTTCTTTGGACTAAGAAAAAAGTTTGCATTTTAATGGATTAATCAACTATTTTCCAATATTCAATTATTAACTATGGTATTTTCATAAATAATTTTGATCAACTGTGTTCCTATACATCAGAATGCTGACTGCTTAATCATGTAACATATGGATTGAGATGGTACAAGAACTTTTAGTTATACATAATAAAGTCATAAGCCATTCAATTCAATCATCAAAAAAGCTATGGAGTCATTTCACAAGTTTAGCATCAGTTATAATGCTCGTAGTTCCAGAACCAACTACTATTAAAGTAAATGGAAAGACTGTTAATTGCTTCTGTAGGAGTCGGATCTGTCTGTTTAGGGATCTGGCCAAGTTCCAGCCACAGCATTAATCCTTCCTGCTGTTTCAGATGAAAAAACTTTAAACAGCACACAAAATAATTAAATCAGAGCAGAACAATATTGAATATAACAATTTGTTAAGACTGTCTCTCTGGCATCAGCATATAAAGGATGTTCTGATAATCAGACAGAGGAATAGTGAGGCTACAATTCAGCGGAGGGAGATGGCAGATCTTGTTCCACAGTCAATTTTTAAGCCAGTCTGCCAACCTTCAACCTTACCCTTCTCCTCAACTCCAGTTTGTCAGAAAAGATACAAATGCCACCCAGATTATTCCCCAATCCCATCTGTTAATGTTCAGTATTTTGGCTGTTTCTACCTCTAATATGGTTTAAATTACTAAGAGTTTATCAGAGAAAATTAATATATTTTCAGGCAAAAGGAAAATAGAAGATGGAATTCAGCTTCAATCTTTATATAATGTCAGTCCTGTTTTTGCATTTTCTAGCAGCTGAAAAGGAGAGTGACTGGATTGGTAGTAGAGGATGGACAAATGGATAGGTAAGAAGAATGTTATCAGTAAAAGATAGTTTATGGTGTCAATACTGATAGGTTTTTTTCGTAATTTGACTGCATCCAACTGAAGATGAGTACAATTCTTTAGTAGGCTTCTAACCAGAACAATAAGTCATCTTGGTGCTTTGGCTGTGGCTTCCACATTAAAAGATGATGTTTTTTCCCCCCTTCTAAATATGGAAAATTCCAAGAGTCAGAGAAGACCAGAGTGACTTATAGATTTCTCCCATCATTGTCCTTTGAAGGGAGAAATCCAGTGTCTTCTATAGGGATTTGCTTAAGACTGCTCAGTATGGTATTTCTTGCAGACCTTTTAATGAACCATTATTGCTACTTTGTTATGTTTGATGTCATTCTGTGCAATCTTCTTGGCAATTTACCAAATGGTCTGCTGTTTCTTCAGCTTCTTTGCAAGACTTCACTTACTGTCAGTTGCTATCTTCTCAATTCTTTGCCAACAACTTTTTTTTAAGCCATGCTGGTAGATAAGTTTAATTTAAGTAAGAATTCAAATAAGAACTTTAGAAATATAAATCTCATGGCCCTTTCAAATATTTTTTTTAAAAAGTTCTTTTAAAAATAAGAAGCTGATAATGTTAATATTGAAAGGTTGAATAGAAAAGAAAAATACAGGAGGAAAATTATTTCTCTGATAAGATAAAGAAATGTAATGAGTATTCCAAGAATTCACACAATGTTTAATTATGTTAATTATGTTGGATGGTAGGGTTTTCTTAAAAATTAAGTTACACATGAGAATAATCACTGATGTTTCTGTGGCATATTACAAGTGTTGCAGCTACATTAGTTTGAGCAAATGTAGACAACTTTTGTCTTATTGAAAACTATGAGACTATAGTTCTCATTTTCTGATCATGGACCATTCTGGTTGAAAAGAAATTATATAATAATTACAGTCAAACATCTGAAAAGCATCCGTGAATATATTCTCCCTCCTACTATTTCTGGAGATACCTAAAAAAAGAATGAATTAAAAATTCATTATGACTAACTTCTGATTTCACTAATAAGCACAATATTATTATTATTTAGAGTTGATTTTTGGAGGTCTCAATATTCATATATTATTTAAGAACAATATAAGACTTAGAAAAAATAAAAAAGCAGTGTCTGGCTGAATGTATTACAGAAGCTGTAAAATCAACTTAGGTTCTGCCTTTTCTCGGAAGCCATTAACTATCTATATCTATATCTATATCTATATCTATATCTATATCTATATCTATATCTATATCTATATCTATATCTATATCTAGCTTATTCATAAGTTGTAAATAGCTATTAAAATTCAATCTATTGCTCACTATAATACTGAATGAAAAATATTTAAAAATGCATTAGAATACAAGATTTTTAAAAAGCTCTTCTTAACATTAATAAAATGTTAAGAAGAAGAATGAAACAGAAAATAAGAAATTGCATTCACATTAAAAATATATTTGAAACACACAACGCTCCATGTTTTAGGACATTTGTGGATAATAACATGACTTATACAGATAAGGATCTTGCAGTTTTACTATTAAAGTGCTTGGCTCTAGCACAAAATAGTAATATCTTAACCAAATTCAGCTTTCCAATAAACTAATGAAATACATTGTCACAGTCCCGCAGCTGCAAATTTAATTCTCTATGCAATTTAGTAACTTATCACATTCATAATATCGCAAAATACCAGACACTGTCTATAATCATGTTCTGTAATAATTACAGGGAAGCACAGGGAAGGTCTTGAGCATCTCAGGGGAACTTTATTAAAATCCTATCAAAAAGTAAAATAAGTGATTTACTACTATTTTGTCAGAAAGTGACATAATAAAGGTACTGTAATTATTTTGCTTTCAGATTGGTTCAGAAATAAAGATAGACTGATTACAGGAATAATATTTTTGCTTTCACCCATTGCAAAGTACTATACTTTTCTTTTAATCATTTTTTTACTTTAAATATATTATTAATTTATTATTGTATTGCTCTTTTGATTATCCATACAACTATCTATGCCTGCACTAGCACTTGAATTGTGTAACATTCTTGTTTCTTGACTTATGGCCTCAATTGGGACTGGAACCTGTTGCTAAGTGATGCAGTCATTTTACGGCCTTTTATTTTTTTTTACTGTAGTTGTTAAGTGAATAACTGGATTTCTAAGTGAATCCAGCTTTCCCCATTGACTTTGCTTGTTGGAAGCTGGCTGAGAAGTTGCAAATGGCAATCATTTACTCTTGGGATGTTGCAATTGTCGTAAATATCTCTGGTTGTCAAGTTCCCAAATTTTGATCATGTGACTGAGAGAATGCTATGATGGTCAGAAGTGCAAAGAAGTCACTTTTTTCAGCCACATTGTAACTTTGAACTATCATAATAGTTTGAATTCAAGGATTACTTGTAAATTGAATGAATTAACATAAATACACACACACATCTGTATCTATATCTATATCATCTATATCAGTAATGGGTTTCAATTTTTGCTGCTACCAGTTTGCTCTTGGGCATGTACGCACTAGCGCAAGCATGCGACAGTTCTACACTTACGCAAGCATGCACACTTCTGCGCATGCGCAGAGACGTCTGAGTGGGTCCTGCCGTCGCTGCTACCGGTTTGCCTGATCCGGGATGAACCGGTAGCAACCCACCGCTGATATATCTACAGTATCTGTATCTGTATCTGTATCTGTATCTGTATCTGTATCTGTATC
>WNWU01013802.1:19193907-19226538 GCA_012654045.1 Ptyas mucosa
ATCTATCTATCTATCTATCTATCTATCTATCTATCTATCTATCTATCATCTATCTATATAATTGTGGGACATGGAACCCTATGGCAAATCCTCCTTAAAAGTAGGTGTGATGCCTACAGCAGAATCAGTGCCTAAATGGAACATACTTAGGATAGAATACGTTGTACTGTTTAAAAGCTTTAGATTTGTGAAAAAGCATTAGAAACTGGTGTTGCAAAGTATTAAAACAATTGTGTCGTTTTGGAAGGCTTATACCTTGATTAGAATGCTACCCCTAGATGCTTGCAAATATATGTAGTCCAGTAACCCACAAATTATTCATTTGTGGGTTATTGCCAAATAATAGTCTGTGTATCCATGCAATGTAATCAGTTAGGAACACTTATCTTTTAAATAGACAAAATATACACTGTTACAGTGGTGAAATGTAAAATTTGTTACTACCGGTTCTGTGAGTGTGGCTTGGTGGAGGGGAGAAGTAATGTGACTGGGTGGGCGTGGCCAACTTTTTTTTTTACTTTTAAAACCATTTTTTCTACAACCTCTTCATCTGAAGAGGTTGTAAAAAAATGCTTTTAAAAGCCTCTGACAATCGCAGCTGAGTTGCCTGATTGGCAGAGGCTTTTTTTTTTAAAAAAACATTTTTTTCTACAACCTCTTTGGCCAAAGAGGTGGTAAAAAAAAAGTTTTTAAAAGCCTCTGATGATCAGGCAACTCCGCTGGGCATTTTCAGCCAAAGAGATTGTAGAAAAAATGTTTTTAAAAGGAAAAAAAAGCCTCTGATGATTGCACGGCTCAGCTGGGCATGGGGGAGGGCCCAGAGATTTTTGCTACCAGTTCTCCAAACCACCCACCGCCATCGCTACCAGATTGGGCGATCCGGTCTGAACTGGGAGCATTTCACCCCTGCACTGTTAGCAAGAAAAGTTAAATGTCCTCTCTTAAACTGTGTTTCTTTTTAGGTTTTCAATCCTTATTGACCAATTATTGCCTTGTGCCATATCCATTTTTATTTCTATTTCTTGATGTTATTTTCCTAATATCCCACATATACCTACCATAATATTCACTTGAAGATAGGCTGTATTATGCAGAAACAGAAAATGAGCAAAAGTACTAAATGAAAAAGTAAAGCCCTGAGATTAAAAAATAAGTGGAACTATAGTTAAAACAAGTTTATATCAACTCAGGTTACTACAGTTCTCCAAGTGTTTCTTTCCTTGCAAATTAGTCCTGCTTTTACTTCATATATAATTGTGTTATGCATTGTGCTTTCTTCTTTAAATTTCCTATCTGTCCCTTTTTGGGAACCTCCTCAATTTCATCCAATCATAACTTTCTAACTCTTTTCCTCCCTCTTGCCCCATTCGTTTTTCCTTCATGTTTGGTTCATTCATTCTCTCTATATAAATAAAACATGTCAACATTTTTTAATACTGGTCTAGTACTAAAACAAATTAAGAGGGTCCTATTTTTTAGCCTTTGCCTTTAATTACTTTTCCAAACTGGCTTATGCATGGGTTACTTCTATTCAGTTCTGCTACTATTATTTTAAGGTATGTGTATGCATGCTTGCTTGTTCCTTGTTTATTCATCCATCCATCCATCCATTCATTCTTGAATTTTGTTCACATTTCTACAGCTTTTTGGCAAGATTTTGGAAATAGTTTGCCATTACCTGCTTTCAAAGACTGAGGGTTATTTGCCCAAAGATAGCCAGCTGGCTTCAGGCCTAAAGTGGGACTAGAACTCACAGTCTCCTCCAAACCTGTTCACTTTAGCATACACAATTTTTAAATTAAGAAACTTACTTTGTCACATTAATATTTTGGTGACCTGCAGTCTTCATTTGCATATTAAACAAGCTAATCTATAAAGAAGGCACATTCATACTTTAGTTCCATTTGCTAGAAGGTCTTTATTTAACTTCTTACAATAGAAGAGAACCAATTTACTTGGTGCTTGGAAAGGTGGCAAAATCAGATTAAATAGTTAAAAAAAGACAGAGCAACTCAATTCCTAGATTAGATATCTTCTCCAACAAAAGACGTAGGTTTTTTACCAGGTGTTTGTCAAGAAATCATTAGAGGAGGACGAAGAAGAAAGTTGGAAGCCTGAGAATCCTAGACATAGGAAATAACTTTTCACTTGAGTTTATAAATCAGATGAATTGCATCTTTGAGTTCTAAAGAAATGTGTTGATGATCTCTCTGAATTATTAATATTTATTTATGTAATCTCTTTGAGAAATCTTGGTGAACTGTTGTGCCTATCTTTTAAAAGGTGAAACACAAGGTTCAGGAGAAACTCAGGACCTCTTTTCAGATTAAACTTCTGTTTTTGATTGGGTAAATTCTTTAGTAGATTGTGGGAATGCTGAACACTGTATATAGGATTTCAGCATTTGACTGAAGTTCTTCATAATATTCTGATTAGTAAACAGCTTAAATATGACTGGATGACACATGATTCAACCTTTAACATTTTTATTAATAACTTAAACAAAAGGATGGAACAAATACTTATCTAAGATGACACAGAATTGGATGGAACAGCTAGTACTCTAGAAGATGGAAATAAAACTAAAATATAATTACATATATATTAGAGCAGAGTTTCTCAATCTTGGCAACTTTTAAGATATGTGGACTTTAACTTTAACTCCCCAGGTAGCTTGGGGAATGAAATCTAACAGAAAAAAAGAATAGCTAATCAGAAACCAAATATATACAGGATGAAGAATGCATGCTTCATCTTGGTAATAATGTATTTTGAAAAGATCTTAGAATAATAGTTGATTACAAATTGGGTTTCAATCAGCAATGTGCTGTGGATAGAAAAAAGAAAAAATACAGTATACAGTACAAATTACCCAGGATAATAGTTCTATTTTATTCTGTTGATCAAGCTCTATCTTGGACATTGTGTCCAACTCAAAGCACCCCACTTTGAGAATGTTCAGAAAAGCAATGAAAATTGATTGAAACTATGAAGAGAAAATGAAGAAGCAGGGTATCTTTAACCATGAAAAGAACACCAAAAGAGACTATAATAGCACTCTATTGTTCCAGAATGTAGGACTTGGAAAAACGGATTTTTGTTACAGGAAGACTGATTCTGATTGAATGTTAGAGCAGAAAAAGTATTAGAAAAACTAAGAGCAGCTTGACAATGGAACAAATTACGCAGGGAGGCAATGGGCTGCCCTTTGTTGGATATATTGAAATATAGGCTAGATAGCCATTTGTATCGGGATTCATTAATTTGGATTCCTGCATTTTTCAGGTTTGATAATGTAAAGAATCTATTGTCTCATGATTTTATGAGACAGTAAGAGGACAGACCAAAGGCATAGAAAATATTATGGGAAATCCTTTACCAGTGTTTCTCCGAAAATAAGATGGTATTTTCTTTTGGGCCCGAAAATAAGCACTAGGGCTTATTTTCAGGGGATGTCTTATTTCCCCCCCATGTACAGGAGGCCGATTTCTTCTGCTTGTTCATGGCGGGGCAGGAGGCTATGTGGTGTGTCAGTGCCACCAAAGTGAGGCAGGAGGGTGGAGCTGCCCCATGCACCCTGCACTAGCTTACCTCAGGGCCCCTGCAGCCAGGCCATCCACATCCCGACACTTGCTTTGCCTCATGCACTAATGCAGCACTTGGCATCCTGCTCTGTTGTGGCTGTGAGCAAGCAGAAGAAGTGGGTGGCAGTCACGTGGGCTCTTGCTGCACATGGCTACAGTGCTGCTGCCATGAGGCAGGTATTGGGGTGTGGATGGCCTGGTTGCGGGGGGCCTGAGGTAAGCTCCCCTAACGCAACCTTGCCTCATGGCCATGGCATTATTAGCAATCAGATGGAATGGACAGCTGGCCGGCTGCACAGGCTCTTAATTAGAACTTATTTTGGGGGGTAGGGCTTATATTAGGCACACACCTAAAATATGCTAGGGCTTATTTTCAGGATAGGTCTTATGTCAACCTGTAAAGCATTTCTAGTTTGCTCTTAAGTTGCCCTGGGCAGAAAGGGGGGAGCACATTCCACGTATACATTCTTCCAACATTGGATCTCAGATTACTAAAGCTGGTTTTTGAGGCGTGGTTCTACAGCCCACAGGAGTGCCTCGTTGGAGAATGTGATTTATGACACAGACTGAGGGGGAGGGGGGGAAACAGGGTCAAAGTTGAGCCGTAACTTTCGTGCAGCAGAGCACACGTCACTCGAGTAGATGCCGACATGCTGCTCCTAATAAATAATTGGATTTCTTTTGAAACTTGGCTTGAGACTCATGAGTTAATTAGGGCATCTGTCGGAACTTTTTGGGGAAACAGGGATATTAGCATTGGTAAAGGGCAGACTATACTATATTTAAATTGGGTAGTCATGTTCTTTTAAAATTCTTTCCAAAATTCTTTCTTTCTAGTTGCTTTGTCATTTATAAAATATAAAACTGATCTGTTTTCTCATTTTCCTATTCCATGTAGCTAGCAAATATTGAAGATCAGATGACAATCATGAGAGCCTCTATTGTTATGTTCCCAAGGAGAATCTTTAAAAAAGCTTTTAAAAAAACTTAAATCTGTAGTTTATGGCAGAACATGGTCTAGTCTTAAAATGGCACTCCATACAAACACAACTGGTCCATTCTCCAGCTATGAAAACTTAATAAAAATGGTCTGACCAAATTCTTAATGGATGCAACTGTTTACTTTCTTGTGAAGTTTTTCATTTCAGTGAAAATATCAAAGTTCTAAATGCTCTGTGGAACATGGATACAGTACAGGCAAATAATGTTATTGCCCAAAATGCCTGTTTTCCTGTTCTGGACATGGTAGATTTTAATCAGCTCCTTGGCTTACTATAGAACTTAGAGATGGAGTGCAAATATACCAAGCACTGACTGAAGCTAACTTAGAAACCTATTTAAATTCTTAATTTCTCTCCTTTCAATGTGCCTCACAAAACACTCTGGCAATGCATTGTTGTATAATGAGGCATTTATTTTGTTAAAACATTGAAACATGAAGGGTGAATTAGAATAGTTGTTAGTGTTTGTGTGCATGTTCCTGGGAAAAAGGACCAAAGAATGTCAGAAGTATTGACCAAGAATATATACTGTACTAGCTGGATACCAGTGCTTCGCTATGAAACTATGTGATTGGGCATGATAAATTGACAGGGGGCCTGAGTGGTGCAGTAGACTAAGGCACTGATTAACATTCAGCTGCCTGCAATTACTGCAAATTCTAATCTCACCAGGCTCAAGGTTGACGCAGCCTTCCATCCTTTCTAAGGTAGGTGAAATGAGGACCCAGATTGTGGGGGCAATAAGCTGAATTTGTATAAGTATACAAAAGTACGAAGGCTATTGCTTAATGCATTGTAAGCCGCCCTGAGTCTCCGGAGAAGGGCGGCATATAAATCAAATTAAAAAAAAAAGACACTTAAAGCCTGAAACCTAATGTAAAATGTGTAATTCCATAGCATCAGGGCATGTTAATATAAGGCAACTGGCAGTTGGAACAGAGGGGGAGGGGGAGTAGAATGTCCGAGCCTGCAGGCCGGATGGGTCACATGCTGGCCATGCCCACGCCTGGTTTAGCAAAGAGTGTGTTAATATAAGGCAACTGGCAGAGCGTGTTAATATAAGGCAACTGGCAGTTGGGACAGAGTTCCTTTCAGGTGGGGAGGGGAAGTAGAACGTCTAACTCCTTAGCATCAGAGCGTGTGACTATACTGTATATGAAATATTAATGATCTGATGGTCATTTCTAAAAATCCTTTCTTAGCAAGCACTTAGAAGCCAAGAGGAACATACGTGCCAAATTTCAAGTTTGTAGGCTTTACCATTTTGGAGATTTCATGATGAGTAAGTGGCATTTGGCTTATGTCATCCCAATTCCCCAGCTAAAACAAGCAAAGACCTACAAAATATGGGGCAACGGTGACCTAAGAAGATAGAGGCAGATAATTACGTAGTGATAATGACAAAGGCATCTATTAACGTTACAAAGGAGAAGGAAATTTTAAATCACTCCTGTATTTTTATTAAGAAAACCAGATGGACCGAAAATGATACAGTGCTGAATAATGGGTCCCTCAGACTATATGGCACTCAACATGGTATGAGTTTAGGGTTTTTGTAAACTGAGTTCTAATGGTGTTTATGATGTAACTATATTAAAGCCTTCAAGATACAGGTAGTCCTCAACTTACAACAGATCATTTAGTGACTGTTCAAAGTTACAACAGCACTGAAAAAAGTGACTTATGACCATTTTTCACACTTATGACAGTAGCAGTATCCCCATGGTCAGTCATCATAATTTACTGTACATTCAGATGATTGAGAACTGTTATTATTTATTTATTTTATTAATTTGTTATTAATTACATTTCTTAGTGTTTAATACACATCATGTTGTCTGGGTATTTAATTTCCTTAACAATACATATTACTTTCTTAGTTTCCACCTCTTTTTTCCAACCACGGATAAAATAGATTCGATGTTTGATAATATTGTGTATCTTCTTTTGGTTTCATTTTTAATCTCAGTCTGTCCATTTCTGCACATTCTAGTATCTTCTTAATTATTTCTTCATCTCGTGGTGTTTCTTCATTTTTCCAGCATTGCACAAATACAATCAAGATGTGCAATATTAAATACCCACTTTTCTTATCAAGTTTACCTAATACTATAGGTAATAAAAATAGTTCAGATTTAAAATCTACATGCTTTCCAATCATCTTTTCTAGCCAATTATGTATTTTTTCCCAATTTTTTTTTTTGCTTTACCACAAGTCCTTCTGTCAAGCAAAGTCAATAGGGATGCCAGACTCACTTAACAATTGTGTTACTAATTTAACAATTGTAGAGATTCGCTTTACCAATGTGGGGGAAAAAACATAAAATGGGGCAAAAGTCACTTAAATTTCTCACTTAGCAACGTAAATTCTGGCCTCAATTGTGGTCGCAAGTTGAGGACTATCTGTAATTAGTTGCTGCTTTTGAAAAGGAAAAGAAAATCTGAAGCTGCAAAGACAGAATTACAGTAGGCATATGGGATGGAAGAAACATGGTCACAGGAAATTTCAAAACAGCAGGAAATGAAATGAGACAACTACAAATTGATATCTTAGGCATCAGCAGTTTGAGATGGGACTGGACACTTTCAGTCAAAAGATCACACTGTTTATTACTCAGGACATTAAAAAAGTAGTAAAAGCACTGTTTTTATAGCTTGAAATACTATAGAGATAACTATACTTGGCTACAATGCAATCAATGATCCAATTAATTATGTTGACTTTGGTGGTCAACTCTTTAATATGATGACCATTCAGGTTTATGCTCCAACCTCTGATGCAAAAGAAAAAGATACTGCTGATTTTAGTTCAATTTGAAATCCCTACCACATGCAAACAAATTGTGCTACTTGTGATCGGAGCCTAGACTGCTGAAGTTGGAAACATTAAATAGAAAAATGTAGTTGAATTGTATGGCTTGGGAAACCAAAATGAATCTGGAGAACAACTTATCAATTTCTGCCACCCACTGTGATTTTGTCAGAGTTAACACTGTCTTCAAACAACCAAAATAATGCATGTACACATGGATTTACCGGGTGTGTATACAGGGATAAAATTGACTGTACAATAGCTAAAGGGAGATGGAGGAACTCAATTATAGCATCAGACATGATCAGGTGCTGACTATGGAACAGATAATAAACTGCTGCTGATGTGTAAGTTCCAAGTCAAAGAAGAAGAACAAGAAGGAAGTATTGATGATTAAGAAGAAACAGGACTTCAGAATTGGTATTCAATCTGTTTTAAATGCAGTTTCATTCCATCAAAAACAGGTTCGGTGATGGAGCCTCATCTTTAGCTATCATTGGTGGCATCAGTGGCAAGGACTGTAATACTTTCCAGTTAATGGAGCAGGCACAATCCCTTCTGAGCAGAGATTTGGCAACACTTTTCACATCTTTTTAATATCTGTTTTAATTACTATAATATATTCTGGTTGAGACTACCCTTGAAAAATCTCTGGAACTTTACAGTCCATGACTATGAGACAATTAGTTTGATAACTAAAAAACAGCAAGAGCAAGAGCATTTAGACTTATATACTGCTCCATAGTGCTTTACAGAACTCTCTGAGCAGTTTACAAAGTTATCGTATTGTCCCAACAATCTGGGTCCTCATTTTACAGACCTTGGAAAGATGGAATGCTGAGTCAATCTTGAACCAGTCAGGATCGAACTCCTGGCAGTGGAATGCAGAGCCCCAAACTGCAAATATCACATGTATGGTATATGCTGAAATATCTGTACTGGTTCTTAATTGCTTACTGGAGACATTTACCTTTAAAGGTCTAAATGTTTAGGATTTGACAACTGAAGGAATGGCTTTCTTATTCCAACTTGTCCACACATTACAATTATCAGGATAATTTTTGAAGGTACACTCATTATTGGGGACTTAATGAAATGGCATGGGAAAGAGTGCTTTTCTTTGTATTACTTACAGGCTACAGAATGCACTGTTTCAGTTGCTGCATTTGCCATCAAGTGTAATCGTTAATCAGCTTTACTGTATTAATTTACATTTTAACATCTGGGATATTTTTGTTCTTTAATTTATTAGCTGCTCTCAGTCCTCATTTGAGTGAAAGGACAGTAAAAATAGAATAAGGGTGGAACAGTCAAGCTGAACTTCTGGTAACTACAGAGACACTTCTATGTACTTTTCTTGCAACAGTGCTGAAATGCTTTGACACTGCCTTCTTTACAAATGTTTTTGAATCCCAATTTAGCTTACAGTGTTGGGATGTTTTGGCAATTTTCCATTCATACATCAACCAAGTGTGAAGTTTATTAAAATATATTTTGGCCAAAGGTTTCAAATCAACTGAATTTCTGCAGCTGTATGTATTTTGTTTTATTTTGTATCGTGACCTTTCTCCAGAAGATCTAGATCAATATATAATATTCCCTCTTCCATTTTTTCCTGTAACTTGGTCCACAACCCCACCCCACATTTACCAATACTTGATGGAAGACTAGTCCTGGATACGTGTGATCCCTGACCTACGTACCTTTCGCTGTGCCCTCAAGACATTATTGTTTCAACAAGCTGGGCTGGCTTACACATGAATTTTAATGGTTTATTTAGTTTTTAATAATTTTGGGGCCAAATTATTTAATGTGTTTTTAAATTGTTTTTTAAATTTTATGGATATATATGTTTTATTGTTGGCTGTGCGCCGCCCTGAGTCCCTCGGGAGAAGGGCGATATAAAAATTTAAATAAATAAAAATAAATAATAAATAAATAAATTTTTTACTTGGTTTCCTAACATTTTTTCAAGTGCAGGGTCTACTTTTTTGAAATCAACCAACCTTATCCATTGGTTACAAAAGGAAACTGACTGACCAGCATGTCACCACAGTCTTATATCATGGGATAACTTTAAAACACACAATATAATTTAATCTAATATTTCACTTTCTATGCTATAGAGACCTACTTTTTATAAAGACTATAGATGAGATTTGTGGGGGAAAAATAATAACATATACTATTCAATTATTTTCTGGCATTGCTACATAAACAATTAGCATTCTTTTAAACAAGGTTTGTCAAATAATACCCAATACTGCACATAATACCATGCCAGAATGGATGTAGTTATATTTAGTCCAAAAGAAAGTGCCATATCGTTAAATTTAGGCATGAGCCAGTCTAGTATATCATAATGTTAAGTTTCCTTTACTTTCATTGTGTTTTGGATTTTGTCTGCATTAGATTCTGAAATTATTCCTTAATTTTAGGCTTGGATTCCTATGGGTGTTACATTGCTCCAGTAAATGTTAATAATCATATAGTTTTAAAGATTATTGTTACAAAGCCATAATAGCAATAGCAAGTTTACTTACATGGAATTTTGGTTAGTTCATTCATAAATTTCTCCTTTATCTTTGAAAATGCATCTTCTTTTGCACCGCCTTTCCCTCCTCCGGGTATCGCTGGTTCTGTGGCATTATTTGCTATTGCAGTAGCGACAGTGGTACCTGGTAGTGCTGCTAGTGCTTGGTGTTGACTTTCTTTTGCCATTTTAGTCCCAGGGGAACTGAGATTGAAAACAAAGCAGAGAGAAAAATGTTCAAAAGGTTAAACTTCATCGTAGGTCAATAGCAAACTAGAGAGCAGTAACCCCAATTGGTGCACCTGTTTCCTGGATAAATATCACTTCATTAATACATTGCTTCATGTTGGCTCATACAATATTTATTAAACTATTGGAGAAAAAAAAGATTCTTTCAGAAGGTAAAAACTGCTTATTCTTATGTCTGTCTCCTGAGTCCAAAACAGTTATTTCTGTTGGATACCTCAATATGGGCTTAGCATCTGTTGTTTAAACTTTGAATTCTGCCCTTTCATTTTGAATAGATAAGTAAACTGACAGCAGTTCTATATATACAAACATTTCAGTGCATTTGCATAATTATTTGTACATGTCTGTTGGATTGAAAATTTTCACAGCACCACTAGAAATGGAAATAGAAAGCAATTACACCAGCATAATTAAAGCACCTCTACGCTCTCTTGAACTCTTTAACCAACGTGCTCTCTACTTAAGCAAAACTGGACATTATTTAAAAAAATTGTTCCATCTTACTTTTGAGTCATACTTATTGAAAACAAATTTTTTTCCACTGACAATTGATTCCAACAATATTCAGTTAAATTATTGACCTTCCTCACTGTTAATATTGTTAAAATCACTGCATCTGTGAGTTGTTTAGCTTCATCCAAATTAGAATTCCAGGCTGTTGAAATAAATTCAGAGCTACTTTAATGTATTTTTGACTTAATGCTTTTTTCTTGGGCTTTGGGGAGATATCTTTACACAGACTTAGCATAAAACAATGTACGTTTATATGGATATATAACAATCATCTTGAATACTGCTTAGGGGATAGCTCAACATTTGTTTTAGGAGACTATTTCAGTCTTGAGCTGTCTCTTAAATAATGTTGCTTTGAGGACTAATTCCTATCTTCTCTATTTCAGAAAACTGTAGAGAAAATGGATTTAAGAGATAATGGATTTAAGGATAATTTATTATTGCTCTGGGTATAAAATTGTTTGTACTTTTCCAGAAACAACTAAGTTTATAGCTTCCCACTGGGAAATGAATTATTAAAAACCCAATAACTAACGTTGAATAAAATAAGTCTTCTCAAACAAAGGGTGTAGTAAACAACAGAAAACAACAACAAACCCAACTTTTTAAAAAAAATATCACAAATGTTGCACATTCTAACATATTTTGATCATCGAAGCATTTCCTTTAATACTACTGGAACTGTTCAAATGGAAAACTGAATCAAATGATAAATGCTATTTTCAAACTGCAGTCACTATTTTCATGCTTATAACTCATTTAAAAACAAACACACTATTTCTAATGTGTTTAAAAATCATATAGTAGATTGAAAAAAGTAAAGAAGTGCAATTGGAGAAAAAACTATTAATAAAGTTTTTGGTACTTTGTTTTCATGAATTTCTGGGTGATGGGTAAATTTTTCTTTTTCACTGGTGCATCTTTGCATGCTGTGTTTCCTGGAAGATCTGCTCTTCCCACTTTTCTTTTCTTTGATTTGCTTACTGTACAGGCATCATTACCAATAAAGGAGAATATTTGTAGCTCAGGGTTGAAATGCTTTATGGACTGTAACCAGTGGTGGGATTCAGCCAGTTCGCACCACTTCGGGAGAACTGGTTGTTAACTTTCTGAGCAGTTTGGCAAACTGGTTGTTGGAAGAAATCATTAGGTCAGAGAACCAGTTGTTAAATTACTTGAATACTACCACTGGCTGTAACCCACCTGTTCTGAGATTATTGCAACTCTGAACGGTCATAAAATGACCAGTCATAAATCAAAGGCTACCTGTATTGTGCAATATATTTTTCTTTTCTTTTTTTACATGCAAAGCATTTTTACTATCACTTGTTGCTTGAAAACCATGATTAAAGCTTGATTACTGCTTGTCTAATTACTTGTTTATGCTGTATAAAGGTCCCATGAGACCATAATCAGTAGGGAAGTCATAGGGAATGAAACTGAAAAGGGTCGCATCCCAAAGCACTGTCTAATAAATCACAGTGGGAGAGTATTCTTTTTCACCTGTTTATTTTTGCAGTACTGCGAGTATAAAGGAATTTTAAAGACGACATTCAGATTGAAACTAACCCATAACATGTCGTAGATTGATTACACACCAAGTCTCATCATATAATTTGATTATCTACTAAGGAAACAATGACACAGTGATTAGTACAAAAATATAATAACGTATGGAGATTCTATTATTCACATTCTCTACTGTGTATTATGTTGAAGAATTCTTCCCCATTTACCAACAGAAAGGTTTTGGCAAGGGCAGTTATCCTCATTTTGGCAGCTGTGGGACATGACTGTGGGTAACAATAGGCCCAGAAATAATATTTATTTGCTCAAGCTATGCTTTTCATTTTGCGTACTACATATTTTTAGTGCTTTGTCTTCTAAATCTAAGTAGAATGTAGTTCCCCCTACATTTGCTAAGTAAATTTTGCAGCCATTCCAAACAGTTCCTCAGATGTTGAGTTATGAGTTGGGATGAGCCTGGGGTTCTTATCAGCTTTTTCATGACTTAGACTGTGAGACTCAAAGATTGATACTGCTGTTCCAATGAGAAGTCAAATTTAGTGTCTTGTTTTTAAATAGGATCTATCTACCTTGAATCACACACAGAGAATCTTAAGAAAACACAGAGAATCTTAAGAAAAAATCTATAGTTCCAATAAGTGAGTCTTAGGCTTCTTTAGAGAGCCTTTAAGGAGTTGGAAGCTTTGGTTCTTCCTTCAATTATAGCCTCTGTATTATGATTCAGACAAAATGAATTCTCCAGATTAGGTTATAAAATCTCAGTATTTGCTCTAAACAAGTGTTTCTTAAAGTGTGGTCATAAAAACTCTGTGGTTCCCCAAGACCCCTTCAGACTCCTCAAAAATCAAAATTATTTGCCTATATTGAAAAATAATGGTACTAAAATACCATCTAACAATATTGAGAAGCTGTAGTAGTCAATACATATTAACAGTTGTACTTAACTACAATCATTTCAATTATCATATACAAAGCAGACATGATGTCATGATGATAACATCAATATCAATATAATGTTACACCAGTTTGGTGTTCTGATTAATATTTGCACTAGAAACAAGGAGTCTATCAGATCTAGTTCTCCCCTGGGCATTGAAATCAGCTGGATGACTTTGAGATAATTATTCTCCTTTGCCCTAACATATCTCAAGAATTGCTGTGTGGAATATAGGAGGTGGGAGCAATATGTATGAAATTATGTATAGAATTGTACAAAATAAAGTAGGATACCAATCAAATTATTTTTAAAACCAACCAACCAACCAACCAACCAAATGTTATTGTATGCCCTGCATATATCTCAATGCAACCAGAAGCAATGACCATTCTCTGTGATTGAAGTTACCTTTTGTGCATGGCTCCCAAACACTGAGTGATGCATATTCTTGTAAAAACACTGAGACAACTGTCAATTACAGAGGGGTGTGGAACTTGATGTTACAACTCTACAAGCAATTCAAGGGTAACTCTTAAAGAGTCAGGAAACTGTTGAGTTGTTTTGATAGTGTCTTGGGAAAATAGCCTCGTTTATTGTGATTCCCATAATTTTTGTCACTAAAATGTTTCATCTAAACAGTGTTCTAGTAATCTCATCTAGAGGAAATAACCAAGCAAATGTTTTCAGTTTCAGATTTCAGTTACCTGAAGATGTTGATGGAATGCACAATAAAGGTAGAAATTTATCCAAAGTTTGCTTTATATGCTCTCAGAGGAGTACCAACTTATCTTCTAGTGAATATTACGTTTAGTTTTCAAATTATCTACTGCCTTATTCCTGGATGGTTTCCCAGATAGTTTTATTGCGTGAGTAGATTTTCTTTTCTACTGCAAGCCAGATAGAAATGATAAGTAATTAAAATGTAAGAAAGTGACTATGCTAGTTTGAATGACACAAAAGATAAGACGCTGCTGCAAGATTCTTTGTCCTGAAATCCTAGGACAAATGTGTTTTTCATTAAACTTTTGATATTTCAATAAATATATAAAAGTACAAGAGAAGGATAAGGTCTATTAAAAAGTGCAAGAAAAATGCTTTCATTTACAAACTTTGGTGTGGTAATGTCCCCTATCTTTCTTAATTGTTATATAAACTATAAACTATTATATGAACTGTTTAGCCAGTTGAAAAATCTATCACTGGGGTTTTGTGTTCACAAGAGCAGACCAAAGTGAAATCAGGTATGGAATTAGGGTAATGAATTAATTACTTGACACAGAATGACTATAATTTAGACACGGTTTCCCCTATACAGTTCCCAGCAGACCTGTTTTGAATGAAGCCAATCTGACGAGTATGAGTAAAACTAATATTATAGTGATATTGAACAGGCTGCAATGTTTAATTAAATTAATTAATCATTATGTATAGTATGCTTTTTAAGTCTTTTCCCGTTATCTAAAATTCAGTGGTGAAGTGTAGAATGATAAGAACACCACAGATTGGCTCATTTGTGTTTGTTCTCTAATAGGATGAGTACCACAATTGTCCAAAATATTTTAATATTCTCTTTGAACGTAGTACAAAGAAAATCAACAATAAAACTTCATGTAGGATGAATTTCCAGCAAAAGCTGGAAGCTTTTATCACTCATAAAAAGAATATAAAATGTGGTAAAAAGAATCAGTTTAACTGCACTTGTCATGCATTCTTCGTAGCATATATAATGTTCAATTTGGATTAAAGTTCCGTAATTTCTAACATTCATAGTGTTTGTCACCTGATTCATGATTCACTTCTGATGAACATAACTGTGTTTAAGAGGTCGCCTTGATAGCGGCCTCTCCAAATGAAACTCTACCTATCTAATCTCCTTGTGACCCTGTCACTACTGAAGTTGATAGGGTTCTACGATCTGCTTTGTATTTGGCTCCTATTTCCAGCTGAATGCCTATCATTTCTGTTGGGTGTCCTGATTTCTTTTTATTAAACATTGTCAATTGCTTGTTATCTTTCTTTTGCACTCCAGTTAAAGGCTGCGCCCTTTTGTTCTTGGCGGTTATGTCTGTTTTCTCTGTCCCTTGTGGGCTTTTGAGTTTAAATTTAAAAGTAAAAATGTTGTTTTCCTTTAAAAAAAAGTATGGATTTTATATGGATGAAATAGATATACTAGGATATATTTTCTCTAGGAGTGATATTTACCTTTTATTCACTGTCTTTTTATTCTTTATTAATCCTTTCAATTAACTGCGCTTTTAGAATATGTTTCTTTTTCTCTTTTTAATAAACTGTTGACAGGTACTGTGCTGCTACTGCTATTTTGTCTCTGTATTTCAGTGTCTGTATGTGTAAGTAGCATCAGTTGGTTAGAAAGGGAAATGATATTTCATATGTAACCAATGGTAATCATTACCATTATTACTTTTAAATTATTCCCAAGCATTGCTACAGCTTGATCACATAAATGTGACATCAGTATGGGAACGACAATTTATCTTATGCTTAGCAAAAGTTTGTTATCAGAGTTTGAATAAATTGCCCATCGTGTTTATTTGACTTTGTGTAGTGCTTGCTGGATACATTAATATTCAGTAAATGCATTTAATATTTATGTTGAACTCCTAAATTGGGAGTTCTGGCCAAGATTACAATTAGGAAAACACTGCTTAAATTAATTTCAATAATGGGAATGACTATGTATGAAATAGAATCCTGAGATCTGTTTCTGGCCTTGTTCTAAAGGTCATGCAAAGAAGGTAAAAACTTGGAAATGTAAAAAGATGATAAAAACTTGAAATAGCAACAGAATGTCAAGGGAAAAATAGTAACAGCACCTAGACTTACAGTATATACCACTTTATAGTGCTTTACATAATCTCTAAGCAATTTACAGAGTTAGCATATTGCCCCCAACAATCTGGGTCCTCATTTACTGACCCAGGAAGGATGGAAAGCTGAGTCAACTTTGAGCTGGTCAGGATTGAACTTCTGGCAGTCAGCAGAATTAGCTGGCAAAACTGCATTCTAACCACTGCATCACCATGGCTCTTTAATAAAAATGAAAAGAAAATCCATATACTGTATTTATTATCCATATCTTTAAATATGTCTGAGCATTTAAATATATAGAAAATTATATTATTAGATATCTAGATTATATATTTATAGCAAAAAAAAATCAAATATCAGTTTAGGGATGAAAGACAGCTTTTGTTTTCTTCCTGCTATTCCCAAGTTGCTTTTCATAATGTCATGGATCAAGGGTGAAATCCAGCAAGTCCTGACATGTTCTGGAGAACCGGTAGCAGAAATTTTGAGCAGTTCGGAGAACCAGTAGCGGAAATTTTGAGTAGTTCGGAGAACTGGCAAATACCATCTCTGGCTGGCCCAAGAATGGGGAGGGAATGAGGATTTTGCAGTATTCTTCCCCTGGAGTGGGGTGGGAATGGAGATTTTGCAATATACTTCCCCTGCCATGCCCACAAGCCACGCCCACCAAGCCACACCACACCCACCAAGCCACGCCCACAGAACCAGTAGTAAAAAAAATTGGATTTCACCACTGTCATGGATGGCTACATTTTGTGATCATTGCCTTGATTTACTACAGATATTATCTTAATAATGGAGAAATAAAATTTGCTGAAAATTTAGAAAACTAATTACTATATACGTGTAATAAATGAGCAATTTTAATGTATAAGTGAGTATAAAGAAGAATTATTGGAGACATCCTGAAATGTTGAAACAAGAAGCAAGAAGAAACATTCTTCAAGAAAAGGTAATTTTTAAATAATTTTTATTGCTTGATCCAAACATAGTTAAAATAGATCCATAATAAATCAGCCATAACAAATTTCAATTCCACTGAGCAGAATCCAGTAATGTCAGTCCATTGACTGAAAATTAGCAGAACACATTACCGCTTTTATCTCATCTTCTGTACAGTTGTACATCTGTTTCAAGACTTGGGGGAGTCTCCAGAGCAAATCTGGGATAATGCCCAAGTGTAGAGAGAAGAAAGGACTGAGGCAACAATCTTATTTGGTAACCAGAAATCTACTCATCTAACTTATCATTCATTTAAATTGGTTTAAAAAATAAGACTCCACAAAGAAAGACAATAAGGAGGAGCAATGATACAATGGCCAGTAACTATAAAACTTTAAAACAAAACAAAAACTCTATGCCTTAATCATTCTTTTAGGATGGCCCACTGCAAATTCTAATTATTCTAATTCCATTCTTCCTACCCTACCCTACCCTCCATGGCTTAGGACCTGGTTATTTACGAGACCGCCTGCTGCCACCAGTGGCCTCCCACCAGCTGATACATTCTCACAGAGAGGGGCTCCTCCGGGTGCTGTTGGCCAAATAATGTCGACTGGCAGCCCCCAGGGGGAGAGCCTTCTCTGTGGGGGCACCTACTATCTGGAATGAGCTCCCCCTGGAGATACGGAGGATCCTGGACCTACGCACCTTCCACCGCGCTCTTAAGACTTTTTTATTCTGTCAGGCTGGCCTGGCCTAATTTCCCTCTTTTTAATAATATAAATTTTAATTTGTTTTAAATTATTGGGGTTTTTTAAAATTTGTATACGGCCAAATTATTTAATTCGATTTTAGTCTGTTTTAAATGCTGTATTTACATGTTTTAATTCATGGCTGTTCACCGCCCTGAGTCCTTCGGGAGTAGGGCAGTATATAAATCAAATAAACTTAAACTCAAAACTCAAACCCTACCCTACCCTACCCTACCCTATTCCAGTGACTTGGAAAAAGCTTACACTGATGACCTTCTGAAAGGCTAGAAAGTGGGGATCACCAGAAGGAGAATATTCTATAAGGTAGGGGCAGCCATGGGATAGGGAAGCTTCCAAGGTCCCACTAGGTAGCAGGATTTTAAGGAAGGGTTCTGTAATCTGATCTAATGGGATTGGCAGGTATTCTAAGGGGGAGGTGGTGCTATATAGGCTTTAAAGATGATAATCAGCACCTTGAATTGCACCTGGAGGGAAACTGGAAACAAATACAGCTTGCAGAGTGGAAGTGTGACATGTGACCTATGAACATCCAGTAGTGTGCATGCTGCTGCATTCTGGACCAGTTGTAACTAGTTGTCCTGAGTCATCCTAAAGAACAGCTCCATGTAATGCACATTGCAATAATGCAAATTGGAAGTGATGAAGGCATGAACGACCATGTATCCCAGTTCTTGAAAGTGTGCAATTGGTGCACATGTGGCTCAAGTAGGAGCCATAAGGGGTGGACCAAGTTTGGGAGAGTGCGATCCCATCAAGAATCAAAGATAAAAAGTCACCAGACCTCGGAAAGCCAAAAAGAGCAATTTGCCTTGCCAACATACAGTACCTGGACAGCAGCACAAGAATATCACCAAGATAGAGATGTACAGCTGAGCATCATCAGAGTACTGATGATATGGTACCCTATGCCACTGGGTGACCTCAAAGACACTATTGTATCTTTAAGTAAATGGAAAATAAAATATTAATAGAAAGAAAGTTAATGAGAGTTCCTTGATGTCTACCTTTGTTATATCTGTGAACTGGTATGTGACTAAGTATAGTAGATAGACTTCACAGACTTTCTTTCTGCCCATCCCCCACCCCCTCCTAACTCCTTGCCGGACTGATTCAGAGTATGAAACAACATATTTTCTACAAACGCTACTTTGGGACCATTTGTGTTCCATCTTCATTCAGCTCTAATTACTGAGACAGTGAGTAGTTCAAACTGAGCAGTCCATTGGTTATTTAAAAGCCAAAGTGGTGTGTGAAGGCAAAGTTATTCTAGCTATGTTTTATTTATGCTTTAATGAAGGCTACCTGCATAATTTTCAACTTTTGTAGTAGCGACTGTCCTTCAATATTATATTTCTGCTTTTCCTAGAGGAAACATACCAGTTCATTTAAATTCAGTAAGTAAAATCACTTCCTTTTATGCTCTGCATATTTTCTACAATATTTGTTTAAAAATCACTAGATTCAACCAACGGCTGGGATTACTGAACTATGTACATGTTGCATAAATATCTGCCCTGGGATCAACTCAATAGTTACTGCTTTGCTCTTGGAAGTAGCATGACTATGGAAACTGCAGGAGATTAAATCCCAATATATTGCCACTGTTAACTCTTAAATAAAAATGGGGACAAGGGAATGGATATAAAATGAATGCACAAATGATACATTAGTCAGACTAACCACTGGATGGCATTGCAGATCCATTAAAACATACTGGAAAGGCCAGAAGTCTGACTCTAAAACAGGGAGAAAAGGGGAAGGGTTTTTTGTTTTGTGTTGTTATTGAGTAGTTATTTCTTATTTGAGTGAAGTGGGTAACAATCAAGCCTAGCAATCTTGATATTTCAAACTTCTGAGCACCTTGAACTTAATTATGATTAGCATATTACCGAAAAGCTCTGCAGAACATTACAGATAATCAAGCCATCACAAAGAACAGACTCTTATGACTCATTTAGAATGTCCAAGTAAACTGCATCCACTATACATGCCATTTAAATGCTTTTGCATAAAGATGTTGGAAAGGCACTTGAATAACAGCTAACCCTTTCAAGCATATAAAATTCTGCTTTATTTCCATAGAAATTGTGCTATTTGAAAATAATCATTCTAAACCAGTAATAAGAACCAGGGTGAATCCTAAGCTTATGTGTTCCGTTTGTCTGTCCAACCAACCTGTTCTTGGTGCATCATATTAGGGCTCTATATCAGACTGAATGAGGAAGCTGGGTGAGTTCCAGTGTTTAGTATTCATTTGCCACTCACTAGTTGACATATTGGCAGAAAAGTATGTGCCATGTAACTTTTCCTGTTGTAAACTGTCGTCTCACAGCTTCCAAAACTTACATATTGTTGATAGCAAAACATTGCAATATGACTGTACATTGTTTACCTCGTATAACTGATTTTATTTTGTACCTTCTATTTTGCAACTGTATTCTGTTGATAAGACTTATTTGAAAAGTCTTATTTAGTCTGGGTCACTGACCTGTAATAAAGAATTTGATTGATCGTCTAGTTGACAGTTTATTTCTGATGCTTTTCAAAAAGATAATTTTAAAACCACGCAATATGTTCCCAGGCAACACTAATCACTTGTAGTGACTAGAAGAGATCCTTCTGTAAATCCTAGAGCAATGTGAATGGGAAAAAAAATAATTCTTGGTAGCAGTCTCCAAGCTAAGAAAATATTTTATCTTGGTGATCCTTTTAGTTTTATTGCTAGCAAACTTCCCTTCTCTTTTAAAATCTTTTTATTCCAATATAAATTTTTTATTCTATGAATTTCTGCATTTTTACTGGTCTAAGCATGTTTCAGATTGATAACTTATATTTGTCAATTAGCAATTTTGTGCCTCACTTGAAATAAAAATTTCAAAAAAAGCTAAATTTTAAAAAATAAGTAAATATATCAGGTTCTTCAGTTTTTCAGACATAAGGAATATGGAATCTACCTACACACAGACATACACACAATTTGACAGCACGATTAAACAGTGCTGGCAAATAAAAACAGATGGGTTGTAAAAAAAGTTCTTAAAGGTGAATATGGCTGGCAATCCCTATATTGAGTTTGTGTTGTATTTTTATTTATATTATCACTGAAGCATTTTGCTTTTGTTTGTTCTACTTCACTTATACGTTTTTTTTTTAAAAAATTTAAAAATATATTGTATTGGGAAATGATACTGATATTGGATAGCCATGGAAAAAACCTGACCTCAAGAGGCAACCAAACTAGAGGTCATCCTCTCTGTTAATCTTAGTGGGTAAGGAGTATTTTGCAGAAGAAATTATTCCTGCAAGCATCCTGGTTGCTAGTCTTTAAGGTTTTTGAAAATAACAAGGGATATCTTGTACTGTATGTACTCCCGAATGAGTAGCCTTATAAATTAAAATTATAAATAAACACATCTGGAAACTTACTAGCAGATAGATTTCAGAATCTGTACTGTATAAAATCTTATAGATCTTACAGATCAACTGAGTTGCCATATTTTCTACCAATTGACACTTTCTGAGTGAGACTTAAGAAATTTATCACATATTTCAGTTTTACAACTAGTTCACTTGCTACAAAAGTTAAACATGAAAATTTTTTGCATATTGGGACACAGTTTTAAGCAAGACAATACAAAACATACTTCCAAATCAACTCCAAAGTGCATAGAGGAAAGAAAAATGAAGTTTTTGGAATGAAATCCATTTCCAGGTTTGAATATTAATAAAAATCTGATGGGAGATTTTACAGATGTTATGCATGCAAGTAAACCTATGAATATATGCAAGTAAACCTATGAGCTGAAGAGGGAGAAAAAGCGAGAATAAAAATTGTATCTGGCTACAGGAAATGCTACGAAGCTGTTATTTCATCCAGAAGTTACAAAATGCACCTGAAAAGGTGTCAAAATCTTTCAGTTACAGAAACATTCACATTTTCTTATTTTGAATTTGTAAACTGCACACAAATAGTAAATACACATTAAAATTCTGAGAAAAATACCACCTTCAACTTTGCATCATGTCAATTTCTATTAATTTAGGAATTAATTGTAACACATTTCCGCATGACTTTAAAGTTTTAAAATGCCTACATTAACCACATTGGTGACAAGAATGGATCCTTGAGATACCTCAGAAATCAGGTTTTCTTTTGTAGAGTGATAGTCCCTATGCAACACCTTCTGGAATGTTCCAGATACAGCAATGTTTCCAGTTCCCAAAACTGTCACAATACCATATTCAATGATCCCCAGAACCAGCAGAATCACACTTCATCTATCTCTTTCCAGATGAAAACTATTTATCTGTCTGGCCAAGGAAGTCTCAATTCTATATAGCCTGCCCAGCTCTAGTTTTGAAATGTCTCAAATGTATATTATCAATTTCATACAAGATTTCCTGAAACTAGGAGGCCAAAGTCCTCTCAATTACCTTGACCAGTTACAAAAATTTAGAAAATAGGCTGCAACTATTTTTGAGGGATCAAGAGAGGGTTTCTTAAAGAAATAGCGTGATAAATATCTCTTTATGCAGGAAGTCAGCTTCCCCTTGCTCAGAGAGGAATTAATAATATTTATCAACTAATCCCAGTGCCTCCCAGCAGGGGAATTTAAACTATGTCAGGAGAATCAAGAAGACAGATGGTAGAACAACTGCTCCCAGGAATCCTCAGCAGCTACCAATGGAAACTATTCTAGTTTAATTGAATATGAGAAATATCTGGACAGCTCTGACTCTGAATCAAACATCAAATTCAAGTACAAGTAACATCAAATTCAGCTTAAATCTAAAGAATGTATTGGCAAATAATTCTTAAAAACACTGTAGTAATCTGTGGAATATTCCAATTTCAAATTAAGAGGTTGAGAAAATATGTTAATTTTCTCATGCTAAATAGGTCAGCTTCAGATGTATCATGCCCACAGAAAAACATTACAGTACTACTTCTCTGTATCTACAACCATTACACATCCTCCTAAATGAGCTCCATACTGCACTTGTGAGTCTCAAGGTTAGTTTTTGCTATGTTTGTTCTAGCCATCTTCTATCTAGACAGCTCTTTTATATGTCATGGGGCTGACAAGAAGTGTCTCAGAATGGGGGCTTGTAGTCAATTATATCTCTTTAAATACTTGTTTGGTCCAACTAAATCAAATAATGTAAGTTAAAGATTCAACATTGTTAAAGTAATATTTAGCAAATATTGCAAGTACTAATATACCTTTTACTTGTCCATGAAGTCATCTTAGAATCTTACCCTAAACTGAGAAAATTTTACATCTTATAGGAGGTACCTGCCTACTTATCACAGAAGAGTTTCATATGTATGTTTAGTAATAAATGCTTCCGCCCTCCAATTATCTGCAGTCTGATGTAAATGTTGTATCAATTAATTGCTCATATAGTTAAAAGTCAGGATTAGTATAGACCTGTGATGGCGAACCTATGGCACACTTGCCAGAAGTGGCACACAGAGCCATCTCTCTGGGCACGCAACCCGTTGCCTGTTGCTCTTCCGGGTTCCGGTGCACCGGCCAGCTGGTCTTCATGTGAGCGGGAGTGCCAGAAACAGGAAGAGCAGCTGCCTGGTGCGCATGTGCATGCTGAGTGGCTGCTTTTCCAGTTTCCAGCACATGCATGGGCTACAGACACCTGGTGTTTGGGTTTCTGGAGCGCATGTGTGCATGAAGACCAGCTGGCCAGTGCACATGTGTGTGCTGGAAACAGGAAGATCATCTTCCCGGCGCACTCATGTGCACTGGGCAGCTGCTCTTCTGGTTTCTGGCACACACATGCACACTGACCAGCTGAACTTCACATGCACATGTGGACTAGAAACTGGAAGCCCAAGTTGCCTGTGACCATGTGTGTGCCAAAAACTGGAAGAGCAGCTGCTCTGGCGCATGCATGCTCATCAGGCAACTGCTCTTCTGGTTTCTGGGACATGCACATATACGCATGCACACACATACACGTGCACACACACTCCCGTTTCGGCACTTGGTGCCGAAAAGTTTTGCCAACACTGGTATAGACTGTTAGAAATAAAAATGAGGTAGGGAGGTTTACCCCTCAACCAGTGATGGGTTGCTACAGGTTTGCCCCGGATTGGGTAAACGGGTAGCAGTGGTGGTGGGCTCCGCCCATCCTCCTGGACACTTCTGCGCATGCGCAGAAGTGTCACACGTGCGTGAGCACCCACATGCCCACAAGCAAACTGGTAGTGACGGGTTTTGAAACCCATCCCTGCCCTCAACCATTTATTGATAGGCTGAAGTACAAAAAATGATGAACACATGACAGGGACCTGAGAAAGGTAAAAAGAACACTTACATGTTTGAAAGGGTTCTCTGTGACAGAATTACAAATAGGAGAAGTGATGGAGATAAAGTATAAAAATGAAAAGAAAAATAAATGCTAATCAATAGGCCAAAAGTAAAGGGAACAACATGAATTGGAGATTAGTGTGGGGAACAGATATATAAAGCATTTCATCATCCATCACATTAAACTTAAAAAAGGTTAATGTTCACACTGCAATCTGTTTTATGGGAATAACAAGCAAAAAGTGGGTGGAAACAAAAATGCCATGTCAATTTGCAATCAATTTGCATCATATGCTCCATAGACATAAATCTTATTAAAATAATGCTGATTGTCTTTAGAAAAGAGCAATGCAGAATTGTAGGAAGACATTAACAGTTGTTTGATATAAGATAGAATTTCTGAATCTTTCCACTTTGCATATTCCACTAAACACAGCTGTTTATTTAAAAATAGAAGCAATAAATAATAACTTCCCCTGCACCTGGCTCAATTTGTCATGCTCATTTTATATTTCTTTACCACTCAAAGAGTTAATTAATGAGCTACTCTTGCCAGGGCTGCCCCAATGGCCCCCTTCTTACATCTGTCTATCAACCAGGCATTACCGTTACTTCAATCAGTAGGCGGCATTATATGCCAGAAGACGATTATCAATACCAACCTTAAAGGAAAACAAAAAAGGTTATTTATCTTTCCATGAAGCTAAACTGTTTAAGCAATATTCAGACGAACAAGGCTTGACCATTCATTTTGCATCATTTAATTCTTCTTCATAGTGTGTTATTTGGTAATAAAAAAATAGGCCAACACTTGGCTTAAATATAAATGTCTGTCATTCTGAGAACATGATAGATATTCTCTGGAGTTCAAAAGCATGTAACCCAATTTGGGTACACATATGGTAACAAGTACTTGAAGAGTAAGCTTGAACTCATGCAAGATGGTCATTTGAAGCTGTGGGACAGTCAGCTGGAAAGCTATTCTGAGAAGCATAGCTGTGTACAATTCATGCCTTATTGATTTCTTTCGATGAATTCAAAGCTCCTTTTGAAAACGGTGTTTCTATTGTGAGGATATCTCAGATTTCAAACAAGGCCTAGTAAAATGCAAAAATGTTCTGACTGCAATTTGTTTTTCATGTGGAATATGGATGGGTTTACAAAACATGACTAGATAACCATCTCCATGACATTAGTATGGTAGATGAGTGACAAAATTTGTCCCTCAAAATGTATGTGACACGCCTGAAACATAACACAGTACACATTGTTAGTGTTGTCAGTTTTCATTATTCCGTTGCGCATAAGATTAAAGACATGCCTGAAATCAACCGTCTCACCAGCATTTAACATAGTGCTCTGAAGCACATTCAATGCTTGATGGGAATGAGCAGCTTCTTTTCTTGTTTTTATACCTTTTAACAACAGGGGGAGGAGGTTATTCATGTATATTCATTTTGCAGAACAAAATAATAAAATCTTTTTTAAAAAACAAAATGGGAACATCTATTTGTAATACAATGAAATTTATATTTAGACTGATTACAAGCCATAAAAGGACTGAACCTATCTCCTTGTCAATTATATAACTATCAGGTTGTTTCAATGAATTTGGGAGCCCAACCCCAAAACTGGCTCCTACCAACCATGCATATAGCCTTAGAATAAGACTGCAGGCAGATTCATGCAAATTGAGACATTAAAATTGCATTTGAAATGGAATACTCACAAAACATGAAATAAAAATAAAGCTTTTTTAGGTTAGAAGAAATATATTGGATTCAAAATCTAACTACCGTCTGCTATTATTTTTTAAAAAGTTGGATTCTTCTACAGAGAGAAATGTATTTCCCTTGCCAGCGTGAAAGTGCTTTTATTTTGTTTTCCTTGCTATCTGTCCTCTTCGCTTTTACAAAACTGCAGTAGCAATTGCTGCAGTTTCAGCTACACAAAGAAAACAGAACACACACAAAAAATATCACAATGACAGTCCTGCTAAGTAATATCTTGGCGTCTATTTATTCCTGACATTTTTTAATCTGAAGGAGTTCAGGATTTATGATTGCTGCTTCCTATTTTTTATTTTTTATTTTCATGACCTTCTTGAGATTATTTAGTGAACATTAGAGCAAAAGACACATTTAAGCTGGTCTTAGACCAGCATTTAGTTACTTAGCACAGGCTTTCTGTGGTCCATTCCTGACTATGCTTCATGATGAGCAAATTCAAGACAGATGACCTGAATAGGGTCCTTCCTCATCTGTGCTCAGTTGAACTGAAATGCTTTGAAGCCACATTTTGCTCTGCTGGCAGTGACAGCAGAGCAAAATAGCAACTTCTGTTGTCCAGATTAAAACAGCAAATATTGAATCTTATTTGACATTTCAGCATGCAGGTTTGAGATAGTATCTTGCTTATGTAACCTTTCAGTGCAAATACAAGAGATTTGGGTTCAGTATATAACAGCCAAAACAGACACTGAAATAAATGAGATTTCATACATGGCTCTTCTCAAGTTGTGATCAACGCCTGATATAAGACATATTTTATTTATTTGCATTCTCTGTCCTTCTTTAATTAACTTATTAATCACTGGCTTTCAAGGCCTCTCATTTGTTTGTAATAAGTCTTTTGTAAAGGCAGTCAATTTACAAGAGTTATTATAGCAACTCTTTTTGTCTCTTGTCATTTTCAAGGTAGCTTCTTTTTAGACTAGAATCTAAAATTCCTGTTTAGGAATATTTATGCAAATACAAATGTAATGGTAAATTCTAACACATATTTCAATGAACAGAGCATGGGCAGCAACCTAAGATAAAATTCTGAGTGTTTATTTCTTGAAGAAATTACTAGGCTTACTTTAGACTGAGTGTCCAAACACTTCTTGAGAGCGTACAGAAACTATATCACATGACTGCTCTCTGCAGTTTCTGTATACAGGTAGTCCTTGACTTACAACAGTTTATTTAGTGACCATTCAAAGTTACAAAGGCACTGAAAAAAGTGAGTTATGACTGTATTTCATGATTATGATCATTGCAGCATTCCCACGGTCACGTGATCAAAAAATCAAATGCTTAGTCACAGTGGTGGGATTCAATTTTTTTAACAACCGGTTCTGTGGGCGTCGCTTAGTTGGGGGTGTGGCTTGGTGGTCATGTGACCGGGTGGGTGTGGCTAGCTGGTTATGTGACCGGGTGGGCGTGGCTATGTGCATAGGGACTACTCAGAGGGCTGAAAAAAGTCATTTCTGACTGGTCCTCGCACATTTGACCGGTTCTCGCACTTATGACCATCCTCACATTTATGCCCATTGCAGCATTCTTAACAACCGTGTCAGTCATTTCACCACTACTTCTCTTCACCACAGTGACAAGATAGGGCACAAAACGTAAAATGTGAGGACAGTTGTAAGTTCAAGGACTGGTCAAAAGTGCGATGACCGATCAGAAATAACTTTTTCAGCCTTCTGACTAGTCCATATGCACATAGGGACTACTCAGAGGGCTGAAAAAAGTCATTTCTGACTGGTCCTCGCACTTTTGACTGGTCCTCGCACTTATGACCATCCTCACATTTATGCCCGTTGTGGCATTCTTAACAACCATGTCAGTCATTTCACCACTACTTCTCTTCACCACGAGGACTGATCAAAAATAACTTTTTCAGCCTTCTGACTAGTCCCTATGCACATAGGGACTACTCAGGGGGCTGAAAAAAGTAATTTCTGACTGGTCCTCACATTTTTGACCGGTCTTCGCACTTATGACTGGTCATCATTTATGCCCATTGTAGCATTCTTAACAACTGTGTCACTCATTTCACAACTGCTTCTCTTCACCATGGTGACAAGATAGGGCAAAAACATAAAATGTGAGGACAGTCATAAGTTTGAGGACTGGTCAAAAGTGTGAGGACCAGTCAAAAATAACTTTTTCAGCTCCCTGAGTAGTCCATATGCATAAAAGGATTCAGCAAGAGAGGGATGAAGGAAGGGAAGGGAAATTAGAGTAGGAGTGAGGGTAAAAGGGAGGAAGAGAGGAGGAGAAGGAGAAAGGAAGAGGAAGTAGGGAGGAGAAGAAGAGGGGGGGGGAGAGAAAGTAAGAAGGAAAGAAAAGAGAGAGGTGGTAGGTTTGAGGAGAAAGATTGCTGTACAATAAAAAAGATGAAAGGGAAGAAAGCCAAACCCAAACAAATATAAATATATTAAGATAAAGGATGAATTGTTAAACTTTGAAGAATAAAAGAGAACAAATATGAATAAATAGCAATAATTAGAAACACACATACAAACATACAATGTATTTTCTTTGAACAGAGTATTTGGCTAGTTCACAAATTTAAACAGTGTTTAGTCATTTCAATTAAATTTACAATTTCTATATTTCCTTTTTGCCATATTTATTCCTCATTTATTTTTTTAAAAAACCAATATTACCTTTCATCCTCATCTCTAATCTTAATCAAATTCAATTTTTCACTTCTATTCTATATTATACCCCCATTGTCATCTATTTTTATATCCATGCTCACATTGGTTAATTATGTAATATTGCAGTTAATACAAATTCAACATTTTAATATAAATCAATTAGTTATATAACTATCCTTTTTGTATATTAATCAATATGAACATGAATATTCCAATTATTTCCATGCAATCCAATTTCTTACAAATCCATTAATTATATTTACCAATAATAATAAACCAAATAGTTTCCCCCATATATTCCTCCAAACCACAACTTAATCATTTCTGCTTTCAATACAATATACAATTAATAGTATCTCAATTATTACAATTCCCTAGTTAAATTTAAATATCTTAATATTTGGGGTTTTAATATTTTATAATTGGGCTTTTAAATAGTCGGGGCCATTGTTTAATTTGGTTTTATTTGGCTTTTAAATTTTGTATGTATGTTTTTTACTTTTGGATGTTCACCGCCCTGAGTCCCCTTGGGGAGAAGGGCGGTATATAAATCTAAATAAATAAATAAATAAATAGAGCTTTTTTTCTTTTGTGTTTTAAAATCTTGAACTCTCCTCTTTTGAACTAAATTTTCCATTGTTTGCACCTACCTTCTTTTGGTGAGCGAAGAGAAAAAGAAATCTCTCTCCCTGTCTCATTTTGTCTCATTGCAGCAGAGCCTGCTTTACTTTCAGTTTCCTTTTAGCTAGGGGGAAAAAAAATCACTCTTTGCAGCTAGCAAAGAGCTTGCAAAACAAGAGCTTGTAAAAGAGCCTGCGCAAAACAGCTGAGAGCGAATCAGTTGAGAGTCGGGAGGCAGATCTAATCAAGCCTAAGCTAAAGCTGAAAGGAGTTGCTTTTTCCTGCAAGGAGGTAACTGCTGCGAGGCACAGGCCAAAGGGTGGAGGCCACCCTCCTTGCCACTTAGCCCCCCCGTCGCCCCCTTTTGCCTCTAGCACCCTGCTGCTGCCCTGCCCCCCTAAGGCATCCCACCGCCCCGGTACCGCCCCCTTTGGCAACCACTGGCTTAACTATTTAACTCCTTAACAACCGGTTCTACCGAAGTAGAATCCCACCGCTGGGTCTACCCATTTATTTTTGCAGGCACGGGTCTACTCATTTGTTTTCTTGTGACACTGATCAGCTGTAGGGCGGCCCTTTGAAGCCCCGTGGCAGCTGCAAGGCCAATAAAATTACAAAAAAACACCGAACCGTTTGTTAAATTGCTGGCTCGCCCACCCCTCACCCAGTGGTGCGGACGGGCAGGGCAAGGGGCGGGGCGAGCCAGCAATTTCATAAACGGTTCAGCCAAACTGCCTAGAACCAGCAGAATCCCACTACTGCTTAGTCAATGGGGAAGCCAGATTCACTTAACAACCATTTTACTAACTTAATAACTGCAATGATTCACTTAACAACTATGGTAAGAAATGCCATGAAAGAAAGAAAGAGAGAGAGAAAGGGAGAGACAGAGAGAATAATGTACAGAAATGCACAGGATATAGTAAAGCTATATTAGCAAATAGACTGATGGCATAAATAGACTAATCTGATTAGGAATTATGGTGAAAGAATGGTGTGCAGAGTAGTGAATGACGCAAGAGTTACCATTGTACCTGTAACTATGATCTTTGCTGATCCTCCTGAGTCAGCATGAACTAGAAGTCAAGCCTGGATACACTTGGAGGAATTATCACCGGATAATGGCCTTTTCTGATCAGTTTTTTTTCTTCCTTGTAAGTAAAGGCGTAAGGGAGTACATTTCTGTACTGCAAAATCTGGACAACAATATATAGATTTTTGCTGATATCTGGATAAATTCTTAATTTCAGAAATCAGAGACCAAATCAAAATTGTACAGGACAGCAATAGTTAATAAACAAATATATGTTTACAATGGAATAAAGAATATGTCTGCATATGTAAAACTATGTGGGCAGTAAAACAGCAGACACCATTGGTTGAATGCTATAAAGGTCATAAGGATAAATACAGTATTAAGAAATAGACAAAAGCTAATCAGTCAACTATTTTCAAATCCATAATTGTTATTACCTCAAAATTTTAGGACTAGTATCATATGAGAAAAGTAGTCTGCAAGGTTTTGAAACTATGGTATGTTTGCCGTAACTTCCTATCTAAAATGAAATCTTTTTTAAAGCCAATTTTGTGCCACTCACATTATTATAAAACTTGACTTGATGGGTCACCATTTACTGATCTGCAGCAAAAAATGTAAGGTTCACACTGTAATTGACTCTTCTTATCTTGAAGAGTGTGATTAGAATGGGCTCAGGAAACCTGGGAAGACATACTATAGCTCACTTAATTTCACTGCTTATATGAATACACAAAGCAATAGCAGAAGAAAAAAATGGAATTACAGTTGACGTTGTGCATTCAAAACTGTCTCAAAGAAGTTCTGGGCATCAATGTCCCAAGCTTTCATATTAGTTTTTTCAGTCTAGTTACTAAAAGTCCACTATTGTTCTTGGCTTACTCTGAAGTTTAAGAAATGAAGGAAGTTATAAATAATATAATACGCAGGGAGTACAGCATACAACTGAGTAAATTAATTAAATAAAAGAAAGTTGTACATCTGTACAGTGGTAAGCCTACACTGGAGTGAAGAGTGTTTATTGAGACATTTTATGTAATCTTTAGCCTAAGGTGACCAGACGTCCCGCTTTTGGCGGGACAGTCCCATTTTTCAACAATTTGTCCCGCATCCCGTGGCATTTTTAAAAAGTCCGGATTTTTGGAAAGAATGCAGGACAAGCTAGGGAACAGAGGGAGAACGGAGTTTGCTTACCCCGCCCACTCCCAATCTATTGCTGCCTCCTGAGTCCCAGCTGATGGCTAGAGGGGAAAAAAACTATTTAAATTCTTGCCGGGGGGGGGGGGGGGCTTCAAAGGGCCGCCGTACAGCTGATCAGTGTTAAAAGAAAACAAATGAGTAGATCCGTGTCTGCAAAAATAGAAAAAACAGCCCCTTTCAGCTTCAGTATAGATCAGGCTCCCGATTCTCAGCTGATTTGCTCTCAGCTGTTTTGGGCAGGGGTCTTTTGCTAGCGTTGCTAGTGTTGAAAGCAGAAATGGTTAAGTTGTGGTTTGGAAGAATATATGGGGGAAATTATTTTGTTTATTATTATTGGTAAATATAATTAATTGATTTGTAAGAAATTGGATTGCATGGAAATAATTGGAATATTCATGTTCATATTGATTAATATACAAAAAAGATAGTTATATAACTAATTGATTTACATTAAAATGTTGAATTTGTATTAAACAACTGTAATATTACATAATTAACCAATGTGAGGATGGATATAAAAATAGATGACAATGGGAAGGGGTATAATATAGAATAGAAGTGAAAAATTGAATTTGATTAAGATTAGAGATGAGGATGAAGGGTAATATTGGTTTTTTAAAAAAATAGATGAGGAATAAATATGGCAAAAAGGAAATATAGAAATTGTAAATTTAAGTGAAATGACTAAACACTGTTTAAATTTGTGAACCGGCCAAATACTCTGTTCAAAGAAAATACATTGCATGTTTGTATGTGTGTTTCTAATTATTGCTATTTATTCATATTTGTTCTTTTTTATTCTTTAAAGTTTAACAATTCATTCTTTATCTTAATATCTTTATATTTGTTTGGGGTTGGTTTTCTTCCCTTTCATCTTTTTTATTGTACAGCAATCTTTCTCCTCAAACCTACCACCTCTCTCTTTTCTTTCCTTCTTACTTTCTCTTCCCCCCTCTTCTTCTCCTCCCTACTTCCTCTTCCTTTCTTCTTCTCCTCCTCTCTTCCTCCCCCTCTTAACCTCACTCCTACTCTAATTTCCCTTCCCTTCCTTCATCCCTCTCTATTGCTGTATCCTTTTATGCACATGGACTACTCAGAGGGCTGAAAAAGTTATTTTTGACTGGTCCTCGCACTTTTGACCAGTCCTCGAACTTACGACTATCCTCACATTTTATGTTTTTGCCCTATCTTGTCACCATGGTGAAGAGAAGCAGTTGTGAAATGAGTGACACCATTTTTAAGAATGCTACAATGGGCATAAATGATGACCAGTCATAAGTGCGAAGACTGGTCAAAAGTGCGAGGACCTGTCA
>WNWU01013802.1:19226548-19241062 GCA_012654045.1 Ptyas mucosa
TGCACCAGCATAAATGTGAGGATGGTCATAAGTGTGAGGACCAGTCAAAAGTGCGAGGACCTGTCAGAAATGACTTTTTTTCAGCCCTCTGAGTAGTCCCTATAGAATAAAATAATACTATATATAATTTTTTTTATTTATTATATTTGTAAATTGTACTTATGTTGAAATTTAAAAAAATATATTATAATACTATTTTTGTATTCTATGAAAAATTTTGTTGCTCCATATAGACCAAATTTTTAATCAAAGCCCCCCCCCCCCCCCCGCGGTCAATGGTGTCCCTCTTTACCAATGTTAAAATCTGGTCACCTTACTTTAGCCTAAATTTAGAAGGCTGCTGTATCAGTTTGGTCTTAATGCTAGACTGACCAGTCCCTTACATAGCACATTGTTTGATATGGAGGAGGTGAGAAAGGAAGTGATGGTAAAAAAAGGTGTCTTGTCATGTCTGTCTATTCTGCTATTGGTGGATTCAGTCTTCTCCCCACCTATGGCAAATTACTCATCATAGAATGTGGGTTCTGCCAGAAGAACAGTTACCAACTTCTATTCTGCATTTGCTCTCGTTTATAGTTTATGAATTTACTGATGAAAATTCAAATAAAATTTCAGAAAGCATTAATTTCACAATAAAAAGGTGTAAAAACTGGAGACTACAATAATGTGTTAACTTTTGCAACACCTTGATTGCTTTCTTGACCTTGCAGATTTGAAGTGTTCAAATGGGGTATTTTTTCATTTCTTTAATGAAATAACTTACATATTAAGAGATTTTGTTAAAAAATTAATTTGCTGCCTGTGTTTTGACAGAGGCAACCGTAGAGTACAGACATCTTGTTTTCATTTTTTGTTTGTTTGTTCGTAGTGTCTTCTCTCATGGCTCTCTGTATTTTTTTAAAAACAAATTTTATTAAGTGTGTACAATCTAGTTTTCAGGTAATAATTTATAAGTGATATTGCTGCAGAATTTAATAGCTTTTGTTATCCATGATTTAAAAGATGATTATCTGAAGAATATAAAATATGCACTGGCATACTATCAGATCTCATTTAGATGGCAAAGATCTGGCATACTATCAGATCTCATTTAGATGGATCATACTCTTTGAGAGTATGATCAAAACTAAGTATTCCTAAATCTCCATAATACCACTTTTTGGTCTTAAAATGTTTGAGCAAATGTTTGAGCAAATCACTTGTAGAGAAGTCTTTTACTAGCTGCCAGGCTGAGGAAGACTGATTTTACACAATCTCCCAACCACCTAAATTAAGATTTAGTGTAAATTATGGGTTCTAATGCTATACACTACCCTTTCTTCACCTTTTTATGCTAAAGCAATTCTTAAAAGTTTGTTGAGGTCACAGGGAACCCTTGCATAAATATAGCATGAAATATGAAAGCTTCACACACAAAAACAATACTTCTAACCTAATCCACATTTTTGAGCATTAACAAGAAGAGCAAAATGGCAGGCTGGCAGTTGAATCATAACCTAAATTATTCCCATCAGTAGCACTGCAAGACATGTGAAATAATACTAATAAAAAAACAATGTTCCACAGACAACCCCAGGTGAGAAAGGTTGATACAGATAGTAAGATTATCATCTGTCATTTTCCTTTCTACTTGATATCTCCTATTAGAATTTCCTTTTAAATGGAATTCATGGAGCCTACATTCTTGGCTATTTTAGAAAAAAATATTTCTATTCTGCTAAGTCTGTTCATCTTCTGGTTTTTTTCCCCCTTCCTTTTTCATAGTACTTATTTTAGGCTTACTTGATGGTTTAATCTATATCTCAGTTATTAGTGTTTTATTAATGGCAGAAAAGTAAAAAAAGCGGGCCCATAAACTGGAAGAATTTAAAGTAATTTTATAGTATATTTCGACTATGCTCATTTGAAGTAGGTTTAAAAATGGATGAACTGTATACATATATCAAAGAAAGCTGTCACTGATTTGTAATAAATGTCTGCATCTACTATCTCACAAAAGATTTTAGAATACACAAGAGTTTTAGGCTATCAGTTCCCAGAATTCTAATTTTTGAAGGGAAATAGTAGCTTAATTTCTGTATATTGTTTCTGAGCATTGATCACTGAAACATACATTCCAATTTCTGTAACCTTTAATATTTCCCATGTGAAAATATGAATATACCTGTTTATCTTTATTACCATTCCAATACCACTGTTTTAGCATTCTAGATTTTTTTTCATAGAAAATAAAAGAGAATCCACCAATAGGTGTAGCTTTTGTGAATTTACAATAAGCCATGATTTTATTGACACATTGTTGCTTTTAAAAGCTTCAGCTATTGTCATGGGATATTAGGTTTAATAATTCCACTGACAGATTATGTATTTTTCCAAAAGGGGATGGAAGCCCATCATTACTAAGATCCATTGTCTGGACACTTTAATAACCATTACCTCATTTCTAATTTAATTGGGATGAAGAATCTCAGAGCTCATTCTATCATAATAGCAAAACCACATTCAGGCAGCAGTTTCACATGTAAAATGAATGATGAATATGAATACTAGCAGATTTCTGCTGGGACAGAGAATCGATGTATAAATGGTAAAATAGCACCAAGTCACCAGATCAACAATTCACTATTACCAAGTCAAGAAGTGGAGAACATCAAAGGGATTCAGTACGTGATGGGATAATGGATAAATAAGGAAATTTTTAATTTGGCTTTAGTAAACAAAATATGTATACAAATCAAAATACTGTATTGTGTAGAAAAGGAATTACTGTATTTATTGGCATATAACACGCACTTTCCCCCCCTGAAAATAGGGGGCAAATGATGTGTGCGTGTTATACGCCGATATAATGTTAAGAAGCCATGTTTTTATAGTATTAACAAGTACCGGCAACCCACGCCTTCCTCACGTCTAATTCTCGCGGCCGTCGGAGTGTAGTTTTTTCCTGAAATTTCCCTCTTAAAATGAAGGTGCGTGTTATACGCCTGTGCGTGTTATACGCCGATAAATACGGTATATATTTTCTTGGGTTTGTGTTTGATATTATTTACACACACACACATACACACACACACACACACACACCTGAAAATTAATCTCTGAACTAGGGCTATGGCTGAGTCTCAAAAATCTCAACAATTATGAGACAGGAACAAGAATATAGAAATTTATGTTTTTATGAATAATTTTCATATATATTTTCATCTACCAACCCAAATACAGTAGCCCTAATATGAACATATCAATGCCATTCCAATGTTTGATGGAGTTAAACTAGTCATAATGTTATGGAATAATTCTTTAGTTACATGACAAAAGTACAAAAAAATTATACTTATTAAATGAATATAAACAGGAACCATTAAAGGATATCATAAAAAAAATGTAAAGTACTTTAAGAAGAAATATGATATAACTATATTCATTATTTACTTTATTAGCGTAGTTCAGAACAAGAAATGGTAGATGTTGGTACTTCTATCTAATTATCATTTAAATATATGTATCTTTATTAGTTGTTGATTAACTGTGTAGTAGATGGTTTTAAGTACACATTTTTAAAATACACATTAGCATCTTATTTGTCTTGCACAAAAGAGTAATTTTTTGAAGTTAGTTTCAATAAATGGCACTCCACAAAGTGGAAAAATGAAATTTTGATTTAGAGCACATGACAATCTTGAACCACAGCAAACAATTGTACAATCAGAAGAACTATAAAACTACACAATTAATAATCTATAGCACTGTAGCATACTTATTACTGATTCTTACATAAATCAGTCAGAAACTTTGCAGTAATCCACAGTAAAAGTCTAAACAATCTCACAACACACTACAATAGCAAAAGTATTTTGCAACATTCATAGAAGTACTTGTTTACTTATATTTGGAAAGGAAAAGAACAGAATTTTTATCACTGAGGATTCCACAATGATTAAAAAGGAACAACATAATGAAATCCTTATGACCAGGTAAGTATAAAATGACAGCATAGTATGATATGGTGAATAGATTCAATTTCCCCATCCACAACAGTAAAACCAAACTGAATAAACTAATACTTGAGGAATCTGATTCATTTTTTAATCTCTTCTGAGAATGGGAATGGATACTGACAACTTTTCTTTCATTTATTTATTATTTGTACTTATTAAACAAATTTACATCGATTGCAATCACAGAAGATTCTCAAGGATAAATAAATAAATAAACAATAAAGCACAATAATCAAACAAAGTATCTTACAAATGCATTAAAATATCCCCAAACAATACATGGCATCAGTCTGTTTTAAACTTCTACGAAGCTGATAATGCTGTATTAAAGACAGATGATTGCCATGGGAGCTTTTCCATCATGGAAAAAAACAGTATCTCTGGGCTTTGACCTTCCCAAACTCCCCAAACTGGACAACCAACTACTTCACCTGGAATAATCAAAATGGTCATGGCAACTTTAGCAGGAAATGCAGTCTCCGAGGTAACTTTGCACCAAGCCATAAGTTAAAATCAGCATAATTATACCTAGACGTTAATAGGAAGCCAGCTTCTACTAAACACTGTAATATATGACCGTGAATCCATTGTATTCTGCCCAATTGAAGTTTTCAAATGATTCTTAAATGCAGTCCCAATTAGAGTAGTCTAAGAGCATATTAACAGGTTATGGGATAGTTATAGCACAAGAGCATATTGCATTTTATGGTCATTCTGACAAGTGATAACCCAAGATTAATACTGCGGTTTATAGCATACTGGCCCCTTGTTTAATTTTAATGACAAAATTGAAAAAATATTTTAAGCCTGTGGATTTTAACAATAGCTAGATGTTTTCTTCTTCTTTTTTACTGCAAAATATTTGGGTTTTTTTTTTTTATGTGGCAAGCACTGGCATCTAAGCATTGGTTCAGTGAACAAAGGCAAATATATGTGTCCCGGGATAATGTTGCAGGATCCCATTTGGGTTGTTCAGCAAGACCAGAGGTTTTGTCTTCTGAGCTTTTGGACTCGTGCTGGAGCCCATTGGGTGACTGACCCAGATTGGATCCTGCATTTTTACTGACTTCTAAAAGGTACTTGCCAGCATGCAGGAGCAAATGTCTATGGAGATTCTCACTCATCCAGGTCAAGGTTGTCCCAAAAATTCTTTTTCAAGAGGCAACTGGACTTTCTTATTTTTATTTGAAGACGTTTCGCTTCTCACCCAAAATGCTCCTTCAACTCTGACTGGATTCAGCTTCTTCCATTTCCTACTATCCAGTCAGAGCTGAAGAAGCTTCTTCGATGAGAAACGAAACATCTTCAAATAAAAACAAGAAAGTTCTGTTGCCTCTTGAAAAAGCACTTTTGGGACTGTAGGAGAAAATGCATTCCACACGAGAGACACAAGATAGAAGATGTGAAAAGGCTTCCAATATGCTGGACCAACAGTGATATACAGTTTTAAACAGAACATCTTGTAATATATTTTTTAAATTAATACTGGTTTACAATTTAATATTAGATGTAATAAGCTTGCTCTTAGACCAATGTATGCCACAAGTAGACTGATACTACTGTACATATTGCATGCTTTTAAACATGCATTTTTCAAAAATACAAATATAGTTTAAATCTTAATTTAAATCTTTGCCTTTAGCATTTTATGAGAATTTAGGAACTGACCAAATGTTTTGGGCCAGAGTTCATTCTGAACTCATTCTGAGTTCAATCAAAGACATAGAAGAGAAATGTATATATTTAAATATAGTTTTTTTTAATATGGTAAGGTGATGATTCTTTTTAAGTCAAGTGGAAAGAGGTTTACCATGTTTTAAATTAAAAAAAAATCATCAAATCAAATCCTTGGTTTCTATGGCCAAGGTTTGACTAGTAATGTGGTGGAGAGAGACAAATTAATTCCTTATGTTGACAGCAAGAAACAAATTTCAACACATATTTTTCATAACTGCTTCACTTTGGTTTGAAATGGACACTGATTTTTCTTTATACACTGAACTCAATTGACACTGAAGTACATGAGAAGACTCTCAATTATGTACATTCAATCAAAGCATCATTTGCTACACTACAAATGCATTGACTGACTGTGTTCTATTGGATATTTCCACCCACTTGGTTCACACTTCATTTACAATGTCTTTTTCACTGCTGCCAGGATACAGGAAGCAGAACAGCTGGCTTTAGCAAGTCCAATTTGACAGGTATTAATTTTAGAGAATTTGGACTATATAAATCCAACTCAAACCAAGAGCCAGTTCCCAGCCCCCATTCTGCATATGGAAAACAGGATTTCTGTGCAAGAAATCCTGTACAAACCTAGCTGTATTAGTTATGGCAGAGTGACTAGCAGGAAAGATGATGAGAAACTGGAAAGTAAACTCAGGGAGAAGTGGAAGAAACTGGGTTTATTTAACCCCAAGAAAAGCCAGTTTAGGAAGCGGAAGGTATCTGTCTTTGAGTAACCATTGGGATGTTATGTACAAAAAGACTAGTTCTTTATAATTTCAGAATGTAGGACATCAAATAATAGAGTTAAGTTAAATGTTTGGGGCAAAGGGAGAACCAAAACAAAAAGAGCAGTTTAAAAGTCAAATTAATTATCTAGGAACATAGATATTTGCTTATTAGAATCACAGAGTTGGAAAATGAGGACATTTAGTCTATCCCTTTGCTCAGCAGAAGATCCATTAGATATGTTAAAGCAGAAGCTAGCTATTTATTTAATGGGAGACAACTTTGAGTTCCTGCACTAAACACAGGATGGTTTTAGCAAACTAAATAAGTGCTAAATAGGTATAGATGTGTACTTATTAATTTCTACCAAGTGAGAGATTGCTTCTTCTAATCCCACTGTATCCACACAAAACTGTCAAATAGGATTATTTTGCAGTTGATTAAAACTGTAGCAGAATATCAAATTATATTACACCTACACTTCCCTAGACATCCAAAGTGGTAAAAGAGAAAGTAAAAAAGATTATACCTATAATGACAGCCATGAGGCCTTGGTGAAATAAAAACACAACAAAATAAATTAGAAAATCATATTGTATTTATCTCTGGAGACATGAAAGTTTTTTAAATCTTTATTCATAATTAATTTGTTTGAAATATAAAAAAATAAATTATCTATTAAAATTATATTTAAATAAATTATATTTAAATAAATAATTATTATAAAACAGCTTTTTTGTACATTTTAAGTTTCTGTTTATGAATTGTTCTTAAATACCAGAAATAAAATAGAAAGTGCTTGCTATTTATTTGATCAAATTTATAGAGTCATCACAATGCAATGACTCTAATAATAATAAGAAAAAAAGAACCCTGTCAAGTCGAATAAAGTAAACAAATAAACAGAGATTTTGATTCAGGCAGCCTAAATCTTGTTTAAAGAATACTCTAAAAACTCCAGTGTTGTTTATTGAAATGTGAAATAATATGCTTTCATGTAGTCTTAAACAGGATACAAACTGTTTCTTTCCAGTTCAAAATCTTTTCCATGAGTATGAGTTAATTAGCAAAAAATATAATTCTTCAGAATATACAAAATTGACCAGATTGCCACATGCATTCTGAATGCATTAATTACCGTATATACTCATGTATAAGCCAGCCCGCATATAAGCCGACCCCCCCAATTTTACCCCCCAAAACTGGGAAAACTTGTTGACTCGCGTATAAGCCGGGGGTGGAAAATGCAGCGGCTACTGGCAAATTTCAAAATAAAAAAAGATCGGTCAAAAGTGCGAGGACCTGTCAGAAATCATCTTTTTCAGCCCTCTGGGTAGTCCTTTTGTGCACATGACTACTCAGAGGGCTGAAAAAGTAATTTTTGACTGGTCCTCGCACTTGTGACCACTCCTCAAACTTACGACTGTCCTCACATTTTAAGTTTTTGCCCTATCTTGTCACCATGGTGAAGAGAAGCAGTTGTGAAATGAGTGACATGGTTTTAAGAATGCTGCACGGGCATAAATGTGAGGATGGTCATAAGTGTGAGGACCAGTCAGAAGTGCGAGGACTGGTCACAAGTGTGAGGAGCAGTCAAAAATAACTTTTTCAGCCCTCTGAGTAGTCCATGTGCACAAAAGGACTACTCAAAGGGCTGAAAAAAGTGATTTCTGACAGGTCCTCGTACTTTTGACCGGTCTTCGCACTTATGACTGGTCATCATTTATGCCCATTGTAGCATTCTTAAAAACGGCGTCACTCATTTCACAACTGCTTCTCTTAACCATGGTGACAAGATAGGGCCAAAATGTAAAATGTGGGGACAGTCGTAAGTTCAAGGACTGGTCACAAGTGCGAGGTCAAAAATAACTTTTTCAGCCCTCTGAGTAGTCCATGTGCATAAAAGGAGTGGGAGGAAGAGAGAAGAAGAAAGGAAGAGGAAGTAGGGAGGAGAAGAAGGGGGGGAAGAGAAAGAAAGAAGGAAAGAAAAGAGGTGGTAGGTTTGAAGAGAAAGATTGCTGTACAATAAAAAAAGATGAAAGGGAAGAAAACCAATCCCAAACACATATAAAGATATTAAGATAAAGAATGAATTGTTAAACTTTAAAGAATAAAAGAGAACAAATATAAATAAATAGCAATAATTAGAAACACACATACAAACATAAAATGTATTTTCTTTGAACAGAATATTTGGCCGGTTCACAAATTTAAACAGTGTTTAGTCATTTCACTTAAATTTACAATTTCTATATTTCCTTTTTGCCATATTTATTCCTCATCTATTTTTTAAAAAAACCAATATTACCCTTCATCCTCATCTCTAATCTTCATCAAATTCAATTTTCACTTCTATTCTATATTATACCCCTTCCCATTGTCATCTATTTTTATATCCATCCTCACATTGCTTAATTATGTAATATTACAGTTGTTTAATACAAATTCAACATTTTAATATAAATCAATTAGTTATATAACTATCTTTTTTGTATATTAATCAATATGAGCATGAATATTCCAATTATTTCCATGCAATCCAATTTCTTACAAATCAATTAATTATATTTACCAATAATAATAAACCAAATAATTTCCCCCAATATTCTTCCAAACCACAACTTAACCATTTCTGCTTTCAACACAATATACAATTAATAATATCTTAATTATTACAATTCTCTATTTAAATAGACCTTTTTTTTCTTTTGTGTTTTAAAATCTTGAACTCCCCTCTTTTGCCATTTGCCATAAATTTCCCATTGTTTGCACCAACCTTTTTTGATGAGGAAAAAGAAAAGAAATTTGCCTTAGCAAACAGCAAAGCCAACAAGCTGTTTTAGTTTCGCTTTTGGGTTCAGCACAAGGAGAAAAAAAAAAGTGCTCTTTGCAGCAGGCACCTTTTTGCAGCTGGCACCTATCTTCTCATTTGTTTTCTTTTAACCCTGATCAGCTGTAGGGGGGGCCTTTGAAGCCCCAAAGCAAGAATTTAAAGTTTTTTTTTCCTCTAGCCATCAGCTGGAACTCAGGAGGCAGTCCCAATAGATTGGGAGTGGGCGGGGTAAGCATACCCCGTTCTCCCACTGTTTCCTAGCTTGCAGGAAAAAAGTCATTTTTTTCGTGACCCGCATATAAGCCTAGGGGGCGTTTTTCAGCCTGAAAAAGGGGCTGAAAAACTCAGCTTATACGCGAGTATATACGGTACACACCTAATAAAAGAACCTGAATTATATATAGTAGTCAGTTCAAGTAGAATTATGCATATTCTCATATCAGTTGAAAAAGTTTTTTGACCATTGTTACTCCTTCAGAATTTAGTTTAATTACTGATGAGAGCTTTTTCAGAATGCAGCCAATACAAAATCTAACAAGAGTCCTTGTTTTGCTGGTATCTGGGCAAATTAATATCATTATTGTTTATTTCAGAGCCATATGAGGTGTGGTCCAAGGACTAAGATTTTAACCAGCCATTAAAGGTAAAATGCCATGTAATACCTATCACTGGTTTCATTTTCATGCTTTACCAAAATGTCTTATTCTCCACCATCAGGCAAAGAGAAAACACTCAACATTCATTCCCAACTAAGGCTGACTGGGGTTTTCGGATTCCACATACCAGGAAAAGTAAAGATAAAAGGAAACCAATATCCCTCTACTACATTGGCTGGGCTATCAGTCACTCTCTGTTATTTATTTAGATTCTTCTGCAGGGTGACAGATGCAAAGATAGACACTGGGTTGGTTCCAAAGTATTATGATACAGGACTTTTTACAAAAGTATTGGGGAGGGGAGGGGGATTTTTTAAAAAATAACACTTATTTCTTATACCCCCATAGAGGTGTTTACTTCAGTGTGGGAGTCTTCTCAGATCTAAATCACTTCCATAACAGGAAAACACCCTTCTATTTAACAAGTCAGGACACAATCCAAAAGTGACAATACAATGAAGACAATAATTTTGGCAGCAGAGAATATCTTCTTGTTCTCTTAACAGTTTTTAGATTTCTGTACTTCTGCTTTGTGGTACATTTCATTCTGACTGTATTTGTAGTGCTGCAACTGTAAGCATTTATTTAATCAATTGTTTAATTATTTTGACTATTTATATGTTTATTTTTGTCCACTGGTCTGAGCTGTTTCAATATTATTCAAACATTTAAAAATCAGTCAGTTAAAGATATAGCTAATTAATTGAATAGCTTTTTTTAAAAAAAGATCTCAACATAATGCAAATTCTAACTAGTACAGAAATACCAGAACATGAGAAATACTCTGGTTCCAACAGAGATAGATACAGGGAATTGAAATGTGTTTGATGCTAACTAATCCTCTATATGTCATTGCCTGGGGTTAGTATTGTTCATTATTCTAATTATTTTATGGAATGTAACATACATAAAGGCTAAGTACTATATGACCTTCTAGATCAAAAATTAAGTCTTATATTCAATTGATGATAGAGGAGTTTGCTGCCGACAATGTGTTAGCAATGCATTCAAATGTACTTAGCAATTAGGTCAATGATACAATGAAAAAGATTATGTGTCCTTCTATACTAAAACCATTTAAAAATTGTAGGCAATTAGATTTGTTCCATAAAGGTCAGTATACAGAATGGTCAGTGTCTAAATTCTGCACTAAAGAATTAATTCTGTGTTGCAGAAGAGTTTTATATATCTTTAAAGAGGAAATTTGTTCCCCATTCATGGTATTACTAAACAAGAAAGGCTGTAATTCTCATTCCTTTTTTCATCATTTTACTCCTCCAATTCGCTGTTGATGTTTTTTTTTTAAAGTAAAAATTGTTATTTTTTATGGTTCCTCAATATTACCAGCTTTGTTGTATTTTTTAAATTCAGTTATAATTCCAGTTTACTTGCTTGGGCAATTGTTCATTTCTGCACTTCTGCCATATTATAATTACAACTAACTTTGTTTTGGGTATAGTACCAGAAATAAATATACAGAAGAAACAAAGCATCACTTGAGTGTTAGCTTTTCTTTATTATTGTACTATGGAAATAGAGAAAATAGTAATGATATGTTGGCTTTCCATTACAGTCTAAAAAAGAGAAAACAAAATTCTTATTGGTTTTGTGTGCATGCCACTAGAGTAGAGCATAAAACGATACAAGATAAACATTCTTTATAGAAACCTACACATAGTCCTGCCATCACCAGATCAAGGTGGAGACAGAGACTGAAAAGGTTAGTCATGAATATATTTTTGTTATCTGCCAGCAATTCTGGTATAAAAACTATACCACTGTTCTGAACAGAGGTGAGTTTCAGCAGGTTCTGACCAGTTCTGGAGAACTAGTAGCAGAAATTTTGAGTAGTTTGGAGAACCGGTAGTAAAAATTCTGACTGGCCCCACCCCCATCTATTCTCTGCCTCCCGAGTTTCAGCTGATCGGGAGGAAATGGGGATTTTGCAGTATCCTTCCCTTGGATTGGGGAGGGAATGGAGATTTTATAGTATCCTTCCCCTGCCATGCCCACCAAGCCACGCCCACAGAACCGGTAGTAAAAAAAAATTGAAACCCACCACTGGTTCTGAATTTAAAGTTCCTGCTATCTCTCTAATTAACTCCAATGACAGCTATAACCAAGTCCCCTGATTATATAACACCCCCCCCCATACCAGTTAACTTACAACCATAACTGTAATTCTGTACACTTACTTGGGCCCAAACTCAGTGGAAGTTTATGAAAATAGAATCAGAGGCAATGATCCTACACTGAAGTAAAAGTCAGTCCTTCTCAGTAGTCTTACACAGACATTCAGTTCAGTTTATTGTTACATACTTAATAGTTAAGCTTAAACCTCATATTTTCCTGTTTGTCCAGGCAAGGCAGAAAGGAGAACAGGAGTCTGACTGGGCTTTGCATGCCTTTCTCAGTAGACAGTGTCCCGCCCATCCCGAACTTGATTTATACAAATATGGTTTAGGAAGGATTTTTAGAGTTGTTCTTCTCTTCTATGGCTTTTTAAAAATAAACTGTTATGGGGAGATATTAAAATTATACACCTTGCATAGGGATGAACCAATGAGAAAAATACCAAAATATCTTAAAACAGAAGCCATATAATAGAAATTGAATCCCTAGTTGTATACAACTGCTAGTTACAAGTGCTAACCATAGGCAATTATACATTGTGTTTCTGGATTATTATGCATAATTTAGTGGCTGTTTTACTAACAACTTTAAGCCTAGAGCTGATTGCAGTTTTCTCTTTTCAAACCTAGTGCTAAACTGAAAAACATTTTGTTCCATCTATTTCCTCTTAGTGACACAATGTTCCTAGGCATGTTGTACTAATACAAAATCAAATTGGCTGTCTTTGTTGGCTGATTACACCAAGGTTGTTTTCTCCACTCCACTGAATGTAGTGGTCAGCAAGATTATATTTCCATAAAAGTATTATAATGAGTAATAATTTAAAATGATGATTTAACTATGCTTCAGGCTCATTTGCAGATAAATTCTTCTGAAATAATAAATGGGACTGTTTCCAAGAACAATGTTTAAATTTTAAAATATACTTGATACATCCTGTTTCATATTTCATAAACTCCAGTCCCATTCGATTTAGGTTGAGGGAGTTATGTCAACAGAAAGTGTTAGTTAGTCTTATGACTGTGTTTTTCCAGGAGTTGGACGGTTTGATAGAAGATATGGGAATTGCATAGTTATCTGCAACTAACTGTGATTCCTATTTGAAACTTAATGGGAATTCATTATGAATAACTATGTACTATTTTCCCAGGTGACAGATGTTTAACTGTTTAAAAGTTCTATTTTAACAGTCATTTTGCCATATTGCTCAGGCACTTACAAGTTAGCTTTGAATGCACATGCAAGAATATCACCTCATTTTGGATCTCAATCTAACACAAGTAAACATAACTTCTGTTACACTTTAGAATCAATAGCATTCTTCTTATAGTATGGTAATATGTTATTAGATTATGGATTTCTATCCAGCTGTTGCATACTTTCATGATTTATTTTAAATGGCACATGAGAACAACTAAATTATACTTCCCATTTTACAGACACACAAACACACATAGATGGCTTAAAGTGAATTGATTATGCACTTGAAAATCTGTATTACAAAGCATTTATACTGTATACTATTATTTTTGGAGTATAAAACACTTTGGAATATAAGATGCACATTAGTTTTTGGGGAGGAAAACAAGAAAAAAAATATTCTGCCTCTGCCTTCCATCATCCATTGGTATTCATCTGGCTAGCATCCTTGCAAAAAGCCTGGTCAGCTTCAGCACATTATTGCAGCCTGATTCAGCATGAGTAGCTGATTGGTGGGTGGATTGGCCTCCTGGAATACTCCTAATCCAGGCTGCAGGGATTGCCACAGACCATCACTGCCCCTGTGCCTTGCACTTTTGGCCTCTGTGCCTTGCGTTTTCAGCCTCCAAACACTCCGTTTTAGACCTGTTCCAGGCTGCAGGGATTGTCACAGCACATTGCCACCGATTGCCGCTTCCATGCGTTGCATTTTTGGTCTCCGCACATTGCGTTTTCAGCCTCCACATACCCTGTTTTTGGCCTCTGCACATCGTGTTTTTGGTTGGTTCCAGGTGGTGGGGATTGCCTGAAAATGTGATGTGTGGAGGCCAAAAATGGGGTGTGTGGAGACCAAAAACGTGATGTGCAGAGGCTGAAAACGAGATACACGGAGGTGGCGATCGGCAGTGATGTGCTATGGTGATCCCTGCAGCTTGGAATGGGTATAAAATGGAGTGTTTGGAGGCTGAAAACACGAGACACAGGGGCCAAAAACACAAGGCACAGAAGTGGCGATGGTCTGTGGCAATCCCCGCATCCTCGAACAGGTTAAAACAGCGTATGGAGGCTGAAAACATGATGTGTGGAGGCTGAAAACGGCCAAAGGGTGGGGGCCAGCGGGTGGGAAGGGCTACATTCAGTGTATAAGACACACTCAAATTTTCACCCTCTTTTCTGAAAAATACGAGATATATATATATATATATATATATATATATATATATATATATATATA
>WNWU01013802.1:19250063-19348722 GCA_012654045.1 Ptyas mucosa
TATATATATATATATATATATATATATATATATATATATATATATATATATATATATATACACACATACACATACATACATACATACATACATACATACATACTTTCACACATTTCATTCTATTTATGGTTTATTAAGTGACTTTGTTGGGAAGGAATCCCTTAAGATTATATAAAAACTTAATTTTTATATAAGCATACTGCTTCGGTTGCAATGGGTTGCTTTGATAGAAAACCCATTTTCTTTGATAGAAAATGCTTAGAGGTTAATATATCTGCCTAATATGAATAATATGAAGCAAGCCCAGGTTCAAATCCCAGAAGGATATGGCTAGCTGATGAGAGCTAAATAGCTTGAAATAGATCTATACTAGTCTCCCTTTATTTCTTTGTCAGTAAATATAAATTTAATGAAAGCGGCTACCTGAGGGTTCCTGGATTGGGGCTGAAAGGTGAAAAGGAAGCAGTATGCTCCTTCCCATATTTGGGTAGACCAGGTTGCTTTGATATAGAAATTCAACAAAGGCTAGATATAATCCAAAGGCAGTTGGGAATGCCGTTATGAAATTGAAACATATACCTGCATGAACTTTACTGTTACTGCCATACTTTGCACTGCAATCCACAGGATTTCTAACACAAAGTTAGATCAAACATTGCTAATAATATTCTGTAAGAGAAACCCTAACTCTAATCTGTCAGAAACCCTAAATTTATGACAAAAGAAAACAACTTTGGAGCAATAATGTATTATTTTTGTTATTAAGATAATTTTAAAGCTCTTTCTCTTTTTTGTTCTCCTATTTATTCTCTCTTTTGGTCAATTACATATTATTTGGTAACTATTGAATCAGCAATTTCCTCCTCCCCCTTTTTATTAGTCTGATGCTACGAAAATGTTTAGAAAAAAAACTCCTTTTAAACAATTTGCTTCATGTTTTTGTTACATGTGACATAAGCAGTGAGCATAGGGTGATTCTGTTGTAGTCCTAGATGTATAGATACCAGCTTCTTAAAAAATGAAATGCCTACATTATGGCAATTTTTGGCAATGGAAGGACAATAATGAATATTTTGTCATATATTAATTGTCAATAACTTGTTCAAAATCCCTTAGAGGCTTTCCTTAGTAAGCATCAAACACTACTTATTTAAAATGTATGATAGCAGATAGTACTAAAGCAGTAGATTTTTTAAAAAGTTACCGATAGGTGAACAGTAATTACAAGAATATAGAATGGCAATATTGTAAATTATCTGAGATACTTTACAAGCATTGCATGTAAAATCAATATAATATAGTAGAGGATTTGTATTAATAAGCTTTCTATTCAAGACACCACCCACAAGAAAAGAATAGCAAGAACTGAGGTCCAGTGAAAGAGGGAGGGAGGGGGGAGGGAGAGACAGAGAGAGAGAGAGATCCTCCCTTAGGCATGGAAGTTCTCCCTCTCTGTATGTATATATGTAGGCATTCAAAATAGCAACCTCTAGCACTATATTTATAAGAATGCTTTTGCACCAAGAGATATTCTTAGAAAGCAAGATTGATGGATGGGTGCAACCTAGTATGTGTTAAAATATGGGTCCCCTTTGCTGAGACAAAGAGGCAAGTGGAATTAGAAGGAATATCAAAAAGCAATCTGATGTTTGGCACTTGAACTCTATATTTTAGCAGCTGCTATCTCCATGACAGCCATTTTCATAAGAAAACCTAAAACAAATCTCAAACTTACAAATATGCTCACCTGCCCAAAAGATTGAGAAACCCTGGTTTGGTTAATACATATGCTTATATGCATACTTACAAACAGATCGAATACTTACGACATAGAACTTTCTAAAACAAAATACTCTATGCAACAGGAAAGTTCCATATATACAAAACTTGTTATTGTTATAGCAAGAAAGTACTGATCATATTATTTGGGACTGTGCTTGGTCTTCTTAGCATCATGTGTAGAACATATACATACTGTATGGCAGATCTTCGTTGAGAGTAGAGATTCAATTTTCTCAAAAAAACTAAGTCATAGTAGTTGATGCGTAATGGAAAACTTCAAAGCCTGCTTCACTTTATAATCCTTTTGATGGCAGGTTATATCCTGTATATTCCATTTCTTGGCCTTTTCCACTAATGACATCTGCATTAAAAGAGAAATTGTATTTCTCCAGGCTTTGTCACCTTTTTCTAACTGCTGTTCAGGGAGCTGTTCTTGCAATGCATTATTTCAAAAAATTCTATCTTCCGATGGCTAATTATCAATAACTCACAGTGAATCTTTAGGAAGATAATATAAAGTCAGCTTTATAAAGGGTTCACGAGAGCATTGGTAAGGACATTTCTGCTCTGTCTGATCTGAATCTGTACAGAAGCCTCTGTGTGAGTCAGTAAAAGTAGTATTTTTAGAAATAAAAATTTGATTTATTTATCCAGGAAGCAATCATGTTGGTCATAAGAAAATTAAAAAATCACTGATGTTTCTAGGTCAGGCTGCATGTCAGAAAATGGCATGGAAATTTGAGAAAACTCTGGAATCCTTCATAAATTTATAGCAATAAAGCAAAGAAATGAGGGAAAATTTGGAAAAAAAGATGAGCATAAAGCTATCAAATTAAATTTTTTAAGGGTTTTCCTTTTTCCATTCCCATTTTCCTAAAGTTGTTTGGTTCCCAACATTGCAGTTGGTGGCGGAAGGCAAAACTGCAGGACTTACAGCTGGACTTCTGTGGCCTTTGGTTTGCATTTGGCTGCTCTAGGCTTCCCAGGCTCTAGTAGTCAGTGTGGAGGTTTCCAGATAGTCTTACGTGGATGGATATCCAGATTTTAGTTGTATATTTGGGGTAAGGTGGAGAGTGGTACAGTGATGAAATCCCTGCAAACAAAAAACCAAGCTCAGAGAGCATAAACAACTCCACAGTTCAACTCTGAACTGCATATATTCTATTCTGTTGGTAAGTGCCTTCAGAGACTTGGCCTCCCTGAGACTGCCAAGTATTCGGGCAGAAGCAACACAGGGTGGCTGAGTTCCCAGTGGGGTGGGGTGGGCTGTTGGATATTTGTATGTGGTGGGTAGGGAAATGTAATGTTATCTGTGAATGACCTTAAAGGATGAAAAAAAGAAATGCTGCCTAGGAAATAGTCAGATAAGAGGGAGGGAATCACAGTGGCTTAATGTCAGATGAACAAAGTGATCAAGCAATTAAAAATGGCAGTGGTTTTATACCTTCAGATGTGTAAGATTCTATGACTGTAGCATTAATTACCATCCTGTCTCTAATCTTTTTTCTTTGGAAGGTTGGTGAGAAGTTGGTTGGTCTGAGGTTGATGAGAATCTTGGAAGAAACAGGTAAACAAGATTCATTTCATTCAGGTTTCATTTAGCCTGGAGATAGTTAAACCTGGTTGCTGTCCTGGACCTTGCATTGGGGCATTGGGATGGTAGTTGATCAAATCCATCAAAGTTTTTGTTTTTTATTATTTTATTCCTATGTATTCTATTTTTATACTGTTGTTTTTATTGTATATTATGCAGAGTATACCAGAGTCAGCAACAGTCAGATGGTGCCAAATTAAATTGAATGTTTGTTACTTTATTTTGTAACTCTAATATGTATACACTTTTCTATGCATTTCTCTTAAGATTCACAATTTTGCAAATATGTTTCTTACCATATGTATATTTTTGTAAGCAATTTTCCCCAGTAGGTGTTTTTAAGTGTAGACTTTTGTTAATAATAATTTAGAAAAATAAGAATATGTTGATAGGTGGTTGTTTTATGATAGTGTAAGTTTAGGAAATAGATAAAGCCTCTTATGCTTGAGAACGAATACATTACATAAGAATGGGAATTTTAGCAATTCTTCTAACCCTGTTAATAGAGTAAGCAGCACTACAAGTACAGAACATAAAATATAGAACTTACAATGAAGACTGATTTGTAGTTTGGAAATTCCAAATTTTCTTTAGTGTTAGACTTGAAAGATGGTTATCTCAGAGACAATATTTCAGATTACAGTAAAAGTATTTAGTAGCTAGGAAGCAAAATTTGATTTTATATACAGCTGTAGGCTGTGAATGTATATAACAATGTGAAAATATATAACAGACATTTAACAAATTTAATTAGTAATAAGTACTTATCAATATGGCAGGAGAAGGATAATATCAAAACTTTAAAGAATGATGAAAATAATGAATTTTGGTTTATTTTGTTTGAGAATCTATAAATCATTTGATAAAGTACAGTAATTTCTTCTGAAAAGTATGATACCTATGGAGCTCAGCTTTAGAATCTGCTTTGAACAGTAGAGTCCTAACAAACTACAATGTTGTTGAGCGTATATAGAGTTATAATTGTAATTGGTCACAAGCAAGAGAATCATTATATCAGTTGTGTATAAAAATATGAAGATAATTCAGCTTTCCCCTCAATATGAACATATTTCAGCTTTTTCTTCGTGAGTAAAAGCAGGAGGAAGGACAGGATTAAAGAATGCATAAACCCAGACAAAGAATTTCACTGTACTTTAATCTGGAAACAGCCCTGCTTATATGATGATATGTCTCTGTCCTCCTCCCCCAGATTAAATGCAGGATTATCATGAAGTATGACATGTGCATATTATGAAATAGCATTACTCTGTCTAACTTCTGTGTGTTGGTGTGTAAAAAAGAGATTACCTCTTCTCACTTCCTATCCCAGCAGGTGACCCATATCATCAGAACAGAATCAGCAGGGTTGTCTATTCAATATGCCTGCAGTGGCCTGTAAAAATCTCTGGATTCAGTGCTTTTGTCTACAAAAAGGTACACTCCTTCCTCATCTAAATACTAAGAATGAGTCATTTGCAATTGTTTTTTTTTCCAGTTGAGCATTTAGGCTTTAGTTTTAATAGCTGTTTGACAACTGAAGACATAATGTTCCAGAAGAAAAGAAAGAAACACAATACACGGGGTTTTATGGCACTCTCATTAGAGTGTCTAATCAGCTGCACACAGGAACTCTTCAAACAGATATGAGGTAATGTGTGGCAAAGCCAGATAATTTTGACAAAGTTCAGTTCTCTAATATTTGCAATTAAACCATTAGCACTAAAGGGGAAAACACAAATGTGCTGTTACTGCATGCAAAGGAGACTTCATTTGGTCAATGCTAAACTGTTTTCTATATAAGTGTGGTACAAAGGGTCAAGTAGCAAATGGAAACCAATGGATCCAATCAGCTCCTGCATATGTAATAAAATCCAGTATTAGCAAGTAGCAGGGGAACAAAGCAGTCATCTCATCAACATGTCTGCCTCACCAGATCTGTGTGATTAATCCCAAATGGATGTCAACAGGGATTTAGTGTAAATGGAATAGAAGCCTATTCCTGAGAAAGAGTCTATTTATATTTATTTTTATAGTCCTTAGTTTTTTTTAAACAACATCAGCAATAAACTTAATTAATACTGAAAGTCTGATAGTTCCTTCAGGATTATTCATAAAATGGAACAAAAATATGAATTAGCAATTGACGTTCATGTTAACTTGGACAAAGAAAAGTCCACATTTTTTTTCTAAATTTCATCGTTGTATCATCTCTGTCTTTTAAATTATTTTCAAATGACAAATAATTTGCAATCAAAATTTTATGATGCTTGTATATAGGAACAAAATTGTTAATGATTATAGTTGGGAAAATACTAAATAAACTTTAAAACAAACAAACAAAAACACATTAGCATAATAATATTACACTGAATTATTTAGCCATCATAAGAGACGTTCTATCTTGTCTTAGATTTCAATGTTTTCAAGCTGTAATTAGGAGTTTAATTTAAAGGTATCCTTTCATCAGTGAACGTTTCCATCTATACATACAAAAGCTGTGAATCTAATACAGGTAGTTCTTGATTTACAACTGTAATGGAACCTGCAATGTTAGTCATTAAGTCATGATGGTTGCAAACTGCTGACATGGCTATGACCCATTTTACAACCTTTTTTGCAGCAGTCATAAAGTGAACATGGTGGTTGTTAGGAGAACCCGTTTGCTATGGGACTTTTTTTTTTTGCTGGAAACGGGAAATAAATGCCAATTTCCAGTGAAAACATTGTAAATTGTGGTCACATAATCATGGGGTATTGCTGTAAATGTGGACTAACTTGGGATCAGTGGTGGGTTGTTATGTTTCACCCTGGATTGGGCAAACTAGTAGAGGCGGCGCTGGGAGGCTCCGCCCACCCGCCCGGACACTTCTGCGCATGTGCAGAAGTGTCGGGTGCACCCGAGAGTGTACGTGCACCCACGACTGAACCGGTAGCAATGAGTTTTGAAACCTGTCCCTGCTAGGGACCCATTGAAACTTTAAATGCTTGCTCAAGAAAAGGTAATAAATTGAGGGCTACTGTTTCAATTTACAAACTGAAAAAGGGGCTGGTCCAAAAGTAGTAGGTTACTAGAAATTATTACAGTTAGTTTCACCAAAAACTGAAAAGAGAAATAAAATTTTACCAATATCTTTTGTAGGCTGGTCAGTCACTTTTCTGGAGACTCTTTCAGCTTTATCTAGAAGTCTTTTAAGGTTCAATAACATCCTGTTCCATTAGTGGGAACCCTGTTTATGATTTCTGAATAATTTCCACATAAAAACAGGAGACTGTATGATTCTTAATATATCCTGTTTATGAATTTCATGCAGACATCTGCATGATGTTTGCATGAATGCTGAATCAAACAGGTATGATCTAAGGTGGTTATTTTGTTTTAAAGGGTAAATATACAATAGAATTAGAATTATTTATTGGCCAAGTGTGATTAGACATACAAGGAATTTGTCTGTGGTACAGAGGCTCTCAGTGCATATACATCAATAGTGATAGATCATTATCATAGTCATTGTAAAAATACATTCATCATAGCAATAGCACTTAGACTTCTTCTTCTTCTTCTTCTTCTTCTTCTTATTATTATTATTATTATTATTATTATTATTATTATTATTATTAGGATTTTTATACCGCCCTTCTCCTTTCGGACTCAGGATGGTGAACAGCCAGAATATAACATTTGTGTACAAAAGTTAAAATAATTTTAAGATGATTAAATAAAATTTGGCCCATGATTTTAAAAACATTCAATTAAAATTAGTATCAATTTACCGCTTCTTAATACTTTACAGCACTCTCTAAGCATCAAATTCACATCATCATGACAGCAGCATGTAATGTATTGGGACTTTTTTCCCCTTTGTTAAACTGGGCATGGGCATGGCCAGCGCGTGATGCATCCGGCCCACAGTCCAGGAGTTTGACAGCTCTGCTGTCATTTTACCTCTCCTCATTTTACCAATCTCAGAAGGATGGAAGGCTGAGTCAACCTTGAGCCAGTCAGGATCAAATTCCTAGCAGGGAAATACAGGTTAGCCTACAATACTGCCTGCTAACCATTCTAATCACTGTGTTACCACAGGTCATAAAATATGTTTAATTTTTAAATTTGAACAAGTAGAAAAGAGTGATATGCTATTTGTGTAAAGATGCTTGGGGTAAAAACACTATTCTGTAAGAAAAAAATCTACATGTTGCTGTTGAAATATATATTTTTAGATGAATAAATAGGAAGAAATCATTTATAGGAAACCTGATTGTAAATGCTCCACATCTATTGTCGGATCAAGGCCATAGCCTTCACATATGATACTATTACTCAAGACAAAATATTACCAATCATTCTACAAAGGATTATCTAACTCTTGGGACATTTTGAATGTGGTATATTTGTTTATTAGCTGAGGAATAAAGCTAAGAAGAATCAGAAGATAAATTCAATAATAGTGAGTAATCAATCAAGTGCTAAAATGATAGATGGAAACAACTTTCCCCCAGCCAGCAAACAGAACTGTTTTGCAAAATTAGTTTGAATAACTAGAACATGTCAAAGTACTGTAAAATGTAAATCTGTCTTAGGTTTTCCATTTGAAAATATACAGCTACTGTGTCTGCAATATCAAATAAATAAACAGAAAATCTGAACTGATAAGTAATATTATTTATTACTTCTAAAAAAGCAGCCACTATGTATTGATCTAATAATAAGAACATAGTAGGAATTTTTTATAATCAAATGTTTAGGCCATATTCATCCATAATTAAAATCTGGCTTCAGTATGAATGAGACCATGAACCTGAATTTTTTTCTTGGAAACAACAGCCAGAATAACGTAATATAAAACAAACTTCAACTTCAAAGCTGACCTTCTGGCAAAGCCACGTTTTCCACGGACAGTATAAAGGTTATGTGGCCTTTGAACGTATAGTCTCTGCAGAGTTGAGCTCATTTCTGATCATTTAATAGACATGTCCATGGAATTTGGAAGTAGTTTGACATCCAGGATGTTTTGAAGTTTCCAACCAGTATTTTGTATCATAGCAGAATACAAATTTAATAAACAAAAACTCTAGCCATGGGAATCCTAGTTGATTCTACACAAGTGTGAAACTCACTTTGCTTCTAAGCCCAGGGGCCATTATTTGCCAAGCTATAATTTCAGAACTGATGTGTGTTTAAATATGTGTTTAGGAATATGGTCGCATATTCAGCATGAAGTTCCAAGTAACAGTAAGATAGGCATCTTAGATATATGAGCCTTGATAATTTTTCCAAGACTTTTGGAATAGAGATTATTTTGCTAGAACACTGATAGGAATAATACAAACTCCTTTCAAAAACCAAGACAGACTAAAATATATTAATCAGGGTATTTTTCTTTCTGTAAAATATATACACAAATATATGAAACATTAACTTTAGGCTCTTCAAAGAAAAAATATGAAGAAATAACCTACAGTAATCATATAACTTTACAAGGTGAAAGAAGAAAAGAACAGAAAGAAATTCAATTTTCTTAAACAAATAGATTGAAACTGCCCAGCATTAATGTTTTTGGCTGAATGAAATAAGATTTTTTATTATAGCAGTTAGCTGTTCTAGCAGTAGTCTCATGAGCTAACCCGAACAATAACCTGATCTGTTAAAATACATGAATTTGTCTTTATAATGGGTAAATAAGGTATTATAAAGAAATTCTCATTAGTCAGACAGCCATAACAAAGCATCAAAGCTGCCCATTGAATCATTAGCCAAAATGTTTTAGCAGATGTAATTTGATAGAACTTAAATTGTATTAGAATGATGGTCAGACACGTTTTCCAAAGCATTTGTTGAAACTGCTGTTTTTCCTCCATTCTGCAGGATTCTGCACTTTGAAAAATTAATTAATGAAAGAAAAATAAAAAGTGTAGGATGAAGCTACATAAAATTCCATCACATATTTGCTTTCATTATTGAATATAGAGAACTACATGTCTATAGCTGTACCCTAATGCTCCCGCTGCTGCTACCAGTTTGCCCAGACTGGGGTGAACTGGTAGCAACCCACCACTGGCTATACCAGAAGAAAAACTTTCAAAAACTTTCAAGGGATTTTTCAATTTGATAAGATTTTGATGGGATCACCCCACTGAACAGATTCACAAACTGAAGATAGCCTCAAAGCACTTTATAGACCCGTGTTGGCGAACCTATGGCACGCGTGCCGGAAGTGGCACGCAGAGCCATTTCTCCGGGCATGCGGAGCCATCGGCTGTTGTTCTTCCGGGTTCTAGTACAGCGGTCATCTTGTTTTCATGTGCACGGGCGTGATGGAAATTGGAACAGCAGCCGCCCATTGCACATGCGCACTCCAGGAAAATGATCTTCCTGTTTCCAGAGTGCGCATGCACACTGGCCAGCTGTCTGATTTCTGGCGCGCATGTGCACACAAAGACCGGCAATTGGCGCGCGTGCCAAAAGACGCAGAGAGGGAATCCCGGCGGTCACTTCCTAAGGGAGCAGAGCAAGGTAAGCCAGGGATTCCCTCCCTCCCTCCCTCCCTGCGCCAGCTACTTGCGCAGTCCCAACCACTGGTGGACCAGCAGCCTTTTGCCCACGCTGCTCCCCCAGTCAGAACGGGGTGCGGGGAAACACGTGAGGAGGCCGCGGTTGCCACCTTCTCCGATTGGCGGGTGGCTGAGGCTTGTGATGAACGGCGCAAGCAGGACCGCAGCTCCACCCCCGGGCTGTAAATGTGCCTTGCGGGAGTGGAGGCTCATGAGAGTCGAACCCTCCTGCCTGCCTTACGATGGGTCTTTCCAAGGCAGGGCTGGGCTCTCCAACCTTGGCAACTTTGAGAACTCTGGGAGTTCTCAAAGTCCACAAATCTTAAGGTTGCCAAGGTTGGAGAGCCCTGTTCCAAAGGGCGCCTGCAACCTGCGACTGAAGCAGCTGGAGTTGTGGCTATGCCGGCCGTCCCGTTTCCCCCCCCACTCCTTTCCCCCCGGCCACCCCCTCCTGCCATCGGGCTCGGTGCCTGCAATCGCCGCATGTGGGAATCCTCCACGCTGCCAGCGGATCCCGGGTTTCCTCCTTGCTGAGTTCCGAGGGACCCAGCAAGGGAGCGCCACGACCCCGGCTCTGCTGCACTCTCCCCCGAGGCGGCCCTGGCTGGACCACTGCCCAGCCCCGCGAGCAGAAAGCGAAGGGGCAGCATCTCCGGCCAGCCCGGCACCTGTTCTCTGCTTGGAGGACCCGCTGCTGGCTTTAGGAACAGTACTGAGCCGAGCTGCCCTGGGAGGAGCGGCCGCGAACTGGTGCTGCGCTCTTGACCTCCAACTGAAGGAGTCAGGCCTCTCCGTGGGGAAACCACAGCAACACGCGGGGAGAGGCAACCCGGTGCGAGGCGGTGGCCCCGAGGCTGGAATCAAAGCTTGCCAGCCTTTCGGGGAAAGTGGAGCTCCAGTTCCCGGCTGCGGCTTCTGGTTGGGGGGATCGGGCCCTGAGGAATGGCAGCTCCTGGCCTCACTGGCGTGGGGCAGAGGGAGCGTGGGGGAGTTTGCGAGGGCTGCTCGGAGGGACCTTTGGGGAGGTTTGAGCAGCTGGAGATTGAATGAAAAAAATTTGGAAAAGCTAATAAACTAAACAATTAATCTGATACAGAATTTTCAGGTGGCAGCGCGGGCTGGGACCAGCTGCTGCCTGAAATGCAATGCACTTATCCCACGGCTTGCATAAACCACTCCCGCCCCTTTCAAAATAGCACCCGGCGCTTCTCTTGGGCACTCAGGGCCGGCAAGAAGAAGGGGGGGAGAGGCACGTGTATCAGCAGAGACGGGCTTGGCTCCTCATTCTGCTGTGACCCGAATCCTTGCTTTGGCTCCTCCGTGCTGGGTGCTGAGCTTCCTGGAAAGCCCCCTGCACCTTTGCTGCCTTGGAAAGAGAAAATGAGTCTGCGGAGAAGAAGGAGAAGGACAGGCAGCTCTGGAAAGTGCATTTCCAGGGAAGAAACGATTTTCAGGTGGCAGCGCAGGCTGGGACCAACCGCTGCCTGAAATACAATGCACTTATCCCGCGGCTTGCATAAACCGCTCCCGCCCCTTCCAAAATAGCCACCTGGCGCTTCCCTTGGGCACTCAGGGCCAGCAAGAAGAAGGGGAGGGGAGAGGCAGGTGCGCTGGCGGAGACAGGCTTGGCTCCTCGTTCTGCTGCAACCCCGAACCCTTGCTTGGGCTCCTCCCTGCTGCCGCCCGAAAATGCTTTCCTCCCTGGAAATGCACATTCCAGAGCCGTGTGCCCTTCTCCCCCTTCTCCGCAGACTCATTTTCTCTTTCCTCTTTCTGAAGCAGCAAAGGCTGCCTCGGAAAGAACGAGGAAGCCAAAGAATGAGGAGCCAAAGCCCATGCCTATCTCCCCCCCCTTCTCAGAAGAAGAACCGCTTGCCGGCCCTGAGCGCCTGAGGGAAGCATCGGGGCTGGCCGGAGACGCTGCCCCTTCGCTCTCTGCTCACCGGGCTGGGCAGCGGTCCAGCTGGGGCCACCTCAGGGCAGAGTGCAGCAGAGCCGGGGTCGTGGCGCTCCCTTGCTGGGTCCCTCGGAACGCAGCGACGAGGAAACCCGGGATCCGCTGGCAGCATGGAGGATTCCCACTTGCGGTGATTGCAGGCAGCGAGCCCGATGGCAGGAGGGGGCAGCCAGGGGGAAGGGAGCCGAATGGGGTGGGGGGGGGAACGGGACGGCTGGCACAGCCACAACTCCAGCTGCTTCAGTCGCAGGTGGAGGCGCCCTTTGAAACAGGGCTCTCCAACCTTGGCAACCTTAAGATTTGTGGACTTTGAGAACTCCCAGAGTTCTCAAAGTTGCCAAGGTTGGAGAGCCCAGCCCTGCCTTGGAAAGGCCCGTCGTAAGGCAGGCAGGAGGGTTCGACTCTCACGAGCCTCCGCTCCCGCAAGGCGCATTTACAGCCGGGGGGCGGAGCTGCTGTCCTGCTTGCACCATTCATCGCAAGCCTCAGCCACCCGCCAACCAGAGAAGGCGGCAACCGCGGCCTCCTCGCGTGTTTCCCCGCACCCCTTCTGACTGGGGGAGCAGCGTGGGCAATAGGCCTCTGCTGGGATGGGTGAATGGGGCGCTGGCGAGTTGGCAGGCAGGGCCGAGAGCGCTGCTGCCAGCTTGGGAACAGCTGTCTCGCCAGGGTAACTGGTTGTCCTCCAGGAAGTGGTGTGCCGGCCTTCTTGGATAAAGTGAGGGCGCATGCGTAGGGGGCGCACACATGCGCAGTGGGGGTTGCATGTGCACATGTGCAGTGTGAGGTGCATGCGCATTAGCATGGGGAGGGGGTCATGTGCGCATGCGCAAATGGGGGTGCCCATTGCATTATGGGTACTGGCACGCGAGAGCACGAGAAGGCTCTCGCGCTTGGACTTTTGGCATGCAACACCAAAAAGGTTCGCCATCACTGTTATAGACTTTCACATACTTTATGCACTTTCTTTAATTTCTTAGGTTGATACAGACCCTACAGAATGTTGAAGTAGTTAGCCAATCTCTTTGCCTATCAAAGCGTTTTCGGATTGCCAAGGTATTCCTCTTTGATATCAGCACACAACTTTGCTCTTTCTTGAGCTAATGTATTTCTACATTAGTCATGCCAATATAACTGGGAATTTTTTAGTTCTCAGCACTTTGAAATGAGGTAGACCAGGGGTATCAAACCTGATTTCATTGAGACTGCTTCAGGGTTGTGTTTGACCATGGGGGAGCAGGGGACATGGCCATGGTGGGTATAGCCAGCTCAACATCAGTCATGTTGGGGGCACCTGTTTTTGGCTGCGACAGCCTCCTCCAGCACTCTGCCAGTGAAAACACAGACCTCCTGAACTCTGTTTTTGCTGGCAGAGGGCTGCAGGAGGCTGTTGCAGCTGAAAATGGGTGCCCCTGACACAAAGTTTTGCTGGCAGGGGGCACTGTGGGCTGGTCCTTCACTGTTTCCAGGGTGACCCCATAGCAGGGGTGAAATGCTACCTGTTTGGTCCAGTTCGCCCGAGCCGGTAGTAAAAAAATGCTTTTAAAAGGTTATAAAAAAGGCTCTGATGATCACAGCTGTGGCGCGCGATCATCAGAGCCTTTTTTTTAATGGGGGTGTAGGCAAAAAATGGGAGTGGGTGGGTGGGGTCCATTTTTGCTTTCAGAGGATTTCCTGAAACCTGCTAGGCCAAAAATGGTGGTGTAGGCAAAAAACACGGCATTTGGAGGTGAGAGAGAGAGAGAGAGAGAGAAAGAGAGAGAGAGAGGGAGAGAAGAAGAAGAAGAAGAAGAAGAAGAAGAAGAAGAAGAAGAAGAAGGGAAGGGAAGGGAAGGGAAGGGAAGGGAAGGGAAGGGAAGGAAGGAAGGAAGGAAGGAAGGAAGGAAGGAAGGAAAAAGGAGAGGAAGGAAGGACTACAAACCTAGCACTAGACGCAGCTTCAGAGGATAATCTACGGCTGGAAGGGACCTGGAGGTCATCTAGTCCAACCCTGCTCCAGCAGGACATTGTTAGTGAGTTTCTGTCTTTTGATCCCCCAGTCACATGGTTACGTAGCCATGCCCACACCCACCAAGCCACCCCCACATAACCGGTAGGAAAGAAATTTAGATTTCACCACTGCCTCATAGGCCAGATCTAAGCACCCCATGGGCTGGATCTGGCCCATGGCCTTGAGTTTGACACCTCTGAACTAGACTGACAAATTTAGTATGCAATCTTGGATCTAATTAGCATACCATCTTAGGTAGAACTGTACTTTAACTTAGCATGACTAGATAAGGTTTATCTTTTGACAATTTAAGAATGGGTAAGGTAAAGGTAAATTTTAAAGGCTCTGGCTAAACTGCTTTTAAGAAAAAGGGAATGGCAAGGCTATCAATCTGATTTTGTGTCAGCTTCTTTTTGGCATTATATTTCATCAAAAGTATATTATTGTTAAAACAGTTGGAGTAAAACACTTGCAGTATTGGTTCAGCACAATTTCTGCAGAGAAGGTTTATATAATTTGCAAGATAAAATGTTATCCTGTCCTCTAACAACATTGCCTTTAAAAAGCTGGAACATATATTGAAACTGAAGTTGGATAATCCTTGAAGGCATTCAATTGAAGATTGACAGATTTAATGTTATCTAATATTACTATCTGTTTTGTCTTTACCCAGTTCTATCAAATGTTTTTACAGCATGTTTTATCAAATCAAAACTCAAGATGGCTTCAATATGTTTACCTTTGAATCTCATAATGAAAACTGGAATTGAATAATATGCTAGTCAAATCTTGAATCTTCCGTTCAAACCATACCTGATTCACACACACATAATCTGTATCAAACAAGTTTTTCAATGGCTTCTCCCTAAATTGGATCAATCCAAATTACTAACTTTGCTGAATGAACAGATTATTGACTCAAGTATCTGTCATTCTACCACCCTACAATCCATGTATTTTTCTTCTCTCTCTGTAGCTTTCAAACATTTGCTATGATAGAGCTCTCTAAAGCAATAAAATAGATCCCTATAGTAAATATTTTGAAGCAATAACTGTTGAATCTATTTCATCGTTACCTGTCCCCTGCAAATGTATGTTGTGAATTTAAGTAAGTTTATTTATTTATTTATTTATTTATTTATTTATTTATTTATTTATAGATTTCTATACCGCCCTTCTCCCTGGGGACTCAGGGCGGTGTACAGCCAAGTAAAAACACACAATATAAACATTAAGAACAAATTAAAAAGAATATCTAAATTGGTCCCAAATTTAAAAAACACCCCAGTTTAAAATTATTTAAAAGGCTTTGCTTAGGCCAGCCCGGCTTGTTGGAAGAAAAATGTTTTAAGGGCACGGCGGAAGGCACGGAGGTCATGGATTCTTCTTATCTCTGGGGGCAACTGATTCCAGAGGGTGGGGGCCCCCACAGAGAAGGCCCTCCCCCTGGGGGTCACCAGCCTGCATTGCTTGGCCGATGGCACCCCGAGGAGGCCCTCTCTATGGGAGCGCACGGATCGATGGGAGGTCGTCGGTGGCAGAAGACGGTCTCGTAGATAACTGGGCCCTATGCCATGGAGCGCTTTAAAGGTGGTAACCAGCACCTTGAAGCACACCCGGAAGACCACTGGGAGCCAGTGCAGCTCGCGCAGGAGCGGTGTTATGCGGGAGCGCCATGTAGCCCCCGTAATTACCAGCGCAGCCGCATTCTGGACCAGTTGGAGCCTCCGGGTGCTCCTCAAGGGGAGCCCCATGTACAGAGCGTTACAGTAGTCCAGGTGAGAGGTTATGCTATTTCAAGTGTCAAAAGAGCTTATAGCATTTGTGATATAGAAAGAAGTGATTTTTGCAATTCATTTTGAAGAAATAATAAACGAAAATGCTCTACTGCTAGTAAAGTATTATATTCATAATTATAAATATTTATACTTATTGTTTAAAAAGGAAAGAAAAAATAGATATAGATGGAAGTTAACACTAATTTAGCTTTGATTTAGCTAGGATTCAGTCATAATGGTCTGTTAAAAAGTATATATTATACATGTTGAATAGCCAATGCATTTGAGAGGGCGTGATGGCATAGTGGTTAAGATGTTGAGCTAGCCAACTGGGTTCAAAACCCAAGTGCTGCACAACGAGATGAGCTCCCATTCTCACCCCAGCTACTGCCCACCTAGCAGTTTGAAAGCATGTAGATGCAAGTAGATTAATATGTACCACTTCGGTGAGAAGATAACAACATTCGGAGCGCTTTTGGGATATAGCGATGCTGGCCACAGGAAATGTCTTTGGGCAATGCTGGCTCCCTAGGCCAAGAAACGGAGATGAGAATTGCCCCTTAGCGTTAGACACGACTGGACAGAGAAACCTTTATCTTTAGTCATTGCATAGTTCCATTTCTATAGGTCTATAGTTATGGTTAGGCATTTCTAACCATAGAAATGGTTCTAACCATTGTGATTCTATAATCACAATGCTGAGTGATAGTAAAAGGTTTGTTTTTATATTTGGCCTGAAAGAAAAAAATGTAATTGTATTTATTTGAACCTTAACATAAGTCAGCCAGCCAGCTTTTATGCCCAAGGCAGAACTAGAACTCACAGTCTTCTTGTTTTTAGGTCAGCACTTATTATAACAAAGAATAAGAGAGTTCAAACTTAATGACATTAAGTAGAAATAAAAACTGAAACAAGTATATACAACCATCTTCCCATTGTAAGATTCAGGCATACGTTATTTATTTATTCTATTTCTATGCCTGCCCATTTAAAATACATGATTCTGAGTGGCTAACAATACTTAAAAATGAGGGGTGGAAAAGAGTCTGTTACTTGCACAGCACAGAACTATGTGCGACTCTGCATGAGATCTGTTTCTAAGAAAAGCATAATCCTGAAGCAATATTACAAGGTGTCCCTTTACAAAGAAACAATGTCAATGTCTGAGGCCGATCATATGTGACTGACCTTATGCATCTGTGACTGATCATATGTACCTTTCCTACAGTACAATTATACCTCTGTGAGAAAGAGAACAGAACTATTCTATCTACCTTTCTGATTCCAAGGAACCCTGAAGATAAATAGCAAGCAAAACTTCAAAGTATTGGAGGATATAAAAATGTGTATTCCACACTTGGCAGAAATACATTCAAAGGAAAAGCGTTCATAAAGAATCCCCTTAACAGGTAAAATGCATGAAAAGATTTGCCATTTCCTTTTTAATTAGGTTGCTTCCTATCACTAGTAGTATCCTTGTCAGGAAGGCAGTCATACCAATCTTTTCCTATGTGGTGGAACACAGACACATAGAAGGGATTATTTTAGTCTTTTATCTAAGAGGATTAGCGGATAAATGAATAAAAAAAATCCATCCCACAGAAATAAAATTGAGTTTGAAGAGAAGATGGATATTGCATAGAATGTCATACTAATTTCTTACACCATAAAAGTAAAGAAGTAAAATGAAAACTAGACTAGACAGAAAATTGAATAAAAATGCTGTGTTTTAAAGTATGGTGAAAACTGACTTACTGTTGATAATGTGGTTCAAGATATCTTCTTTTTCTCTAAATTCACCTTCCTGTAAGAACAAAACATCCAAGGAAATGTTATTGACTGTATTAAACAATATAAAGCCAGACTATTCTATAAAAATAGTTATGAATGGAAGAACAGAGATGGGCAGCTTATGGTCTTCCTGGGAATAAATTTAAACCAATCAAATGAAAATGGCAGCCTATAATAGAGAAACCCAGTATGACCAATACTCAAGAGTTTATATGAATAACTACATCTGAAAGGCCATGCACTTGTAGTAAGATCATGAAATTTAATCAGGATGTGTAGAGAATCAGTCTGGAGCATGTATAAGCAACAGAGGTAGTTAGAAGATAGAACCCCAAAGAATAGGTCATCAGATAGAGAAGGGTATTTTCCTGTCTTCTGCCATCTCTTTTTTTCCTTTGATATTTTCTACTCTCTTTCACAAGCAGAAGCCTGCATGGTAGAAACAGAAAAGTCTTGGTTTCAACTGATCTTCTGCACCTAGCAGTTTAGAACGAAGTCTGCAAGAAATCAATCCAAGGATCACATTTAGACTAGGGACATAGACTGGCTATCCCTGGCATATAATAAGATTTATGTTACTCTGCCACTATCGGCTACAGTTAATATTGACTGGCCACAACTATAGGAAAAGGGGAAATAGTATTGTGGCATTTTAAATTAATTGATGCATTGTCATCTTCAGTACAACTTATCAGATGAGGTGGTTAGGATGATTTTTTTAGGCTGGGTACAAGGAACAGTTTTTATGTACACACAATTCCACAGAGTTTTACATAGGAGTTGAATAGGTATTCTTCAGTGAGAAAAAAATGTTTCTTCATAATGCTATCTTTGCTTATTATTGTTACATGTTTGTACAGATGTTTTGTAAAAATAAAAATAAAATCCCAAGTATTGTTTTGTAAGGGTCACGGTTATTAATGAACTTTTATATGGTAAAGATGGAGGTGGGGACTATCAACTTTTCTTACATAATCACATTAGAAGTGTTTCTTATAAATACTTCCATTGCAAAATTAATTTGCTGTTACATGGCTTACATGGTTTGCTATTAACTTTTAAATTTTGGCCTTACAAAACTCTGTTGAGGATAATAGACAGGAGAACATGAGGCAGAAGAAAAACTGCTGATTTAAATGGATATACTTTTTAAAACAACACTGTAATATTTTTAAAATATAAAAGTAGTGTAAGGAAAGTTGAAAATCAATAATACAAATATTTAAATTTTAATCAGTCTCATAATCATTTGCACCACATATCATGTAATTATATAAGATGAACAAAAGAAAGACATTAATTTTATCTCTTTATTTTAAAATATTTCACCTAGCTCTCCCCCTCCCTCTCTCTCTATATATATATCAGATCCCATAAAGATAAACTGCCCTATCCCATTCCATAATAGTAAAACTCTTATCTCCGATTCTAATTTCAGTTCCTGAAATCATTGCTTTCTCATAAAAAACAGGGACAATAAAATATTATTTTGCAAAAGTAGTGTCCATTTGCTTCCATCTTCCAATAATTCTAACCAGTAATTCTTTATATAACGTACTGGAACATTAAATCAGCCATCCATGGCTATGTTTCCTATGAGTCCACTGCACAGGGTGAATTCTTGTAATGACAACTGTATTTCCTAAACTGTTATTGCAACATCTGTCAACTACAAGATCCTGAATTCATTTTAATAATGTTTCAGAAAAGACAAGATTTTTTTTAAAAAAAATCTTTTGTTTTCGTGAGAAATAGAATATAATGATTTTAGATATAACTGCCTGCCTTTTGCAATATCACATCAGTATATTCAGTATATTTTCATAACTAGAAAGAATTCTTTCAAGACTCTGGAGCAATCAAGTACATAATGTGCATCATATGTTTAATTTACTCATAAGATTCTATGGATTGGGATGAGTTGTTTCACTGAGATTTGATTCTGCTGAAGCCTGAAGACAAATAGAATGAAGGAATTAGTCAACAGCAGAAGGAAATGGAAAAAAAACCCTTGGCATTACATACTGAATGAATACATAGGAAAGAACTAATGGAATAACAGATTTTGCAGAATTTATCTACTTATATGTGTCATCAGCCCACTATATTTAGAAAATTAAATTGTATAGGTTATGTGAATTCCTAATATGAGACCATGGAGCCTTGGATAGTACAGTGGTCTAAAGCCTGTTATTAACATCAGCTGCCTGCAATTATTGCAGGTTCGAATCTCACCAAGGCTCAAGGTTGACTCAGCCTTCCATCCTTTCTAAGGTAGGTAAATTGAGGACCCAGTTTGTGGGGGCAATAAGCTGACTTTGTATAAATATACAAAAAGTATGAAGGCTATTGCTTAGCGCATTGTAAGCCGCCCTGAGTCTCCAGAGAAGGGCTCATCACTACTCCCTGTAGAAAGCAAACAGCCTTGGATTTCTCAGTGATCCCTTCCAGCTGTATGATTCTATGTCTAAAAAGAAAACTTGGGAAAAGTTCAAAACGCTCAGCCACATAGTACTCTTGAATTATTATTATTATTTTGTTTTTCTGACCCTTTAATCTCTTTGTTTCGGGGTGGAGCTGGGGTGACTGATTGGAGCTGAGTGTTTACTGGCTATCCAAAGTTTACAGCAGATATTTTCTCTTTGTGTCCTGAAATCTGCCGCCGCCTAGGACTGAACTCTAACTTTCCAAGTGGGAAGTAACTTTCTGATCATCAGTAAACTTGAATTAAATGAACTATTTAGAAACTGTAACAAACAGATCGTTTTCCCAAAATTAAACTGGTATATAAATTAAATATTGTTAAGATTTTCTGGGTTCTTTTGGCTTGTTATGTGCTTAGAAATGAGATATTATATAGAACATATAAAACAGAAGAACTTCATTGTATCATAAAAAAAAATATTACAAATAATTATCTATAAACCAAGGCATGGAGAGATTACAAGTATTTCCTCCTTAAATTGATAGTTGGATTACTAACATATACTGTTTTCATTTTACTTTGATACTTTTTTAGGAAGCGATAGAAAGATGAATAGTCCTGGCTGTTTGGCTCATAAACTCCGAAATGGCCCTTAGATGACAAATTACCAATGAACTCTCCATCTGCCTGAATTTGCCATACAATGATGATCCCAGTTGCATAGTATGGATGTATACAATGATAGGAACAGAGAGACGACCATCCAATAAAAAAAAAAAAAGGTATCACATATTCCTATATTATTTATGTAGAAAAACAATCCAAGAAATGTTCAAAGTGAACAAAATGTCCTTGGGCTTGTTCACTCAGATAAATGGTCTATTTCGACTGAAAATATGAAGGGTCAGTAAATGAAGGCAAGAAGTGGTAAGTGTGTCGTTATATCAACATTATATTTTAACTGCTGGTTCTAATATGAAGGAAGAAAATCATAAAGCATTCATTTCTTTAGGCAGCAAAACTCTAAAGAAGGTACTAATAATCTAGACAGCAGTCTCAATTCATAATCCAAAATGCATGTAGCTAAATAGCAGGATTATTTTTGAGTAAATCAAGATCCTACCATAATCTCTGTTGCATTTTAATTTCCCAGAAAAATGTTTAGTCCTAAACAACACGTGATGCTTACCAACTTTACGCAGTACATTTAATAAAACTTTTGTGTCTGTAATTTTAACTTCTTTAATTTTACACTTCATTATTTCAAGAAGCTATAAAATACTTTGTAAAAATTAGCAATGATTTACCAGAGCCAAAAGAAGTTACAGCACAGATCTATAGATTAGCACACAGTTTAAATGTGGATCCCATCACAACCTCCATTTAAAATACTATCCGTTCAGGCACAGATGGATTGCTATGGCAACAGAATCCCAAATACCAGGTAACAAAAATGTAAATTATTGATGGACTCATAGTTCTGTCTCTTCGACACTCTCTCCCTAAAAAATCAACCCTTATGCTAACTAGTACAGAAAAAAGCTTGATAACATTTCTTTTCCACACAGTGAGTGCTTAATCTGAAGGGATTTCATTAAATATTATGGCTCAAATTTTTATTTTTGTAGCAGCAGTCAGCAAGCAGAGATTACAGCTGAAATGCCACCATTCAAGTCATGGCTCCCTGAAGTCAAAAATTTGCACTAACATGAGAGAAACTAAATTTTGAAACCACCTGAGGAGGTTTTTATATATTTCATTTTGAACTCTGCTGACTGACAATCTTTTAGCCACAATAACAGTGCTGGTCAGCAATATACAGAACACAAGTATAACCAGCAAATACACAGTATGTTAAAAATAATAAAAAAGGCAGAGAAAAGAGAGTGAAGAGAAATAAAATTAGCAAGCTGTCAAGCGTTAATGTGCTCTCCTGGACATTTTTCAAATTTCAGAATGATTCCAAACAGTATCTTTGCTTTTCTGCTATAAACCACAAGCATAATTAAAACCATATTATTAAGAGTAGTATGATTAAACATAAGTACAACATGGCATATTATGGGATTGTTCTATTTGGAAGAACAAGGGTGGATAGAAACTGAGACAAGACGGTTTTCAAGGTAAATCCCTTTATTAGTGTAACAGCTAACATGCAACAAGTAATGAGGAACAGGCAACAACAACTTTCTGTCAAGCCACTATTTATATAGCAGCTGTCAAACTGTTTAACCAATGGCATGCGTTTATTCTCCCGCCAGCTGAGCTGTCGCATCTTAGCCAATGGGAGAAGCTTCTGCGTTGTGCCTAGTAATGGCGGATGCAACAGGGACAATTTAAATTTTACCATATATTTATTATCTTTGTACTGGATGCTATTTTATGAGCAGTGAACAATAATTCTTAAAAAATGTATGTGTGCTTCAAGTCAATGTCAACTCTTGGTGACTGTATGGACAAGTCCCTGCAGTTTTTTTGAAAATATTTTTTTTCTTTTGAAATGGGTTTGCTGTTGCCTCCTTCCTAGAACTGAAAGTCAGGTCACCAAGCTGGGTTTGTGCCTCTGATGGAACTAGAACCCATAGTCTCTTGGTTTCTAGCCTAATAACCACTACACCCATTTGACCTTCTTGAAATATTTGTGCCCTAAAGAAATATAGTGTACAGATTGTATGATCATGAATGAAGTTTCTTTCAAGTAAATGTTAGCAATTCCAAATACAGATATGAGTGAAAGCTTTATAATTATAGAAACTTTCTTCCAATCATTACAGGTAATAAAAATACTATTAGTTGTATTTAGTTTAAAAATGTTAATTGGTTCAAAGGATAAACAAAATACATGCAAATATAATAAAATTAAATTTAAAATGTGTTGTTTTTCCGTTCATATTTATCTTTTATTTTATTGCTTTAATTGTTCAACATTTTATTACAGCTTTGGCAAATACTATTCACATATGAACCCAAAGATGAATCTTACTCTTTACAATAAAAGGTAACACAGAAAAGCTGTTTTGTAAGGAGCACTTAAAGTAGAATACCTATTTATATATTTTTTTCTAGTGTACATATGTTATGTGAAAATGGATCTTTATAGTTTCCTAGTTCAAACTGTTCAATGTAGGATTTATCTGCAGAATATAATGCACAAATAAGCATAAATTCTACTTAAATATGTGAGGAAAAACAGCCAGGATTGTCCTTGTTAAAAATCATTAAAAGAGACTTTATTTTAGTAAAAACAACTACAAATGAAAGTTTTCAACATTAGTCACTTGGACATAATATTAGTAGTGTTTATTACTTTAAAATAAAAATGTGACTCTAACTTGCCTGGATAAAAGGAATTATTTTTTTTAAAAGTTGTTTTTTTAACATAAGAAATTCCATCAAAACAGCATATTGTCACTAGAAAAACATTTTACCTCGTTTAATTAATATGGCTGCAGCCTGTCATAACTTTGATATCCATTCCTCCCTTAGTATGTAGCACTAATATAAATAGATAAAGAATTGTGACAATATATAGATGTGGGAGGGAGACACATTTTTGATAGTGCTCCACATGTTATATATAAATTTTATATATTAAGAAATGAGCAAAACTCTAAAGGTATTTTAAAAATGCAGTAACTAAAAACAAAGTAAAGCAACTTTCAGTCTAGTAAAATCTGAATCTTAATATTAATAAAAATGTGAGCATGCAAATGTTGATGTACTAGACTTCAATGAATTTCTAAAGAAGCAATTCCTGAAAGGTGTTTCATGAAGATGTATTATTCCTTTACTTCTAAAAGCAAATGACCATGTCATTTTCAGTCTGGGTATAATTTCAAAGCCACCCAGCCTGAAAATGCTTCAACCAGTACTAGGGGAGAAGGATGAGAGGAGTCTTGTCTTGCAGTACTGACATGAAGTAGTTCAAGGTCAAATTGTTTTGTTGAGGTAAAAACCTCTTCACTTCAGTAAAGAATCTATGTTGCTTCACATAGACCTAATAAAAATGTCTTCGGCATGAAAAAATAATGTTAACACCAGGCAGATGTCTCTGAAGTGAAACTGCAGGAACTATTACAGAAATGAAGATTAATGCTGTGCTGTAAAAATAGTATGTAAGTATGAACATACTGTATATGTTGTGAAGGATAGCTATTTGGTTATTCAGTAAATGGTGCCTTGGAAAAATATTGTCCTAGGCTTTTATCTATACTTATAAACTCTGACAAGGGTCTACCAGGCAGGACTCTTACCCGAAACTGTATATATGCATACATTTATAAGAACAGAGGCAATTTTTTGTTTTCCCATTCTTTCTAATTTTGGGAAGGTCATTCCATTATTATAAGTTCTTTTTAAGTTCTTATTTTTATTTCTTGTTATAAATGAAGTTATAGGAGACAACAGAAAGGCCTTTTTTAAAAAAAAAAAACCCTCTTGTTATAAGTGCAGGTTTTAAAAAAAGAAATCTGGTTCAGCTGTCCCAACTCAGAGCAAATGTTTTTTCTCTTTGAGTCACAGTTTCACAAAAGTATACGTTAACATTATTTTACGATCAATATTTCAGAATTTTAATTTTATTACAGAGATTTAAATCACAGATGAAATATTCTGCTGGCAGCAATTATGTAGCATGGGCAAGGACAAGAATCCATCTAGCTTTCTTTGGTTTAGGTTGCTGGATTTACTGCTGTGTACAATTTCTACTTTATTCCCATCTTGATCCCATGTCGAAAGGTCACATTATTTGGCAATGTACTACTTTGATAACTGAACTATAACAATGGCTTGTCTCAGTATCATAACTCCCTGATCAATAAGCAATCACAGGAGTCAGTGGGCATCACAAGACTCTCTTTTCAGTAGAAAAAACTGTTAATTACTTCACAATGACACCTTTTTTTTACCTATAATCACTCTATCTTACAGCACTTCAGCTGAAACAAAATACATTTTAAAGACATCAAAAATACAACTGAGTTTCAGGCAAGCTTATGAATTACTGCTAGGGAGGGAGGAAAGAAGAAACGGTGGGGAGATTTCCGATGCCCACTGCCAGCTTCCCATGTGGAAACTCACCAGGGAAGTCAAGTTGGAAGTCACTCCTGATCCCCCCACTGATTTCTTGCACATCTATGGTCATTGTGTTTCTCTATTTAGATAAGGAAATATCTCTGAAATGTACCCAATAGATCATAGACGGTGTAGTATTTACTAAAGATGAGAACATGGAGAAAATTTGAGATATGCAAATGCTGATAGGTAGTGGTAGTATGTAATATATTGTGAGGAATTATTGTTAGTTGTATAAGAAAGTGCTTCTACTATCTTTGCTATATGGAAATGAGACTTGGGTACGAGAGGAAAAATAGAAAAATATATTGGATGAAAGATGCTTAAGAAGCGTATGTGGTGAGGCAGTATGTGGTGAGACTGAAGAGACAGAATTAAGAATGACTCATGAGAGATCAAATATAAAAGTAAGTGACCAGTATGAGTCATCTGTTAGCTTGATCATTTAAACAGAATAAAAAAGAACTGAATCGCAAGATGAAATATTTGAAGGAAGGGTGAACATGTTGAAAGGAAAGGAACCAAGAAACTTCAAGATGAAATACAGAAAAAGAAATAAGTGACAAATATAAAAAGCAAGGTAAAATGTGAAGTAGTTTATAGAGAACATTACTCCAAAACAAAAGTATAGGTATTTCGTAAGAAATGCTTTAAAGCCCCATTTAGGTGATTAACAGGAAACATCAAACAGGTAAAATCCTTTAAATATCTAGATATCTAGATTTGTATTTTGAGTGTTCTGCTGATCTACTGAAACAACAGAGCTTCTAGTAAGAGCCCCCAAAGCATCCCTTGCAATCACTAAATTTTCATGTGAATTTGGTCACTATTATGCCACAGCAGCTACTATTAAAGCCAAAGTTCTGGGTTCAATGCTAGATAGTTCTTAGCTGTGCATTTATAAAGAGTATCCTACGTTAGAAGCATTCCAGTCAAAATTCTTGAAAATTTTACCAAGAGTAAGATGATTAGAATTACCATGCTTTAACATGAATAAAATTAGGTTGCATTTTTTCCTGGGAGGGGGAAACTTGATTTTGTTGTCTTCTTATTAAAGCATGTTTATTGGGGATCTTCCCTAGTTTCTTTCACTTTCCTAGATAGGTTCTCTTCCAACCTTAGAAGAGAAATTAATGATGATTGGGCATATTGCAGTCTTACCTACTATTAGCTGCTAAATGTTTCAGAATTTCCAAGTTATAAAAGAAATTATAGATATAGTATGCTGCTTTTAGTTTTGGACCATAAATAGATTTTGATCGATGGTTTCACAACCAGAAATTGTGAATTCTCCAACACTGGAAGTTTTTAAGAACAGATTGGACAACAATTTGTCTGAAATGGTATAGGGCAGTGATGGCGAACCTTTTCGGCACCGAATGCCAAAAAGGGAACATGCACGTGGGCATCTAGGCCACAAGCAGGAAGTGGAGTTGCCAGGGCCAGGGGTGAAATGCTATCGGTTCGGACTGGTTCACCCGAACTAGTAGTGGCGGGTGGTTCAGAGAACCGGTAGCGGTGACAGCGCGAGGCTCCGCCCACCCACCCTGTCATCAAGTAATCTGTTTTTTACCCTCTGCGCATACGCAGAAGGATTTGCACATGCATGTGACATGCACGTGCACACAAGCGGAGTGAGTGTTCGTGCACGGAGCATGCACTTTCAAACTGGTAGGGAACGTAAGAAGATTTCACCCCTGCCCAGGGCGCATGTGCGTGCCCAAAAATGAACTTCCAGTTTCAACTACTGAACTTCTGATTTCAGCTAGCTACTCTTCCGGGTTTTGATCAGCTGGCTGGCACGCATGCTCACGCAGGAAAACAGAAGATCATCTTTTCCAGTTTCTGGCACTTCCACATACAAAAAGACCAGCTGATCATCGTTGAGCACCAGAAACCCTGAAGACAAATGGGCAATGCCACACATGTCAGGCAACATGGCTCTGCATGCCACTTCGGGCATGTGTGCCATAGGTTTGCCATCATGGGTATAGGATTTTCTGCCTGAGCAGGGGGTTGCATTAGAAGACCTCTGAAGTCCCTTCCAACTCTGTTATTCTACTCTATATTTCAGCTTTTTCTATCAAAATAATAACAACAACAACAGCAATAATAATATAAGGAAAAACAGTTGGATGACAGATTAAATAGATGGAAAACCAAAGCTTTGCATGGACAGCACTGGAAAAACATTGAAGGAAAATGTGATGACAACTTTACATGGGTATGGCTTAAGATGGGAACCATCAAGAAAGAAACAGAAGGTTTCTAGACCGGGATGCTCTTGCCACGGTCACTCACACCCTTGGTACCTCTAGGTTGGACTACTGTAACACCCTCTACATGGGGCTGCCCTTGGGATGTGTCCGGAGGCTTCAGCTAGTCCAGAACGCAGCCGCGCGGGTAGTTACGGGGGCGTCTAGATACTCCCGTGTAACACCTCTCCTGCGTGAGCTGCACTGGCTGCTGGTGGTGCTCCGGATACATTTCAAGGTGCTGGTGCTTCATGGTTTAGGCCCGGAGTACTTGCAGGACCATTTCCAGCCACTCTCCCATCGTCCTGTGCGCTCTCACAGAGTCAGCCTCCTCAGGGTGCAGTCGGCCAAACAATGTTGGCGGATGGCCCCCAGGAGGAGGGCATTCTCTGTGGGAGCCCTGACCCTCTGGAATGGATTGCCCACTGAGCTCAGGACAGCCCCTGACCTTCTTTCCTTCTGTCGCGAGCTGAAGACGTGGCTCTTCCGTCAACTAAACTGATCTGTTTGGGGGCATACTGCGATAATTTTAAACTGTTTTAATTGGGTTGCTGATTTTAATTTTTTTTTCATTGTGATTTGTATTGAAGTTGTCATTTTGTAAGCCGCCTTGAGTCCCCAGGGAGAAAGGCGGCATATAAATCGCAATAATAAATAAATAAATAAATAATACTCTCTGCTCAAGAACAGGCACTACTAACTAATGCCATGAAAGCGAAGATACAAAAATCCACCGACAATCCAAACTGTTGACTTTGCAATGACAAAGTCGAAACTGTTCCACATTTAATATGTGAATGCAGCAAAATTGCACAAACTGATTACAAAGCTAGACACAACTGAGTTGTTAAATTAATCCACAAGGCATTATGTAAAAAATATGACTTACCTTTATCCAAAAAGTGGAATATAAAGTGGAAAAAATTATAGAAAATGGAAAGGTGAAGGTTTTGTAGGACTTTTGAATACAGACGGATTGTCATTTGGAACACAACATGCCAGATATCACAGTTGTCAAAAACCGAAACATACAATTTATTGACATTGCAGTACCAGGAGATGCCAGAGTCGAAGAAAAAGAACTGGAAAAAATCACGAAATATTGCGACCTGGCCATTGAAACTATGCAATTATGGATGAAACATGTAACAGTGATACCCATTGTCATCAGGGCACTTGGTACCATGTCCAAGAATTTTATAAGATACATCAACAAATTGCAGCTTCCTTCAATAACACTTGCAAAACTGCAAAAAACTGCGCTACTTGGAGTATCGTAGATCTTAAGAAGATACTTGGTTGATACCTAGGACTCTGGCAGCAACCTGTATTAACCATTAGCACCAGTCAATGGAATTTGTGATACATTTTTGAATGTTTAGTTGACTGAGTTTCATGTTTAATGAATGAAGTATATAATAATAACAATAATTTGATCATTCAAAACTTCATGGTCAGGAGATCAGCCCTAGAAACAAATGAGCCTTTTGAGCCTTTACTGTAAGCAATTACATAATGTAGATGGAGTAGGGATTTAAGTAGAAGAATACAATACTTTCCCCCCATCCTATCCCATATTTATTTTTGTTTGATTGTAGTGCAAGCAAGGATAGTTTGTAAAGATAGGAAGGCATTCATTTTATTAAATATAACAATTATAGATTTTAAAGACTCTTTTCCCTTCTTACTTATGTATTGTAAAACAAGTATATTAAATATATGAAAATATAATAAACTGTATATTTGTCTGACATTTAAATTATTTTTTAAAAAAGATGTTCCTGTTGTATTTAGTCCAAAATTATATTTTGAAAAAAATAGAAACATTGATTAATATTTTCTATTAATCATAATATTAATCATAATAATCTTCTATTCTTCCTAATTTTAGAAAGAAAACTTGGAGTTTTAAATAGAAGGTTAGTTTATGTTAGCCAGACTGAAAGTCTACTCTCAAATTAACATTTTCATTCTTATATATTAACTATAAGTAAATTCATATTAGATATATTGATCAATTTACTGTGACATTAAGCAATGGGAAAAGGAATATTGTAATTTTTAGAAAGTGCTGAACAACAGTTCATTGTATATCATGCCCAGAAGCTATGCTGAATGGACTGTTGTAATTATTTGGTTATCATTCAATGTAAAAAAACAAACTGCAGTGCATAAACAGACAGAAAGCATGATTTTTCTAAAATGCACTCAGTGATTTTTGAAGAGACATTTTAATCTAAAAAATATTAAGCAACACAAACTTTATAGAAATTAACTGGAAGAAAGCCAAATTAGTCTTACTCTCAGATAACTGGGCACAAGACCTCAGCCTAAGCATGTTAATTGTTGCAGAAATAAATCATTAAATAAGCCCGCAATAGTAACAGCAGATCAAGCAATCTAATCCTATGGCTGAGTTGGTTTCATAGAGATTTGACATTACACTAAGGATAATACTAGCTCCTTCAATCTCACCTAGCCATCTAACTATATCATTCAAAGAAAGCTATTACGAATGAGAGGAAAGAAGCTAAGCAGCTTACAGAAAAACACAACCATTAAAAACTAACTTGCAGACAGCAACTGGGGTTTATAGCTGACCACCTATGTATCAAATCATTGTATATTGAACGGTTAAACATTAACATTTTGTTCAGGGAGATATTTGTCTTGGAAACTGTTATTGTTGATGTTTGTATTCTGACTTCTACCTAGAATATATATCTAGAAAAAGAACTACCGTTTATTGATTGCACAATACATTCTTATGGAAGTTATAAATTACTATATTTGGGTGTGTGTGTAGAGGAACTCTTATTACAATTTATTAGACCATTTTTTTTGTTAGAAAAAGTAGTAGTTTAATAAAACAAGTTAGAGTTATACTTTATTTACTTCTTCTGTTAATATTTTTTATATCCATTATATTTTTGGTGATATATCAAACTGAAAACTAACTGGCTGCTTCAGGAGGAGTAAAACTCCATCTAAAGCCAAGTCAGCATCAGAAACTTGGTCTTGCTGAAATTTTGGTACAGTCTGTATATCCTTCCATCCAGTCCCTAACAGACAATAGGTAAGGACATCCATTCATTTCCTGCCTGGCATATGCTAAAGATATACAACCAAATATCATCATACTGACATCACTTTACCCTGAATCTGAAAGGTATTGGGAAATAACCTTGGGCAGGCGGGGAGAGATGCTGCCTAGGAAACAATCAGATAAGAGACAGCATAGCCCACAGTTGCATAATGGACAGAGAAAGAGATTGAGAAAGGAGTCTACCTAACCTCTCAAGCTGTAAAAGAGATAGTGGGAAATTTGTACTATCATACTTGCAATATTCTGCTAATGTAGCCTTACAATAAAGTAGAATTAGATCATCTGCTCAATGTTCCTATCTAGTCCACCTGGAAAGGCTGAGAGTGAAACCATGTAAAATAGTATTTCCAACAGCCAAGTCTATGACTTGGGAGATTTTTCTGGATTCAATGAATCTGCTTCATCAGCAGGATTTAATACATTTGTATGTATTTATATGTGGTCATGCTAATGGAAGAATTGCAAAAGTTGTATTTTAACTGCAAATACAAGCACACGTATAAAATCCTATATAGTTAGTACTCTAGAAATACAACATTTGCAGAGCTTAGTTAACAATTCCCAAAGTAGCAGTTCTACAAAGTAATAGTGTTTAGTATTATTATCTTAGTTATGTATTTCTCAAGGTCTTTATTATTCAACATTGCCTTTCAATTAATAGCCTTCCCTGAAAATAAACAAGGATAAATATTTTCTCTACTGGATGTTCTTGCCTGGAAGGAACCCGGGATGTATTTTTATTAAGTTCAAGCAATGCTTGAAGAGCATTAGAGTGATATCACTTTACTTCATTAGAAAAGATAAAGAACTATTATGCCCTGCCTTGCCCCAAAGGAAATGCTATTAGAAACTGAAAGAGGGGAGAATTTTCCTCTGTAAAAGGGTCAAAATAAAAAGAACCCATTCAGTAAATGTTATTTATTTATTTATTTATTTGGTTAAATTTTTATACCGCCCTTCTCCTTGCGGACTCAGGGCGGTGAACAGCCAACTAAAAAACATTATATACAAAAATTAAGACAAATTTTAAAATAATTTAAATGAAATTTGGCCCATAATTTAAAAACAATTCGAATTAAAATCAGTATCAAAACTTTAAAACCGAAAACATGGGGTCAGGCCAGCCCAGCTAAATGAGTGTGACAATTGGAAACAAAGATGTAGTGTTGGAATTCAGAATTAATTTTCAGGCTTTCATAGAAGAAATCTCCAGGGACAAAACAAGAAATTGATTGGGAGATGAGAAAATGGGCCCCGAACAACAGAAAAGATGCAACTACAACAAGAAGACAAAGAGGAAAGGTATTTAGTAATTCCTTACTATGAAGAAAAGAAGATAATGTGTCAGCAAGAAGCATAGATAAAGTAGCAGTCAAAACCTATCAAGTCCTCTGACAATTCCCTTTCTGCAAAGATCAGCTACAAACACATCTCCTAAGATTTCAGTGTTGTAGGAAGGAAGCCGAAAAATATGAATATGGAGGGACTTACCTATTCTTTTAATCCATAGAAGCATAAGGAAAAGGGATAAGAATAAAGAAGATGAATTTGAAAATGGAATTGTAAAGTGTTTGGTTTCTGGGAATATGTTCACTGTTGCAAGCTGGAGGGATTGCTAGCAAGAAATGAATTGCCTCTCATAAAGACAGGAACAATGAGTCTTCTGGAGAATGATCCCTTAAGGATTTGAAATTAATATCTTTAAGTAAGGACTCCAAATGAAAACTTTTGTAGTGCATAATGAAAAGAGAAAGTAAATTGTGGCCTGTAATCATTCACTGATTTTTCAGAATAAAAGTAACTCATAAAGTTCACAACTTTCCTAAACTCATGTGAATGTTTTCAGTATGAGAAATAAGGTGAATACATTTTTTTCTGTTCAGTTGTGCTTGATTCTTGGAGACTGTCTAGCCAAGTTTCTACAGTTTTCTTGGCAAAGCTTTTCAGAAGTAATTTGCTACTGCCTCCTACTACTACTGAGAGAAAGTGACTGGTCCAATGTCACCCAGCTGGCTTTATGCCTAAAATGGGACTATAATTCACAGTCTGCCTGTTTCTAGCCTGAAGTTTTAATCACTACATCAAATTGGTTCTGCAGTAAAAATACAGTAATAGTAAAAAAAAAAGTTTTAAAAAGTAGTAAAACTAATAAAAAAGAATAGTAAAATTATAGTAAAAATTTATCAGAAAGTGCCTGATGACTCAACCCACTACAGCACAACCAACATAAGCTATGAACAGGACAGGCCAATAGCAATAGCATTTAGACTTATAAACCACTTCACAGTGCTTTCCAGCCCTCTCTAAGCAGTTCACAGAGTCAGCATATTGCCCCCAACAATCTGGGTCCTCTACCCACCTCAGAAGCCTGAAAGGATGAGTCAACCTTGAGCCTGGTGAGATTTGAACTACCAAATTGCAGGCAGCCGGCAGGCAGCAGAAGTAGCCTGCAGTACTCTACTCTAACCATTGTGCCACTGTGGTTCAGAACCCTACCATACATCAAAAACATCTCACAAACTACCAACAGATGACAAAAATCACACAGCTTCACTGTAGCAAACAAATCAACCAAAGTCTTCCAAAACATATTTAGGAAATCACAAGTCTCAGTAGCCCACGGGGGGGGGGGGGGGAAGAAGTCATCTACTGTGAAGTTGTAACAGTCACTATGGAGGATAGATAGGCAGGCAGACCAACAGAGCATATCCATGAACACCAGCTAGCAATTATAATACATGATGAATACTCTTAATTTGACAACATATGGATACCATTGCTTCACCTGGGAAATTGTGTGCATTCAGAATCAAGCTGAATCAAAAAATACTAGAAATTTCTGGAGGCTTAGCACTCAGACAAATCAGCCATCCATGGACACATAGAGATAAATCATGTTTGCACATAATTTTAAAGACACAATGAAAAGTTAAGAAGGAAACAAACAAAGAAAAAAGACCAAAACACACCTTCTCCAGCAACCACTCTCTCTCAGCCCAACTCACTTCAAAGGTTGCTGTTGTGGGGCAAATAGGAAGAAGTTGTGTTGGATATGTTTATCACCTTGAGTTATTTGTAAAAAGAATGGTGGTATATATAATAAATAAAAATGAACACTCAGATAAGCAGGGATTAACAGCAGACAAAGAATCAAGAAGAAAAGAGTAACCTAAGCAAAGAACTACCAATGGGAAAATATATACTCATCAACACTGGCAAGGCAAGTGACTGATATAAACAGGGAGAAAACCCCACACTCAGTAGCACTGAAGATTATTAAGTGGATAATGAAATATCTGCAAGCAAACAACCAAGTTCAGAGAACACAAGAACTCCACAGGATAGTAAACTTTATTTAAGGAAAAACATGTGAGTTAATAAATATATCTGAGTCAACATCAGGTGATTTTCATTATTGGAATGTAGGAAATGAAGAATACATGTTATTAAAAAAGGGGAAATAAAAGAAATAAAGGAGAAGTTGAAGTGTAAGTTAAGAAGATGAGGCTGTTGGTTATTTCTCATTTTCATGGTTAAGAGATGCTAGGAACTGGAGTTTTTTGTGTAGTTCTGGCTTTACAGTTGTTCCATAGAAATTAGACCTGCCACACTCATAGCATTATTCTGAAAACTGCCTAAATTCTTCCCCAAAATATTTCATAGTTAATACATTTCTATCTTCAGTTATTTTTTATTTATAATTATTGATACACCAATATTATATTATTTTATTACATGAATTCCACATTGTTAATTTTAATTACTCTAGATTGGGGTGTCAAACTCAAGGCCCATGGGCCGGATCTGGCCTATGGGTGCTTAGTTCTGGCCTGTGGGGCTGCCCTGGAAACAGCAAAGGACTATCCCACGGTGTCTCTGCCAGTGAAAATGGAGCTTGGGAGGGCCGCGCATGCCCCCATGGGCTCCATTTTCACTGGCAGAGGGCTAGCAAAACAAACTAAAAACAAAAGAAAAGGAGAAATGTTTTCCCTTTTGCATTTGAGCATGCAAGAAGGGAAAGGATAGGAGAAAGGAAAAAGGAAAGACAAAGAAAAAGAAGGGAAAATGGGAAAAAAGCAAGGAAGGAAAAATAAGGAAAGAGGGGATGGAAGAAGAAAGGAGAATGAAGAGGGAAGGAAAAAGAAAAGGAAGGAAGGAAGGAAGGAAGGAAGGAAGGAAGGAAGGAAGGAAGGAAGGAGATTATAATGAGAGGGGGGGTGTCTGAGGGAAGTCCTGCCTTAGCACTTGGCCACCACAGGTGCTCCTGACATGACTGACGTCGAGCTGGCCATACTCACCCTGGCCACTCCCACACAGCCCTCCCGAGGTCAAACACAACCCTGACGTAGTCATCAATGAAATCGAGTTTGACATCCCTGCTCTAGATCTTTTCATTGAATGATACATTGCTGTAATCTGCCTGCAGCCCATAGCGAATATCCATAAATAAATAGAGATATCCTGGACTCGTAGGGATAATAGCAGGAAAGCTAAACACACAATGAGTTGGCTTTAGAAAAAAAAAGTTAAGAACAAGAGTATTTGTTTAAATATGTTCTAAAAGGAAGTAAGAAAAAAATACAGTATATCGACTAGTAAGGGCAAGTAAATAACAAAAGGGCAAGAAGTAACAAAGGCAATAAAGAAAGGCAGAACTGCTGAAGTCCTTTTGGTTTACTCTATTTTAGTACAAAAGACAACTAAGGGAAGATATGCATCACTTCTTAAGAATCTGAAGGAGTTTCACAGAAAGGAATGTCAGTACCTGTTGTATAACTCATAGAATATAGGACATAGAATAATATCCTTGAAAATTAAAAGAAGGCAGACATTAGGTGACTGTTAAGTTAAAGCGTAACAGCAGTTCAAGAGTAATAACCTTTTTTAAAAAAAAATTTGATTTATATGCCGCCCTTCTCCGGAGACTCAGGGCGGCTTACAATGCGCTAAGCAATAGCCTTCATACTTTTGTATATTTATACAAAGTCAGCTTATTGCCCCCACAAACTGGGTCCTCAATTTACCTACCTTAGAAAGGATGGAAGGCTGAGTCAACCTTGAGCCTTGGTGAGATTCGAACCTGCAATAATTGCAGGCAGCTGTGTTAATAACAGGGTGCTTTAGACCACTGTACTATCCAAGGCTCTTTTATTGAGAAAGGTGGTAAGTTTTCCTTCACTTTGTGAATTGAAGAAAAGGCAGGAGAGGTATTCATAGGAGCACCTTTAATCTGCATTTCTGCACTTAGAATGAGGTTGAATTTAGCAATATAAATGGCATCTTCCAACTCATTATTTCCTGTCCTCTATACAGCATTATATTCAAATGTTTCATTTTATTTATTTTTAACTATTCTATAACTGCCCATCTTGTCACCTTGTAGATGACCCTCACTCTGTCAAGGACCTTGAAGTACTCATTTCTAAAGTTCTAAGTACCCGAGCCCACTGTAACAACATTGCCAAAAAGGCATTAAGAGTTGTTAACCTAGTCTTGCGTAGCTTCTTCTCTGGTAATGTTATACTACTAACTAGAGCATACAAAACATTTGCTAGACCAATCCTTGAATACAGCTCTGTCTTGAACCCGCACTGCATATTGGACATAAATAAAATCGAGAGTGTCCAGAGATATTTTACGAGAAGAGTCTTCCATTTCTCTAACCGTAATAAAATATCTTATGCCACCAGACTCCAAATTTTGGGCTTAGACAACTTAGAAATATGCTGACTTCAGTCTGACCTAAGCATAGTACATAAAATTATTTGCCACAATGTCCTTCCTGTCAATGACTACTTCAGCTTCAACCACAACAATACACTAGCAAATAATAGATACAAACTCAAGGTAAACCATTCCAAACTCAATTGCAGAAAATATGACTTCAGTAACAGAGTGGTCAATGCCTGGAATGCACTACCTGACTCTGTAGTTTCTTCCCCAAACCCCCAAAACTTTAACCTTAAACTGTCTACTGTTGACCTTACCCCATTCCTAAGAGGTCTGTAAGGGGCATGCATAAGTGCACCAACGTGCCTACCATCCCTTTCCTAATATTCCTTTTTACTTACTCTTTTCATGTATTCAAATTATGTTTATACTTTTACATGTTATCTTATATATGCTTGACAAATAAATTTATGACTTATGACTTATCTTAAAATCCAACTATGGGTGGCTTACAACAAAAATACCCCATAAAGGTAAAAGACACACTACTTAAACATTTGTGAGCCACCAGACTCAGAGTCTTCTTCCAAGGTGTGTTCCTAAAACGCAACAAATTGAATAACCCACTCACACATTGTCAAATCAACATAATATAATACATGGATAATTTATTGTACCTGGGGTGAGCCAAGGTTGTTTTGATCTGAGAAATGAACACATCCTTGTGATATGTGTGTCAATACTCATTATCATATTTTAGTTCTAGACACCAATAAGTCTTCACATATATTTCAGTGAATCTTCTGATATTTCATTAATCTTTGCATCAGGAGTGTACTAGCAGGGCTTCATGAAATCGCTAACTCCAACCCCAACTTTATTGGAAGCCATGAAGCAATAGGCCCAGTGTGGTTATTGCAGCCAATCTGTATTTATAAAGTAAATTTTGTGCAAAAGTCAACAAGTGGATTCCTCAAAAGCTTGTTCCTCCATCAGGACACTGTAAAGACACATTTATTTTATCTGTGTAAAATTATTTGAACACCTTAATACTCTGGAACATGAACAGCTGTCTGGTTAAATTAGGCCACACATATTGAATTAAGAAAGCTTTATATTTCTCTTTGATTATAAAAAAAACCCTTTAATTTGGAGTGTTGAATACTCCAGGGTGCTATCATAAATAATAATGATTAAATTCAGAATAAATAATTATTACAACCTGTTCCTATCTATATCATTCAGAAGTAAGTTTGGTTGAATTTAAAGGGGCTTTTTATGGAGTAAATATAAGACCCTGTCAGTCAAGGAATTTTGGCTCATGAGGTCCAGAAGAAGAGTCTTTTCTGCCATGGCTCCTGCTCTTTGGAACATAGTGCTTCCCAGATAAGATCCGCATCTGGATCTTTTGGCCTTCCGAAAAGGCCTGAAGACCTGGTTCTGCCAACTGGCTTGGGGACCCAATGGGGCGCATTATTCTGGAGGTGACTCCATGCCCCTATGTGCATGATGCTTCTTTGCTTCCCATCTTGTTAATTTTAAACTAATTGAATATTATTTATTGTTTTACAGTTTTTATTTTTTTATTAAAAATAATAATATAATTATTAAAGTTTTTTTAATTATTGTAAGCCACCTAGAGTCTCTTCAAGGTGAGATAGGTGGCATATAAGTTAAATAAATGTGCCATCTCCATTAACTCCACTAGTTTTCCAAATGCTTCCTGAAATATGTAACAAGGACTTTTGTTTTTGTGAAAAAACACTTGATTGAGTCAGGATATAAGGACTTTTACAATTGTGATACAAGGTCAGCTGCTTCTGGACCTGTTATCATGACATTACGTATACTTGAACTTTACATTTTTTAATTATGGACTCTGACCAGCATTAGACATATGAAAAAGAAAATGGATTGCTATAGCAAAATTATTACCAAGAAATTATTTTTTTTATAAAGTTTTTTTTTATTTTTTAAGACAAACAAACATTTAGTATATCTTTCATTTTTTCCATGTGACATTTCGGTGTTATCTTCAAAGATTTCTTTTCTTCTCTATCTCTATCCATCTTCAATCTCACCGAGTTCATTACAAAGGTTTTCCATTAGTACAATATTCTAATTACAACAATTATTTTTTCCTCAATCTCTTTTAAAACTTATTTATATCTCTTTTTTAACCAATAATAAAATTTATTCCATATCTTAAAATATTCTGAATCCTCTCTTTCCTTTATCATCATAGTTAATCTATTCATTTCTGCACAATCTAAATTTTTTTTAATTACTTCTCCCTCCAATGTATATTCTTTGCTTTCCCATTTTGTGCATAAACAATCCTTGCTGCTGTTATTACATGTATAATCAAATACACATTATCTTTACTAATTTTCTCTGGTAAAATATCCAATAGGAATAGTTCTGGTTTTAAGTCTATATGTCATTGTATCATTTCCTCCACCCATAACTTAATTTTATTCCAGTAGCTTTTTGCTTCAGGACATGTCCACCACATGTGGTAATATGAACCTGTTACCAAGAAATTATTAACAAAACAATAGAACAATATTGTATAGCTTGGTAACCTGGAATGACAATTGTATACAACTCTGACAGTTGTATAGCTTAGTAACCTGGAATGGGAGTGTAGAGGTGATATCCCTTAAAAATAATGACAATAATTTATATTTACGTGACTTTTAAATTTTGAAATAATAGGGGAAAGCAAAATGCAGAGCTTCTATCAGAAAGTTGTGATGCTGCTTTTGTTATTTTAAGGAAAGCATTGGATCCTGCAGATGTCCTTTTCTATAAGTTAATATAGTAATTAGTTTGGAGAAAGAACAACTCAGGTTGAAAATAAACTAGAAGAAAAAATTAAAGAACTATTATTTTGAAATATCCTAGAAACACAGAGAAGAAAGTCAACTTGGGAACTGTCCAGAGTTTCACATACAGTAAGATGGGCAGCTATATAAATGCTTTAAATAATTAAATAAACTCTCTAAAGAATCACAAAAGTTGACAGATGAAAGAATTATGAATATATAGTTCTGATTAGATTTTCTAAGCAGGGTCTTATTTTAATCCTTTTTTATGTGATATTGGGATTATGTTGGATATAATATGCATCTAACAATTACTTTTGAATATCTGGTTGAAAGAAAAACACTTTATAAAGATAGTTTGTTGAGTGAGTTTCTTTTATTCTGATTTATGTAAAATGGAAATGCAAAGTTTTTGGTCAATAAATCAGTAAGTACATTTTCTGAAGCAGAATATTACATTAAGGATTTTGCATTGCTCGAATATGTTTTTTTATCCCGCTAACACAGTCAAATATTATAATCAATTTCTTAACATTCTTGGAGTCGGCAGTCATTTTTCTAATCTCAGTATTCCAGCAATGATATACCTAATCACTTTTTACTTGGCTTTTTGTCCCTTTCACTAAAATAAACTTCCTTCAAATTTTAGCAACATGGTAACTGGGGCCATGCTCCATTCTTTCAATATGCACATTAGATGATAGCAATATCAAGTTATATCATAACACTGAATTTGTTCATTGTGTTACATTTATCGGTTAATATCCAATTAAATATAAGTTAGCATTTTGCCCAGGAGCCAGAGGTGTTACTTCAGAGTATTCATAATTCAAACTTTGTAGAACTTTTGAGTACGGAATGGATGACTGAAGTTTAGACGGATTGGATATAAACTCAATTTCCAGTGGACACTTCAGAACACTTTCAGACTTGTTTTCCCATGATCTATCTTAGAAGTTTTCTTCCTATTGTATGAATTGGCCAGAGGATACATTTTTTTTTCTAGAATGATTTATCTGATATGATAGGAAATTTTGGATATGCTGTTTCATGTCATGTATTGTCTTTGAATACTATATACATCAAGTCTGGATCTGATTATTCTTGAGGAACACCATTCAGAACAATCTTTAGTCCAATTCCTTAGTGAACTACAGCATCAAACATGCAAACTTCAATTTTATCTAATTTTAATAGAAGTACAGATTAGAACATTTATTTTTTAAAAGCAAATCACTATTTTACAGAGCTATACCATTGGTCAACAGAATTAAAATAAATCAAACATTAAGCTCAGAAATTTGCTCATAGTCAGAACTACCAGTTCTTTCTTGTCATATGTTTGCTTTTGACTGCCTAGTCCCCAACTGAGCGCAGTCTATGCACTATTAGAATACAAAGCACACAATCTTAAAATAATAATGTCACTGTCTGTTGTATTTCCCTAGTAGTCCCACAAGACATATTTTTCCTTCTGTCAATTGCACAGCAAGGAGACAAGGTATTATTCACCTAGCAGTAAATACTTCCATGCAGAGCAATTCAGACTGGCTGCCAAAAAAACTGCAAGTCCATGCCAAAGCAACTAAAGCTCTGTGCCGAAAACAAAACAAAAAAAGGAAAAAAAAATCAAATATCCATACAAAATATGTGGGGTGTGTGTGTGTGTGTGTGTGTGTGTGTGTGTGTGTGTGTGAGAGAGAGAGAGAGAGAGAGAGAGAGAGAGAGAGAGAGTGGGAGAGAGAGAGAGAGAGAGAGAGAGAAGGAATGAGAATAATGCAATCATAGTGGACAATGTTATTTTGAACTGAATGGTTTTTGATAATATTGCAATAAAGTGCTGCATGTAAAAACAGGACTAGCCACATTATATGCGAGCCATTATGTGCTTTACACACTAAAGACAAAAGCCATTCAGAGCATAGAATTTATATCTCACAACTACCGAAAGCCTTTGTATAACCTTTCTACAGATTTCCAAAAAGATGAATGATGTAATTTACCGCTTAGTCTTTCCAGGATTTCAAGGTGGGGAATCTTCTTTCAACTTTTCCATCCAAAATGGAACATATTAAAATCTAAGTTTCTTAGAACAGGAATTTCTTTTCATCAAATTCAGAAACTGTAAATATTACTATTTTTAATAAAGCAGATATATAAGATAAAATGTGGTTTGGATCATGAGTAAGTGCATATATTACACCTGCAGTACATTCCTAAATAAAATACATATTTTCCTTGATTCATACATGTATACCCAGAAAAATGTATGGTTTCTTTAAGCAGATCCTCTTTAAAATTGGATTTTTGGAACAGTCCTACTAGTCATTAAAAATTAGGATTAATTGTTGATTTTAGCAACTCTGAACTTTGACCTATTAAAAAAATGTAATTTCTGAATATGTTTGGCAAATGGCAGTTGATTATAAACGTATATAAGTCAAATGTAGCAATCTCCAGAGTAGACTTCACACTTCATGTTAATGAAGCAGAATCCTCACTGAAGTTACGTTTTATTCATTGGGGTTTCTCAGTAGATATAAATGAAAAAGTTCAGTAGATAATAGCAATAGCACTTAGATTAATATTTTGCCCCATAGTGCTTTTCAGCCCCCTCTAAGTGGTCTACAGAGTAGACATATTGCCACCAACAATCTGGGTCCTCATTTTACTAACCTCAGAAGGATGGAAAGTTGAGTAATTTTGAGCCCCATCAGGATCGATCTCTAGGTTGTGGGCAGAGTTTGCTTGCAATACTGCATTCTAATCACTGCGCCATCAGAGCTCATCATCCATAGATTCCAAGATTATTTGAAATGACATCAAATATGAGTACACAAATATTCCAAAATCAGGAAATCTTTGTGGTGAAGGTTATTGGAGTGCAAACTCAATTCTAGAAGGCGGAAGGACAATTTCTTTGGCAGCCCATATTATTATCCCATTCAATTAGAAAAAAAATTAGTTGTTTCAGTCATCCTAAAATGAATGTAAGGAGAATCAGATCTATCATAAACTGAAGCAAAACTGCTTCAGACAAAAGATTCTGCAAAATGGTGATTCAGAAGAGAATGATATGTATGTGCCGTCTTCTCTGTAGCCTTATGCAATCTGCTGTACTCAAATATGATAAAGGCTTCTTAGAAAGAGTGGGCCACCATCTTGCCTTTTCTCAGCAAACTTAACAGTGCAACTTCTTATTCTGAAACGGTGAAGTTTTTGAAACATCAACCACTGAAATTATTTCACTACAGTGAGAAATCCTACTTTGTGAGACTGACTGGTTTTCATAACTTGGCATGCTAGGCTTCCAGGATTTTTTTGATTTAACCAAGGACGCCGATTAGACAGATTTAAATGTTCAAGAGCTTAAGATAAACTACATTCACAGATAAATGAGCAATGTTTAGATTTATGCCCTTTTAATGGTAAATGACTAATTTATATTCTAAGCTTGAAAACATTATTACTACAAATTTTGTTTTATTGCTAAAGAATGTAATAAACAACCACTTGGCATTTTAAATGATACCACACTTTGTTTCTTGAAATGAAATTTTATAACAGCTCATAGCTCATCTGTTACAATATACCATTCACATTGTACCATACAGCATACCATTTGTGTTTCTTCTCAGCCATATGTTTTCACTATACAAGTTGAAAAGTCATCTTGAAAATATGTACCCTGAATATGTCAGTACACTGCCTGCATTTTTCCCCATGAAGGGTATGGGTAACACTATGTTAAATTCCAAGGTGGTATATTCATTAGAGACCATTAGCTGGTCTAGAACATCAAGTAATATAAGCATACTTCAGTTAAAATGAAAGTTTAGTGGCCCTTCTACCAAACAGACTACTGCTATCTTTATGGTTAGCAAAAAATGCTGGATGTGGCACAGGTATGATTAGACATGGGGACAACCAAATCTATTCTTTGTTTATCTTACTAAAAAATTGTTGAGGTTCACCCAAGCATTACTTGAACTTGAAAGTTGACTGGTAGCGATTCTAGAAGATGACTCTTTCCAAAGCCAGAGTTAGTATACTACAAAATTAGAAAAGTTGTAGTGGCCATAAACATCCCTACCACCACCCCCAACTCAGGAAGTGCCAAATATATAGTATTATATTTTATATGATTTTTTTTCATACCTGTGCACCTTGAAAATGGGCAATTTCTCAGTGACAGAGACACTGATGCATTATCTTGTAACAGACCTGCCTGTACTCAGGTAATTTACATCTGAACTTGATCCTTTAAGTCTATTTGAAAGTATTAGATGAAAACCTTGGAAAATAGAGGTCATTTTCATGGGTTCATATGTCATGATTATGGCATATGGAAAACTGCAAATGTAAGAGTTTATATTGTAACATCATGAATTTACCAATTACATGAAACAAGTTGTGTATGCATTTTATGTCTGAAACAAAAAGAAAAAGAAAAAGAAAAAGAAAAAGAAAGAAGGAATGGAGATAAATGAATCAATCTCATCTTGTTAAGTAGAGCTACTAAATGTTGGTTTATTATGATTGAAGGGGCTAAATTATAAATCAGAAAATATGGATTGTTGCTATAGTTGATCCTATGGTTATATTTACAATTGGGAGTATATAGATTGGTGATAGTTTTCATGCTATGCTCCAGTAGATTGTGATAAAGAAAGATTCCAGGATGAATTTTCAGAAAAAATATTCAACATTGTGAATCAATGCAAGAAAGGGAAAAAAGTTATTCTATTAGCTGACAGGAACAGATGGGTGGGAATGAGATCAGAATATGCAGAACAAGTGATTGTGCTGTTTGAATTATATTGATTAATGAATACCTGTTTATAAAAATAGTCTGTTTTTTAATATCTGAAATAAGCACAAATCTATTTGAATAAATCACAAAGGAAAGAATACAAAAACATGATTTCTTGTAAAATTTATGATAAAAAATCGAGGGAATTAACTTTTTGATGAAATATTCTGAAACTTGGAGATACTGTTAATTGGTAATATCAAGACTGGATCCTGGGGAAAAATGGACATAGAAGAAAATGAAAAGAAACTGAAGTGAAAGTATGTTTTACAAAAAGTTATGAAATAATAGATTGATTACTTCATATCAATGATTTTAAAGAAGCTGCATAATTAACACAGGTCCTAAAATTTTGATATACTCTTTCTATTGAATAACTAAATAATGGAAGATTATAACTTAACATAAATACGTGTATTATTATTAGGACCATATAAGCTTGTTAAATATAACAAATATGATTACTAATATTTTATTTGTATTAAAAGGAATGACACTCAGAATATGGTGATTGGCATAAAAATAACATATTGAAATATTGAATAACTAAATAATGAAAGATTATAACTCAGCATAAATAGGTGTACTATTACCAGAACTATATAAGCTTGTCAAATGTAGTAAATATGATTAATATTATTTTATTTGTACTAAAATGTATGACACTCAGGTGCCACACTGTTCACGCACTGATATGTTTGTAAAAAAATAAAAGACTTGGGGGAAAAATAGTTGTTAAGTTTCTTAAGAGAGTTTTTATGTTCCTCTAGAAGCTTATTTATATTCATTTCACCCAAACAGTTTTTAATTTTTTTTCTGGGATTACATTATTTTGCTTTATAAACATTTTCATAACAAATTTTAAAAACTTTTCTCTTTTTTTATTAATTAAAAATCCTTCCTTCCCCCTCTAGCTGATTTGTTGGCCCCTAACTGTCCCAGGTGTCGAAAAACCTAGACGAAACCTCCTTCTGTGAATGGGCTGCAACAAAGGGCCTGGGAGGGAGTGGCCATGGCCGTTGTGGTGGGGCAAAAGACTGGCGGAGGACTAGCTGAGGAGAAAAGTGTGTAGCTAATAACCCAGAGGCGAAAACCTTGAGGCAAAACAGGCAAGGAGAAGGGTTTGAGCCGAAAAGTCCTAGACCCTCTCCAGCACCATAGTTCAAAGGCCTCAATTCTTTGGCACTCAGCCTTTCTTATGGTCCAACTTTCACAGCCATAAATTGCAACTGGGAAAACCATAGCCTTGACTATACGCACTTTTGTTGGCAGGGTGATGTCTCTCCTTTTTAGTATGCTTCTAGATTTGCCATAGATTTTCTCCCCAAGATCAAGTGTCTTTTAATTTCTTGGTTGCAGTCCCCCTCTGTGGTGATCTTGGAGCTCAGGAAAATAAAATGTGTCACTACCTCCATTTCTTAAATTAAAATATTTTCTATAAAAATGTCAATGAAAAGGAAATCTCAGAATTCGAAATATTATGATGCTAACTATATCAGTAATATTTTTAAATTTAAAAACAAGAATTAATATTTAATCAAGAATTCGTTAAAGAAATAATGTATACATATACCATTAGGAAGTGTCTACTTCAAAAGAAATCAATTGAAGTGGTTTGATCATGTAATGAGAATGATTGAGAATGTAAAATATATATGAAAAAAAGTGACAGGTCTGACGGAAAGGTAAGGATTGATAAAGTTTATAATTTTATTCTTAAAAATATGTTGAGCATAGGTTAAAGTTGCTCTCAGAGAGATAGTTAAATAGATAAATATTTACCATAACATTATATTAAAAATGGTACAAGAAAGTTCAAGTTGATATTGTATAAGGAATAAACAATGGCCTTGAAGGGTAGGGGAAAGAATTGCCACCAAGGCTCCTGAACCTAGGCCAAAAAAATAATTTGAAAAAACAGTCTACAGATAAACTTTACTTAGTTCACCTGAAGATAAAGAGAGGGGAGGGGGAAGCACCTTTAGACTTGTAAGATTATGTTACTAGAGTTATTAGTCCGGACCTATATGGCATTGGTTTTTTCAGAAGAATAATCTGAAGTTCCAACTCAAGCCGGCAAGAATAAATAAAAATGAAATTAAGACAGCTGTGAGGAAAGGATAATTATTTATTTCCCATAACAAAAAGGTTTCCTTATGGTGGCAGCTGCAGAGGCCGCTGCATGGGGTACAGGCAGATGGTTTTATAGGGGAGCATGTCCTGTGTGTGTAAATGTATACGTGTTGACTCCAGAGAAGAAATGGATTAAATCAAATGATGTGGATTGGATCTCTTCATTTGAACTGTGAGCACTATAATTATGTTTACATTGTGTTGATTTAGTGTGTTTACATTTTATGTTTGGTATGAGTTTAAGGGGTTTTGGAGTTGTTAATGAGTAATTTTTTGGGAAACCTGGGTTAGTTAAGATATGATCCCTTTACAATATTTCTAACAGTTACATAAATTTATAAATTCTTCCCACAGTTTCTTTCTATATGGCCTGGTCTAGAGAACTAATCAACAATTATCCATCGAATATTCAGTCAATCAGCCTCTTAGTTTCTTCCTAAAACTTTACTGGCCTTGCATTTTTCTTTGGGCAAGTAGAAGAGTAAGACAAATGAAGGCAAGGGGATTCTTGATCTCTAGCAGATTACATTTCCTGCTAAAAAGTTGACAATGGACAAAGATGTTTATCCTTTTCAGGCAAGCTATAACTATGTACAAGGGAAACATTTATTTGCATGCGGCATATCTTGCATAATCCAAGAATATATCAACTTTCCAGTGAAAAGAATACATGGAAAGAAGGCATGTACATAGGTATCATCTTTAGTTGGGACTGGGCCTTTTTCAGGCCCCAGGGTCAATATGAAGAAAGTAACTTCCCATTAGTATCGGGGGGGGGGGGGGTATCGGGGGTACAGCTGTTATAGGGAGATGAATTGCCAGAAATCATAAAGCCCTGGGTTTCTGCATATCTTGCATGCTGATTATAACAGGGTTATAGTTAGTTAGGGTTAGTCATATAACTATGACTAATCACATAAGAGAAATGCCTTGACTCATTTAATTGCATATAGTTACAAAAACAAATCTCAGCCTTTGATTGAAAGCCTTAAAAAATAAGCCAATTACCTTGAGCATTCTGAACTCCCAGCTGATGCATTACATAGTGGAAAGGAATCTCTAGGTAAAGAATAAATGTGATCCTGTTCCTGGTCAGAAGAGGCTAAAAAGAATCAGACTATTTAGATCACAGGTCCCCAACCTTTTTGGCACCAGGGACCAGTTTCATGGAAGACAATTTTTCCAAGGAGCAAGTGGGAGAAGGTTTCGGTTTTACTTGCTCACCCACCACTCACTTCAAGCTGTGCAGCCTGGGAGTTGGGAACCCCTGATCTAAATGATTTCATTCATTCATTTCATTCATCTGGCCATTTGTTGGTCCCCATCCCCCTTATCCTCTTGTTTTTATTCCAGCTAGTATCAGTCCTCCAGTAATCTTTGATCTGATAATTTTTAGGAGGTCTGAAATTAACTAGGAAAAGATATATATAAAGTGCAGTAAGGCTTTTTAATGATGTATTGAAACCACTGATCTGCATCTACATATTTTATGATACTTAAAACATAGATACAATGACATAGTTATATTTCTACAATCTCTTTTACAAGACATGTTTTCTTGAAAGTTTGCTTCCATTCTAGGCTCAGACAAACATGATTGAGAATCTTCACTTGAATTTACATTGCATCTTCACTTTGCCTCCAATTCAGCCATGCTTCTTTTGGCAAAAAGTAGAACTAGAAGCATGCAGGAAGGCATCAAGGCTAGAAATTTTTGATAAGTATATTATAAAGACCACTTCAGCTGCTACAAAAGAGTTACAGTAATCATTATGCATCAAATGCAGCAAGTCCTATTTAATGCAAATAAAGATTCATATTTTTGCATCTTTTTATGCTGTCTGCATGATACAATGAGCTTGAGGTTTCTTTTTGGGGTATATCGATCCCTTGTTACAAAAGCAAAATAGATTATTTTTCCATCTTTGCATCTAACCTTGCCAGAAGTATCTTACAGAAGTTTATAAATAAATAAACTTCAATTTGTTTCACAGTAACAGAAAGTTTAGACCAGGGGTGTCAAACTCACATCGCCAAGTGATGTATCATGACTTTTCCCCCTTTGCTAAAATGGGTGGGCGTGGTTAGTGTGTGATACATCTGGTCCGCGGCCTGCAAGTTTGATACCCCTGGCTTAGAACAATGAAAACAACCAACATCCAAGAATTCCATCAGCAAAATCCTACCCCTATCTATTGTGCTCAGACACCTTCAAAAGTTTGTTCATCCTGAATGGATAACCTAAGACTAACTTATGTCATTACATTTGATAAAATTTATTTTTTACTGAATCAATTAACTTTATGGTTCTTTTCCTATTAAGAATATAGGAATCTGCACCTCATAAATTGTATCACTATTCTGTATTTACTATGAATGCATGAACTGCTATGATACAGCTACTTAGCTAAAATTTAAATTGCTTCTTCTTTTAGATTTGTTTATTTTCAAAGTTCATATCTTTCTGCAAGCTTCTTTGCAATCTTAACCAGTACAAAAGAAACATAGCTGAAAGTACAGCAGCTGTTTTAAATATGAACATTTCAACAAAAAGGCCAAAATTATGTTTAAGGAAACATTACTGGTGTTACTAAGCACTTGTACAATCCCAACAATGTGCTAGAACAGCGGCCCCCAACCTTTTGGGCACCAGGGACTGGTTCCTTGGAGAGAGGTTTTTCTGCGGACCAGAAGAGTGTGTGGTGGATGGGGCTTCACTTGTTTGCGTGGATTGGTTTTGGGTATGTCATGGCCCCATGCCAGTCCCCAGACCGGGGGTTGGGTACCCCACTGTTAGAAGACTTTAGATTGCTGACACAAGGAGGCAAATATTCTGGTGTATATACCCCTGTTTCCTTTATGACAATGTTACAGAAATAGAAATGGAGCATATTTATTGTACTCTGAATATAATCCCTTTTTACTATTTTTTCATGCATCTGAGGACATGAAATAATTATAGGCTGTCTTATTTAAAAATAGTTGCAGCGTATTCGATAGCTAACCAAGAGGAGCAGTAGATTACTTAATTTTTCTAAATTTCAATTTAGTGTTTATGAAGTTATGAATTTTCTTAGCCAAAGCAAATGACAAAAGGTACACAAAATTTATTGTTCATATGAGAGCAGAGCCACAACTGCATTGCTGAGCATAAAAAGGCTTTATTGGCTGCTTGATATTGGAAACACTGTAATATTGCATAGGTTTCCATACTAATTTATACATTTAAAAAGCTAACATAAACCACCATCAAATCAATATTGCAACAAGAAGATATTCTGACTATAATGCCAGTCAAACACACTTCCTATCAATTAAACAATGGTAGTTTCTAACAAAATGTTTATTACCCTGAATTTAAGGATAAAATGTGTTGTTATAATTACTGGAACATAATAATAATATTTTAAAAAATGCACATTCAGGGAGAAAGAGATTCAAAGTCAACATTCCAAATGTTGCACACAAGATAAATAGCACGTATGATATTAATGGAATAAGTGTGTACCACATTATTGAGTTACAACTAATGTATCTTTGGTCTACGTAATGTACACTAATTGAGAAAAATCTCAATTAAAAAAACATGTTAAACAATCATCTTTATAAATACTAAGGAACATCTTTATAAATATCACAATTCAAATTGAAAATCTATATAAAGAATAATTGATAATATATATATATATATATTTTGAATTAAAATATACTCTAAAGTTTAGCAGTGTTTCTACATATATGTTCACAATACACTACAGGTGTATGATTCAATTTACTGCTTTCTTTATCTATGTAAAGTTTAATCAGTTGTATTTAGAGCAATACAATTTCATTTTTGACAGTCATTTAATATAAAATATTAAAAGATACATAATAACTATAGAGATAGATATATAAGGATACAGGTTTTCATACATGTTACAAGATAAAATTGAAAAGTATGATTTTTCAAGATGCTGAGTTAGCATTGAAGAGAAAAAACTTCTTTTAACTCTCTTTGAATACCGTATGGCATAGGAGTAAACATGACTTTTGTGCTTTGATCATCAAAATATAAAAAGCCAGAAATTCTCCATTTATTTTGAGGTCATGTTACTAGTTGCAACTAAGTAAGGTAGTTATAAAATGGTAGATTTATAAGTCCTTGCAAAAAAATTAGATATAATTTAAATTACATCTAAAGAGGATGTCTCTATGATGGTAAATGCTTATAGATTCATTTTAACATCCCCTGTACCACTTTCATGGATTACATGAAAGTTCTACATGAAAGAATGTTGGCATGACAATGAAGTATGACAATGAAGTATGACAATGAAGTATGACAATGAAGTATGACAATGAAGTATTCCTTTGGCTTGACATCATATGTGAATTAGTACTAAAATGATAAACGTGTTTTCTTTATCATACATTTATCATAAATTAGGGATGTGAAATATTAATGGAAGACAAGAGGACTATCTACATAAGCATATCCATTGCAAACTCTCTTTTTTCCTCTGCATGGAAAAAAAACTAAGGGCTTAATTTTGAGACTGATAGATTCATTTTTACTGAACATTTCAAAAAGACCTGCTGTTCAGGACTCAAGCTTGAAAATATTTCTTATGTTGAATCTGTTGTCTTCATTCAGAGTGATGGACTGTCAATCTATGTTTGTGACATAATGAAAACACACTGCAGGACAAACCTCAGTGTCTCATTAGGTTAAGAGAATGATTTGTCCCTTAGCATTTGCTGGATTTTCCATATCTTTCTTCTTTGCAAAGATTCACCACTAACACTGCACATCAAATCCCCTTCAAACTTTAAGTATTTTTTCAGGAAAATTGCAAATATTTTTAGTAGACATTTTCCATAGGCACTTTGTTTTATGCCTCCAATTAATTGATTGTTATAGTTATTTTGTTCAATGTATTTTTTCCCAACTATATAGATATTACTTCTTTCTAGAGCACACTATTCCATTCACTCATATCACTATTTCACTTCTGTCTCATTACAATTCTTTTGAGTACATCAATCCTAATAACTGTGCTATGTCACTAAAATCAATAAATATCTCTAGTGGTATCATATCAAGAACAAATATGTGTAGGCGTGTGTATCTTTCTCATCTCTATCTCTTTTATCTCTATCATCTTTATCTCTATCTCTATCACTATTATCTCTATCTTTATGAATAAATCAAGCTTTTACTCTTTAAAAACAAACTCCAAAATGAAGGTCCTTACCTATGATTCATCTGACTTTCCCCCAGATATTCTCTTCCATTTTTACAATGCCTACACAATGGCAATGACATTGGCTTATAATCTCTACAGTATACTAATTTGGATTATGAATGTGACAGTGTGCTGTAGTCTAGTCTATCTTCCTGTCATATAAGTACATTCATGATTTGGGCAAATATCCCCCATAAGAAGAAGCTTTATAGATTGCATTGGGGAGATTGTTATTACACCTCAAAGAGTATGATTATAAAGATGGAAATTTCCAAGTTAAACATCTACATAATGGGACAGAGCCAGTGGTGAAACCAATTTTTTTTACTACCGATTCTGTGGGCGTGGCTTGGTGGGCATGGTAGAGGAAGGATATTGCAAAATCTCCATTCTCACTCCACTCCAGGGGAAGGATATTGCAAAATTCCCATTCCCTCCCCATTCCAGGGGGAAGGATATTGCAAAATCTCCATTCCCACCCCACTCTGGGGCCAGCCAGAGGTGATATTTGCCAGTTCTCTGAACTACTCAAAATTTCCGCTACCGGTTCTCTACAACCTGTCAGAACCTGCTGGATTTCACCCCTGGACAGAAGGGGTGAAGCTTGAGCAGTTGCTTGGAGGAGGAGTGGATGGTTTGGAAATGTTTAAATAAAACACTAGTGCACTAGTTTGGCTAGAACTAAAGACCACTCTGGGTTTCCCAGAGGACAAGCATATTTACTGCGAATGTGGCATTATAGTGTCCTCTAAGACGAACATGCACATAGAATGACTTGCTGTTTAGAAATATCCCTGCCACCAATGTGGCCTAGCATTGGGCTAGAACTGGAGCTATCTGAAATTTTGATAATCTTGAGTTCTGCCAGACTGCTAGAACATCCAATACCTATCCACAATAATAACTGTTATGTACAACAGAAAAAGGAAAGATGTTAAAGAAATAATGGTGGAGGTTTTGCAAAATAAAGATAATATGAAGGGATCACTTGAGTGACCTTAGCTTAGAATTACAAGTCCATGTGAAAGGTGACACTGACACTGAACATATTTGCATCATTAGCTTATACTACATGGAAATCCATAAAAGTTATTATTAGAATGACTAAGGAAGCGATCATGCCTCAAGTAACAACCAATCCCCCAATGTAAATTAACAGCACACTGAAAGACCAAAATGCAAAGTCAATACATAAACGCTCAGTAATAGATTCAGAAATGTCAGCAATTTTTGAATTCATTCCCAGTTTTAGCTCTTTATGATGGTTTTTAATTATTTATTTTAAATTACACAAATGCATAGCTCCATTTTACAGGATTAGATTGTATAACCACACATGAATAAAGGGTATCATCAGATAGCTTTATCTTGACAGGATAAAGTTATGGGGGGGAAACACACCCTGTATTGCAGTAAAGGTTGCCAAAGCACAAGAATTACAATGGATCATGCCTATTTTTACATATAGAATACTATATCTATATCCAGAATATTTATTAAATTTCCTTATTTTAAAGATCTCAAATTAAAACACACACACACAACACACCCCTTACAAAACTGTAAGGTGTTTCTTTTATTCACACACACTATCTATCTATCTATCTATCTATCTATCTATCTATCTATCTATCTACCTACCTACCTACTTACCTGATTGTCCCCCATCCCCAATCTTAATATTCAGGCAGGTCCAGTCCAAAAGGCACTTTCTCTAAGTGTCAAGTTTCAGGTTTCTATTTTTTTTAAACAAACTTTATTAGGTTATTAAACAATTATAAAAACAATTAAAATCATAATAAAATATTCATATACATAGATCATATCTCATATTTAACATTTCATTTCTATTCCTTTACATATCTATATATTTTTTTTCATCTACACATTATATGTTTCGTAACCTAGTCCCGCATTCATCCTCATGACGGTGAAGTCATTGTTGGTATTTATATGAAATAAGCATGGAAATACACTACCAATTATCAATTCTTAATTTAAGACTCTATGATTAAAAAAGTAAGATTTAATACTCATCGAAATTATCTTTGTACTTTACTAGATATATCCTTGTCCGCTTTCTTTTCGCTTCATCCAATCATACCACTTGTCCCATACCTTGAAATACTTCAAAATTTTCTTATCCTTTAATTTCAGTGTTAGTTGATCTGATTCCGCACATGCATATATTTTTTGTATTATCTGTTGGTCGGTTGGCAAAAGATCCGTCTTCCAAACTTGTGCTATTGGTCGCCATAATTATATGGTGTATCAAATATATAATTTCTTTTCTAATATTATGTTTATATATTCCTAATATAAAAATCTCTGGATCCAATTCCAATTCTTGTCTTGTAATTTGTAATATCCAAATTCTAATTTTCCCCCAGTATGCCTTGATTTTGGGACATAACCACCATATGTGGTAGAAAGTTCCTCGGGCCTGTTTACATTTCCAACATTTCGGGTCCAAATTAGGGTACATTTGTGCTAATCTCGAGGGGGCAAGGTACCACCTATACCACATCTTATACTGATTTTCTTTGTAAGTTACTGATTTCGTTATTTTAATGTTGTTTTCCCAAATCATTTCCCAATCTTCTAGTTGAATATCTTTACCTATATTTCTAGTCCAGGCAGTCATTTGTCCTTTAATTATATTCTCATTTAAATCTATTTCTAGCAAATATTTGTATATTTTGGATATTAATTTCCCTTCTTGCACTTCCAGAAGTTTATCTAGCCTATTAGGATTTACATCAATTCCTCCTTCGTCCCTGTCTTTCCTATATCTATTTTGTACTTGAAGATAGGGCCACCAGTCTAATTCCATTCCCGCATCTCTGAGGTCTTGGCGTGTTCTTAATAATCCATTTGAGTCTAGCAGGTCCCTATACCGTATAATTCTTGCAAAACCACCCGCTCCTCCCTCCTTGCTCACTGCTGCCGCCACTGGTCTGTGGAGCAAGAAAAGACCGCTGCTTTACAACATCATTATTAAATTCTTGAAAACTATAATGAATAGACAACCTTTAATACAATTGTGCTAAATATGGTCTCTAAAGAACATTCCAGACTGTTGCCTCACTGCTACCTCCTGCACTAATTGCAGTTTCCAAGTCATTTACAAGGGCAGAACCAAATAAAGCACATTGCAGGATTAACTGTGAGAACTGCTGGGAACAATTTAAGCAATCCTGAATTTAGGTCATTCGGAATTATTCATTTTTGCTACCAGAATAGAGCAGAATCGCAATGTTGTGTCACACTTTGGAGTGTTGTTACTAATTAATTATGTACAGACTTACAAAACACATGCACACTAGAATTATTTCCCTTTCAAATCATCATTGACATTAATCTCCGATTCTTGCCTTTATCAAGGATATAGGAAATGATAAAATAGCCTGAGACAGAGACTGTCACCCATTTAACTGCTAAGCTATATAAATATATAATGAGTAGATTATAGTATGATTGTACTAGATATCCAGCCAAAACACCATTTTGAATTTAGTCAGCTAAAGCTAAAAGATTGTGGGTGCTTTGCATATACATGATTACTCAAGGATGACAGCAATACAAGCCAGTTATATCGGAAAGAATTTCATTGATTGTAAGAAAGACGAGCTGAGTTAGAGAGGAGCTATCTTATTTGGGTTATCTAGTTTTGGAAATTTAGTTATTGAACTTTGATATTGTTAAATATTAATGTCATATATCATATATTTTTACACTGTTATTTCTGTAACTGTCTGTTTTATCTTTTTTTTTTTTTTGAAAAGGCCTTCAGGCTATTCAATAAAAATACTACTACATGATTACTGAAACAGATGCCAAAGAGTAAAATATTCAATGCAGGGCAATGTTTAAGGGTTATGGAAATTCACCTCATGACTTTATGCCATTTACACCCTTCTGAAACCACCCCTTCCTCACAACATTTCTGTGGTAGAAAATGGAGAATGTACCATGTAAATTACCTTGAACTCCTGAAAGAAAAATGAGATATAAACAAATTAATAAATTATAACTCTGTAGAGGAAGTTGTTAGAAACATTTGATTTCATATATCTTGAATTCAACGCACATTTCTTCTACGAGAATAAGACTTGGCATACAGAATCTTTCAACTGATCTAAAAATGTTATGCTAACATAGTCCTTTGGATGCTGAGGGAACAGTGTGAATTGGGATGCATGTTTGAAACAGCATGTGAATGTGAACATGTCCCTCAAATCAGCTGCATCTTTTCACAGACTTGCTTGGCTGTTGCTCAGTTCCAGGAAAAGATGCATATTGTTTCTTCTCTTATTACATTAAGCTTTCTAATCTGTTTATTTAAAGCAAAGATATAATGTGGTACAACAAAATGAGATAATGAAGCTTATTTTATAAGATACATAACATACAACTTAATTTACTTGATTATTATACTAAAAAAAGTCTGTCACTATAACTAAGTCCATTCACCTGGATGAAGGGCTTCTCTTTCTTTTTTCTTTCTTTTTTCTTTTTTCTTTTTTAATTTGATTTATATGCCGCCCTTCTCCGGAGACTCAGGGCGGCTTACAATGCGCTAAGCAATAGCCTTCATACTTTTGTATATTTATACAAAGTCAGCTTATTGCCCCCACAAACTGGGTCCTGAATTTATCTACCTTAGAAAGGATGGAAGGCTGAGTCAACCTTGAGCCTCGTGAGATTCAAACCTGCAATAATTGCAGGCAGCTGGTATTAATAACAGGGTGCTTTAAAGCTGTACTACCAAGGCCCTTTCTGCTTTTCCCAGCATTAGAGCCATTTCCAAAGTGTGAATCTTCACATAATTTGTCTGAAGTAGAATAATTTCTACTTGTCAATTCTGTAAGTGAGAACTCTGGGTTACTTTGTTCAATAATCCATCAGTTTGTTTTCTTTCCTGAGAATTCTCAGGAGTTTTCGCTAAAGTTCAAAATATGAGTATCCTGCTTCTTCCCTATCCTGCTTCTTTAAAATCCAACTTTTGTTTTCATGGAATCTCACAGGGAATACTATGGTTTGCATGATTTAAATTTAGGTAATTTGATTTCTAATGAGGAAAAATTGTAACACAGTGCATTTGTGTGACAGCATGCACTCATCTGCATGCCAAGATATTGAATAACTATTTATGCTGTATTATTCAGTCCATATTTTGTGGCAAGAACTAAAGCCATCATTTTCCAGCTAAGCTTCAAAATTCTGTATGACAGTAAAGCAGTCAAGAAAATCTTCTCCAGCAACAAATCCTTATTAAATTAAATTGTGCTTCTGGATAAGTTTAATCAAATCTGGCCCTGGCATGCTAAACATCTTGCCACAGTTATAGATACAGAACTGTTTGGAAATCACAACTTATTTCTCACTAGGAAATTACCTGTTAACTAATAGAAAACATCTAGATTCTGCCCATCATCTGCTCAGAGTGATTGCTTATTTAACACATTGCAAAATAACACTTTCCCACAAAATCACATCTTTTTAAAGTTAATGAACACTTGTATCTAATGTTAACTAGTCTCACATTTATTTTTCCCACTGAGTTTATTAACCCGGTAAGATTTTTTTTTTCATCCAGTGGATCTTTCTTTTGAATGTTGAATGACATCAGAGAGCAGTTCTATTTAAATAAATTGCATATCTCTGAAGCATATCTCATACAGTTTTATATAAGCTTTCAGGAGAGTGAAATTCAGCATCATGTTTTGTGTTTAATTTTTATCTTAGCTGCTATGTTTCTTTTTTTTAAAGTTCTGCTTGAATTCATAATTGCCTTGCTGGATCCAATCAAAACGATTATTCTGTTTCCAACAGTGACTAGCCAGATGTCATTGGAAAGCTTACAAACAGACCATTGATCATTGATTGTCACCCTCATTTATTCAGTTATTTATCCCCAGCATACATAATCAGCATTTTTTCCTACCTCTGAACATATAAGATGCATCTTAACCATTTTGATTATGCCAATGGTAGGTCTAATTTCCATGTGTATGTCTAATTTTTGTTTAAAGTCTCTTACCAAAGTAACATCATAAATGCATAATCTGTCAAATAACTCTCACATTATTTTCACTGTATAACATGTAATTTGAGAAGGCCTTATATTTTCACAAACTTGTTGAACATATTTATGTTCAAAGTCAACCTTCACATGAAACCTTAATTGCAAGATAATTCACATAGCTCTGTTGAGATTGAATCCATTAGGAAAGATATAAGAAATATACAGCTCATTTGAACACTATGTATGAAAACTTTAGAAAACTAGAATACCAGGGAGAGATGTTCAATCTGTTTCTCTCTTTGTTATGTATGAGGTTTCTCACAGTGGAACACTGCCAGCACTAAACATCATGCAGAGAAGCAGAAGGCAGCAACTGTCTAAATAGGTGTTCAGAATGTTTCTCTTTCCAGTATTCCCATGCAACTTTGAAACTTTGGAATAAGCTCCCTGAAAAATTATTTATAGAATAATGATTTCAGAAGTAAAAGACTGATGAGGTTTTATTTCAGACAAGATCTTATTTATTTCACAGCACTGCCATATTCTTTTTTTGAGATAGGGAGCTCAGAAATGCAAATAATAATGAGAACCAACATATCTCTATGATGCTTGCTATTTATTTCATATCTTTTTCCCAGTAATTTCTAGCTCTGACTTTATATTTTCACAGATGTAGCTCATTGCACTGTTATTTGCATTGTGCACTGCAATATGAACTTTTTTTCTCCTATAAGTCACATCCAATTTAGGATGTGAGTAATTATTGTTGCTATTGTTTAAAAATCCATCACTTTACATTTTCTGCAACTCATCTGTAGTAATAATTGATGCCTGCTTATTAGGTTTGGAGGTTTTATGGATTTAGGCACATGAAATAATGATGTAGCATATAAGACAATTATTTTAATTCTATGCTTAGGCACAGTACACAATTATTCCTATGTTTTAATGTTATAAATGAAATAGGTCAGTTTCACAAATACAGGCATTAATATACTACTTTTAAAAATTTATGTTTGGATTGCAAAGTCAAAAATAGCACTCTGCCCAACTTCATTCTCTAAATGTGGGCTCAACATGGCCATTAGTAAGGATTCTAGGAATGAGACACCATCTCTAGACAGGGGTCAGTTTGAAGAAAGCTAAATAGGATGTCAACTACAGACAAGCAGTAAAAAGATTGGGATGGCTCTGACCCTCCTGATTTTTATTTTTTTTAATTTTTTAAAAAGATGTCTCTTTGTCCAACCTGGGACATCAAGCACGAGAAAGGTTAATTTAGCAATTATGATGGATAGATGTATATTACTTTTTGTATTACTGTAATTGTTTTTATTTTCAAATTTTAATCACTGATCAGAATCACATGTCAGATGGGTATGATAGATAGATAGATAGATAGATAGATAGATAGATAGATAGATAGATAGAGTGAGCTTTTTGAGGTAGGCCAGGTCAAGAAGCAAACACCAAAAGAATTACTAGAATTCTACTTTATGGTTGTGGATATAATCTTGAAAGTTTGACAGAGACCATCTGAGCTCTCAAATGCCAAAGAGAATGACGGAGGGATAAGCTTGAGTTTCTTTCTCACTCCTTCCTATTTCTCAAACATGAGTTGATGTTTACATAATCATTCTTACATTCTTTCTTCATGGTTATCTCTTTACTCCTCTACATATTGTCATTAATCTACATATTAGAGAGTTATCTGTAAAAACTCTATGTTGTACATATATACATTCTAATTGGGTAGGTTCATTATTATATAGAAACCTTATATATAAAGCCTCTACCTGGTTATCTGATTGGTTTTTTAGCAATAACAAACCAGTCTTTCCATCAGATTCTGTTGCTCTGTTCATTCAACTGTTCACTCAATATCAGGAGGCATAGTGGTTTTATTGCCGTTTGGTTGCACATATGGGATAACTATACCTAACCAAGACTAAATTGTGTTGTTTGTGAACATTGTTAGATTATAATAGTATTGTCCATGCAACACTCTACTTTGATTGATTGTATTTTCTGGAGGGCCACAATAATTTTTATTGTTCTGATGAGGCTTCACATCGATTATGTTTGGGCAATAAAGCCAGTGAAAGACAATATTGCTCATGCTACATTTATGTTCTGGTCCAAACATTGGCAAAATATTGCAGTGTTGCTGGGCAAAATCATAGCAGATATTCAAGCAGAGATTATTAAATCTAATAGTCATCACTTAACTACCATTGAAGGGATTTTGGTCACAGCTGTATAATTGATTAATATTTCTGTCGTCTTGCTTGAGTGGATACTTGTTTGAAAAAAAATATAAGGGAAATCAGTGTTAAGGATCTTAATGCAGGTAAACTCAGTGGGGTATAAGAAAAAAACATGATTATTCCAACTGAAAAATGTAATTTGTTCATTCACATATCTATCTGTATACACACACACACACACACACACACACACAAACACCCCACACAGAGAGATAACCACTACAAAGGATAAAATAGTACAAAAGATTCCTGACTTCTAACTCTATCCTTTTATGGATCATTTTATTGGCCAGGCTGCACCTGCTTAGTTAAATGCTCAAATGAAAAGTGACGCAAGGGAAAAAAAGTCCTAATTAAACTGTCAATCACCATTAATAAGCTGCAGTACCTTGTGAGAAAATTAACTATTTAATGTGATTTCACTAAATATGTACGGTATATTTGGATGTACAATTCTATCAGAAAAGTGTTACTAGTATCCTGGTACTGTTGCTATTATTGTTAAACCTCCTTTTCCTATAATCTAAATATTGCAGAAGAATTCCTCAATAACTTACATGACTGTACTTCAGTCATGACAATACAGTAATTAAGAATAGTAATTAAGTCTGAAGGAATGCAACATTGTGGTTAACGCATGGAATACTCTACCAACTCTGTTGTTACTACATCCTCAAACCCTCACAGCTTCAACCTTAAACTGTCTACCGTGGACCTCATTCCATTCCTAAAGGTCCCTAAAGGGGGTGTGCATAAGCGCACCAGCGTGCCTATCGTTACTGTTTTACTGTCCCCATTTATATCTATTTACTTCCTTTTTTCATGCTTATGTTCATACTTATACTTGCTACCTTGTACATGTTTGACAAACAAATAAAATAAAAATAAAATAAAAAAATAAAATGAATACAGAGGAAGTTGAAATGTCTTTATGAGTTTTCCTTGAGTCATTGGGTTGGGTTGCAATGACAAATTTAAATAAATAAATAAATTGCAATGAGCAATCTTCATGAGTTGATTAGGCAACTGAGCCAATATATTTAAAGAGCAAGGCTAACTTAACTCTTACATGTGCACAAAGTTCTGTAAAGGCAATACATCTATATGCATAATGACGTCGACGGCCTTATAACAAAAGAGAGAAAGAAGATGGTACAAAGTTTTATTATGCAATGGTGTGGATCAACTTTAGCTTGCAAAATACCATAAAATGTTGGTGTTCTGATCTGTTATGGCAGTTATATGTGATCTGGCAGTCTTGCATATATATTTTTTTGCTGCAGTATGTGGTGTCCAATGTGTTTTTAAAATAGTAATTTTGTTAAAAATTATAATTACAATAATAAAAACCAATAGAACCCAAAACAGACAGAATGATAAAAAGAAAAGTGGAAGGTTCAGAAAAGAAAGGGAAAAGAAATAGAAAAGAAAAAAAGTAAGAATATAATACAAGGAAAAGGAAAAAGGAATTCCCACTTTTATCACACATATAGACACTTTTAGTAACTTATTGCCACGTCTTAAAAAACAACAAATGGTCTCTCCTTCCCATATCCTCTCTCTTATTTATAAATCCACAAAGCCATGGCATTTCAATCCTAGTGATAACAAACATCCATTAAGGATTAGTAAAAAATATATATCTATTTTAACTTTGATCAAATAAACCAACTTTATATTCCTTCCTTTTACATCTCTTCTCCCATAACTGTATGTGTGTCCCCCCCCCCCCCCCGCGCTGTCCAGACAAGTATAAACAATTTGGCTAATATAATTCATTCTCTAGTACTGGGTCTGTTCTCTTTTAAGAGTAACTCTTTGTTCTCTCTGATTCTGTGTAGCCAAACTCTTACCTGTTAATTTTCCAATCAACAAAATGTTCCCACAAGAAAATTGCTTGCAATTAATTTCAAAGATTTCATATATTTTTAAATAAATTCTTTATAAAGGAAAGAAAATATTTTTCAAGTCCATCTAGCCCCTTAACTTTCCAAAATCAAGATTTTAGTCCCCTTTATGTTGTTTTCCAAAAACTAAAGCTTCTGTTATTAGTCTTATTCAGAGGTTCTTTCGTCCAGGGTGAAAGGAAAATCTAGTGCAGTATAGTTCTTAACTCCAAATAAATCAGTAATAAGCAAACTTCCTAAAGTAATTAAGAGAAGTAGGTAAAAATCAGTGTCTCTTGGAAAGGTGCCAGGCATGGTTTAGCAACATGATTATGCTACTACCCTCCAGATTCTCAAACCTGCTAGAGAATGTTGTTTTGCAATCTCTTCGCAGGGAGAATCTGTACTGAGCCAAACATGGGCAATCCTTGTCTTCTTCTTAATCAGGAGAGTTCCAAGGAGCTGATCCCTTTCACTGGTTTCTATTTCAATCACACTGGTTGGCTCCACAAAAAGCAGAGTTATGCTCAGTCCACCAACACCATGCTGTCCTGGAAGCCTCCCTTCCTTTTACTTCTAACGATCTTAAACTTCAGTCCCTTCAAATAATAGAACTTCATTTCTTTTCATTTTCTCATTGTCCCTTCTGACAAGGTTCTTTAAAACTTTAACAAGTCTCTTTTATAAATCCAACATAGAAAAATTATCCAGGTCACCCTCTTGATTTATTAGCTCTTAGCAATAGCACTTAGACTTATATACCACTTCATAGTGCTACGCGGTTTAGAGTCAGCATACTGCTCCTAACAATCTGGGTCCCCATTGTACCAGGCTCAAAAGAATGGAAGGCTGAGTTAACATTGAGCCGGTGAGGATCGAACTCCTGGCAGTCAGCAGAATTAGCATGCAATATTGCATTCTATATTGAAATATCAACTCGTTTCTTTTGTATGTCCTCTGTAATATCTTTTTTAATGTCATTGTTCTGGCCTATTATTTCTAAATCTATTTTCAACTCTTGTCAGTTATAGCATGTTCCCCTTCCATAACAATTCTTACATATAGTATCTCTCTAGCAGTAGGTATCTCTTGTTGATTGCATTAACTATGAGTTCATTTTTCAAAAATATCCTTCACTATGTGCAATGTTTCATTCTGTATCCTTTTCTCCTTTAATTGTGATCTTTATTTCCCTCTAATATTCAACTCTTAAAATGTTACTTTTTTTTTAATTCAAATTTTTCCCAAGGAAAGGATTCTTTATAATTAATTCCAAAATCTTATTTCAAATTTATCTGAAGCCTTCTTCTGTTTGTAATTTCTAAAATTAAAATTTTAATCATTTGTTTGCTGTTTATTAAAAAAAAAATAAGTTCTTAAACTTGTAATTTAAAGTTTCTTTCTCTAAGGGTTGAAGAAAAAGCAGCTAGTGCTACCAAACATGTTAACCCAAAGGCTTCTAATAGCTGACAAGCAGATTATAAGAAGGAAGCATATAGACTTAGTGGCCTTTCAAAAGTGGCTACCAGAGTTTGAGCAAGATGGCTGTTTCCTCATCTCACGGAAGCTCTGCACTCACCTGAAACTATTCTTGGTAATGAGAAGCAGCTGTCTGAAGCACTTGTGGATCATTAGAGTTCTCTCTGTCCAGTATTCATCCATCATTTCTTCAGAAAAGTGCCCTCCAATGAGTTTTTTGCACCAATTACATCTCTTTTTTTCTAGGAGTCCTGTGCAGCATTTTTTTGAAACTGCCAAATGGGTTAGAGTTACCCATCAATGGATGATAGTTACCAGGGGTGGGTTCTACTTACCTTTACTACTGGTTTGCAACAGGAGCTCGTTTTGCTCATGCGCACGTGAGTGCTTCTGCGCATGAGCAAAAGCAAAAGATCATCCATTCTGATATCCGGCCAGGTGGGCTAAGCCTCCTGCAGCTTTTACTACCAGTTCACAAGAACCGGACAGAACCAGGAGCAACCATTACTGATAGTTACCCCTGGGAAGGTACCTACACCGTAACCATAAAGCTACTGTACCAATTGGCAGGAAAAACCTTTTTGGAGGTGACATTTGAATCCTAGTGGTGGGTAAAAAAGGGGGAAAATAATGTTTTTTTTAAAAAATATAATGGTTAGTAAGATGGACCAGTCAAGTAGAAACAAAAGCAGCTATTTCTAGTTCAAAAGCCAAAATATAGGAAACTTCAGTGTTCAGGAATATTGTTCTCTGCTTTGTTCCAACCCTTTTGCCTAAGAATGTCTACATGATTTTAAAGTGAAAGTGAAATTCAAGGAAGCATGAAAGAAAAATTGATTTTCCATATGACAGCAGTACACGTTTTTACCATCTTTCCCATTATAAGGGAAAGATGGTATCAATGCAGCTCCATCTACTGAATAAGAATGAAGCACAAGCTTGTATGCTGTGCCTAATTCTGGGCAAATGAGAAGCATTTCGAAACCCTGCTTTGCCATCATAGAAGCTATCTTGTTATCTGCCTAAGAACACCTTCTGATTGACCACATTGAATTGAGTGGTTAACAATGGCTTTTTATTTAGGGAATTAATCAATGCACACGAAGGAGCATAGCATGGATAAACGTGATAATTAATGTAATATATTGAAAACTAGCTAGAATATATAACAGGAAATCCCATGGGAGCCATTTCATTTCTTTCTTGTTGATAATGATTTGTTTTGCCAGCTTGCTGAAAGAAGAGCCTTGTGATCTGTATTGCTTTGAGGTGTCAAGAGTATGAAAATAAAAGGGGGCGAAAGGATAAGGTACAAAAAACATTTTATATTATCCCCCAATATTAGTTTGATTTTGATGCAGAACTTTGAAGGCTGCCTGCCTAACCATGACATTTAGCTGTTACTTTGTATTTTCTTCCTTTATTACATTTTAAGACTTTTTTTTAAAGAAACAAGAGCTAATACAAGCAACTACTATCAATATCAAGGAAGCAGACACAAAAGATATTGGAACAAAATGAAATTTTCCATGTCAATAATAGTCCGGCTGCAGCTGGAAACTGCTAGATAATTAAATAGAGAACGTACTGCAACTTTTGGACCTCTTATAGGGGTATTTCTTGTACAGCTAAAAACTGGCTGTCAGCTGCCACCTTATGCTTAATTGTGTTTTGCTACATTATGGTGACAGATTGCCATGAACCGTGGTGCAGGAAGTTGGCAAGGGGGAAAACGAAAGTAAGTGCTGTATCTCTTCGAGACACTGCTTCAGGTGACCCAGCATACTATCTGCAAACCATTTTGTGCTTGAAATGGCCATTACAAAAAGATCTTGTCTGAACCTGTCTGAACCTGACTCGTCGCACGGGATGGGAAATGGGAGGTAGCTAAGGGAGGGAAAATTTGAACTTAGAGATTTTGGCATGCAGTGCTCAGTTCTGGCTATGCATTGTTGCAATACATTTGGCTTGTAATAAGCTATACCTTAATTAGAATTATTTTTAATTGGACATTTTGTAACCAGATATGAATTACTGTGATGATCATAATTATGGGGTCTGAAGAATGCACCTTAATTATTTTCAGCTACTGCATAATACTCCTTGTTTATTAAAAGAGATCGTTTGCTGTCTAGTGCCAACCTACAGATATTGATTCAAGATGACACCAATTTTAAGTAATCATGTACAGAACTGCAATGCATGAACATATACATTTGAAGCAAACTAGTACACAAATACATGGTGATAAATTCCATTAATGTCAATAATATTGAAATCTAGACTCTAGCTCAAATCACAGCTAACATTCAGAGCCCTATTTTGTTTGATTTAAAACACTTTTTTCATTCAAACAACTAAAGAAAACACATACCATTTGTCAAAGAGTCATCTAAATGAGCCTCTGGGATGGATAGAAAAATGAAAAGAAAATAGCTATTGAGCTCTCAGATACATAACTGTTGTCCTGCCTCTTTCCAATGTAATAGTTTCCGAATGTTGGAAATATCTAGTTGGAAATATCTAGTTTCTAAGGCAAAAGGAGATAACAGAATAAACCAATACTGTATTTCTTTCTGCAGCAGAGTTGAAGTCCACAAGTCTTAAAGCTGCCAAGTTTGAAGATCTCTGTTCTATAGGGTCACACCCTCGAAGATCTAAGATTTCCTAGAGGGGTTTGTAATGGATAATAAGCTAAATCCCAAGGGTCATTAAAAAAAAAAGATTTGATCAAGTGCTAATATTTAGATGGAACTAAAATTCCTCCAACATAACTTAGATCAGGAGTAAGCAGTGGTGAGATCCTACCGGTTTAACAACTGGTCCACTGAGTGTGCACTTTGCACGCGTGTGCGCCAGACTGTGCAGTTTGCAGCAAATTGAACTTCTGCGTTGCTGAGATCAAGGAAAACAGCTGAGGAGCGGCAATCCACTCTGCCGCCCGATCAGCTGGCTTCAGAAACAGAAATATAGGTGAGTATAATGCAGGGGTGGGTGGGCGGGCCCACTTCAAAGACAGAGAGAACTGGTTTGCTCACAGCTGAAAGTTGGAGCTAATGGTTCACCCAAATCGGTCTGAACCGGCAGAATCCCACCACTGGGAGTAAGAGCCTATTGTAGCAAAAAAAAAAATTATAGAACGGCATTCACTGCACTTTATTTCTACAGTAGATTAACATCATAGCAATTCTGAGTAACTATAACCAAGAGCAAGAGCAAGAGCAAGAGAGCAGGCCTTGGTGAATCTAAATGTTCCAACATGTAGAGGAAGGGAGATAAACTTTATTATAATTTTATACCAGCAAGTATTCATGTATGCATGTATACATAAATTTTTCCATAGATTATGATGATAACAATTCAGAGGTTAAAACAGGTTTTTACTTTAAAAAGGGGGAATTAATTTTTAAGTGTAGCAATGACATTTTATTAAACAATATTTGCTGGCTTGCCCTCAAGACAGCAAGGTAAAATTTGGCTACATTATGGGATGCAGAGATCTTATAATGAGAAAACAAGTAAGAGGTGGGAGATGTAGAAGTGACAATCTCTCCCAGAGAGTTCTTTTATGAGAGGCCAAATTCACACATTACACAAGCTTGAATATAAATTCAACAGAATGAATGCCACAGACATGCTACACATATTTTATGGCATGGGAGTCATACAGCAAAGTCTTTCATGGAGGGCGATTTGTGCATGGTGTGTGTTTTTATCAATAACTATAAAGGATGTGCACTAAATTTATCCAGAGCAAATGTTCTGCAGTATCTATGATTTATTAAGGATTGGCAATAATCAGTTGCACTATTGATAAAAGACATTCTCCAAGACAGAAATAAACCAAAATAAACCTGCCAGTCCCTTTTTTTGTTTTCTTTTAAAAGATATAATCCCTTTTAAACACACAGATCCATTTTTTTTTAAAAAAAAAGCTATACATTTATGTCAAAATGTTGCTCTTCACTCCACTTAAAACACACAGACAGACACGCTTAATTCTTGTTTAAAATTACTCTGGAAATCATTTGCTTCTAAACGACATTTTACAAAAAGTTGAGGGAAAACATGATACTATGTTGGAATATGTCACCTGAATCATTGCTTCAATTTATTCTGCTTTTAATTCCCTTAAAAACTTCCTTGCAGATAAATCCAGATGAGCTGGTTAAGTTCATCTTCTAAAGTATGTTGTATTGGGAAGTTAACAAGCAGCTGGGTCAGCCTACAGCAGCTGAGATTTAAAAGTTCAGTTTAAAAGCTTTGGTTCCTGATCCACTCTCAACAATTACATTTTTATGCTCTTGTCCCATGTTGGATAATACATAAATACTGACTTTTATCATACTTCGATGCAAAACATTAATGAGGTAAATCAAACAAAACTTTTAAAACTAATCCAAATATACTGACAATTGTACCATTAAAATAAGGTGAAAGATTTGGTTTTCTTTAGCAGAGATGGGCTCTTTTTTGGCTGAAGAAGAAACCAGAATGAATTATATTTCAAATCTTCTCTTTTAGTATCTTGTATATTTCTTGAATGGGCATTAGCCTCCTAATTTCTGTCATTATGAGTTATGGAACAATTTTATTTAGGGATGCATGGGGATTTTAACATTTGAAATTTGATATGAACTGATCTAATCCACATTTCTATGGAACAGAATGGAACATAGAGATAGCATTTTTTTTCAGATAAAAATATTGTTTATAAAGTAAAATCAAAAGCACTTAGAAGTGAAAACTGTGAGCAAATCAAGGGTGGGTTCTACTTACCTTTACTACCAGTTTGCAACAGGGCCATGCATACACGAGCAAAGCGAGCGCACGCTTCTGCGCATGCGCAGAAGCTTCCTGATGATGTTGGGGTCAGTGGGCGGAGCCTCCCACCGGTTTTACTACCAGTTCTATAGAACCAGTCCAAACCAGGGGCAACCCACCACTGGAGCAAATGCTTTAAAATAATAATAAACACATATCAAAATAATTTTTAAAAACCTCTTTGAATAAACAGGGTAATATATAAATTAATGTAGAGAACAATTTTTAAAAATTATAATCGTATTACTCAAAAATACATCCCAGTGTTTGGTGGGCTATAATTGTACTGCCTTAGTACTGAAAGGGAAACAATAATAAGGATATAATAAATACTAGAATATGATATACTGGTATACTAGATTCTGTATATATGCCTTTGTATTTGTATCACACATATTATGTCTTTATATTTGTATCTCCTGTAACAAACATATTCTGTTATTAGGCCTCTGTAATGTATCTGGTATTTGTCAAACATATGTCCCTGCCATTTGACCTGAACCCATATCAATCTTCTCCCTGTTTTTCCTTGTGCTATCTAAGAGCATGGTACTATCTCAGTTGAAACTACAGCCATCAACAAAGGGATAATTTACACCTCAATCCTAATTTATGTTTGATCTGGATAAACTCCTGCTTTCCAGAGCCAGGAGGCCAAAGTGGCCAATTGAGTAAACAAAGAAATGCTTAAGGATTAGTAATTGGGAAATTTCTATTCCCCCTTGCAAAGCAACAAGGAATACACAAACTTAAACCAGGAGGCCAGAATTGGGTACTAAGCTGACATCTCTGAGGGTATAAAAGGACGCCATACCTTTCCCAAGAGGTGGCTATCTCCTCACATGCATTGTATCTGTATGTTCTGGATATAGTTCTACCCAGTATTTTGTTTTTGGCCATAAATAAAATCTGTTTTTTTGCAAGCCTCGTCTTGAGTCTCTTTGGCATTCTGGTGACTCAAGTGTATTTTGGGACCTTACAGTACAATTTATCCTAGTTTATTTTCTTCCTTTCTTCTAAAAGGAAGACTCCACCAAATCAATCAATCAATCAATCAATCAGTGTATTTTTCAATCAAAGTTCAAATGTTGCATTTTATAAACTGAGCAATCACACTTAGAATTTATCAGGAACATTTCATAAGCCTCTGGATCAGGTTTTTCCAACTTGGTGCTTTCTAGATAGGTTGAACTAAAACTCTTACAATTCTCAGCCAACTGCCAGTTTAGCACTTTGGGACTTGCAATGCAACAGATGTGGGTAAGACTGCCCTGGGCCATCTTGCTGAAGTACTTCTCTGTCTTGTTTTTGACTCTGCTTTGCTTATTTGCTCCATCCCCTTGTAGCTTAAGGATATGTGTGAATAATGTGCTTCGTAGCTCTTTGCCAGAGGATTTAAAACACAATTAGCTCTGGGTGCTGTGCTGCATGTTATATTTTATAAGGGAATTTCACATTCATATCTCCAAGCGTTTGTCAGTGTGTATATAAATGAGGAAAGAGTTATCTCCAACACCAGATTGAAATACTGGTGTCTTATTTAACTTCCTGTCACGTTCTTAAAATACGTCCCAGAAGAAGCTAAAAGGAACACAGATTACTGCAAAATAGGAATGTAAATTAATGCTCATTATCTCCATGATCATACAGCTTCTGCAATCAACATTTGTTTTCAGTAGGAGAGGATGCTGAGCAAGTGATAAAGTAACAACCTTGTTTCAAACACTTGAAAAAGGATGGACTTAATTCTTTCCCTGAAGACTAAAAAAATCCATAGTAAGTATATATCAGTGGCTGTTTGCAGATTTTCCACCAAGCAAAATATGTTCCTGCATAAATATTTTCTTTGGCAAGAGAAAGTGAGACCCTTCACTTCAAGCCATTTGGTATGTCACTCTTGCCATCTTTTATTTGTTGATTTTCTTCTAATTTCTTTGATAGTTGTGAGCCACATAGAGTCACTAGATATCAGACAGTATACAAGTTTATTGAATTATTATTATTATTATTGCCATTGTTGTTGTTGTTGCTGTTGTTAGCAAGATTAAATTGAGGATTAAAGTCAGTGGTCCAACAGAAAAATCTTAGACTCTAGTACTATGGATAACTATTTAAACCATTTAAATAGTTACAACTGATTTACAACTGATGGTATAGGTACCTCTGGTGGTATAAAGATATAGTAAAGTAGAGTGCCCATAAGAAATGTCGGATTGAAGATGACTCCTCAAGAAGTTGAGCAAGGACAGGACTTGAGATTACCCACAAGTGTTCAGATAGCTGCTTTTCATGAAAAGACCTCAAGACAGCAATGTCTGGCAGTTTATAACTTTGGGAGACAAGGGAATAACCATCTTATTCAAACCACAGTTGGTGCCTTGAAAGGACATTTAAGTTAACATGAAGTGTAGAGGTGATTCTTCTACCCAAGTTGGGTGAAAGCCATGAAGAAAAGACAAATACGAGAAGGAGACCCATAGCAGGAAAAATGAGCACTATGACAATGAACTTCAGAAAAAGGAACCGAAGGCCAGTTTCTGAAAAGTTGAGACTTAGCAATAAAATTTGAAGTCAGTGCCACCTACAACAAGCCATGATGATGTCAAAATTACACAGTCAAGCCAACAGAATAACTATGTGATGATATAACGACATCTAACACAAATATATAAATTAGATCATTTGTGCAAAGCATGTATTGTCATTTGCTCCCTCTTTTCAATTCCCTTGGACTTCCATATTGCCTGCTTCAGGGAAAAACTGCTTCAGCCTCAATTAATGATCACTCATTATTTTATAGCAGTAAAAATATTCTCTGTCACTGAAATATATTATGTCTGTACAACTTACTACCTTTGTAAAATATCTGTAAAGGTATCTTTTCTTTCTTTAAAAAAAAAGAAGCTTTTTGCTTCTATCTTAGACTCAGTAGCTGAGACTTATGGAATTTAGACATGTAAGTCTATTTCAGTCAACCACTTGTCCATTTGGGAATAAGCACAATTTTGTTTCAAAAGATGAAAGGAAAAATGGTACAGATAAAAGTGCATTTCTACATTCTTATTTCACACCTGCTGTTCTCTTGATAGTAATTTGGTATCCATACCCTTATCTGCAGGGCTCCAGATTCTGCTTGCAGGATACATATTTTTCTCTATACATAGATTATACATACATTTACAAGATATGGTATTATGTAAATGAAATAATGTACCTCATAGTTATGATCACATGAGTCTTGAATCTACAATTAATATTAAACTGCTATGCCTTATTGTTATATTAAATCAATAAAGATATTACTATAATGGTTGGAAGTTTGAATACTAAATACACAAAGCTTCCATTGCTGGATATGGAACATCAATCACTGTATCTTCTCTAGAACCTTTCTTTACTTAATTTTTTTCTTTAAAAAACATGACAAGCAGAAATTGGGAGGCATTCATCAATATTAAAAGTGAAACAGAAAGTGAATTGGATATCATCTGCAAAAGGAGCCTTGGGAAAAGTATTTAAATGAAATAAGATATTTGCACTGGACAATAAATAGAGCTCTAATTTATTTATTAAAAAAATATCTATTTCCATAGCAAAGGGTGAATCTATGATTATCAGATATTGTTCAACAGTGTAAATATGTAATGATATAATGCCACCTAATGCAAATATACAAATTGTATCATTTGTTCAATATATTAATTGCCATTTGCTCCTTCCTGTCAATACAAAATATGAATACAAAATATAAATTGGCAACCAGCAATGGAAAAACCAATCAAAAAGGAATTGTCACTTAAATCGTCCCTGATGTCTGATGGAAGAGCCAGATCTTGATGGTTTTTCTAATTTTTTTATTCAGATTATTGGAAGTCACTCAGCAAAGACTTGCCTAATTCTCTGAATGAAGGAGGAAGTGCAATCAGATTTGCAAGTTTCTGTTACTCTAACCAGTGGTGGGTTGCTCCTGTTTCTGTCCGGTTCTTGAGAACCGGTAGTAAAAGCAGTGGGAGGCTCCGCCCACCTGCCCTGACATGATATTTGGTGACCTATGAATGTGCATGCGTGCTCCCGTTGCAAACCGGTAGCAAAGTAGAACCCAACCCTGACTGTAACCAATGTTGGTTATCTTTCTGTGGAGTTGATTTCAAGGCTGGTCTTGGACCTCACATCCTTACAATAAAGGCTCTAATTCCTCAGATCCCTTCTTTCAGTGATTCTGTTTCTATTATAACATTCAAAGTGGGTGATCATGAATTAGAATTAGATAAATGTTCCAAAAAGAGTTTCACTTTATACTTTGGTTGTGAACTAAAGTAAATAACTAGTCAATTAAAGTCATCTTAATTCAATAATGACTTCTCCATGTGTTTGTTTATAGGCCTGATTTTCATTTTCGTTTATCTCACTGCAACATACACCTGTTATATTTCATGAAAATGAATTGATGAAGAGTGCAATACATATAAAGCTTACAAGTAATTGTCACATGAGTCTTTCACTTCCTGAAACTTTTCAATATAATTTTCTGACTTTGGGACTGAATGGATCAGTAAAAGCAACATTAATTTAGGCTATATGGTCCCCTCCATAAAACCAAATACACTACAACATCTAATACTTTATAACATCTAATCACGAATTGTCTGTAATCATTTTATTCACTCTAGGGAAAATATGATTCAATTAGTTAAACATGATTTTCAATGTCTGGACATAATTAACTTTCATTAATATAATCATTATTAATAATGTCAGTATTGTAGAATTCATTTACTGTCTCTGAATATTTAAAGATGTGAGAACCTAAATTAAAACTCTATCATCTGCATTTCAATTATACCAAACCTGAGTGCAGAGTAGCCCTGCTCCTCAAGTCTGAAATAATCTCTGTGACACCAATTAAACTAGTGGGGAGAAGATGGTTACCTATAACTACATTAAGCACCAATGTAAAAATTGCTTAAGGCAAATTTCATTCTTCCAGACTTCCTGCTTGTTTCCTGAAATACATTCAAGCAGCAATATCCCAGAGATGCTTACTAAAATCATAGCCTATACAATTGTCTTGGAAGCTACTGCTCAACAAGTGTACCTGTAGATGTCCTAGTTCAGATATAGACAACCACAGGGCTCCCATGTGACCCCACATCGCCCACTTTTTGGTAGTGTATAGAAGCATATCAGACAACAGTTGTTGAACATTGATAGTGTAGTTATTTGAAAGATAAGCAACACTAAAAAAGTGTAATGAAGTTCTTTAAAAGGGCCAACATTTTTCCCCCAAAACTAACACCCTACCCCATACACTCCTACAAAACAAGAGAGAATGTCCTGCCACAATTTGCATCTGACAACACTAGTCCAGGGGTAAAATATTCCCAGATTGGACCGGATCGCCCGGTCCGGTAGCGATCTTGGCCGTTGGTTCAGCAATCTTGTAGCGATGACAGAGCAAAGCTCCGCTCATCCGCCCGGGTATCATTACTTCCTGGTTTTAACATTTAAGTAATGTGTTTTTTACCTTCTGCACATGTGCAGAAGGTTTTACGCATGCGTAGGTCTGTCCATGCATATGTGTGTAGCACAGCACATGCGCTTCCGAACCGGCAAGGAAGGTAAGTAGATTTTACCCCTGCACTAGTCCATCTCTACCCAAGCATAAAAAGGACACTGTACATCTGTTCTGGATCATCAACAATATTATCTGTATTAATGTATTTTTTGAAAGACAGATGGGGTGCATTTAGAATGTCTGAACTAGCCCATCAGTTGAACTTGAGATCTGTAAAAATTAAAAAACTGTAAAAATATGAATTTAAAAATTACAGTGAAACAATAGAAACTTAATAATACTTTCAGAGACAACAAATATAAACAAAATATTTATAAAACATTGAATGAAAAACAATTTAATTAGCCAACACAAATTCTGAAATAAATCGGAAAAACCTAATATTGGTAACATAATAGTTCTGAGAATCACTGATCTATTTTTGGTTCTAGGAATAATTCTGCATAGAAACACAATTTCTTCCATTGTAACTGGAGTAGTATTTTATGACATGCCACTAGTTGTCTTTTATCATACACTATTAAAGTACTGGAAGGAAATCTAATAATTCAACAAATAGAAAAAGATCTATATTTAAGTCATTATAGAAACTGTAGATGCTATGATCTGTATGTCTGTATATATGCAGCATGATCTCTGTCTTTGTATATTTCACAAAGTAAGATTGATAGTAATGTTGTGTTTGCTTGTTTTTTTCCTTATTCTTCTTCTGTAACATCTGAGCTGCAGTGTTCAACTGACATCAAGAATCAGAACAAATTTAATATTGCAAAGCTTAGATACAATAATGAATAGAACTATGAAATAAAACATTGTGCTTGACTAAACACAAACATTAGTTAAAATTGGGTTATGAATTGGGATAGAGGCATGCAACTTTGGAGTGGGAGTGGGGGAGGCTGAAGAATGCACTTGATCTTTAACTGAGCCAGGAAAATACAGTAAGAGGGTAAAATAAAAACAAATATTATACTACTATGTTTCCCTGAAATAATACCAGGTCTTATTTTCTTTTGACTCCCGAAAAAACAGCTAGGGCTTCTATTCAGGGGTGTCTTAATTTTTTTGAGGTGCAGGAGGCGGCAAATGCAGAATAAGAATATAGAATAAAACTTTATTATGGTCATCGACCAGCAATAGACATTCAATAAATTAAAAGTAATACTGACATTAATCATGAATAATAACATCTCTGTTATGAAAATACATGATCTCAAACCTAATTTACATGTGTGTAGAGCTGATAAGTATGTGAGTAAATATATTGTTATAGATATCTCAAAAAAATTGGCACCAGTTGACATTGTAATTTGGTAACCAATTTTTTTCTTGTGGACATTGCAGCGACACAGAATTTTGCCACTGCATGCGTGGTAGCCAGATTTGAGTCTTGGAGGAGAAAGCCTACATAAAAGTCATCTGTCCTCCCTGGCAATCTCTCTAGTAAGGGGAGAATGTATATTGATCTACATACTCTGTATAACTCACAGTACAATAAAGCATGTGAGATATCTTCGACTTCTCCTTTTCCACATATGCATACTTGTTTTGCTATCGGTGTTCTCTTGTACCTACCCTGGAGAAGTGCTGAGGGGAGAATATTAAATCTGACTCTGAAGAAAGTTATTCTTTGTTTTGGGAAGATCAGATCACTTAGATATCCTGCTGATTCCCACACACCCTGCTTGATTCTGTCCCTACTGTGGAGAGGCAACCTATTTAGTTCTTCTTGGAACTCCATGTCCTTCATTCTATCAATTACTACTTGCTTTGCTTTGTCAAAGCCAAGGGACATTAAGAATACTGATGAGAGCCCATAACAGCCCAGCTTGTGATCTATTGCCTGTTTCCAGGGGGAGGGGAAGTTGTTAGTCAGCACTAGTGGGGACAATCCCTCTGGAAAGAAATGAATTTTTAGCCAATAAATTATCATCATCTTCCAGGCTCTTACCTGAATTTGAGGCAAGTGCAGTCACCTCAAGGCTGCTGGACCCCTTATGGCAGAGCATTGCACTGGGAGGCCTCCACAGGTAAGATTGAGTTGCGTGTCTTGCTCCAGCAAGATGGGTGCAGGCGGGGGGCTTGGCAGCCAGGAAAGGTGGGGTTTTGGGGTGCAAAGGAAGAAGGGCAATCTCCCCCTACCTCCTCTGTCCTGTTGCAGAGCTGCATGGAGCTCACTCAGGGCAGGCTGACTGCTGTCGAAGGGGATCCTGGCAGGCCGGCAGTGGGGGCTTGTAGAGCTGAGCTGAGTTGCCTCACGCTAGGCAGGAGCAGCCCAGAGGGAGTGCTGGAGCAATGCAGCCAGGAGGGCAAAAAGCCCCTGTGAGGGCAGCAGGTGCACCAGGTGCAGCAACCTGGTAGAGGGTGTGTGTGTGGAGCTGATTCTGATGAGCTGCATGGCTTTCTGCCTCATCTTAGCAGCAGCCTAAGCAAGACCCGAGCTCCAGGCCTGGTGGAGCATAAACTGTGCTTGCTGCTTGCTCCATAGCCACAAGGTGAGCTGTGGAACAGAGGGGCCCTCAGCTGCAAGGTTGCCTGGCACCATGGGCAGGGCTGGGGCTATTAAGAGTGCACTAGAAATATCTCCAGGAACCTGGAGAGTCAGAACTCCTGGCCCTCACTAGATCAGCTGATCCGCAAGCTGCGGTTAAGGGGCCTTGCAGCCATGAGGTGACCGGGGAAGGGAAGGCCTCCTTGCTGGCCACACGCACTCCCTTCTCCAGGGCTTATTTTCGGGGTAGGGTGTATATTAGCCTCCCCTCCAATTAGGCTTGGGCTTATTTTCAGGGTGGGTTGTATTTTCAGGGAAATACGGTAGTATAATACTAAACAAATATCTTTTAAATAATCTTTTGTCACTTTAAAAATTACACTTAGGAGGAACTTTCAGAACAGCTGCCTTGGCCATTCTCAAGGCTTTGGAGACCATACACAGCCTTGAAGCTGAGTCCTTTATACTAAGAATTAAAATGCAAAATCACATCATTTCCTCCTAAATCCCCAAAAGATAGCAAGATTAGCAAATATATCTCCAATCGGTTATTTTAAAATTTGGTACTTTTATAAATAGGCATGGGGAATATTTCATAAGCAAAACCAAGTGAATAATCATTTCAAATACCTTATATAAGTGGCATCAACAGTATTTTCTAATCACAAGGAAAAGTCAAGCGATGGGTAGAACAAGATACTTCAGTGCTCTGATTCTTTACCTGGTTTAAAAAAAGAAATACATTCTCTTACATGTGCATCAACATTTTTCAGTTAGTTTTAAAGAAATGAAAATCAATAGCAATGTTTCATTTTCAAGATCCTTAGGACAGCAGTTTTCATAAAGGAAAACAGAATTTCCAAAAATAAGTCCGTCAAAGGGATAGTTTATAGATAAAATTAACTCCTCTGTTACCTTACTTTCATTTTTTCCCAGTAGACCTTATGCAAACTTTTATTTTTTTTTTGCTGGAGAACTTTTAATAAAACAGTTATAATTTCTGTTGTGATGTACTGGCTTGTTGAGGTTCATTTGGTATTGAAAGATTTGTGAGTTAAATTTTAAATGGATGATATGTGCATTATATCATATACTGGGTGTTGCAGTAGTAATAGGAGAAGGATGAATGATGTTCTTCTACTTTCACTCCTTCTTTTGAACATTTCCTTATCACCGAGAGTTTCTGATTGCCTTATCAGTTCTCCCCAAACCACAAACCATTATTGTGTAATACCAGGCTAGAATTAAATCCTTCTCTTAGCTTTTAACTCCTCTGTTAACTTTGAACTCTCTTTTGCCTTCCCAGCTTTTAACTGCAATGCCAAGATTTGTAAGATGCCTGGAGGAATTTACCTCCCACTTAAGGCTCGCTGTCTGTTTGAGTGAACACCATTTATTTTATTATCATTTTCATGCTTTATATCTTTCTCTTGTTGTATACTGTGCTGTGATGATATATTTATCCTGTGCTTTTCTATCTTTATTGCTTTATTTTTTAAATTTGTATCCTGGCTTTTCATTCAATTTGTATATAGTTTTGAGAATTATGCTACCGGTAATGAGCAGTGTAGTAGTGCTTCATTGATCGATGTGCTGGCAAATATAACAGCTTAACAATGCCTCAGTATAAGTATTCCATACTTATACATTTTTTATTTCTTAGTTAACAAAGGGTTGTGCTACGTGGCAAAACATATTACTGATCTCAAAGTGCATTAGTATGATAAAAAGCTAATGAGACCTATGACTCTGGATGCTTTCTAGAGCAGTTTTTACATCCACTTTTTATCTAATGAGAGAGGACAAATCTTGTCCTGTATCCATTGGATGAGGGTTTTTTATGTGTGAAATGTGATATATCATTTTACATATCCTAATCCTTAAATATTCTGGTCTACCTAAATTATAACTTATTGAACAAAGAATATCTAATTTAGAGAAATGCAATAAAGGAGGCTAAATTAGTAATCTATGAATGCAAAATGATACATGAGACAAAATATTTCTAATAAAAATCAGCACCTTGGAAAGTACTTTCTTTTCTTTTAAGGTATTTTTTCATTTTTAAAATGCATGGTTACATTATAGTTTCAAAATCAAATTATATATTACTAAGCTTTGAACCTTTGTTCTATATTATTTTTAAATAAAGTTAGAAATATAAAAGTACCTTCCCCCCAAAAAGAGAATAATTGTGTTTTTGAAACAACCGGGACTAAAAGCCTAAGAAGATTTAAAACAAGGATTTAATTAGAAAAGATTCAGTGATATCACGCTTTCAAATGGAATCTTTGAACTGAATCTTCAGATTATTACAAGTTATAAAAATCTAATTAAATCACTGCAGAGAGATTCAAAGATGATTTGATTTTCTGACTAGGGAAGCCCCAATAGTTTTGCAGCTAATTTCCATAAAGAGACAAAACTTTGGTGGCTGGAATATGACTGTGATTGGTGAACCTATGGCACGCGTGCCAGAGGTGACATGCAGAGCCCTCTCTGTGGGCATGTAGCAGTTGCCAGCTGCTCTTATAGGTTCCATCGTGCACATGCATGCCGGCCAGCTGTTCTTTGCGCCGGAACCCGGAAGAGAGCAGCTAGCCAGTGCACATGGGTGCCGGACCAGCTGTCCAGTATGCATGTGCATGATGGAACCCGGAAAAGCAGTTGGCCAGTGCACCGGTGCTCTTTTTCAAGTTCCGGCGCTCCGGTGCATGCATGCTTCAATTTCAGCACTCGGTGTCAAAAAGGTTAACCATCACTGGAACATGATCTTTGACTTGAATAACTGACCAAGGAGTTTTATCATCTCTAGAAATATTCTTATCAAAGTGCTTGGGAGATTTTCTACTGATGTATATACCAATACTTAACTAAAGACTGAAACAAAAACAGCAAGGAAACAAAGGAAAGGCAAGAATCAAATTTATACTGCTGTTCTAATTTTCTGTTGCTAACTTTTTAGCTTTTATTCTTCCTTAACTCCCACATTTAGCCAGAGGATGTCTTCACAAAGCACACTTGGTTTGTCTGCCATACTTTATAAAACATAAAGTACCATATGGTTCAGAATGTTATATAAACATAGCCAACTGTGTTTAATGAAATAATAATTCAATTTTACACATCATGTTTGGAACTTCTATTTTAATATGTGCAGACAGAAGTAGAATGGATAGAGTGCCCATCTTCCTTTACAGTTTGCCTTTTCACACAAAAAGAAAATGATAGAAAGGAAAATAAATGACAACAATATATACTTTAAGAATAACTGGGGAAAGAATAACGGGCAAAGGGTGGAACATATTCTTTCTATCCAATATTTCTCCACAGAAATGCATAGCATGTTCTCACTGTATGTGATTTTGTTTTATTTTATTTATACAGCTGCACAATATACAGTAGCCATTTTGGAAAACTTACATTTCCTAGGCTTTTCATACATTACATAAATTACTGCCAAAAAAGCCAACACAGTTCTGGGCTGCATAAACAGAGGGATAGAATCAAGATCACTTGAAGTTTAATACCACTTTATAATGCCTTGGTAAAGCCACACTTGGAATATTGCATTCAGTTTTGGTTGCCACGATGTAAAAAGATGTTGGACTCTAGAAAGTGTGCAGAGAAAAGCAATAAAGATTAGGGGACTTGAGGCTAAATTATATGAAGAACGGTTGCAGGAACTGGATATGTCTAATTTAATGAAAAGAAGGACTAGGGGAGATATGGTAGCAGTGTTCCAATATTTCAGGGGTTGCCACAAAGAAAAGGGAGTCAAACTATTCTGCAAAGCACCTGAGGGTAGAACAAGAAGCAATGGGTAGAAACTAATCAAGGAGAGAAGCAACTTACAACTAAGGAGAAATTTCCTGACAGTTAGAAAAATTAATCAGTGGAACAACTTGCCTGCAGAAGTTGTGAATGCTCCAACACTGGAAATTTTTAAGATATTGGATAACCATTTGTCTGGTGGTGTAGGATTTCCTGCCTGGGCAGGGGGTTGGACTAGAAGACCTCCAAGGTCCTTTCCAACTCTGTTATTCTATTCTACTTATATATTTAGTTAATTGCCATTACTGATGTTTTGATTGCCATCTAGTGATTCTACAGATGTCATAGTGCAATATTAATTTATATATATAAATTATTGTCATAAATTATTTCCATAAACAAGCATACATACACATATGTATTTGAATATATATGTTAGTGTTTGTATATATTTATACAGAAACATATATGTATATGTATGCATGCAGGTTTGTGTGACTGTATTCATGCACATACACACACACAATCCCTGTGAATAGTCTGGACAAGACACAACCTGAAATAGTAGCTCTATCTTTATTGCAAGGTTACATTAACTCTCTGAATCTCCCAGAATCATTAACCAGATACTGTTCATGCATGATCATAACTAGTTAACAAACAAAAGAAAACTTGGTATCTGCTCTTAGTTGTCCAATTTTATATTCATTTCCTCAAAAGTAAGTTATGTTCCAAAACAATTATCTATATATTTATCATGTATCCCAAAATAGTTACTTAGAAAAACTCCACTTAATTCAATTGCAAAAAGTGAATCGATATTCAAATTATCACATTTGCAGAATTGAAGAGTGACATTGTCATAAAGGGCATTGCATATTATCCTAGATTTTGATGATGACACCCACTCAAAATCACCTTAAATCATGCTTTCCCCCCCAAACCCTATATGGAAAAAAAGCATTTAAATTAGAAAAAGAAAAGTGTACCTATTACACTTATTGTGTTCTGTTCCACACAAATTTGCTGCTGAAAACATTTTTGTTTTCTGTATTTTTATAACGTGAAAAGTTGTTGGAGAAAACATTTCAAATAAACAAGATTATGACAAACATGTTTTCTGCACTAGTAATGATAATATTCAATCAGATATTAATATTAAGTAGCATAAAGTATCTTAATTCTAAGCATTACTGGTGATTTCATGGCAGTGTATATTTTGACTAAAACAGATTCTTATAGCAATGGAATTTTATTTAAAACCTATTTAAAATCTTAAAACCTATCTTTTCCAGCAAGCCAGGCTGTCTTAAAATATTCTTAAATGTCTTTTTAACTGGTTTGTCACTTTTAAATTGGGGCCAAATTTATATATATATATATATTTAATTGTTTTTAATGTTTATATTCTGTGTCTTTTAATTTTGGCTGTACAACGCCCTGAGTCCCCAGGGAGAAGGGCGGTATATAAGAATTAAATTAAATTAAATTAAATTAAATTAAATTAAATTAAATTATTTCTACGGACATATTTATCTTTTACATCAGTAAATCTTTAGTGAAGATCTACAAATATTTTGATAACATATAAATCTTTTAAATATCATTTAAAATTATTATATATGTTTACTACTTCACCGGATTTTTAAAAATTATCTTTAGTTTTCCCAAAATGTTCCAATTCAGGTTTTCTTCAAAATATACTAATACATATCTACAAACTCTTGTTATAAATTTATTTTGACAGACTGAAACACAAAAGGCATTTTGCTGAGGTATTCCAGAAAGAACTTATTGCAATCTGCAAATGCTAGGGTACATGAAATAATGAAATTCAATGAAATTCAATGAAATTCATTCACAGGTCAATTTTGCTGCTCTGCAAAAATCTAGATGACTGTTAGGTGGCACCAAAGAATGCTAAGCCTCTCTTGTTACCTAGTATACTTTGCTAGTGGTTGTCGGAATTTTGAAGCACAGATAGGTTAATCAATATATGCTAAACATAAACAATTTCAGGTTATTTCTGATATCCCAGCACAATCAATCATTGCTAAGCATGCACCCTGCCTTTTTCTAGCAAAAAAAATCAGTTAAATCATCTCTCATTTATAGCCCCTCAAACAGCAGCCCCAATCTTTTTGTCACCAGGGACAGGCTATGTGCAAGACAATTTTTCAACGGACTTGGGTGGGGTGGGGATGTTTTCAGTTTCACTTGTTTGCCTACTGCTCATCTCCAACTATGCGGCCTGTTTTCTAAAATAAATGTCATGCTTAAACTGCATCTGCAATCTTCATTTTCTGAGAAATATCTAAAAAGGAAGGAAAACTAGAAAAATCTGCTTGCGTAAACATTGTTAAAAGCAAAACCTTGCACTCTAATGACACTGCAATAAAATAAAGACAAACAAGCTGCAATTTTAAGTGGCACATTTTGATACTTCTTGTTTCCCACTGGTAATGAACCTCAATTAAAATGTGAAAATCCACATATGTGACCAACCAACAAACTAGAATATTAAGATAATGTATTTTTAGCAGATAAAATAGGGTTTTTCTCCTGGATTGATTTTGCCTGGAATTCTACATTGAACAAAACACAGTGTTTGATGCCAGAAAGTGTTTTAAATCAACAGCTAATTAGTTCTAAGATACAGGAAATATTTCTACTAACCATCAACTAGACCTGTATTGAAATAAATATTTTTTCTCTTATATATATATACACAAATCCTTAAAAGCGTAATTTGCCAGCTTCTATTTCAAGAGGCAGATATTTCTGACAAATATTTAAGCAGGTTTTAAAATCTTATAATAATGGAAAACTTGAAACCATACTATCAGATAAATCACGCAGTCAATGAGCTTGCAAGGTAAATCTTACTGCTCAAGATCAAATAAGGAATGATTCGCATTAACCAAAAAGGCTCGGAAAGAAACTCATTCTACCATGTTGATAACTCATTAGGAAACTAAGTGAATGTTATATCCATGCAAACATGTTAAAGGACTTTTTTCTTTTATTATATTTAATTTAGTTGCACGTGTTGCTTCCAATTAAGACTACCATTTTATTTGGGGGAACTTTTGTCCTAAATTAGATTATATCAGGAGATTGGCTTAAATTTAAAAGCTTCTTCTGCCGATGAGATGATGCCATTCAACTGTCCCCTCATGCTGTGTTCTCCTACAAATTGCATCCCAGTCTCACCTAGCCCTCTGCTGCAGTTCTCAGTAGGACAGCCCTTTCTACAAACTGAAATGTGCACACAGTTGTTCATAACCAATTCAACAATCTCAGCATCCTTCAATGCCTGGGTTTTTCACCTGACTTTTAAATCATTACAAGCTTAGTTTTAACATTTCAAAGAAACTACATCTGGGTTAGGGGAATCAAGAAAAAAAAATCCTTAATGTTGGACTTTTTTTTGTAAGCTTTACAAAATATTTTTTTTTCCATTTCCATGTCATTTTGCAGGCCATCTTTTGAAACAGATATCAGTCAATAGGGTTACTGAATAATTTTTGCTCTTAATACTGAGGATGGTTTTTAGATAAGTTAATAAATTTTGGAAATTAATAGGTGTTATTGTATAGAGCATGCACTAATGAAAAGAATGATATCTGTTAGATATTGACAGGATAGTTTTCCCTCTGGTCCGCTGTTTAAGCGGGAAGAATACTTGAATATGATTGGCCGGTTTCCCTGACAGCTCCCTATAAAAGGGCTGGCTGTCAGAGAGGCTGGCTGCTGGATTGTAAATAGTTGCTGAATAAAGAGCTGTTGTCTGAAGCCTGTCTCCAGTCTCTTCAATCCACCTATCTAACAATGTCCATTTGTGAAAAACCAAAGTTCAAGTCATAAAAACTTACACATTTCAACACAGATTTATTCATTACAGAGGCAAGTAACAAAAAATAAATGTTATTGTAAACCCTGCAGTTTCCATACTTGCATGTGACATCATAACACAATTAAAAAAGAACTAACTTGCATTATGATGTCACAACACATTTAATCATTTTGGCATCAACATGCTCAGCTGTGATTGCCTATGCGTTTACCTGGAAGAAGTTCCAACAAATATAAATGGGACTTCCTTTTAAGAAATACATACATTACAAAATTATGCTATAAACTTCCATGTTACTGTCTGCCAGGTTTTTTGTTAGATCTGAGTAATAGAGGGTCTAGAGGTTTACACTATCCTGAGTTGCCAGTTGCAATTTCCATAAACAAAACTGTTTTAGAGACTTGGATCTGATCTGCCAGAAGAGAGACAATTCAGGCATCAGGCTAGAAGCCAGAGACCATAAGTTTTAGGCAAAAAACCAGCAGAGTGACCTTGAGCTAGTCACTTTGTACCAACCCTAAGAAAAAGGCAATAGCAAATCACTTCTTAAAAAAAACCCACCTTGTCAAGAAAACTGCAGGGACTTGTCCAGGCAGTCTGTGAAAATCAGACATGACTGAACAGAAGAAAAAAGAAATCTGCCATAAACAACGGGACTGCCTTGGAGGCAGAATGAATACACCAATTTCAGCTGGACCTTTGTGATATGTAATTGAAATAGGAATATTCCAAAGCACTTTGCACATTTAAAAGGCTTACAGAAATCATATATAACCAGTTTTATTTTTGCTGCAAAATCCCATTTGCCAAAGTTCTTCAGCAATTTCCCATTCTCTCTTACAAATGCCATTGCAGCGTGGGTGGAGGTGAGATGCACTTGCACATTTCTAATTATACACTTCACCTTAACTAGACACTTTGAAAAATGACACAGTCTAATTGCAGATTAGTATTTTTATACTGTCAAGGCCTCTAGATGGAAAGTTTAGGAAATAAGTCTTAGCAGTCTTTTATGGGGCAGCAAAGGTGAGTCCTTATGCTCAAGCAAAAAGCAAATCTAGAATTTTGTATATACAATAAGAAAAGGAAGAATGTAGATATGTATTTTCACTGAACTCTTCATCTCTTTTGATTTTTTTTCTCTGATTTCTTTCTAATATATTAACAATATGTCCATAGTGATGGTTACTGGATCAGTCCAAATATCTGGAAATCTACAGCATGAACATATGTGGGACTGTGCTTGGAAGTTGCAATCAATACTCTTAGAAAGCCATTAGAAGGCAATGGTGATGGGAAAAGCATCACTTCTTTAGGCTAGTATAAGGTTGGTTACTGAGACAAACAGCATTGGTCTTATCCATCAAGGCTTTTCTTATAACTGTTCCCAAGTAAGTTCATCACCATTACTCCTTTTCTAGCCCACTGGTAATTAACTTCCCACATAAGAACATCCTGTCTTTTCTCCTTCTCTTTTTGATTTATTTTTACTTAAATTCAAATCCTTTCACAGGAAAGAAACTTTCTTGGTAAACCTGAGCAAACAATTTATTGCTCGGGTTTTTATATTTTTCAAAATATAAAAAAATAAAGGCATTGACTATCTAGTTTAAATTACATTGCAAAATTATGGATCATATGTGAAATTAACCCAATACGTAGTACACAAATATAATTTCAAAGGAACTTGTCATCAGTACTTCGTAAAAAATGTACTTAAAACATTAAGTGTGGGAAAAGAGAAATCTTTTTTAATTTTTTTAAACTATATAGGTTTTGTTTTGTTTATTTATATGTCAACTTTATTATTTTTACAAATAACTCAAGGCAATGAATATATCCAATACATCCTCCTCCTATTTTCCACAGAAGAGCAATCCTGTGAGATGGATTGCTGAAGACAGGATTAGAACTCAGTCTCATGGTTACCAGCCTGGTGTCTTAATCATTAAACAGATTAGCTCTGTTGCACCTTTATCAAACTAAATTATGCTAGTCAAATAATATGAAAACATTACTGTTAACAAAATTTGACTTTAAGCACCTATCTAGAGTGCTTAAATGAATCAAAATTGAAGAAAGTATCACTGCAAATAAACACTGAATCAGAAACAAATGGGGAATAGTAATTTACACTACAATAGTGTTCACAGCAATGGCATAACAGAGACCAGACTCGTTAAATATTCCATAGCACAGGAAAGCAAACTTAACATGGAATAAGGACTTTATGATGAATCCTCAGGTACTTTAATGGGTTTTTTTTCTTGATTAAATGCTTTGTTTTTAAGCCATTTACGTATCAGTGCCTGATGTACTAGGGAAAGAACAAATTGTTCGCAGCCTTTAAAAAAATTAGACATGACTTTAAAATAAGAAATTTTATTATCAAATTGATGCAGAAGTAAAGTACTGCATATACACAATTCTAATTCTAATTAGCTCTCCTAAGTTATTGCTACAGTTTTTTATCCAGGTAGTGAAAAAGATGTACCTAATCCAAGTTCATCAAACTTCTAAATGCTTCATGTCTCACATGTGCAATGTTATGTTTGTGTTCCTGTGTCAGGAAAATTCTTTCCCTTTTCTCTCTACTACAAGCAAGCCAGTGGCACCCAGGGACAGCAATATGTCTGCAGGCACTTTCCTTGGTACCTGCAAGCTCATTGGGGGTTTGCAGTTTGCTAGCCTTTAAAAAGAAGAAAATGAGAAAGTAGCATGCTGCAAAGCTTAGCATCAGCCTCCAGCGTAAACTTTAATTCAGCAATGCTTTTGGTCTCCAGCTAGATCCCACCACATAATTCGTTTAAAATAAAATGGTTGTAGCAACCTGCCTTTCAGAAAACAGCAAAAAAATTAAATAAATAATTGGACAATTCAAAGCACCCAGGAAGACTTTAGAAAAAATCAGGGCAAGCCTTGTGTTAACAGCATCTTTTGTAAGTCTCTACATTCACCACAATTGCTGTGAACAAGCAAAGGCCCCATGCTGTTTTTCAGAGCAAGATCTCAACATTCATCTCCCCAGAAGAACTGCTTCGTATCTTTCCATACTGTTTAGCAAGCAGACATGGTAGATCTCATTCCGGAACATGCACTGTATTTATAATGGTGCTGTTGCCCTCGTCTTATTTTCAGGGCAAGCAACATGGTTGCTATAGCCTCTAGTTTCTCCTTGCTGGGATAGTGAGAGCTTATCTCAGGTTTTTTTTTTTCTTTCTTTTATCTCCACTGGATTCCAACAGCTCACAATACAGTGTTTATAAACTTTAAAAAGTGTTAACCTTGTATCTTTCTTTTTTATTCTTTTTTTGTGGTTTTAGAACAGACTGCATGGCAAGGATATATATCTAAGCAAAATTAAGTGTACCCTCTAATTCCAGCCTTCTGAAAGTACTATTTAAAAGAAAGCCTTTGATCTCCGAGGTCACTTGCCAAAATGACATATAACCCCAACTCACATTCTATGGCCAATGTTAAGAGTTCTTATTTAAAATTTGGGGGAAACAAAGTTGTTTAAAAAAAGGGCTTTCAGCATAATCTATGCCATAAGAGATGTTCAAGCAAAATATTTTTCAGGGAAATAAAAACAATATAAATGTAAATATATCAGATCATTGTATTTTCAATCAAATCCCACTCCCCCCCTGCGTAGATTATATTCAACACTAATAAAGTAGTTTAGGAGGAAAAAAATGTTGTTGCCTTAAAGAAACCTAATATAGATTAAGTTGAAATGCCCATTTAGAATAGAATAGAATAGAATAACAGAGTTAGAAGGGACCTTGGATGTCTTCTAGTCCAACCCCCTGCTTAGGCAGGAAACCCTACACCACTTCAGACAAATGGTTATTGAACATCTTCTTAAAAACATCCAGTGTTGGAACATTCACAACTTCTGGAGGCAAGTTATTCCACTGATAAATTGTTCTAACTCTAAGGAAATTTCTCCTTAGTTCTAAGTTGCTTCTCTCCTTGATTAGTTTCCATCCATTGCTTCTTGTACTGCGCTCAGGTGCTTTGGAGAACAGCTTGATTCCCTCTTCTTTGGGGCAGCCCCTGAGTATTGCAACACTGCTATCATGTCTCTCCTAGTCCTTCTTTTCATTAAGCTAGACATACGCAGTTCCTGCAACTGTTCTTCATAGGTTTTAGCCTCCAGTTTCCTAATCATCTTTGTTGCTCTTCTCTGCACTCTTTCTAGAATCTCAACATCTTTTTTACATCGTGGCAACCAAAACTGAGTGCAGTATTCCAAGTGTGGCCTTACCAAGGCATTATAAAGTGGTATTAACACTTCACGTGATCTTGATTCTATCCCTCTGATTATGCAGCCTAGAACTGTGTTGGCTTTTTTGGCAGCTGCTGCACGCTGCTGGCTCATATCTAAATGGTTGTCCACTAGGACTCCACGATCCCTCTCAGAGTTATTACTATTGAGCAAGGTACCACATATACTGTACCTGTGTATTTTGCTTTTCTTGCCTAAATGTAGAACCTTACTTTTTTCACAATTGAATTTCATTTTATTAGATAGTGCCTAATGTTCAAGTCTGTCAAAATCTTTCTGTATCTTAAGCCTATCGTCTGGAGTGTTGGCTATTCCTGCCAGCTTGGTGTCATCTGCAAATTTGATGAGTTCCCCATCTATCCCCTCTCCAAATCATTGATGAAGTTGTTGAAGAGTACTGGGCCTAAAATAGAGTCTTGGGGTACTCCACTGCATACTTCCCTCCATGTAGATGCAGTTCCACTGAGGACTACACATTGAATGCTGTTGGTCAGCCAGTTACGAATCCATTTGGTGGTGATGCTGTCTAACCCACATTTTTCTATTTTATCAAGTAGTAGGTTATGGTCTACTTTGTCAAATGCCTTATTGAAGTTCAAGTAAATTATATCGACAGCATTCCTCTGGTCCACTAATTTTGTCACTTTGTCAAAGAATGCAATAAGGTTAGTCTGGCATGATCTGTTTTTGACAAACCGATGTTGGCTTTTGGTTATTACTTTGTTTGCTTCTAGGTGTTCACTGATTTGCTGCTTATCTTTTCCAGAATCTTCCCCGGTATTGAGATCAGGCTGATAGGTCTGTAGTTTCCTGGATCTATTTTCTTTCCTTTTTTGAAGATGGGAACTACATCAGCTCTTTCCCAGTCCTCTGGCAGTTCCTTGGTGCTCCAGGATCTTTGAAAGATATAGTTCAGTGGTTCTGAGATCTTGTCTGCCAGTTCCTTCAGAACCTTGGAGTGTAATCTATCCGGTCCAAATCCGGTGATTTGACCTAATCTAGGGTAGACAGATGCTCACTTACCATATTCTTCCCTATTTTGTGTTCCTAATCTGTTTTTTGTGGTGCTGTTTTTGATAGGTTGGACTGTCTTTCCCCTTTGTGTAAAGACAGATGCAAAAAATGAGTTAGGTAGTTCTGCTTTTTCCCTGTTGCTTGTCACCTTCTTGCCACTTTCTCCCAGCAATGGAGCAATTGTTTCCTTGACTTTTTTCTTGTTTATAACATATTGGAAGAAGCTTTTTTTTTGTTATTTTTTACCTTTGTCGCAAGCCTTTGTTCATTGTGAGCCTTAGCTTTCTCACTTCATCTTTGCAAGTTCGGGCTATTTGCTGATATTCCGCCTTAGTTATATGCTCCTCTTTCCACTTTTTATACTTGTCCTTTTTGTCTTTCAATTTGTCAGCCATGCTGATTTCTTTTGAGAGCTCTTATTTTTCTTCTTCATTGGTATTGTGCTAGATAGGCTTTTATAACCTCACTTTTCAAAATTTCCCAAGCTTCCCAAGTTGTTTTTCCCTTGAGGATTCTCATCCATGGAATCTTTCCCAAGCTCTCTAAATTTATTGAAATTAGCTCTCTTAAAGTCCAAGACTCTAGTTTGACTTTATTCTTACTACTTGTGCTTGCATAATGTTGAATTCCAATACTGCATGATCACTTGTCCCCAAGGTTCCTGTAGCTTCAAGACCTTCTATCATTTCATCTCTCTTAGTGAGAATTAGGTCCAATATGGCTGATCCCCTTGTTCCCTTCTCTACTTTTTGGGAAACAAAGTTGTCTGCTAGGTTTGTTAGGAACCTGTTGGATCTTCCACTTGATGCAGAGTTTGTTTCCCAGTTGATGTCAGGGTAGTTAAAATCCCCCATTACAATTGTGATGTGCTTCCTACATACCTTAGTCAGCTGACCAGCAAAAAGTTCATCTATTTCCTCTGTTTGGTTGGGTGGCCTATAGTATAGACCTATGGCAATGTCATCCCCCCGCCCATTTAATATTGACCCAAATGCATTCAAGATAATTTTCATCATTGTTGTGCTCTATTTCTGTAGAGATGTAGTTATTTCTTATATATAGTGCAACTCTATCTCCTCTTTTATTTGGTCTATTCCTTTTAAATAATTTAAATCCCTCTAGCTGTATGTTCCATCTGTGGGTTTCATCCCACCAAGTTTCAGTAATGGCAACAATATCATATCTATTCCTCATACTCTGTGCATTGGTGTATAGACATTTGAGTCCATTTTTATTGATCCTGTGTTTACTGTCTACATAACCTGTGTTGTGTCTGGGTGCCCCTACTTTCTTGCCATTTCTCCTATACAATGCAGCAAGAGCACCTGGATGGTTATTTCTGATATAATTCAAGATTCTGTGGAAGCACTGCAACATATGAAGACATGGGTAAGAATCAGATAAAAAAGCTATCTGTTTCTGTTATGATTTATCTTGACTATTCAACAGGTAAGCACTACAAAAGTCTTGCATATTTCCTCTTTAGCTACCAGATGGCTTCAGCATTAAAAGTTCAAATGATGAAGAAATCAAATTAATGATGAAGACAGTTTACAGTCAAATAGTCCCAATGTCTCAGATATTACCAAGAATTGCTAGCAAAGGCTGTTATATGAATCTTAACAGCCAGAATCAGTCAGTGTAGATCAGGAATGGGGAATCAGTGGCTCTCCTAATATTGTTGAGCTTAATTCCCATGAGGCACCCTGGCTAGTAGTCAGGAATGATGAAAACTGCAGCCGAATAAGATCCTGAGTTCTTTAGTAATAAACTTTCCCCACTCTGAATGAGAAATGAGGAAAAGGAAAGCAAGATAGGGGAAGTAATCCATCTAATCCAAATTGGATGAACAAAGAATGCAATGGGGGATTGGGGGCAGGGAATGTTATACTTTTCTCTGTATAAACAAGCATGAAAGCAGCAATTGACAGTGCTCACTGAAATAATATAAACAAGGAAACTTTATAAATCATTATTTGATAATTATAGTTAAATTATTATTTAATTAAACAAGTGTTTGAATTCAAAATGCAAATTAAATGAAACTAGCAAAGTTCCTACCCTTTTGCTTTATAACAAGAGCAATGCAGAGATAGCAGAAGAACTGCTAGTATACCTGTACACAAGGGCCATGCATACCACAAGAACAATTCCTTGGAAGACCTCTCTGCTTACCATTCAAGATCCAGGGCTTTAAGAGTTTCATTAACTTTAATAAATTGACTCCTTAAAGCAGTCACACCACAATTCTGGGCTCACATAGAAATGGGGTAGAATAGCTATATAGAAAAATCTATATAGAAAAAACTCTTCTATCTATGTGATATCTTTGGCCAATCCACTGAAAGTCTAGCTTGTGAAGGCCGGATATGATATGTCTTAAAAAAGGGGATTCTACTTTAATGAATGGCAGAGAGATACTGTGCTTAACCACAGTATCTATTCATAATATATACATTATCTCATTACATAGACATGATTTGGAACTGTGATTAGCATTTGTTGACAGTGACAAGCTAAAATTAAAATAACATCATTATGTCATTAATAAATATTGAAAATGACAAAAATATTTTTAGAAAAAGGCTGTTAATTTGAAGAAAACTGCCTAACGATTATAGGCAAAAACACACCCAAAGTGGGAATTAAAAGATAAAGCAATGTGAGGAAGATGGCTAATTCATTTTCAAGGTCTTGACAGAATACATTTTAATCAAATTTGCCTTTGAATTATATACACTTCTCCTCTTGCCACCGAATTAAAAGATCAAAATAATAATAATGTAATTTATTTTATACTTATTGTTTCAAAGTAATATCATATTTGATTTTTAAAAAACAACCAATGGTTATACATGAGTACTGGGAAACCAGTACTGGGACAGAAAAAGCATTTTTTTTTTAATACTGGAAAAATGTTATAATAATTGAAGCATCTTAAGGCATAAAAGAGTAGAATTTTAATTATGTATTGTATATGTGTATGTGTGTGTGCATTGCAAAAACTAATGTGACACATCACACAAGAACATCTAATCTATGTGATGCATCTATAGTTAACTGACAATGCACTTGATTGATAATGACAGTTTATTGTCAAAATACTGCATTATGTATATTATTTATACATAATAAATATGTGTGTGTGCGTTATGTGTGTGTGTGTATAAAATGATTTTATGTGATTGAAAATAAACAACAATGTAGATTCAAATAAAATTATCAAACAGTTAAATTCTGTTTATTTGTTTTTGGTACTTCATGCTGACTCTTGTGTAATCTCTAAAATATTGCAACAATGTATGTTTTAGCTTAGCTTAGTTTTAGCTTATTTAAATGCAAGACTATTTACTACAGCTAAGTTAGGTTTTCATCACAAACTAATTTATTTTAGTTGTTTACCTTGCTTTTCAGCTGGTTAGCTTATTATATTTATTAGTATTAAATTAGAATAAAAACATTCCACAAATTAATTGAATATATTGATTTAAATATTGGTAGATTTCAATTATTGTAGATATTTATTAAGCAATATTTTGAATAATTTATTTTTCACAAAGTAGCCCAAACTGGCCAAAAGGAAAATAGCTAGAATAACATACAGTAACAAATCCTACAGGGCTGCATAGATATTGTTAGAAATAAACATGACAGATATTGCAGCTTCATATGTCATTTAGAAACGAATCTAAAAATGAACCTATTTTCCCAGAAAAAAAGCAAAAATAATGGAAATCTGTGAAGAAATATTCCTGGAAAATACAGGAAGTTGACATCAGTACAACCAATTTAGTTTTAGAGGCAGAGTTTATGTCAACAGGAAGTCCTAGTCACCCAACTATTGTTTGAAACCATTCACAACATCCCATTGAATATTTGAAACATTACATACACTTAGTAGTTTGGGCAAATTAGTTCTTGGCTTCAATCCTTCTATCTGCAAAATGGAGGAAAATATAACAGTACTTTAATTTAGTATTGTGATTCAGACTGATGATTATGTTTGGTGCAGGATTTTAGTTGTTTCTTTTCAGAAAAAAATAACAAAATAAGTCAGAATTTAGTCAACATGCCAATTTTACATGAGATAATGCAGCATATTTTAAATTTGTTCTTTATCACTAGAAACATTGACCATAGACCAATTGATACCCAGTTCTCTGAACATGTTTACTTTGAACACCACTTTTGTTTGTATAACTTGGCTGAATGAATCATCTCCTACTGCAGAATAATTGACTTTGAACAGCGTATGAACCAGGGTGTCTGTTCTACTGACCATTATTTAATCTTCCCAATTTCCATAAAGACAGACATATCATGGGTTTTCCTTCGTAACCCTCCCCCCTTCTCCTTCTCTATAAAATAAATTTATAGTAATATATATGGGATCAATGTGACATTATTCAATGTCGCCATGAAGAGTAAAAACTGGTCTCTAGGACATTACATCTGAGGATTCTCTTAATATGCTGGTTAGCCATTCAGAAAACATGGATTTAATTCCAGAGAAACTGGAGGCTAGAAATGATCCCTAATGATTAACTGAGTTAGTTTTCCATTTGCATAGCACAATATTCCTATAGGATTCTGCTAAGCATATTGGGCAAACAGGGCCTAAAATGCTGTTCAAGAAGTTTATTTTTGAATGATAGTAATCTGAATTTTTGTGTGTAATGCAGATCACTAATTACTTTGAACACTTGATTTACAAGTATTATATGTGACTTTGATCTTGGAAAATACTAAGTTATTTTTTTTACTAAATTTGTTTTGATAAACCAACAACAAATTTACATTTAGATGAGGTTAGATGAGGTTGAAAATAATAACATCCCATCCTACTCTAAAACTTCTAAAATGTTCAGATCTGAGTATCACATGCTCTGTTAACCATCTGAACATTAGCTTTGATCTATGTTCTGCTTTTTGCTCTTTAAATATGTATTTCACAGGGAGAAAAAAGCTATGTTGTGGTATTTACTGTTGAACAATCTTCCCAGTGGTGTACAAATCTTTTCCTCACACTTCCTTTGCACTTCTCCTGCAGGAAGACATCTTGTGTGAGTGTGCTTCTCAGGCATTCTTTCTAATCAGCTAATTGGTTTTATTCTCATTAGGAACTTTCTCAGCAACCCATTGGGTGAGCCACAAAGAGAGCAGCTGTTTCACTAATGTGATTGTACATGGAGACTACTTCCTGGAGAGAAAAGATCTATGCCTAAAAAGCAATCTGTCCTCTTGGTTTGAAGGTCTGTTTGGTCAGGAAATGTGTAAATCTTATTGAAAAGGGAATAACAATATTCTTGGGACATCATCCCAAACTCTCCACACACTCACAGCATCCAATAATTTGGTTCTTTTAATTTAAGCAACAAAGGCTTGATGGAAAAAGAAAACTTGCTCATTCCCTTCCCTCACTATTCAAATAGGAAGAAGGTTCCATAAAAAGTTAAACCTTAACAATCTCAATAATATAATCAGGCATTGAGAAAAAGAAATCTGGTACACTGCCATTAATTCACACTCCATGGCAGGTTTTCTTATCAGAAAAGCCTCATTTCCCAATTTCTCTTTTCAACATTTTATCCATATTAAGCCCAGAGGAACAAGCACTCCTTTAGATATGGTTTACTGAACACTGGCATGATTAGTACTTAGTCCCTGATGTTCATATGAAGTGAATTGCTCTATCAGTGTAGAACAGTTGTATAGAAGGCTAGTAGCTCATATAGGGATGTGAGAGAGAAGGGGAAGGGGAACAGTAATGGAAGAACTAGTGCCCAATATCTAAAAGATCTCCAATAACATGCTTGGCATGAAAATATATGTTATTTTTACATTCTAAATTTACTTTGTGGGCTGCCTAATTATAGGATTTTAAATGACACACTGTGTTCTGATCTGATCCTGTCATTTTATATGAAAACCTTAAATTCTCCTCTAAATAATCTTCTCCTCATTTTTAACCTGATCAGAATTTAAATTATATCTATCTGATAACTTGATTTGTTTCCTTCACATTTTTCCATTTTTCAAGATTTAAAATACCATAAATGATATCTGAAAACATTGTATAATTGCCAAACCTTGTCAGACTTCAATGTATAATAAATAAGAGTTTTAAAAGCAAAGAATAACAACCACAGTTGGACTGAGGTGAGAAAAGCATTGCCTGAAGTAATGAATCAAATCTGACCTCAAATGTTAATCTAATTTTTCTGAAAGTAACGATTTAGTAATCACTTCAGTCCGAAACTATAAAACACTTCTACAAGAAATTAAAAGTTGAAATGAACACAAGTTTATAACATAGTATATATAATCTCTTACTAAAATAAACAATCTATAAGATGCACTTCAAAGAACAGAATCACCACCCCACTAATTTTAATCAGGCAAAACTGTTCACAGAACCAGAATTAACTACGTTGTTTATCCTTTCTCCATCTCTAACTGGTAAAATATATTCTTTTGATTTTACACTTTCATGTATGTATGTATGTATGTATGTATGTATGTATATATATATTGATGCTTTGTTCAAAAAATAATGCAGTTTCCCAATATATTAAAATGCCAACAAGAAGAAACCTTCAAAACATATTAAATAAATTAAAGGATCCAGCAGCCTTGGAAGAAAAAAAACCCAGGAATTATTTACAACATACAGTGTAACAGCTACTAAATAGCACAAATGGGCAAGAGACTAGCCGATCACATCCCTAAACACCAACTAGCAGTCAGAAGACATGATGAAAACTCCTTAATCGCACAACACATGGATAGACTTAACCATAGTTTGAACTGGAAAATTGTGAGCATCCTAAACCAAGCTAAATCCAAAAATGCTACAGAATTCCTGGAAGCCTGGCACATCAGCCATAAAGGCTGGCAAATCAGCCATTAACAAACACATAGAGTTAAACAATATCTACATACATACATATCTACATACATTCAAAAGGGACTATCAAGTAGCTAAAATGGAAACAAAAGTCCTCCTTGCCAGCAATAAACCCAGATCACCAAGATTAATACAGTGAAGGACAACAGTGAAAGAGCCATCAAAAACCCTTTCACAAACATTGACAGCAAACCACTGTTATATAAAATGAGGGAAAACCCCACTCCTTCTAGCACTGATGATGTTACCTAGTTGGGTAATGAAATGTCTGCAAGGAAGCTACCAAGCTCAGAGAGCATCAAGGACTACACATAAATCAAAATTATGCTTAGTGTTCAGTATTACATCAATTAACAGTTGAAACAAAATTCACGAATGCTTTAAAAGCAGTAAGAAATATTTTGATTGCTAGTGTTAAACAATTGGATTAATTCTGTACAGGTAATCCTTGATTTATAACAGTTCACTTAATGATCGTTCAAAATTATGACATGGAAAAAAGTAATTTATTACCATTTTTCACACTGTTGCAGCATCCCCATAGTCACTTGCTTTACATTTGGATGCCTGACAACTGACTCACATTTATGATGGTTGTAGTATCCCAAGGTCATGTGATCACCTTTTGCAACCTTCTGACAAGCAAAGTCAACCAGATTCCAACCAAAGAAACTAGATTCACTTAACAATCAAGTTACTAATTTAACAACTGCAGTGATTCAGGTATCAACTGCAGCAAGAAAAGTTGTAAAATAGGGCAAAACTCATTTAACCAATTTCTCACTTAGCAACATAAATTTTGGGTTCAATTGTGGTCGTAACTGGAGGACTACTGTATTACTTTTAAACTTAAAATATTTAAATACATGAACTTTTAATATATGGTATGCTTATAGACTTCTGTAGTTTTAAATTTCTTGTATTAATGCATATATTTTAAAAAACATAAATATTGCATCTCTAAAGAACAAAAAGAGAAATTATTTTTTAATTAGTAAAATCTAATTATAGAATTTTAAATATAATGTAAAGCCATGCATATTTATTTTCTTGTTCTTTAAAACTGTGCTAGATTCAAAGTACATGGAGTTTTCACCTTTAAGAAAAATTATTTAGGCATATAATTCCTTTAGGCATATCAGTTATCTTACACATATTGACCAATTATGAAAATTGGTTCATTACTTTGCTGGACTAAATAAATATGTGAAAATATAGATCAAACGTTAACAACATATTTGCTTCATTATACACTGTTCCCAATGTTCCTGCTACTTTCACTTCCAAATCCAGTCTCTTCAATTGATTGAAACAAAGCCTAAAACACTTTATTCTTTTCTGTCATCTAAGGAGAAAGTGGACAGCAAGACAAGTCATGAATTTCATGAAAGGATCAGGCTTGGCTGAGTTTATATCTCAAAAGAGGTTCCAATAATTAAAATCCCTCATTACCACTTTATGTTCTGAAGCAAACTGCTTTTGTTCTGTAGATCTATTAAATGGATAAAAGCAGTGTTTCTCCATCTGTTCATTCTAAAAACTACAAACTACTTACTATCCATACTATTTATTTATTTATTTTTATTTTTATTTTATTTTATTGAATTTCTATACCGCCCTTCTCCCGAAGGACTAAGGGCAGTGTACAGCCAAAAATAAAACCATGACAATATAAAAATTAAAAGCAATTTAAAATAATTAAATAAATTGGCCAAAAAACTCTAATAAAACAACCCATTAAAATAGTAAAATGTTATTATTTAGCCCAGCCCTGCTTGTTGGAATAATAATGTTTTTAGGGCGTACGAAAAGTACAAAGGTCGGGAATCCTACGAATATCCGGGGGCAGCTCATTCCAGAGGGTAGGGGCCCCCACAGAGAATGCTCTCCCCCTGGGGGTCATCAGCCGACATTGCCTAGCCAACGGCACCCGGAGGAGCCCCTCTCTGTGGGAGCGCACCGGTCAATGGGAGGCTATCGGTGGCAGAAGGTGGTCTCGTAAATATGTATATATGTATGTGTATGTGTATGTATATGTATATATACATAACACACACACACACAGAACACCTGTATAAAGAAAGCTGATTAAGAGAATCTCCTAAGGAAACTTTTCAAATACTCTGCTTACTTTTCTTTGATATGATTCAGTTTTGGGAAGAAAAATTAAGCATCTTGTTGCAATATCTGCATGAAAAACATCTTTGTTAAGTAACATTTGTAAAATGTCTGCATGAAAATTTAGATTTGTAGGCATTCAATATCAAACTTTCTCATGAAGCCTATGGAGTATACTTATTAAGTGGTTGGCTAAATTCACATAGTGTACTATTAAACATTAAAGTGGTTTGTTGGGTTTCGATTTAGTGTGTTGTGTTAATCCAGTCTTTGGATGTGCAAACAGTAATTTAGTTACAGTTGTACGAAGCAGCAAATTTATTTAGCAGTGCATGTTTTAGTACAATATAGAAATCTAATTTAACGATTCCAATTCCGTATCAGTCTCAAAACAGCCTTCTAACCCTAACTCTATATGGATGTGTTGAAATTACAATCACCAGCAGAAACTGGCAATGCTGCCTAGGAATTCTGAAAGTTGTAATCCAACACATGTGGAAGCCACCAGCTGTGCACTTAGAGAGAGACAGTTAAATAAACATTTGTTTTGTTGCTGTTATAAGTTTTTTTTTTAAATCAAATGTGGAGAGAACCATAGGAATTAAACTCTATTCTGTGGATCCTGATGGGATTATTTTGTATTGTTCCTAAGGTAACGAATGTCTTAGGTTTTTGCCATAAAACAAACTGCAGGACTTTTGTCTGGCTACTGTTGTTTCTAGCCAGATATTGAAGATAACAGTGTTTACTAGAAAGCATTTGTAAAGAAGAGAGAAGATTGCTCCATAGAGAAGTATTCCCTGGAGAAAAATGAAAGAAAAACACAATACAGAGACCTGGCACTAACACATGTTGAAATATGCAGTGTTCAGAATAGTTTTATTATAAAAAATTAACTACCAGCTTGATAAATTGGTTTCTTTTAATGGCTTTTTCAAATTTTATCACCTAAAAACCATCCAAGGAAGGGAATGACAAATACAACACACACACACATACACACACAAAAACATACACACATACATACATACATAAACACACACACACACACACACACACACACAGAGTGGTGGGATTCAAGTAATTTAACAACCGGTTCTCTGCCCTAATGATTTCTTCCAACAACCAGTTTGCCAAACTGCTCAGAAAGTTAACAACCAGTTCTTCCGAAGTGGTG